>CM046967.1:35803641-36507826 GCA_025698475.1 Gossypium anomalum
AATCCTTTTCTCGTATCACCCTTTCTTCTGGATACTTAAGCCTATTACTTCATATCTCTTTCTCTCCATTTTGTTTTTGGTTTTGACAATTAATAATCGATGAATCGATGGGTGCACTCAATTCTTCTCTGTTTTCTCTTCCTCCCCCTACCGTAATAATTTGTCCTTCTAATAATTTCCTTGCTGTCGTTTATTGCTAGGGGTATGGTGTTGCTAGTATTACTTTTGGAGTATCGTGTGACTGGTTGGGGGTAAACTGATTGCTTCCTTTTCCCTATGCTTGGGGTGTATTTCGATAAGTGATTATTCGTTTGGATTTAATCTGATTGTGGGAATATATGTTAATCGGTGTCGATTGGAATGCAGGTTATCTTTAAGGAGCAAGTGATTAGTCTCGTGCAACGGGTTAGGTGAGCAAACCCCAATCGATTGAGTTAGGCAAGTGATAAGATATCGTTTTCTTAAGTGATATAGATAGGGATTGCTAATCCTATTGATAAAGGGGATTAATGGTGTTTTATGTTTGATTATAGGTTGGTCTACTCGAGAACTATTCACACGTTTTTGAAAACAGGTGTGTAAACACTGCCTCTACTCGTAGATCGACAAAAAGCTGAAAAACGTAATCTTTGATGCCACATAGGCGTGTGCTAGCTTGTGTGGTAATCTGAACACATAGACGTGGGCGTTTGATCATAGAGGCCACCATGAACGATTTCATGGGCTAAGGCCGTATTGGGCCAAGTTGGGCTGTGTGGGCCCCACATGTCTATAGGCCCTAAATGGGTAAACCATACGAATGTGTGAAGATTATTGGGCCAGGCGATGTAGTTCACACGGCCAAGGCCATTTTTGGGCTTAGTAGGCCACATGGGCGTGTGGGCCCATATAGGTCCGCATAATGGGCTTGGGCCCATTTTTACTTTATGACTATTAAGGTGGCACGGGTCACCCGAGATAACTATGAACCTTCTGTTGGGTCGGTAAGTGTACCTAGGTCCCCTTAGTGGTAAAATGACTGTATTGCCCCTATGTGATAAAATGACTATTTTGCCCTTATGGGGTAAAATGACTATTTTGCCCTTATGAGGTAAAATGACTGTTTTGCCCTCATGTGGTAAAATGACTGTTTTGCCCTTGTGTGGGAAAATGATTGTTTTGCCCTTATGTGATGTATGTTTATATTTTAGCATGCTATTTGTAACTATATTGAGTACATGTATAATATTCTGATATGTCATGACACGTCGTATGATGCATTGCATGGGGACGAGTTTATATATGATTGGAGGAAGTGTACTGTACTGTCAGCTCTGTTGCAAATCACTGATGGCTCTAAGCCTATTATACTGGCAACTCTACTACAAATACTATTTAGTGCCGCAACCGGTGCTAATTTTGGTGTGTAGGGATGGCTGGGTTAATTTTATCCCCACATGGTGTGTAGGGCTGGACGGAGATGGAGTTTAGAGGTTAGATGGGTAGGACTTGCATCATCGCTTTGTTCAAGCCATCGCTTTACCGTTATCTTTGCGCTATTTATCATTATCGCAGCGGCCAAGGCCCGATCATATGACTGTTTCTGTATCCAGATGGGCTAAATCCCAAACTGATATTGTCACTGTTACCGATATGGGTTAAGGCCCAAACTGTATTTGCTCACTGTATGTTTGACTGTCTCTGTTATTAGGGGATTACACACTGAGTTTTCGTAAACTCACCCTTCTGCTTATCTGTACAGATAATCCTTAGACGGATCGCTACTGCAAGGGACTCGAGGGTGGCCACACAATAGCTTACACTCCCATATTTGTCTTTTAATTTATAAAAATTTTTAATCTGGGTATTTTTATGTAATAAGGCCTCTC
This sequence comes from Gossypium anomalum, assembly GCA_025698475.1. Taxonomy (NCBI): domain Eukaryota; kingdom Viridiplantae; phylum Streptophyta; class Magnoliopsida; order Malvales; family Malvaceae; genus Gossypium; species Gossypium anomalum. The sequence continues at coordinate 35,805,510 of CM046967.1, forward strand.
AAGATTTTATTTTTAATTTGGGGATTTATGTTTGTTTTACTTTAATACTGCTAGCAGTAGAAAAACACGTGGGTTTTCAAAAAGATAAATGTTTTTAAAAATACCACGAATACATAGTTTTAAGAGCTACCGCAAGAAAACAATGTTTTACAAGTAAACGCTAGTTCGCAACTGTTTTAAAAAGCTTCCGCTACAAATGAAATTTTGAAATTAATAACGTTTTACAGTAAATACTGTTGATAGTGTCGCAAGTTGTAAAATCATCTTTTAGATCACACAAAGAGGCTAAATTGGGCTTTTCAAACGAGATCATGGTTTACAAAAAACACTTCAATGTGACATCACCAGATTCAGCCATAACGTCCAGGCCGAGTTTGGGGTGTTACACCCTCAATTTACACTTTTCTCAATTTAATCCCTAATATGCATTTTTACTCAAAATCACTTTACAAAACATGTATATCAAACACCAAGCTTTCATATTTCATCATCAAACATCCAAAGCACATGAATTCATCAATCACAACTTTCAAAATCATCAACATTTTAAAAAACTAAGGCATGGGCTAGCTAGAACACGAAGCAACGATCACAAAAACGTAGAAATTATCAAAAACCGAGCTGGAATCATACGTTAATCAAGCCAAATACTTGCCGAACCCTAGTTGAATGTAGAAGGTTCTTTTTTCTTCAACAATCGGCTATGGATGATGATAATGGAGCTAATTTTCATTTGGTTTTATTAATATTAACCTCAATAACCACTTTACCATTTAAACCCTAGTTATAAAACATGAAAACTAATTAATACATGTCCATAATGGTCCACTCAAGCTATTAATGGTCTAATTGCAACATAAGGACCTCCCATTTAATAAGCCATAGCAATTCAGCACTTTTAACTTATAGAATGCAACTTTTGCATTTTACCCGATTAAGTCTTTTTTTTTTTAAATTGAGCTATTAAACGATAAAATTAGCTCACGAAATTTTCGCACATATATATTCACATGTTTTAAACACCAAAAATAATATTAAAATAATTTTATGACCTTGTATTTGTGGTCTCAAAACCACTATTCCAAATTAGTTAAAATCGAGTTGTTACATGTTCCTTAGACCACACGGGCGCGTGAGGCCTGTACCTTGGAAAATTTTTGAACTGTCGCGAAAAATTCTTACAGTTTCCAATTAAGTCTCGAATCGATTCTAATGCTCGTATTGGGCCTCGAGGGTCCATTTAAGGGACGCTACGAATGATTTCAGAATTTGAATAGTAACTTGCATGATTTATTTGTAAAATGTTTTGAAAGTTTCGGTAATGCTCTGTAACCTTGTTGTGGCGACGAATACGGGTTAATGGGTGTTACACATGTACATGATCATGTGTCACACACGACTGAGACACACGCCCATGTCTCTACCCGTGTGGGCAAAAATAGCCTATTTACCAAGCCATTTTCCCACCCTATCTGATGCACACCTACATCAACCCAATTGGCACCAAAACATAGCATAATATGACATTTTAACCAAACAATTCAAGCTTAATTCATGCATAATCTATACCACCTTTCTCAATACACACAAGACACAAAATATACCATACCATTTAGACCAAAATCACATATACAATTCAATTAAATATACACTTCCAAATATGCATCATTTATTCTAATTTCACAAGCAATTCATAATGCTTATTACCATTAAGCATCACACAACCATCATTCAACACATTTCACAAGACATAGGCACATATATATAAACATGATACAAACATACCAAAATAACCCAAAATGAGCCATCACTCATGGCTATACATACAAACCAAAACATATACATTTACAAGCCAATTCAAATCGCCAAATTCATTACCAACACATAACCAAAATGACCAAAGTCTCTATACATGCCATATGACCAAAACACAAGCTCAAAAGTACCAATTTGATAGTCGGATAGTGTGACGATTTCTCCGACAATCCTCAAGTCTGAGCTAGCTTTAAAGTCACTATAAAACATGGAAAATAAACAGAGTAAGCTATAAAGCTTAGTAAGCTCGTATGAAATAAACTCAATCTAAACATGAATATTCAAATCATCAATTTGAACATATCAACATGTAATTCATATAACTACCAAACCATTCACATTTTCAATCATAATCTTATATATAACTTCACAACTTCTTCAGTTTAAGCTTATACAGTTCATGTACAAACCTATACCATCTCGTGTCAATCTCATACACAATCACGTCTTTCATTTACCAGTTGAACCATTCGAAATACTATCAGATACTCAGGAAACTCGTACCAAAGTGCCAATATCATGGTCCGAAGCCAACTCAATGTATCTCCCACCCAAAAGTGCAATATATATAGTCGACGCTATCTCAATCTCATATCACATATACTGCTCACACTAGAGCTATCAACGGGCCTGCTCACACAAGCTGTGGGTCAAGACATAGCTACACAGTGCTACTCACACAAGCTGTCAAGTAATTGCAACACATGCCAGTATACTCAACCACTGGTAGGACGTACAGGACTAGCACCCGGATCACATAATCACAATAATCCCCTAATGACATGTCACCAGTGTCCAAAACTATTTTGAAGTTCAACTAGGATTTCGAATGCCAAATCATTGTAGAATCATTGTCGAGCATGCCAAAAGTCCCGTATTCATAGTTTATGCAATATCTAAGCATTTAAAATACATTTATAATGAAACTTATTACATACGGACTTACCTCAGGTGCTAAAATGACAAAACGAGTCAACTATTTTGTAACTTTGTTCTTTCCCCGATCTAAGTCCATATTTCACCTTTCTTGATCTAAATATAATCAAAATTAACTTATTTAATCACTTCTCTATTCAATTTAGTCCAAAATTCACTTTAAGGCATTTTTACACAATTGCCCCTAGTATTTTACATCTTTTACAGATTAGTCATTATTTCATAAAAACATAAATTAATGCAATTCAAAACTAACCCATGCTAGCCGAATTACTATTATACCCTAGCAGCCCATATTTTTCATGATTTCACATTTTAACCACAAAGTTTCTACATTTCACAATTAAATCCTTAATTTGCATTTTCACCAAGAATCACTTAACAAAACTTATATAATTCACAACCAACATTCATAATCTATCATCAAACATCAAAACACACATGTATTCATCAATGGCATCATTCAAAATCTTTAACAGTTTTGCAAAATAACCCTTGGGCTAGCTAGACCTAGTTGCAACGATCTCAAAAACATAGAAATCATTAAAAACCGAGTCAAAATCACTTACCAATTTACTCATGCAATTGCCGAAACCTAAATAGCATCCATGGTTGTTTTTCTTTTCTCAATTTCGACTAGAATGAGAAAGATGAACTAAAATTATGATTTTTGTTTTATTTAATTTACTTTAATAACTAAATTACAATATTAACCTTTAATAAAAAAACATTAAAATTCATTTATGCATGTTCATCTTTGTCCATTAACACTTTTAGCTAATAGAACATCACTTTTACACTTTACGTAATTTAGTCCTTTTTACTGAATTAAGCATTCAAATGATAAAATTTCTTAATGAAATTTTCACACAATCATTCAATCATGCTATAAACATCAAAATAATAAAATAATTATTTTAACCTTAGATTTGTGGTCCCAAAACTACTGTTTTGATTTGACTAAAAACGGGTTGTTACAGAAACGATCAAACCTTGTGGATTCACTTTCATTCTTAATTCAAATCAAGGTTTTTCTTAAACTCTATACTTTCAATTCATTTATCATGTTTACGTTTTATATCAATTCTATATTGTTTACGAAGACCATGAGGAACTAATCCCTCTATTGGATCAATTCTAAATTGAACATGGTTGAAATCCAAACTTGGCTCGATTGGATCATAACCAGTCGATTGCTTAGTAGGGGAAAATGATTATCAATGAATGGATGTTATATAGTGGATGACTGGGTATGAAGAGCTATAAATAGATGGGAAATGATTTCTTTGAGGGAATTCAACATCGTTCTAGTTTATTTTTCCTCTCTTCTTCATCTTTTTCCTTAGTATCCCTAGAAGAGATTATTACAAGAAAAATCTACATGGAGTAACGGTCATTTTCAAGTAGGAAAGTAGAGAATCTAGTGAGTCGGTAAGGTATTAAAACCTTTTGTATTTTTAAGTTTAAGAAATAACGTTAAGAGCTTCTAGAATCATTTTAGAGGTTCTACATTTTTCTGGAAAATTAAGTATTAAGTTGAGAATACTAAGTCTAATTCATGAATTGGGTGTCTTGCTTAGATACCAAGAGAATAGAAGCTTCAACGTTCGGAGAATCTATGTCAGGGAGGCAAGGAAGCTTTAGGTGAGTTTTTGTGCTCAAACCCTGAACTGCTAAAGTATGTTGTATGATTGCATGAATCCATTAGTACCCTCCATTCTAGTTCGGTATGCATGGTATGGAGGGGAAATTACCAAAGGGATTAGAATAAGTTAGGATATGGGAAAGATCGTGATTCTGTTAGATATTGCCATATGATGTTGCTATGTGCACCCGTGATGTGTGAAGCTCTGAGCATTGTGAAGGGGACATGGTAGTGTTTGAGCATCAAGGTTAGGAATGGTGAAATAAAGGAATGGATGAAATGAAATAGGTGAAGTAAATATAAAGATCATGGTTAGGCCATGGGTATGATCGGACCCTATACACCAAATATGAGTAAGAATATGAGTAAGACCATGGCTGAAAGATGTTATGGAATCATGATAGGAATGAGTAAGACCATAGTTGAATGATGTTATGGCATCATGTGAAAGCACACCGGAATGACTAAATAGAACTAAGACCATGGCTAAAAGACGTTACGACGTCCTTTGATAGTTTGTCGGGACAGTAAAACATTGGGTTATATTTTGTAAGACCATAGCTAGAAGGTGCTATTGCATCATAGTTAGTCCGATAGGACATTAAACACGGGGTAATCTGATGAGACAATAAACTCGAGATAGTCCAATGGAAGAATAAACATGAGATAGTCTGTTAGGACACTAAACATAGGGTAGTCCTTTGGGACAATAAACACAAGGATTACCAAGTGTTAGACCATACCTCGACTATAGCAACCAATGGAGTTCACTAGTACATCAAACATGGAACCAGGTGAGTAAAACTATAGCACAACTACGATAGTTCGTCCGGACACTAAACATAGTGTAGTCTACCGGGGAAGTAAACACAGGTGGTCATTCGAAATGATAATAGTGTGAGCTTTTGCAAACAAGGAGAAAGGGTTAGAAAGGAATTGAAAGTATAAACATACATTAATTAGCCAGTGGGACGAAGGAATCCATAAAAAAAGGGAAATAAAGTGGGAAAACACTGTTAGAATAGCAGTTTTGAAATCCTGTAAAGCATGTGGGAGGTAACCTATCAGGAATAGTCACGGAAGGTGACGCACTAGTATTGCTTGGTGTGCAGGCAAAAGAAAGATGGTTTAACCAAGGATCATAAATAAGGATATACTATTAAGAAAAACCAAAGGGTGCTTAGAGAGCACCTATAAGCTACTGGGTAATAACTCTTCAAAAGAGTTATATTTCATGCCTTTAGACCTAGCTAATTGCTTGTACTTAAGTACATTTTGTTGCATTTTAGGACATTTTAGTTAGCATTTTTCATATTGTATTAGGACTTGGACTGTGATGGAATTATGTGCTTTTAATCACTTGTGGTGAAGTTTCTTGTGTGTTGGTATGGCAGGAACAGGTTTTAGAATGAGGAAATAAAGGAGTGAAGTTTTGTTAGGGCAAAAGTGCAAACAATTTGCCAGGAAGGATACCGTAGCAATGCTGGGAAGACCAAGTCAACATTTTTCTCGCAATAGTCCCAGGTCAAATTCAAACTTGCACCAGATATATCCCTTTAAAAGAGAAGAAGATAATCACAAGTTGTTAGTCAACCCTAGCCTAATCTATCTATAAAAGTCAATGAAGGGGATCTCACAAATGGCGGAAAAATAGTGGGAGAAATCCTTAGGCGTGAATAAGGGTTTGGCTACGCAAGGAAAGGAAGTCCAAGGCAGTCCTTCTTAGCGCTGTGCTACCAAAGTGTGAACTGGGCAAGCAAAAGTTGTTTCTTGAAGTTCTTCCATTATTTTTGTTAGTGTTTATTCAAAAGATTGAATTGAAACTGTTGAACACAATTTGGATAATATTTTGGTTTGGAATTTTATTTCCCATCCCATGAGTTAAATGTCATAGGGTTGGGCTTACTTTTGATGAAACCTTAAACTACTTTATGGATGCAATATATATCTAATTTACTTTACTATTTCATTTTAGTGTTCTTATTTCTTAATTAAAAAGCGAACGATCTCTAGACATAGAAGACTGTTCACATACTTATAAACTAATTCTAATTCTGAAAGGGTTGGGTTGGTTGGTTTAAAATTAAATGAGATGAGCAAGTATTCGACAGACACCTGTAGTTGACTCTAGACATAGAATCATGATCATACAAAACGAACCCATGCAAGATATCTAAAATGCCTTTAGACACGGGCAAGGTAACTTGGGGTTTTACTCTCGCGAGAGCTAGGCCATTTTAGAACTCTTTTGTGTAGTAAAGTAGATACGATTTTGCCAAGGCATTATTGACAGTAAGGGTCGATTCTAGGTAATCCTGACCTTCTGAATCAACATCACTCTATCCTTATTCTTTGTCATAGTCACTTTTCCATAGCATCTTTAGTTTATTTCTTTGTTTACATTCTATTTGGATAAACACTCTCTTTATTACCATTACATTTCTACTTTAACTTTTGCTATAGCATTTCCAATTATTCATCAATTCCATCTAAAGCATACATTACCATTCCTTAGTTTATCATAGCATCTTATTCATCACTTTTGCCATAACAGTAGCCATATTATAATAACTTGACCACTTTTGTGCCTTAATTTGATCCTCGTGGGAACAGTACTCACTTATCACCTTATTATTTGAACTAATGTGTATACTTGCGCAAATTGCATATCATTTTACATACGATAGTGGGTTGTCATAAATACACTGGATAGTCCATAAGACAAGGAAGGGTTCGTTAGAAAACAAACCCATTGACAAAAACAGATACATGGGTTGATAGATATGCCTGTCAAGACTATTCCTCTTCAAAGGGAAAACCATTGAGGAGTACCAGTCCAATAACTAGTTCTGTAAGGAACTGAAATAAAGGAGAAATCGTGAAAATAGATGGTCACCCCAATGATAGTTTGTAGGGTACTTAAGGCCAAGGGGACCATAGTAGACGAACATGACACAAATTTCAGGCATGAATCTCTAATAAGGTGGATTACAAGGAAATAATCCAACTGTTATTCATCCTAAGTGGGACTTAATCTTCTAGAGTGATAGGGAATCTTACTAGTTATCCCTAACAACAGGACAAGAAGTCCTTTTGGGGCTAGGGTAATAGAAAGAGTCCACCATTGACTAATCAGATTGAAATGATCGTCAAGGGGAGATACAAAGGGCAATTAGAAGGATAGTCACATAATTTTCACTATAGACAAACAGTTCTAAGGCATTATAAATGTAATCATTTGTTGATTCATTAGAGCTAATGAAACAAGTCAAAGGAGAGTTTCAATCCATCAACTATATGCAAACAATGATTGTTCGAAGTCTCACCACTATTTACCATGTAATTCTAAGTATTTCATAACAAAATTACTTTACCTATCAATATTATTTATTGTACGAAACAATCATGGATTCATATCACATCCAAAAGCTACCATTTAATGAATTCAATCATACAAATAAATCGAAATAAAAAAATACCAAATGTCATGTAAAAGATGGTAGATATAGGAGAAACTAATTTTTTATTATTGCTTTTCAATTTATTTTATTTCCATTTCTCAATCCAACAGACAAAAATAGAGAAGGAATGACTACTAGACCAGTTCACAAAACCAAAGTAGATTTGGGATGAAATATTTGACAAACCCTCTTCAAATTGACTGATTGGAAGCTCAATCAATGTTCATAAAGATCAACAGAAGAACCATTGAGGGAGGAATTACTTCCTCCAGCTTACAAAGAAGTTGAAGCAACAACTTTAGCTAAAAGTTCTTGGCGACGCTTGACGCACTTCTCAATTAAATCCTTGCAAAATGAGTCCATTATCTTCAACTCTTCAAGGCTAAGTTCACTAATTGGTTTGGCCCACAACGCTTGGACCTTGTTTTGACTCTCCAACTTAGTTTTTTAGATTTGCTCAACTCGAAGTCTTGTAGCCTTTAGTTTTTTCACGAACATCAGAGTACTCTTTCAAAAGTTTCTTGATACACTTAACCTCATCATAGCTAATTGGATAAAAGTCTAACTTTCCATGTTTTGAAAGCCTTTTCATATTAGCATCAAAATCAGGATCACCATAGGCGAAGGCCTCGCCACTAGGAGAGATAATGACTAGGAAATCTCAATAGAAAATAAGGTCCATAGCTCACAGACCTTTTAGAAGAGGCCAGGATAAGTAAACCGCAAATCATTTGCTCCTTGTGTCCTACACATTTGATTCCTTCTATGACTACCCTTGTTGACAATCCTACCATTGAGAAACTACTAGGACAACAATAAAAAGAAGTGATCAGAGAATGATTTGTGAAGATTAGAGGGAAAAGACATAACTTCGATGGCTAGGATAATTAGTCAGAGGGGTATCCCAGTCTCATTCTCGAATTGGTAACTTGAATCACCTACCATATATGGCCTTTGGTAGTGATGTAACCAAAATAAATTCTTCGATTTTCTCATTTTATCTTACTATTAAATGACAATGCTTGAATATCCTTAGTTGGCATACTTAAACAAAATCACACTTTGAGGTTGTTTTTGGTAAAAAGGATGGAAAATTTATTAATCAAATGTTTAATATTCATAACTATTTTCTTACTTTATAGCCTAACAATTAGATAAAGAAGTTCTTCATTTTCATTTTTTTCCATTCTATACCAAGCAGAGCCTTAATCTTGGATGAAAATGGAAGTTAAAGTCTATACTATACTTGCCATAGCTATGGAAAAATGTAATAAGCCTACCAAATTTATCTACGACAAAAATATAATATCATTAATGTTTGAAGATGCAAGATATCCTTTTTCCAAGACAAAAGAATTCACTAATTTTTAGTGTAAAGTTGTACAAGTGACTGAACTTATTGTAGGACTACAGGGTTCAAAGAGCTCCATACATTTGGTATGGGAACCTATTTGGAAATTTTTCTCATAAAAAGAAAGTAATTTATGATCACCTTAAGAATTGGTAACAAAATAATTAGCACTCTAGAGTAGGTAAGAATTCCAGGCCTTAATTAATTACATTAAATTACTATGAACTGTAACTTTTGCACTTGACATGTAGAGACATGCATGATGAAAGACATTTGCCTTTGTGACTGATATGTTAATGTAAGGTTGGTTTCATTGTCAATCAAGGAAACCATATACCTGAAATATGGAAGAAAAATAGTGTAAAACTAACTTATCAGAGTACAAGTAAGTTGTTTTGCTTACTTTACAAAAACTCCCCTCTTAGGATATAGTCTGATATTATTTAGCTCTTCATTTTTCCTAAAATACCCGTGTCTCGAACATATTCAGGCATGAGTATGAGAGTATGGTCCTTAAAATATAAGGAAAGAAGTAAAAAATTAAACATATATTTGGTTGTCCAAATATATGTAAAATGTAACTTAGAAAAAATGTAACACCCCTTACCTGTATCCGATGTCGGGACAGGTTTCGAGGCTTTACCAGTCCTAACATAAACATTCATGCAAAACTGAACCATAAAATTTCACCCAAATTTAAAACTATTCAAGCACATGCAAATTGTCCCTTATAAAGGCCTACGAGGCCCAAAACATACATTGATAATGGTTCGGGACTAAACTGAGAACTTTCAGAACTTTTGAAACACTTAGAAAATTTTCATGTTTTAGGGAGTCACACACCCATGTGGATAAGCCGTGTGGTCGTGGCTCTAGGACACGCCCGTGTCCTCAGCCCGTGTAACTCTTTGACTATGACGTCATCAACCAATTAAGATCACACGACTAAGTCACAAGCCCGTGTGATTAGGCCGTGTGGCAAATTAAATTCTAAAAATTAAGTCAGACTTCATACGACCTGGGCACACGCCTATGTCCTGAGGCCGTGTCCTCCACACAACTATGATACATGGCCTTGTCTCTTCCCGTGTGTTTACTATTGAGCATTTTGTTTTGCATTAATTAGGGTGCAAGGGACACACAGCCGAACCACACGCCTATGGGGCAGATCGTGTGTCACACACGGCCTAGATACATGCCCGTGTGTCTACCTAGGTTGACAAATTTGAAGCTATTTTCCAAGCCATTTGCCACCCTTAAGCCCTCATATACATCATCTCACTTCATGGCATGCAACATGGTACATTTAATTACACAAGCATACACCATTATCAATAATCCATGACTTTTTAATGTGGACATATCACATACTTCAATCATCATACTACCATATGGCATTCCACACCAATTTTATGTTTAGTCAGCATTATAACTCATTTACAATATAATTATGGTCATACCTATTAGTCCCCATTCATTCATTAAATACATATGCCATTCATCACACATTTCATCCACAAGCAACAAAACCACATCAAAACATAAACACAATTGCATGCATGCATAAATGATTAGGGTTACAAGCCAACAATCAATATGAGCCACCTCTAATGGCCATATACAAAATGAATCACAACACCATCATGAGCCAACACATTTAGCAAATCAATATGGCATATTACAAAAAGACCAAGTCCTTATACATGCCATACTCAAAATGATAAGTCTAACTATACCCAATTATCCAATTGATAGTGTGATTGAGTCTCCGACGTTGCACGATTCCCGAGCTGGCTTGGCAAAACTGTAAGAAAAAGAAAGGAAATGGGGTAAGCTTTAAAGCTTAGTAAGTTCTCATGCAAATAAAATGCAACTTAAACAAGCATTAATCATATATTAACATATTGAACATAATCTTGTATTTTTATCAACTTCTTAACCTTAATTTTCACATGAGTATACATATGCATATTCTTACCACAAGTTCATCATATCTCATGGCATTCTCATGAGTTCAGTGTACATACTTGTGTCCACTTGCACAAAGTAACTTACTTTCACTTCTTTGTTGTATTCATTAAAATTACACATTACCAATTAGGCTTCTCTTTGGATTACCAGTTGAACACTCAGAATACTATCGGATACATTGGAATTTGGCACCTAAGTGCCCCATATGTAGCCAATGCTACTTCATATCTCATATCACATGTTGGTTGCTTTCAAGCTACTAATGGGTCTGCTCATACAGGCTATCAGGTATCTGCAACACATGCCGAACTACCTCGCCATCAATAGTATGTACAAGACCAGTACGCGGACTGCCATAACATGTGTCTCATAATCATGAAATCAAACCACAACTCATGAGTTCAAATCACTTGAATCATGAACTCAGACCACAACTCAATGAGTTCAGATCTCATAATTCCTAGTGACATGTCACTTGTATCCTAAACTATTCCTAAGGTTCAAACGGGATTCTTCATTACCACATCTTTGTCGAACTCGCTCATAAATTCATTCTCATTAACCATAATATTATTCATAGACTCTTTACAATAATTAAACATGAAAACTCATTCATTAATAAAACATTAAAACATGATACAGCATTGCATTATTTACACATGAACTTACCTCGGTACAAAATGATAAAAACAAGCCTAATCCTCATAAACTTTGTTTTTCCCCCGATCAAGACCCGAATCACGTTTTTCTTGATCTATAATGCCCAAATTAACTTGTTCAATACATACATTGGTCAAATCAACCCATAACACATACTTTGGTAAAATTACCATTTTACCCTTAAGTTTTCACTTATTTACAAATTGGTCCCTAGGCTCGTAAAATGAAATGCATGCATTTTCTTGGTTACCTAAGTCTAGCTGATTCATATCCTAACTCATATCAACCCATATTTCTCACCAAAACACATTTCCACTAATTTTTACACCTTTTACAAACAAGTCCTTTTTAGGTATTTTCACTAAAAATCACTTAGTAAAAGATGTTTATCACACATCAAACATTCATATTCCTCCATTAAACATCAAAATACAACCATGCCACACATGGGTCAAATTTCATACATGAACCCTAGCTTAAAATAATTGTAGAAATAGCTGGATCATGCTTCAAAGATCTCAAAAACATAAAGAACATTAAAAACGGGATTAGGATGCACTTACAATCAAGCTTGAAAATTTGAAAACCCTAGCTATGGAGATCATGCAATTTTTGGCTGGTACATGGAGAATATGAGCAAATTTTGACTTGATTTTCTCTTTTTATTCTTTTATTTACCAAATGACAAAAATGCCCTTTTAGCCTTTCTTTCAAATTTTTCCTATTCATGCCCATTTTTTGTCTAAAATTTTAGAACAAGGACCTCTAATTAATAATCCAATGCAATTTCATGCTTGAAGCTTCTAGAACACAAGTTTTGTAACTTATTCAATTTAGTCCCTAACATCAAATTGGACATCTTAGACATAGAATTTCTTCATGAAAATTTCACACAAACATGCAATCATATCATGAATCATCAAACAACCATAAAAGAATTGTTTCTAATTTGAATTTGTAGCCACAAAACCACTGTTCTGACTAGGCCCTATTTCAGGATGTTACAAAAAAAATTAAGCATCTTTATGTTGGATAAATATCCTTGTTTGACACTTATCTATCTGCATAACATAGTATAGGCTATGGAGATAAATATATGGAAAGAAGCATATTGTGAGGCATAAGCCATAAAATTCCAATAAGAAATGGATTCTTATAATGATAGTTATACATTACACATAGTGCAGTTTACCCGAACAATAAACACAGGTGGTCATTAGGAATGGTAATAGTGGGAAATTTTGCAAAAAAGGAAAAATGGTTAGAAGGGAATTGAAAGTTTGGGCATACATTAGTTAGCTGAAAATACGAAAGAATTCATCAGTAAAAAGGAAATATAAAGTGGGAAAAAACTGCTAGAATAATAGTTGCGAAAGCCAGTAAAGCATGTGGGAGGTAAGCCAAAAGAAATTGTCTCTTAAGTTGACAAGCTAGTGGTACCTGGTGTGCAGGAGAACAAAAGATGGTTTAACTGAGGGTCGTAGATAAGGATCCACAAGAAGGCATTCGGGGAAACTGTATAACCTAGTGGATTGTCAGAAATATAACGGTCAGTTCATAAGACAAAGAGGGGTTAGTTAGAACCCAATAACAAAGAAGGGTACTTGGGATTAAAGATATGTCATTCAAGACTATTCCTTTTTGAGGGGAAAACCATTGGGGAGTACAAGTCCAACGACTAGTTTCGTAAGAAACTGAAATAAAGGAGAAATTGTGAAAATAGATGGTCACTTCAATGATAATTTCTGAGTTATTATAGGCCAAGTGGACCATAATAGGCAATCATGAAAAAGTTTCAGGCACGGTATCTCTAATAAGATGGATTACAAGGAAATAATCAAACTAGTATTCATCCCATGTGGAACTTAATCTACCAAAGTAACGGGAAATCTTACTAGTTATCCCAAAGTATAGGGCGAGAGCAAGTCCTTCGGGGATAGGATAAAAGAATGAGTCTTCCATAGACTAATCAAATTGAAATGAACGCAAAGAGGGAGATACCCAAGGGAAATTAAGAAGGTTGACCACAGAGTTACCTTATAATGAACATGGTGGAAAGAAGAACATAAGTAAGAGAAAGGATAGAATCTGCAGAGATGGTAGAACATTTAGAGGAACCATTAAGGCGGGTCGAAGGTTGATAGAATGGTCAAAAGGTGATTGCTCAACGATCCATCTACTATTGGATAGGCTCGAGAATGATATAATGTCTACTACAACGGGTTAAGAGAAATGTTCCAAATAACCAAGGTGTTTTTTTTTATATAGTTCTCTTTTTTAAAACCTCTGCAAGATAGGAACTAATTTCATGTAAATTAGTGACTCACTAAGCTCAATACAATCATACAAAGGTTTTGATTTATGGTTGCGGTATAAGGAACTTGAAGAGGGACCGAGCGAAATTCTATGGGGTTAAAGAGTTTGTTAGAAAGGTGTCACGCATATAGGATGGGGGTACCTTAGGAACTTTGCCATGGAAATGAACATGATGTATTTATGTGGTTCCCTTACAGTTTAAAGTTCGAGCACTAAACATTGTAATTTGTAATTTGTTGTAAGTTTTTATTAATAAGTATTGCGGTATGTTTTAACTTAGTGAGACCTTCATCTAAACAATAATATCAGTTCAGTTATGACTCTTCCACTAGGATCCGATGAATGGGTCGGGTAAGGATGTTACAAGTTAACTTGTAACACCCTTAACCCGACTCAATTCATAGGGTTTGGATCTCGGGTGTTACTAAATGATACAAAACTAATCACCTCTGGATGAACTAACATCCAGAGTGTGAATGTGATAATAAAATATAGAATTACGAGGCGATATTTGCAAGTATATGTGTAACAGCCCATTTTTAGGGTTAATCGAAACAGTGGTTTTGAGACCACAATTTGAAGTTAAAATATTTATTTTATTATTTTTTTAAGGTTTACATTATGATAAAATGTTCGTGTGAAAATTTTGTAAATAAATTTTACTGTTTGAGTGGTTAATTCAGTAAAAAGGATTAAATCGCGTAAAGTGTAAACGTTGTGTTCTATTAGATAAAATTGTTTATTAGCTATTGTTTTTAAAATGAGGATCCTCAAATGGTAATTAAACCATTTGAATTGTGAGTGGACATTTATGGGCATTATTATGTATGTTATAATGGTTTTATTAAAAGGTTAATAGGTAAATTATTAATAAAGGTTATTTATAATAAAACAAACAAATTTTAATGGCTTTCATCTTCTTGAATTGTCGAAACTTTAAGTTGGGAGAAACCATTTTAGGGTTTGGGGTATTCGGTACTTGTAAGCCAAATTGTAAGATCATTTTGACTTAGATTTTGATGATTTTTATGTTTTTATGATCGTTGCAACTAGTACTAGCTAGCTCGTGTCTTCGATTTCAAAATTATTAAAGATTTTGATAGTTACCATTGATGATTTTATGTTTTCTTTGATGTTTAATGGTGAAATATGAATATTAGATGTTAGATTTCCATATTTTATAATGTGATTTTTGATGAAAATGCAAATTAGGGATTAAATTGTGAAATATTAAAATTATGTGGTTAAAAGTGTGATTATTTGGAAAATGTGGGCTGCAAAGGCAATAAAAAGAATTCGGATAAGCATGAGTAGGATGAAATTGCATGAAATTGTGATTTTATGTAATAAGGACTAAATTGCAAAAATGTGGAATAATAGGGGCAAAAGTGTAATTTCTCCAAAATGTGTAAATTGTGTTAAATTGAATGAAATGATGATTAAATAAGGAAATTTTGTTATTATATAGATTGAGAAAATTGAGATTCGGATCTAGAACGGGGGAAAGCAAAGTATCAGATTAGTCGACCTAATTTGTCATTATAGTGAACGAGGTAAGTTCGTATGCTAATAAACGTACTTAAATTGTGTTATAAATGCTTATTTATTATTGAATTGAATTGAATGTTGAATGGTCATGATTACGAGTCGAAATCGACAGAGTTATGATATCTAATAGTCCCGTACAAACCTTAGGAATAGTATATGATACAAATCTCATGACATTAGGATTACTGAGATGTGATTACATGTAAGACCATGCCTGGGACATTGGCATTGTATTGTGATTACGTGTAAGACCATGTCTGGGACATTGGCATCGTTATATGATTTCGTGTAAGACCCTGTCTGAGATAGTGGCATCGATATGTGATTACATGTAAGACCATATCTGAGATATGGAATTGTACAAGCTTTATGTGATTTCTGAGTATCCTTAACGATTCTGAATGGTTTAACAGGCAAATTCAAGACGAGAATGAAAGTAAAAATGAATTAAGTGATACAAGTACGTACAGAACCTATATGAGAATCAAATGAAGGTAATTTGGTAAGTTCTTAGTGTATTATGTATATGAAATGAGAAAGATTTATGTATAAGTATGTTTCATGCCAAAATGTGTTTATTTGGCTATAATGAGGTTTGAAATGATTGACATGTGAGATATGAGTTATTGTTGTTTTAGCTAAACATACATATGGCATATAGTGTGCGAAATACCATTATTTGATGATATTTCACATAAATCACTTGGCTAAAGAAAAGGTGATGAATATTGAATTGAATAAATTTTATATTTATAATTGCTTATGCATATGAAAGTGTGAGTGAAATGATAAAAAGTATTCAAACCATATGTGTTTTGAATGAATAAACTCATGAAGATCTTGATTAACTATGTGTAAGAATTCAAGATAGAATGGTGAAATCATATGAATTATATCATGTTTTAAATAATTGTTTTAAATGCGGTTAGTTAATAATACGATTTTATTACCATACAAGCTTACTAAGCTTTATAGCTTACTTTGTGTTATTTTTTTATGTTTAATAGTGATTCGAACGTTTGCTCGGGTTGGAAGTCGGAGGAGATCTCATCACACTATCCGGATTTTTATTTTCGGTATTAATACACTTGTGATTTGGTTATATGGCATGTATAGGCTTGAGTTATGTGGGAATGTGTTTGTAATGTTGAATGTGAGTTTGGCTTGTATATGATGTAAATGTTGGTGTGTATTTGGCTGTTTTATATGTCTTATTAATGACTTATGTTTGATGGATAATTTGCCTTATGAAGTGGCATAATTTTGGTATGGTTGTGATGGTTCAAGTTGATCATTTAGTCATTTGGCATATGATGAGTATATACATATGAAAAGCATGATTTTGGACTTAAGAAGTGAATGCTAATAGATGTTTTATGAGTTAAGCTTTATGTGTGATTGATGGTAGTAAAAATACATATTGAAAGAGGTTGAATTGATGAGTATGATATGTGCTTTGGTATATAATTAAATAAGTGAGTAATGAAGAATGAATCATGCTAGTTTGGTATGTGTTTGAATGTATAAATGGTATTGAATTGAGTTGATAAAATGGATAGAATTGGTATTGTAAGTTTGGTGCACGAAATAGCATGGTTTGGCTACTTATTAATGTATTGAAATAGCATGAAATGTGGTGTTTTAGGTATGCTTGAGAAGGATGAGAAATGTGGCTTCAACCAAGCCTATTTTCACTCCAAATGGCCGAGCACACGGGGGTGTGGCTTGACCGTGTGCAACACATGGCCTTAGAACATGATCGTGTGTCCCTTGGGGTAGCCCTTTGAATTAAGTCAGTATACCTTGCAAGTTTGGAACGGCCTAGACACACTGGCGTGGCTAACACATGGGAATGTGGTCGGCCATGTGACCTAAGTCAGTAACCCTTCCCGATTTCCCAAGGCCAAGGCACACATGCTTGTCTCTGCCCATGCACTACAAGTCAGTATGTATGCCCTATTTTCACACGGCCTGTGACACGGGCGTGTCTGGTGGTCGTGTGAGGCACATGGCCTATTCACACGGGCATGTGACCCCTGAATGTTTGAAAATTTTAAGTGTTTCCTAAAGCTTGCAAATGTTATCGGTTTAGTCTTGAACCTCTTCTAAGCATGTTTTAAGGTCTCATAGAGCCTTATAGAGGAAATTGTGTTTATATATGTGAAGATGGATTTATGTGTAAGAAATGGATGATTTATGTTGTGTTTGATCGGTAATGCCTTGTAACCCTATTTCAGCGACGGATACGGGTTAGAAGTGTTACAATACGGGTCTAGTTGTAATGATAAAAATAAAACAACATAAAAAGATAAGATTTAAGAGATTAAAAACGAAGAATAAATCAAATCTAACTTTGGGTGATTAGCTTACTTTGGTAATCTCCATCAACTGTGGCTTCGGGTTCCTCATCACTAGTCGCTACCCTAACTAGATCTTTCAATCTTCTGCTAACATAACGAGTTACCAAGAACTACTTATCTTTTGACCTCATAGTCCAGACAGGTTTAGGGTTATGGTGCTCATGGATGAGCAATACAAATTATGGGTTAATTCCCACCTTGATGAATTCTCGAGGTTGTCAGGCGTAGGGTTTGTTTCATGTTCTTCCTTTCCCAAACAGCTAATTCGTTGAGTAACTCTACAAAATAGTTAACAAATCATACCTCTACTTGCTAATCCCCTATAGAAGGATTATTTCCTCATGGCATTCATAAACAATATATAATCGATGTAAAAGGAAAGCATGCTAATTAAATCGAGAAGATAAAGTAAATGAATGAGCCTGATTGTATTGATATTAAGCGTAAATCTACATAGCTCAATGATTCCACAATTTAGATCTCTTGAAAGAAAACAACTAAAAAATAATCTAGACTATAGAAACCTAAGAAAAAAAACTAAACCAAATATAAAGGAAAAAACTTGGTTAACTAAAATGTGTCTTTAACATGTGCCAAAAGAGCCTATTTATAGCCTTTAGGTGGTCATGAGTTGACGGTTTATAGTTTTGTACACCTTCTGTGTACTACCTGAGTATCCATTGAAATTTTAATGATTCAACGGATAAATTCCAAAAATGAGAAAATATGAGATTAAATGAATTATATCTCGAATGTTCCTGAAATAATTGAAAGTTTGTAACATGATGAGCTCATTCATGCTTACTTGATGTACATGTGAATTAAGTGACTAACTTGCTTATTTGAGTGTATGTGATTAGGTAAATTTGCTAATTTGTTGGAAACCTTGATATTGTTATGCTTATTTAAATGAATATGATTGGTAAGTTTACTACCCGTTATACGAACTTACTAAGCATTAAATGCTTACTAGGTTTTATTTTCTCTATTTTGTAGTGCTCAGAAGCTCGCAAAGGTTGGAGATTGGTTGGAGTATTATCACACTACCAGCTTATTTTGGTAAAAATAGTAAATTTATTTTGGTATAATGGCATGTATAGATTAACTTGGCCAATTGATGGCTTGTAAATAGATGTTTGTAATCTAGCCATTGGAATGGCTAGTAATGGTTTGATTTGGTATATTATGATAAGGTTATACCATGTTAATATATATGTATATGGTATGGTTTAGTTGAATTAAAGTAAAATAGGTGATGTTATATCACACTTGTTAATGATGTTAGCTTGGTTTAATACTTGGAATTTCGTTGTTAAATATGTGAAAGTGTTGTTGTAGGTTAATGGCAAAAATTTGGGTGAGAAATAAAGCTAGGAAATGGCTTTATTTTGTCCACACAGGTAGACACACGGGCGTGTTTCTTAACCGTGTGTGACACACAGCTTGGCACATGGGCATGTGGTTTGCCCGTGTGTCCCCTGTATCTTAAAATTTAGAAATAGAATGCTCATAATTGGGCACACGGGCAGAGACACGGGCGTGTGTCTGAACCGTGTACGGCCTAGAACATGGGCATGTAGTAGACCATATGGCACAAGTCAGAGAGTTACACGGGTAAGGACACGGGCTGGCACAAGGCCATGTGCCTCACATCAAATGCCTACATTGTCTGAGACATAGGCATGCCATTTTTCCGTGTAAGCCACACGACCTACTTACATGGGTGTGTGACCCCTATATTAAAGAAAAATATTTAAATTTTGCAAAAAATTCTCTGAGATCCTGATTTTGTCCCGACTTGATTCTAATGTTTAAATTGGGCCTTGAGGATCCATTCAAGGGATAATATGATTAGTTTCATATATGAATAGTAAATGACATGAATTACATGAAATTATTCTGTAAACTCTTGTAATGCTCCGTAACCTTGTTCTGGCAACGGATATGGGTTAGGGGTGTTACATTATAGACGTTCTATAGAGGAACTTCCCACATTGGAGTTAAAGCCTTTGCCATTACATTTAAAGTACGCCTACTTGGGAAACGACAACACTCTGCCAGTAGTTATCTCTACAGAGTTGGCTCCTGATCAGGAGACTAAGTTACTAGATGTTCTGAGGAGATCTAAGAAGGCACTGGGGTGGACAATCACCAATATAAAGGGAATTAGCCCTACTATTTGCATGTATAATATTTTACTGGAGGATTGCCATAGCAATTCTATTGAGTAGCGGAAAAGGTTGAACCCCATTATGAAGGAAGTTTCCAAGAAGGAGATTATCAAATTGCTCAACGTTGGCATAATATACCCTATTTTCAATAGTTCATGGGTGAGCCCTATTCAATGTGTACCCAAGAAAGGGGGTGTCACCATGATTGTAAATGACAACAACGAATTCATTCCAACTCATACTGTCATGGGATAGAGGGTATGCATCGACTATCGCAAGTTTAACAAAGCAACTTAGAAGGACCATTTCCCCTTACCTTTCATCGATCAAATGTTGGATAGATTAGTTAGGAAAGCCTTCTATTTTTTCTTGGATGGTTACTCGGGCCATAATAAAATTTCCATAGCTCCCAATGACCAAGAGAATACCACTTCTATATGTCCATACAGAAATTTCACATTTAGAAGAATGCCATTCAGGTTGTGTAATGCCCCAACAACATTTTAGCGTTGTATGATGACGATATTCTCAAACAGGGTGGAAAAGTTTCTTGAAGTATTCATGGACGATTTCTCTATTTTTGGCAATACTTTTGAGAATTGTTTGAAGAATTTGGAGTTAGTTCTTTGTCGCTGTGAAGAAACTAATCTTGTTTTAAACTGGGAAAAATGCCACTTCATGGTTTATGAAGTCATTATTCTAGGACATAAAATATCACGGGAAGGGATTGTTGTGGACAAAGCAAAGGTTGAGGTGATCAACAAGTTGCTGCCACCTACCATTGCCTAAGGTATTTGAAGCTTCCTAGGCTACGCAGGATTTTAACAGAGATTTATTATAGATTTTTTGAACATATCCAAACCTCTTTGCACCTTGTTAGAACACAATAGAAACTTCAATTCTGATGAGCCCTGTCTGAAAGCGTTTGAAGAATTAAAAAATCAACTAGTGACAGCACCGGTTGCCATAGCACCAAACTAGACACTACCTTCTGAACTTATGTTTGGCGCCAACAATTTCACTATAAGAGAAATATTGGGTAAAAGGAAAGACAAGGTGTTCCATGCGATATATTATGCGAGTAGGACCCTGATAGGCACACAGCTTAACTATACTACTATTGAAAGGGATCTATTAGATGTGATATTTGCATTTGAAAAATTTAGATCCTATCTAGTTGGTACTGAGGTCACAGTTTTTACAGACCATTCTGCGATTATGTATTTGGTGACCAAGAAGGATGCCGAGCCTAGGTTGATCAAGTGGATATTACTGCTGGAGGAATTTGATATTGAAATTCAAGATAGGAAAGAGACTGAGAATCAAGTGGCTGATCACTTATCAAGGTTAGAAGCAGGAAATGAAGATGGCAATATTCAACTCATTAAGGAAGAATTCCTAGATGAGAAACTACTAGTGGTCACGGCATTACCTTGGTATGTCGATATAGTAAATATCCTAGTGAGTGGGTTGCTACCACCTGAGCTCACCAATCAAAGAAGAAGGAAATTTCTTCATGATTCCAAGCAATATTATTGGGGTAAGCCTTTCTTATTTAAACATTATGCGGATCAAATTATTAGGAGATGTCTTCCGAATGATGAGATTCAGAGTATTTTACAACACTTCCATTCAACACCTTATGGAGGACATCTGGGAGGAATGAGAACTACTATAAAGGTTCTCCAATCTAGTTTCTATTGGCCAAGTCTGTTTAAAGATGCTTATGAATTCTATCAGACATGTGACCACTACCAATGAATGGGAAACCTATCGAGGAGGTATGAAATGCCGTTATAAAACATTTTAGAAGTTAAGTTGTTTGATGTGTGGGGGATCAACTTTATGGGTCCATTTCCACCTTCTTGGGGCAATATGTACATACTTGTGGCTGTATATTATCTCGAACAAAATGCATTTTGAGCCATCAAGAAGCTAAACATGGATTGGTTCACTACTGGTAATAAATAATTACTTGAGCAAGATGAGATGGAGGAATTTCAAGCTCAGGCATATGAAAATTCTCAACTATATAAAAGAAAAGACAACGCGATGGCATTATAAGAAGATTATGCCACGGCAATTAAAACCTAGACAACAAGTGTTGTTGTTCAATTTTAGGCTCAAATTGTTTCCGGGAAAATTAAAGTCTTGTTGGTCAGGACCATTTGAAATAGTACATTTTTATCCTCATGGAGCTGTAGAGGTCAAAAATTAAAGACTGGGCTTACATTCAAAGTCAATGGACAACATTTGAAGCATTACTGGGGTACTTCTATGACTCGAGATAAATAGTCCATTGATCTCTGAAATACATAACTTCCACGTCTCCATTATCCTTTTTACTTTATTTGTTTTTCTTTGTTAATTTTATTTTTCTTTGGTTATTTTATCTGATTAGTTTAATAATTTTTTTTGCATGTATACTAAGGGTAAGGCTTCATATTTTAGTAGTTATCCCATTATAAATTTTTGCCAAAATATTTACTTCCTATACAATTTTAATTTTCCCCCCAAATCTCATCTCACCATGTCGGCCACAATTACTGCACTCTTATCACCCACATCATGCCTTCAGTAATTTTTTACATTTATTGCCCTTATTTTCTTTTCCTTTTAACCTAATCATTTTACCTTTTTTACCGTTACCTTCAACCTTCGTTTTCTTCCAGATTTACTCGTGTTTCCACAAAGAATTCAAAATGTCCACCTTTTTCTTTTCCAATCACTCTAAACTTTTCAAAGCAATGGCAAGACGTGTTCCTTCTCAATAACCCCCTGTGCCACCAAGAACCTTCTTTAATGAAGCCGTTGAGGAGAAATACACAAATAACACCTCCAAGTGTTCATTTTTCTCGGAAAAAAGTTTTTTTTTTTAGGATTCACCCTTTATGGGGTATGATGAATTGGTTTCTTGTAACAGCCCAGTTTTAGCTAAACCAGAATAGTGGTTTCAAAATCATAAATCTGAGGTCGTAAAATTATTTTAATATTATTTTTAGTTTTTACAGCATGTGAATATATATGTGTGAAAATTTCGCGAGCTAATTTTATTATTTAATAGCTCAATTTGAGAAAAATGACTAAATCACATAAAATGCAAAAGTTGCATTCTAATTGATAAAGGTGTCTAATTGCCATGACTTATTAAATGAAAGGTCCTTACGTTGTTATTAGAACATTGATAGTGGAATTTGACATAGATAGCCTTATATTTGATGATTTAAATGTGTATTAATAAGCTTATTTAATTAATTTGTTAATTAAATGAGAATTAAAGCAAAACAAAACCAAATGTTCATTTCTATTCATCCTTGTAACTGAAAATAAGGAAAGAAATAAGCGATGAGAGAGCTTTTAGGGTTCGAAAAGTATTTGGTTTGATTAAGGTATGATTCTAGCTCAGTTTTTTGATGATTTCTATGTTTTTGTGATCATTGCTTCGTGTTCTAGCTAGCCCATGCCCTAATTTTTTAATTGGTTGATGATTTTGGAAATTTCCATTGATGAATTCATGTGTTTTATGATGTTTGATGATGAATTATGAGAGCTTGGTGCTTGATATACATGTTTTGCAAAGTGATTTTTAGTAAAAATGCATATAAGGGATTAAATTGAGAAAAGTGTAAATTTAGGGGTTAAATTGTAAAGTAAATGAAAGTTTTAGACCGCTAGGGTTCCCTATGAAATTCGGGTAGCATGTAATTGAATTTAATTGTGTGAATTTTGTATATTTTTGAAATAGGGATTAAATTGTAAAAAATGTGAAAGTTTAGGGCTAAAGTGTAAATTGGCTAAAATATGTGCTTGTGGATGAAATTGATTGAGTTGGTGGTTAAATTGGTTAATTTTGAATTCATATAGATCAAGAAAGAAAGAATTCAGATTTAGATCGGGGAAAATTGAAGGTTATCGAGTAATCGATTTGATTCATCAATTTCGAGTATGTGGTAAGTTCGTACGTGATAGATATTGTTATAATTATATTTTTAATGCCTTGATATTGCATAAATTATAAACATGAGACTATGGTAATGGTAGACGACAAATCGACTATGTTTGGCACTTAGTGTGCGTTTCGAGATAGCTTAGGCTATATAGAGCACCTAGTGTGCGATTCAGAGTAGCTTCGGCTATATGTAGCACTTAGTGTGATAGACTGAGATAGCTTTGGCTATATAATGCACTTAGTGTGCGAGATTATAATAGCTTCGGCTATGCTTTTGCACTTAGTGTATAAGATATCGAGTATTCGACAGTATCACGTAAAGGTATGAGTTCGATACGAGTTTGTATAGGTATGTACATATAAAGCATGACATCCAAATAGAAGAAACAATGAATTTGTTCATAAACACTTGAGTAAGTATGAAGAAGGTTTGTTGGGCTCCATGGCTCAGATATGATTTGGTTCAAATTGATGATTTGTATTTTATGAACTGTTGAGTATATTTAGTACGAGCTTACTAAGATTTTAAAGCTTACTTGTGTGTTATTTCCATGTTTTATAGATTCTCGAAGCTAGCTCAGACATCGGGGATCATCGGGAACCATCATCACACTATCGACTACATGTTGGTATTTTTGAATGATTGTAAATTTGGTATATGGCATGTATAGGCTAGTGAGTTGAAGATATGTTTTGAATTATGATTTAAGCCATGAGATTTGGCTTACTTTTGGTTGAAAATGTTGGTATGTATTTGGTCATTTACGTTGGCCTAAGTGATGTGCATAATGCCTTGTATGTATATTGGCTTGATTTGGTATGTTGGCCTTAGTTGTTGATAAAGTTTAACGATGTGATTTACGATATGAAATAGATGATAATATGATGAATTGATGTATAAGAAACTTATGGAAGTTGTGATGATTTTGGCATAATGATTTGGTAGGTTTTGAATGTGAAATTGAGTAGTTAGAATGGTTCATGCTAGATGGTATGATATCTGTGGGAATTGTTATGTTTTGGCTGCGTAATAGTAGATGGAAATGGTATCATTTTGGTTGCTATGTGTGTTTTTTAGAAGGGTGGAAAATTGGCTTTTCAAAAGGCCTATTTTTGTCCACACGAGTGTGTGTCTCAGCCATGTGCGACACACGGTCATGTTACACAGTCGTGTGTCCCCTAGGGTAGCCCTACAAATTAAGTCAGTATACCCTACATGTTTAACACGGCCTAGACACACGGTAATGCCTCGTAACCCTATTTTGGTGTCGAATATGAGTTAGGGGTGTTACATTTAATTGGTATCAAAGCTATGGTTTAGTCGATTTTGGGACTAACGTAGCATGTGAGAGTCTAGCTATACATGCCTTATTTATAAACTGCGATAGTGTGATGATTCCTAACATTTAAAATGTGTTTTTCGTATAGCGAATGGATCCTGATCAAGTAATAGCTAATGATGTTGAAAGAAATGCGCCCACTTCTGCTAAAGGGGCAACACTGGCCGATTCTAGGCCTATTTCAAGTAGCCAAGGGGGAGAGGCTAAGCAATCCTTCTTCCAAATGATGAGTGAGTGGTTCACAGAGTTCATTCGAACGAATCCGGCTGCTTAACAACTCCACCCCCACCTGTTCCTCAACAAGTCCTGGTTGTGCCACTAGTGATAGATCCAATTCGATTGAGTAAGCCACCTGTTGGTAAGATTCATAAACACAAGGCTGAAGAGTTTCGGGCCACAGTTGATGATGATGCTGAGAGAGCTGAGTTTTGCCTCGAGAATATAATTAGAGTATTCGGGGAATTGTCTTCTACTCCTGACAAATGCATTAAATGCGTTGTATCTTTGCTGAGAGATAATGCATATCATTGGTGGAAAACGTTGACATCTGTGGTTCCTAGAGAACGGGTTACTTGGGAGTTCTTCCAATTTGAGTTTCGAAAGAAGTATATAAGTCAAAGATTTCTCGATCAGAAACATAAAGAGTTTTTGGAGTTGAAACAAGGTCAGATATCAGTGACAGAATATGAAAGAGAATTCGTACGTTTAAGCAAATATGCTTGAGAGTATGTATCTACTCAAGAAATAATGTGCAAAAATTTTGTTAACGAACTGAATGAAGATATAAAATTGTTAGTCGGGATACTAGAATTGAAGGAATTTGTAGTGCTAGTTAAAAGGTCTTGTAAAGCCGAGGATCTCAGCAAAGAAAAGAAAAAGGTTGATTCAGAGGCAAGAGATTCTAGAAAGAGATCAATGAATAAATCTTATCATTCCTCGTCGAAAAAATCGAGAGACTATTTTAACCTATCGACAACTTCAATGGGATATCAGAATAGAGATCGTGGAAAGTAATACACCACCCCTAAAACTCAAGCCATATCAGTATCGAGTGTTAGCAACGTAAAAGATGTTAAACCTGAGTGTCAACAGAGTGGAAGACGGCATTTTAAAGATTGATGGGTGAAGAATAATAATAGAACTTGTAACAGTTGTGGTTCACGAGATCACTTTATTAAAGATTACCCAGAATTAGTTGAAAAAGATAATGCTCAGAACACGAGGCCAAGTAACACTACAACTAGAGGTAGACCACCCAAAAACACGGGAAATGTGAGTGGTGGTAGAGGTGTGACATGAGACACTGCTGCGAGATCTAATCCTAGAGCACCTGCACGAGCCTACACTTTTTGCGCTCGCGAAGAGGCATAGTCTCCAGATGTTATTACCAGTACTTTTACTCTCTATGATACTAAAGTTATTGCATTGATAGATCTAGGATCAACCCATTCATATGTATGTGTGAATTTAGTATCCAATAAGACTTTGCCTGTAGAGCCTATTGAATTTGTAATTAGAGTATTGAACCTATTAGGCAAGTGTGTGTTGGTTGATAAAGTGTGCAAAAACTGTCTATTGATGATCTGGGATAATTATTTTTCGGCTGATCTGATGTTGTTACCATTTAATGAATTTGATATAATTCTAGGTATGGATTGGCTAACGCTGCATGATGCTGTTATGAAAGAAAGATGGTTGATCTGAGATGCCAGAATAATGAGATTATCCGAATTAAGTTAGATGATTTGAATGGCTTGCTAGCGGTGATTTCATCGATGTTAGCTCAGAAATATGTAAAAAAGGGTTGTGAAGCTTATTTTGCTTATGTGCTTGATATGAAAGTGACTGAAAAGAAGATAGAATCATTACCAGTTGTGTGTGAGTATCCAGATGTGTATCCCGAATAGTTATTGGGTTTACCATCGATCCGAGAGGTTGAGTTTGGCATTGAGTTAGTGCCTAGAACAATGCCGATATCGATAGCTCCGTATAGAATGGCTCCGACAAAGTTAAAAAAATTAAAAGCTCAGTTGGAAGAATTAACCGACAGAGGTTTTACAAGACCGAGTTTCTCACCTTGGGGTGCTCCTGTGTTGTTTGTGAAAAAGAAATATGGCACGATGAGAATGTGTATAGATTACAGACAACTTAACAAAGTGATGATTAAGAACAAATATCCTTTACCGCGGATTGATGATTTGTTTGATCAGTTAAAAAGGGCTACAGTGTCTTCAAAGATAGATTTGAGATCGGGTTATTATCAATTGCGAGTTAGAGACTCTAATGTGTCGAAGACTGCATTTAGAATGAGGTATGACCACTATGAATTTTTAGTTATGCCTTTCGGACTAACGAATGCACCTGTTGTCTTTATAGACTTAATTAATCGAATTTTCAGACTGTACCTAGATCGATTTGTTGTTGTGTTCATTGATGACATTTTGATATATTTCAGAGATGAAAATGAGGATGCCGAGCATCTGAGAATTGTATTGCAAACTCCTCGTGTGAAACAGTTATATGCAAAGTTTAGTAAATGTGAATTTTGGTTGCACGAGGTTGGTTTTCTAGGGCATATTGTGTCAGCATCGGGTATTCGAGTTGATTTGAGAAAAAATTATGCAATAATGGATTGGAAACCTTTGAAAATGCATCTAAAGTCCACAGTTTTCTGGGACTAGTTGGCTATTATCGATGGTTTGTAAAAGGCTTTTCGATGATTGCAACTCGATTGACAAGATTGCTTCCGAAATATGTAAAGTTTGAATGGTCTGAGAAATGTCAGAAAAGTTTTGATCAGCTGAAAACTCTATTGACTGAAGCTCCAGTGATGCATCATTGAATGATCTGGGTTACGTTTTGATACAGGAAGGCAAAGTCATAGCTTATGCCTCGAGACAGTTAAAGCAGCATGAAAAGAATTACCAGATGCATGATTTAGAGTTAGCAGCCATTGTGTTTGCATTAAAGATTTGGCGCCATTATCTATTTGGTGAGAAATGTCATGTTTATTCTGATCACAAGAGTTTGAAATATCTGATGACTCAAAAAGATTTGACTTTGAGACAGCAGAGGTGGTTAGAATTATTGAAATATTATGAGCTAGTGATTGACTATCATCTGGGAAAAGCAAATGTTGTTGTTGATGCATTAAGTAGGAAATCTTTATATGCTCTACGTGCGATGAATACTCAATTGATTCTATTCGACGATGGCTCGATTGTAGCTGAGTTGAAATCGAGACCATTATTTTTATAGCAAATTTATGAAGCTCAGAAAGTTGATAATGAAATGTTAGCAAAACGAGCTCAATGTGATTCAAATCCTAATTTAGAATTTCAAGTTGATATAGATGATTGTTTAAGATTCAATGGTCGAATATGTGTTCTGAGAAATTCAAAGTTGATTCAGATGATTTTAAATGAAGCACATAATAGTCGTTTATTTGTTCATCTGGGAAGTATGAAAATGTATAACGATTTGAAATAGCTCTATCGGTGGCATGGCATGAAATGGGATATCTCAGAGTTCATTCTAAATGTTAGATTTGTCAGCAAGTTAAAGCTGAGCATCAGGTACCATCTAGTTTATTGCAGCCGATTCTGATTCCTGAGTGGAAATGGGATAGAGTGGCTATGGATTTTATTTTGTGTTTGCCCCTATCTCCAAGTAAGAAAGATGCAATCAGGGTTGTTATTGACAGGTTGACAAAATCGACTCATTTCATTCTGGTACGAACGGATTATTTTCTTGAAAAGTTAGCTGAGTTGTATATCTCTAAAATTGTGAAATTACACGGAGAACCTATTTCTATTGTTTCAGATAGAGATCCGAGGTTCACATTGAGGTTTTGGAAGAAATTGCAAGACGCACTGGGTACAAAGTTACATTTCAGTACCACGTTTCACCCGCAGACGGATGGTCAATCCGAGTGAGTTATACAGATACTTGAGGATATGTTGAGATGTTGCATTCTTGAGTTCGAAGGTACGTAGGAAAAGTATTTCTCGTTGATTGAATTTGTGTATAATAATGTTCAATAGAGCATTAAAATGGCACCGTACAAAGCTCTATACAGTTGTAAATGTCAAACACCGTATTGGACTGAGCTAAGTGAGAATAAGATTCATGGGGTTGATCTAATTAGAGAAACAGAAGAGAAAGTGAAAGTGATCTGCGATAGTTTTAAAGCAGTGTCAGATCGTCAAAAATCATACGTAGACTTGGAATGGAAATATATTGAGTTTCAGATCGGAGATAGAGTGTTATTAAAAGTATCTCCGTGGAAGAAAATACTTCAATTTGGTCGTAAAGGCAAATTGAATCCGTAATTCATCAGACTGTACGAGATTATCGAGCAAATTGGGCCATTGGCTTATCAGCTAGCACTGTCGTCTGAGTTAGAAAAGATTCATAATATATTCCATGTATCAATGCTTCGACGATACCGATCCGACCCTTCACATGTCGTTTCCCCGACTGAAGTTGAGATTTAGTCAATTTTATAATATAGTGAAGAACCGATCCAAATTCTAGCTCGTGAGATTAAAGAGCTCAGGAAATAAAAGAATAACATTAGCAAAAGTATCATGGAATTGACATAGGATAGAATAAGCTACGTGGGAACCCGAGGATGCTATGAGAAAACAATATCCAAACCTATTCACTAGTAAGATTTTCGGGGACGAAAATCCCTAAAGGGGGAAGTTGTAACATCCCGATTTTAGCTAAATCGGAACAGTGGTTTTGGAACCACAAATCCGAGGTTGCAAAATTATTTTCATATTATTTTTGGTGTTTACAGCATGTGAATATATATGTGTCAAAATTTCGCGAGCTAATTTTATTGTTTAATAGCTTAATTTGAGAAAAAGGAATAAATCGCGTAAAATGTAAAAGTTGCATTCTAATTGATAAAGGTGTCTAATTGCCATGCCTTATTAAATGAAAGGTCCTTATGTTCTTATTAAACCATTGGTAGTGGAATTTTACATATATAGCCTTGCATTTGATGATTTAAATGTGTATTAATAACGTTATTTAAGTAATTTGTTAATTAAATGATAATTAAAGTAAAACAAAACCAAATGTTTTTCTTTATTCATCTTTTTTACCAAAACTAAGGAAAAAAATAAGGGTTGGGAGAGCTTTTAGGGTTCGGCAGGTATTTGGCTTGATTGAGTATGATTCTAGCTCGGTTTTTGATGATTTCTACGTTTTTGTGATCGTTGCTTCATGTTTTAGCTAGCCCATGCCCTAATTTTTGAATTGGTTGATGAGTTTGGAAATTTCTATTGATGAATTCATGTGTTTTATGATGTTTGGTGATGAATTATGAGAGCTTGGTGCTTGATGTACATGTTTTGTAAAGTGATTTTGAGTGAAAATGCATATTAGGGATTAAATTGAGAAAAGTGTAAATTTAGGGGTTAAATTGTGAAATAAATAAAAGTTTTGGACTGCTAGGGGTCCCTATGAAATTCGGCTAGCATGTAATTGAATTTAATTGTGTGAATTTTATGTATTTTTGAAGTAGAGATTAAACTGTAAGAAATGTGAAAGTTTAGGGCCAGAGTGTAAATTGGTTAAAATATGTATTTGTGGATGAAATTGATTGATTTGGTGATTAAATGGGTTAATTTTGAATACATATAGATCAAGAAAGAAAGAATTCAGATTTAGATCGGGGAAATTGACGGTTCTCGAGTAATTGATCCGATTCGTCAATTTCGAGTACGAGGTAACTTCGTACGTGATAGATATTGTTATAATTATTTTTTTAAGGCCTTGATATTGTATAAATTGTAAATATGAGACTACGGTAATGTTCGACGACAAATCAACCATGTTTCGCACTTAGTGCGCATTTTGAGATAGCTTTGGCTATATAGAGCACTTAGTGTACGATTCAATGTAGCTTCAGCTATATGTAGCACTTAGTGTGCGAGACCGTGATAGCTTTGGCTATGTAATGCACTTAGTGTGTGAGATTATAATAGCTTCAGCTATGCTTTCACACTTAGTGTGGAGGATATCGAGTATTCAACAGTATCACGTAAAGGTATGAGTTCCATATGAGTTTGTACAGGTATGTACATATAAAGCATGAAAACCAAATAGAAGAAACAATGAACTTGTTCATAAACACTTGAGTAAGTATGAAGAAAGTTTGTTGGTCTCCATGATTTAGATATGATTTGGTTCAAATTGATGATTTGTATTTTATGAACTGTTGAGTATATTTAGCACGAGCTTACTAAGCTTTTAAAGCTTACTTGAGTGTTTTTTCCATTTTTTATAGATTATCGAAGCTAGCTTAGAAATCGGGGATCATCGGGAACCATCATCATGCTATCGACTACTTGTTGGTATTTTTGGATGCTTGTGAATTTGGTATATGGCATGTATAGGCTAGTGGGTTGAGGATATGTTTTGAATTATGATTTAACCCATGAGATTTAGGTTACTTTTGGTTGAAAATGTTGGTATGTATTTGGTCATTTAAGTTGGCCTAAGTGATGTGCAAAATGCCTTGTACGTATATTGGCTTGGTTTGGTATGTTCGCCTTACTTGTTGATAAAGTTTAATGATGTGTTTTGTGATATTAGTAGATGATAATATGATGAATTGATGTTTAAGAAACTTATGCAAGTTGTGATGATTTTGGCATAATGATTTGGTAGGTTTCGAATGTGAAATTGGGTAGTTGAAATGGTTGATGCTAGATGGTATGATATGTGTGGGAATTGGTATGTTTTGGTTGCCTAATAGTATATGGAAAAGGTATCATTTTGGTTGCTAGGTGTGTTTTTGAGAAGGGTGGCAAAGTGACTTTTCAAATGGCCTATTTTTGTCCACAAGGGTAGAGACACGGGCATGTGTCTCAGCCGTGTGTGACACACGGTCATGTTACACGGCCGTGTGTCCCATAGGGTAGCCCTACGAATTAAGTTAGTATACTCTACAGGTTTAACACAGCCTAGACACACAGGTGTGTCTACTGGCTGTGTGTATCACACGGGCTCACACACGGGCATGTGTGGCCATTTTGAAGGGTACACCAGCTAGACACACGGGCGTGTGGTCAGCTGTGTGACCCAAGTCAGTAACCTCCCTAGTTTTCCCATGGTCGTGGCACACGGGCATTTCCCCGGTCATGTAGTATAAGTCAGTATGTATGCCCTATTTTCACACGGCCTGCGCCACGGGCGTGTTTGGTGACCATGTGAGGCACACGGCCTATTCACATGGGCGTGTGACCCTTTCATGTTGAAAAATTTTCTAAGTTTCTCAAAGTTTGCAAATGTTATTGGTTTAGTCTCGAACCACTTTTAAACATGTTTTAAGGTCTTGTGGAGCCTTATAAGGGACATTGTAAATGGATTTTGATTATGAATGTATAAATGTATGTGAATGAGATATATTGTCCGGTAATGCCTTGTAACCCTATTCTGGCGTCGAAAGGGTGTTACATTTCTTCCATAGTCGAAAAGTACTGGTGGCAAATCTTTTTCTTGCATCCACAAGATGTTTTAACAAAGGTGGTGTGGGAGTTTTATGCCCACTTGACCTCTTCCAACAATGCTTTTATATATATGTGAGGGGTGTTTCAGTGCTGTTTTATGAATACTCTATCAATGTCAGTATGGCTTACCTGATGGTCAAGATGAGCATTCTCAGTTTGCCACAATCATCATGTCGGAGGGCCTGAATCAAGTTCTTAAGGATTTGTGTGTGGAAGGAACCAAGTGGACAGTGTCCAGACAAGATTGCTACACTATAGAACGAGTTTCATTGAAACCCTATTATCGAGTTTGGTACCACTTCCTCAAATCTCGTCTGAGTCCTTCTACTTATAAATCTACAATTTCAAAGGAGCAAATGTTGCTACTCCATTCTGTAATGACAGGGAGGAAAATCAACGTGGGAAAAATCATTTTTAAAGAGGTTCATATGTGTGCCAAGAAGAATGTTGGTAGCCTTAATTTTCCTTCCTTATTACTGCCCTTTGCCAAAGTGTGAAAGTCCCAGTTCAAGCAAATGAAGATATGATTCCAAAGAAAAGGGCCATTATGAAGCTGGTTGTTATGAGGTTTTTAGGGGAGGAATTGCCATGATATCCACCCCCAGTTCTGCCTCTACATCCTCCACCACAACTTGTACCTCAGCAACCCCTTCCACTTCTACTAATGTCTTTGAGCAACAAGTGCTCAGTCCTCTTAAGAGGTTGCACAAGCAATTCAGTTTCTTTGAGAAGTGGCAATCAAGAATTGCTACAAATTTAGGCAGGGCACAAGAAGAAATGGATCTATTCTAGGGTTATGTGAGGATGAGGGATGCTGCTATCAAGAAATCCCTTTAGAAGAATTTCACCAAGCCTATGCCTGTATTCCCCAGCTTCCCCAAGGAGCTGCTCTATGATGCAGTGGAAGAGGAAGATGATGAAGTAGAGGTTGGTTAGACCAGACATACCTCCACACACCCTGCCACTGAGGGTATGACCACAAAAGGAGCATAGGGAGATGAGGAGAAGACTGAATTAGTGATTATTAAGACTGACCATGACGGAGAAGATGCAAACCTGACTTTTGCACCACCTGTGGATGCTACTGCACCTATCCCACCTCAATCGACTGCACCAATGACACAACAAGATTGTGATATCAATAAGTTGACTGATGATCTCACAAAATCAGATGATGACGAAGACGAGGTGCCAATCAACATGTTGAAAAAGAAGTAGTGCTACAAGCATGGTGCACAAAAATCCATTCGTCCAAATTAAAGTAACAATAATTCAACTCCAAGCTTCATTAACTATTTTATGTTATTTGTTTTTCATTTCATTTTAGGATGCATTCATCATTTTTATCTTATCATTTTCTATCCATATATATGGTTATGCATTCATAATTTTTTTCTGCTCATGCATTGAAGACAATGCATCCCTTAGGTTTGGGATGTGTTGTGCATATTAGTTGCATTTGAATAGTTGTTCATTTTGTCTTTTACATTCATTTTTCCATGACACATAAATGCTAAATAATTGTTAGACTATGATGAGTATATTTTTTCCTATGATGTTTAAAGAGGAATTTAATTCTTCGACATTCTTAGAAAATTGTGACAATGAATTAGGTGAGTTTAGCTTAGGATAGTTTCTTGAAAGTTGACCCCTAAAATTAGTATGTCCTAATTCCAATTACGGTTGATCTATAGTATGTCCTAAAATTAGTATGTCCTAAACATGCTTTGGGAATGGTTCGGGACTAAATTGATATCTCAAGAAACTTTCACAAAACTTAGGAAATTTTCCTCAAAATAGGGGACACATGCCCGTGTGGCCAAGTCGTGTATCTCACACGGCCACCAAACGCGCCCATTACACAGGCAATGTAGACATTTGAAATGGGAGCACATGGCCGTGTCCCAGCCTATGTCCGACCCCGTGTAACTCTCTGACTTGGGTCACACGGGCAACACACACGCCCGTGTGCCCTAAAAATGGCCACACATGCCCGTGTGCCACACATGGCTGAGACACACGCCCGTGTCTCTTTCCGTGTGGACAAAAGTAGGCTATTTACCAAGTCAATTTGCCACCCCATTTGGTACACACCTTCACCTACACATATAGCACCAAAACAAATCATAATAGGAAACTCAAAACAACCAAATCAATCATAGTTTATACCATTTCATCTTATCATTTCTTAGCCTAATCCACAATCACGAACATCTTTATTTCATCAACCATTTCCAGGCGAACATTAAACACATCACAAAATGACATTAGCATACCTATAAACATACGTTACCAACCAAACCAAATAGGTTAATTTACATAGCCATATACAACATTATAAACATAACTTTTATAGGCTAACACAAATAGCCAAATTCACCATTAAGCTATAACCAAAATGACCAAAGTCCCTATACATTCCATACGATCCAAAACATAGTTTTGAAGGTACCAAAATGATGGTTGGATAGTGTGACGTAGTCTCCGAAGATCCCCAAAATTGAGCTAGCTTTGAAATGACTAGAAAAAATGAGAAAAATAAACAAAGTAAGCTTTATAGCTTAGTAAGCTCGTATGAAATAAACTCAACAAATCATAAATACACAATTCATCAATTTGAACTTGTTAATTCGTAATTCATAGATGCTAACAAACCTTCCACATGCTTAACCATATAGTTATATGCAAACTTTATAACTTCTTCAATTTAAAGCTCGTATGAGTCATATACATGCCTGAACCAATCTATAACGAACTCATACCCAGATACTCGAATTCTCGCACACTAAGTGCCAATACATAGCCGAAGCTATTTTAATCTCTCACACTAAGTGCCATCCATAACTTAATTGTCGTCAAATATGACTGTAATCTCGTATAAACAATTTATGCAATATCAAAGCATTTAAAGCATAATTATAACAATGCTTATAACATACGAACTTACCTCGGATGTTAAAACGGCGAATCGAGTCGATTAGTCGATAACTTTATCTTTTCCCCAATCCAAATCCATATTTCTCCTTTCTTGATCTAAATATATTTAAATTTAACTTATTTAATCATCTATTCATTCAATTTAGTCCAAAACATACTTCAAAACACATTTACACTTTTTCCCCACGTATTTCACATTTTTCACAATTTAGTCTTTATTTCATAAAATCACAAATTAATGAAATTCACAATAAACCCATGCTAGCCGAATTACCACAATGCCGCTAGCAGCCCATATTTTTCATTTATTTCACATTTCAACCACTAATGTTACACATTTCTCAATTTAATCCCTATTTTGCATTTTCACTAAAAATCACTTTACAAAACTTGTATATCTATCAACAAGCATTCATAATCTATCAAGAAACTTCAAGATACACATGTATTTAATAATAGAATCATTCAAAATCTTTAACAATTTTGCAAATTAGTCCCTAGGCTAGCTAGTACTAGTTGCAAAGATAATAAAAACATAGACATCATTAAAAACAGAACAAACTGGACTTACATTTGAGCATAAAAGTGAGTGAACCCTAAAACACCAATAATGGAGTCCCCCTTTTCTTATTTTTGGTGGACAAATGAAGAAGACAAGATGATAACTTAATTATTCTTACTTTAATTTTAATTTATTTATTATTTACTAAATTAACCTTGTCATTAAACCATTAAAGACATCAATATTATGCCCATAAATGTCCACCCAATATGAAAATTGTCTAATTACAACATAAGGACCTTGACTTTAATGTTCCATAGCTATTTGACACCTTTAGCTAATAGAACAACACTTTTGTATTTTACGCAATTTAGTCCTTCTTATCAAATTGAGCAACCAAATGCTAAAATTTCTTAACAAAAATTTCACACCATCATATATTCATGCTATAGACATTATAATAATAATAAAATAATAATTTTGACTTCGAATTTGTGGTCCCGAAACCACTATTCCAATTTGGCTAAAACGGGCTATTACAACTCTCCCCCTTAAGGATTTTCGTCCTTGAAAATCTTACCAGTGAATAGGTTAGGGTACTGTTTTCTCATAGCTTCCTCGGGATCCCATGTAGCCTCTTCAATACCATGACGTTTCCATAAGACTTTTACTAAAGCTATGCGTTTATTTCTCAGCTCTTTGATCTCTCGAGCTAGAATTCTGATCCATTTTTCATTGTATGTCATATCAGGTTGAATTTCAATCTCTAACGAAGAAATCGCATGTGATGGATCAAATTTATACCAGCGCAACATCAATACATGAAATACATTATGGATCTTTTCTAACTCTGATGGTAAGGCTAATCGATATGCCACTGGCCCTATTCATTCAATAATCTCATATGGCCCGATGAATCGTGGACTTAATTTGCCTTTTTGACCGAAACGAAGTATTTTTTCCACGGAGACACTATCAAAAACACTTTATTACCGATTTGAAATTCAATGTCTTTTCATTTCAAATCCACATACGATTTCTGATGATCTGAAGCTGCTTTCAAACAATCGTGAATTACTTTCACTTTCTCTTCGGTTTCTCTGACCAAATCAACCCCGTGAATTTGTTTATCGCTAAGCTCGGTCCAGTACAATGGAGTTCGGCATTTGTGACCATATAAAGCTTTGTACAGTGCCATCTTTATACTCGATTGAAAGTTGTTATTATGTACAAATTCAATCAATGGCAAAAATTTCTCCTAATTGCCTTCAACTTCCAAAACACAACATTGGAGCATATCTTTGAGAACCTGAATTACTCGCTCAGATTGTCTGTCAGTTTGTAGATGAAAAGCCGTACTAAAATTTATCTTTGTTCCCAAAGCTTCTTGTAATTTCTTATAAAACCACGACGTAAATCTCAAATCTCTATCAGAAATAATCGAAATTGGCACCCCGTGAAATCTAACGATCTCAGCAATATACAATTTAGCTAATCTATCGAGTGAATAGTCAGTACGTACCAAAATGAAATCTGATGATTTCGTTAATCGATCAACGACAACCCAAATATCATCTTTCTTTTTCAGAGACAAGGGCAATCCCGATACGAAATCCATCGTAACTCTGTCCCACTTCCACTCTGGTATCAACCCAAGCTGAAGTAAACTTGATGATACTTGATGTTCAGCTTTAACTTGCTGACACACTAAACATCCCGCTAGAAATTCAGAAATGTCTCATTTCATACCCGACCACCAATATAGTTGTTTCAAATCATTGTACATTTTAGTACTTCCAGGATGAATGGATAAACAACCACTATGTGCCTCGTGCATAATTTTCTGAATCAACTCTAGATTTTTCGGTACACAGATTCTATCTCGAAACATCAAACAATCATCGGATCTGATTTGGTACTCTAAATTACTAGGTGACTCGCATAGTACTCTTTTAGCTTGAAATTCATTATCACCTTTCTGAGCTTCAAAAATCTGCTGAAGAAATATCGATTTAGCCTTTAACTCAGCTAAAATCGAACCATCATTAGATAACGTCAACTGTGCATTCATTACTCTCGAAGCAAACAACGATTTTCAACTCAAAGCATCTGCTACAACATTCTCTTTCCTCGGGTGATAATCAATTACTAACTCATAGTCTTTAAGTAATTCAAGCCATCTCCATTGTCGTAAATTCAAATCTTTCTGAGTCATAATATATTTTAAGCTTTTACGATTTGTAAAGATGTGATATTTTTCACCATACAAATGATGACGCCAAATTTTTAATGCAAATACAATAGCAGCCAACTCTAAATCGTGCGTCGAATAGTTCTTTTCATGCGGCTTCAACTGTCTAGAGGCATAAGCTATAACTTTTCGCTCTTGCATCAATACGCAACCCAAACCGCTCAATAACGCGTCACTATAAATAACAAATTCTTTACCCGATTCAGGCTGAGCCAACACTAGAGCTTCGATTAATAATGCTTTCAATTGATCGAAACTTTGTTGACATTTCTCGGACCATTCAAACATGACATCTTTCTGTAGCAGTCTGGTCATCAGTGTAGCAATCATCGAGAACCCTTTACAAAATGTCGATAGTAACCAACCAATCCCAGAAAACTTCTAACCTCAAATACATTTCTAGGTGGTTTCTAGTCAACAACTATAGAAATCTTGCTCGAATCAACTTGAATTCCATCCGTCAACACAATATGTCCCAAAAATCTAACTTCCTAAAGCCAAAACTCACATTTGCTGAATTTAGCATACAGTTGCTTATCTCTTAAGGTTTGCAACACAATTCTCAAATGCTCAGCATGTTCAAACCCATCTCGTGAATAGATCAGAATGTCGTTAATTAACACAACAACAAATCTATCTAAACACAGTCTAAAAATCCGATTCATTAAATCCATAAAAATGGTAGGAGCATTAGTTAGCCCAAAAGGCATAACAAGGAATTCATAGTGTCCATACCTCATTCTAAATGCAATCTTCGGCACATCTGAGTCTTTAACTCGCAACTGATAATAACCAGATCTCAAAACAATATTTGAAAACACTGTTGCACTATTCAACTGATCAAATAAATCATCTATTCTGAGTAACGAATACTTATTCTTTATCATAACCCTTTTAAGCTGACGATAGTCAATACACATTCTCATTGACCCGTCTTTCTTCTTTACGAACAATATAGGTGCACCCCATGGTGAAAAACTAGGTCGTGCAAAACCTATATCCGTTAACTCTTCCAACTGAACTTTCAACTCTATCAACTCTGTTGGAGCCATTATGTACAAAGCGATAGATATTGGTGAAGTTCCTGGTACTAACTCAATTGCAAACTCAACCTCTCTTACCGGTGGCAACCCAGGCAATTCTTCTTGAAATAATCTGGATATTCACAAACCATAGGCACCGATACACCTTAGTATCTAAAACATATGCTAGGTACGCATCGTAACCTTTTCTTACATATCTCAGAGCTGACATAGTCGATACCACAACTGGTAATCCACCCAGTTTATCAGATTTAATCTAAAGAATTTCACTATTATGACATTTCAATTCTATAACCTTTCGTCTACAGTTTACAACAGCATCATGTAGAGTCAACCAATCTATACCTAGAATCACATCGAACTCATCAAATGGTAAAAGTATTAGGTCAGCTAAAAAATAGTAACCTCGAGTCATTAAAGGACAGTTCTTGCATACTTTGTCAACT
Organism: Gossypium anomalum; assembly: GCA_025698475.1. Lineage (NCBI taxonomy): Eukaryota > Viridiplantae > Streptophyta > Magnoliopsida > Malvales > Malvaceae > Gossypium > Gossypium anomalum. The sequence goes on from CM046967.1 coordinate 35,845,738, forward strand.
AGAACATACTTGCCTAAGGGGCTCGATACTTGAATCATAAACTCAGTAGACTCAATAGGCAAACTATTATTAGACACCAAATTCATACATAGATATGAATGAGTCGATCCAGGATCAATCAATGCAATAACTTTAGTGTCGTAAAGAGAAAATGTACCAGTAATAACATCAGGTGATGATGCATCTTCGCGGGCGCGAATAGCGTAAGCTCTAGCAGGTACTCTGGCCTCAGATCTCACTGTAGAATCTTTCGTTATACCACAACTACCACTTGCATTACTCGTATTTCTTGGCAGCCTCCCTCGAGTAGATGTATTGCTTGATCTTACATTCTGAGGGTAACACCCCTAACCCGTATCCATTGCCGAATTAGGGTTATAAGGCATTACCAGACATATCACAGTTCAAAACAGACATTTACTACATTTCTTACTTTGTAATTTAAACTCATCAGAACACTTATCTTATTCAATTTCGAACTTAAAACTACTATATTACTATCATTGGCATATTAAAATTTTATTCAAATATTTACATAAATTATTACACAACATATACCAAACATATATTAACTATTTTTCATGAGTTGAATATCAAACATAACATTTCATAATCTAAGCACGTTCAAATATTAAAACAAATTAACATTCACACAAAAAAAATGCAACCTTGATTATTATACATTATGGCCGAATGTATTGTTGTTTATTAGCAATCATAGTGCGCATTTATACCCAAACAATATTAGTGCGCATTTATACCCAAACAATATGAACCACAACAGAAATTAATTATCACTCACTTATACGGCATTAGTTGCATTTAACCTAACATAATTTAAGACTAAACATACTTCTTCCTAATTACAAAACCATGCATATAAAACCTTGATATCTTAAGCCATTTTAAGTACAAGTAACAACTCAGAATACACATAATTCATATGCTAATTTATATGCTTTAATTCATGCCAAAATTTCATTCACACAATCAAACTAAATTACAATCATTCTATATAACATTCCATGCGTATTATATCTATATAAATATGCTATAAACCAAATCTCATGCTTATCATTACAATTTCAATGCCTTAACCATATATACATATACACTTACATTATTATTTCTAAACCAAATTACCCATTTAAACATGCCATTTCAAGTTGACACAAAAACCAAATTTCTTAATCAAATTTTCATAGCCTAACATAGATCACATATGTCCAATACCAAAAATCCAAAGTTAACATATAACTAACACTTGATGATAAGATTTAAACACCATAGCCGAATTATAAATAATTTTAATTGATCACCTAAATATTTCATTTCATAGCCGAATACATAATTAACTTATAAGCAATTTTTAAACCAGTTCATGTTACAAAATATGCATCTCAATAATAAGTCATTAACTATTTATAACCTAAATATATTCATCAACCACATATAATCAAATTTACCAAATGAACAATCATGAGCTTTACATGACATTACTTTAAACCTTAAGCATATTCCAAACACATCACACACATATAGCATACGTATTACTCATCTAATATATCAAATCGTAATTGCAAATCATACCCAGCACTTTACACATATATATATCATAACCGAAATCACCTAAGCTTAGACATCATTTCTAGCCATTTTCGCATGGCTTTAATATATACAAACTTCATAACCAAACATGCCATAGGTTTAAGTTCAAACTTATAAAATACCACAAATGTGATTGATAGTGTGATGGATTTCCCTGACGATCCCCAAGCTCGTAACTAGCTTCCAAAATCTATAAAAACAAAGAACATACACACACAGAGTAAGCTTGAATAGCTTAGTAAGCCATAAGCAAATAAATTATTTCAATGACATTCATAATTCAATTTAATTAAACCTATTCATAATAACCATAACCATATATACAATTATCAAGCTTGTAACTTCATATATATATATCCATACATATACTCTAGCATTATTTTCCACTTGGCCGAATACACATATATTCCTAAGCACATTTAGCTCTCACATTCATAATACATATTTCATATATTCATATAAAGTATATACTTACCTTACTACTCAATCACTTAACTTAGTACATACCTGACCTTTTAGCTCAATTTCACATTCGATCTTAACTCGATATTTCCCGTTGAACCATTCAGAATTAATAAGGATACTCAGATAGTCAAAAAGTTCGTACAACACCAACGTCTCAGACATGGTCTTACATGTAATCACATATCAATTCCACTGTCCCAGACAGGGTCTTACACGTAAATCACAAATCGATGCCAGCGTCCAAGACGTGGTCTTACACGAAATCACATATATCCTATGTCATGACATATGGATCCTAACTATTCCTAAGGTTCGTATGGGACTTTCAAACGTCATAACTCGATCGATTCAGGCGTATAAATACTTCTCAATACTTAAACAAATTCGGCTTAAACATATATATATATAAGCAATAATATAATTTAGCACAAATATAATATATACAATTGAATTTAACGACATGTATTTACTTATGAACTTACTTCGTACGAAGACGAACAGACCGGGTCAATTATTCAACAACTTTAGATTTTCCCTGATCCAAATTTGTTTTTCTCTTTTCTTGATCTAAATTAATATAAATTAAACTTATTTAATCAAATATTCAATCAAATTTATCCAAAAACACATAAATGGGCAAATTACACTTTTTCCCCTGACATTTCACATTTTTCACAATTTAGTCCCTATTTAGACATTTTTATAAAAAATCACGTAATTAAACTTGACAATCTAACAACATATATTTATTTTTCTTCATCAAACACAAAAATCATCAAGCTATCAACAATGGCAATTCATGAATACATCATCAAATTCAAAAAGTCAAGCGTGGGCTTGCTAGTACTCAAAGCAACGATCTCAAAACGTAAAAATTATTAAAAACTGAACAAAAACTAACCTTTGAATCAAGCTCCCAAAGTGTCAAATGTTTAAAGCTTTCAATAGCTTTATTTTCTTTGAGTTTCAGCCAAAATAAGATGAACATGCATGGCTATTTTAATTATGTTTTATTATATTAACTTATATTACTAATTTACAAAACTAACCTTTATAATTTAATAAGTAAACCAAATATTATAAACCCAAAACCATCCATGCTACTATTTAATGGCCTAATTTCCTTTTAAGGACCCAAGATTATAAAAACAATAACAATTCGACACTTACACAATTAGCTAGCCACTTTTACATTTTACGCGATTCAGTTCTTTTAATCAAATCGAACACTCAAACGTTAAAATTAAATCACAAAAATTTCACACATATAAATTAACATACTGTAGACACCAAAAATAATATTAAAATATTTTTTGGCTCAGATTTGTGGTCTCAAAACCACTATTTCGAATAGGGTCTAAACCAGGCTGTTACAACTCTCCCCCTTAGGGATTTTCGTCTCTAAAAATCTTACCGGCAAATAGGTAAGGGTAACATTCTTTTATAGCATCCTCGGGCTCCCACGTAGCTTCTTCAACTCCGTGTCTTTGCCATAGGACTTTCACTAAATAGATTCTCTTTTTTCTCAATTCTTTAACCTCGTGATCTAAAATTCGAATCGGTTCTTCTTCATATGCCATATCGGATCGAATCTCAATCTCAGACGGGGAAATCACATGTGATGCGTCGGATCGATATCTTCGAAGCATCGAAACATGGAATACATTATGGATATTTTCTAACTCAGATGGCAACAACAGTCTGTAAACAATTGGCCCTATACGCTCAATAATCTCGTACTGCCCAATAAATCTCGAACTCAATTTGCTTTTACGACCGAATCGGAGTATTTTCTTCCACAGTAAGACTTTCAAAAATACTTTGTCCCCGATTTGAAACTCAACATCTTTTCTTTTCAAGTCTGCATATGATTTTTGATGATCTGACGCTACTTTTAGACTATCACAAATCACTTTCACTTTCTGTTCAGTCTCTTTGATCAAATCGACCCCGTGTATCTTATTCTCACTGAGTTCAGTTCAATATAAAGGTGTTCAACATTTGTGACCGTACAAAGCCTTGTAAGGAGCCATTTTGATACTCGATTGAGAGCTATTATTATATGCAAATTCAATCAGTGGTAAATATTGTTCCCACGTACCTTCAGACTCAAGAATGCAACATCTCAACATATCCTCGAGTATCTAAATAATCTGCTCGAATTGACCATCTGTCTATGGGTGAAAAGCAATGCTAAAATGTAGTTTCATACCTAATGCATCTTGTTGTTTTTTCTAAAACTGAGATGTGAACCTCAGATCTCTGTCTGAAATAATAAAAATAGGTACTCCGTGTAATCTCATAATCTGAGAAATGTACAACTCAGCAAGCTTTTCAAGCGAATAATCTATACAAATTAGAATGAAATAAGCCGATTTAGTCAATCTATCCACAATAACCCAGATCGCATCTTTCTTGCCCGGTGACAAAGGTAAACCCGATACAAAATCCATCGTGACTCTGTCCCATTTCCACTCGGGTATCATAATTGGTTGAAGTAACCCAGATGGTACCTGATGCTCGACTTTGACTTGTTGACAGATTAAACATTTTGAAGCAAATTCAGAGATGTCTTGTTTCATACCATGCCACCAGTAAAGCTGTTTCAAATTGTTATACATTTTTATGCTTCCCGGATGAACTAAAAATCGACTACTATGTGCTTCATTCAAAATCATTTGAAGCAACTCTGAGTTTCTAGGAACATATATTCTACTTCTAAATCTTAAACAATCATTAGCATCAATCTGAAATTCTGAATCAGTATTCAAATCACATTTAGCCCATCTTGCTAACAATTCATTATCAACTTTTTGAGCTTCACAAATCTACTGCATAAATAACGGTCTTGCTTTCAACACAGCTACAATCAAACCATCATCAGATAGAGTCATATGCGCATTCATTGTACGCAGAGCAAACAAAGATTTTTGACTTAAAGCATCAGCAACTGCATTGGCCTTTCTCGAAAGGTAGTCAATTATAAGCTCGTAATCTTTTAACAACTCTAACCATCTTCACTGTCGTAGATTCAGATCTTTCTGAGTCATCAAGTAATTTAAACTTTTGTGATCAGAATAAACGTGACATTTCTCACCGAACAGATTGTGGTGCCAAATTTTCAACGCAAACACAATAGCTGCCAGTTCCAAGTCGTGTGTCGGATAGTTCTTTTCATGCGGCTTTAACTGTCTCGAGGCATAAGCGATTACTTTTCCTTCCTGTATCAAAACACAACCCAAATCATTTAAAGATGCATCTCTAAAAATTACAAATTCTTTACCCGATTCTGGCTGAACTAGCACTAGAGCTTCGGTCAACAAAGCTTTCAACTGATCAAAACTTTTCTGGCACTTTTCTAACCATTCAAACTTAATATCTTTCTGAAGTAAGTGCGTAATCATGGTTGCAATCATCGAGAAACCATTTACAAATCGTCTGTAATATCCAGTAAGTCCTAGAAAACTTCAGACTTCAGATACATTTCTCGAAGGCTTCCAATCTAGTATCACAAAAATCTTACTCGGATCAACCCGAATACCTGATGTTGATATAACATGTCCCAAGAAACCAACTTCATGCAACTAGAACTCACATTTACTAAACTTCGCATACAATAGTTTATCACGCAAAGTCTGTAGCACAATTTTCAAATGTTCGGCATGTTCAAATTCATTACGGGAATAGATCAAAATGTCATCTATAAACACAACTACAAATCGATCCAAATACTCTCTAAAGATTCGATTCATTAAATCCATAAAAGCAGCAGGTGCATTAGTAAGTCCAAAAGGCATAACCAGAAAATCATAATGTCTGTACCTCGTTTGGAAAGCAATTTTTGGCACATCGGTGTTTTTAACTCGCAGGTGATAGTAACCCGATGTCTGGTCTATCTTTGAAAACTCTATAGCCCCTTTCAACTGATCGAACAAGTCATCAATTCGTGGCAAAGGATATTTATTCATTATAGTCACTTTATTGAGCTGTTAGTAATCGATGCACATTCTCATAGTTCTGTCTTTCTTTTTCAAAAACAAAACCGGTGCACCCCGGGGAGAAAAAATCAGTCGTACAAAGCCTTTATCAGTCAATTCTTACAACTGAGCTTTCAATTCTTTTAATTCGGTCGGTGCCATTATGTACGGAGTATCAAAATTGGATTTGTCCCCGATACTAACTCAATACCAAACTCTACTTCTTGAAACGATGGCAAACCCGATAATTTTTTAAGAAACACATTCGGATACTCACACACAACTGGTACTGATTCAATCTTCTTTTCGGTCACTTTAGAGCACATAGGCAAAGTAAGCTTCACAACCCTTTCTAACATATCTCTGAGCAAACATCGAAGATATTACTGCCGAAAAACCATTCAAATCATTAGACTCAATTCGAATAATCTCATCATTCTGGCATCGCAAATCAATAGTCTTTCGTTTGCAATTCACAATAGCATCATGCAACGTTAGCCAATCCATACCCAGAATTATATCAAACTCGTCGAATGGAAACAACATCAAATCAGCCAGAAAACATGAATCTCGAATCATCAACAGACATTTCTTGCATACTTTATCAACCAAAATACATGATCGTGATTTTTAGTGATAAGTTTTATAAATTTATAATTAAACATTCTTGAGACTAACTATTATCACGATGTAGGCAAGTGTACCTATCGAACAGTAGTATAGCTTTGGCAAGACCGGATTGTCAAACCCAAAGGACTAAAAGTACTAGTAATGACTGTCTTTTTATTATCTAGCCTAAGAAATAAGGGGTTTGTTCTAACTAACTAATTAATTAAACTAAGAAGTTGCAGAAAATAGAATTGGGAAATCACTTTTGGGAAAAACGATTGATTTAGGACAATACCTAAGGAAAAATCCACCTAGACTTTACTTGTTATTTTGACTCTGAACCGGACGATTTATTCATTTAACTTGTTCCGTAAAAATCCCTAAGTTATGTTATTATCCCTATTCAAGACTAATAACATCTAATCCCTAGGTTGAATAACCAAGAGTTTTCTCTAATTAACACCTAGGGTTGCATTAACTCGATCTTTGGATTCCCTTGTTAGGTTTCACTCTAATTTAGGAAAATCTTGTCACCCTATCTCTAGGCGCGCAATCAACTCCGCTTAATTATGACAAAGTCACTCTTAGCCAGGGACTATTCATCCTCCAACTAAGAGCATTAATTTGAAGTGATATCCTGGAATACCAAAATAAGAACTAATAACACATAATTAAGAACAAGTTAAATATTTATCATACCATTCAGAAAATAATAACAAGATTCATCTTAGGTTTCATCCCCCTTAGGTAGTTAGGGGTTTTAGTTCATAACTAAATAATAAAACATCTAAGAAAAATAAAGAATGCAACACATAAAGAAAACCCAAAACTCCTGAAGGGAAATTTAGGACAGATCTTCAGTCTTGATGATGATGAATCCAGCTTCTGAGATGGATCAATCGACTTCCTTGGAGTAATTCCTTACTCCCTATTCTCCTCCCTCATTTTAGTCTTCCTCTAGAGTGTTTAAATAGGCTTTAGAATGCCTAAAAGCCCTCAAACTTTTCCTTTTTCGAACGGAACTTTGCTAGGGTTCGGCAGGGACACGCTCGTGTGATACGCCCGTGTGCGATTACTTCAGGCCGTGGTCGAGGCTGAGATATCAACACACCCATGTTGAGGTTGATTTGGGCCATGTTCGAGCCTGTTAGATTCGCACGGGCATGTGTTCTGCCCGTCTGAGGAAGTCCAGGCCGTGTTGTTTTCCCTTGTCGGCCCATTTTCTCTGTTTTTGGCCCGTTTCTCGTTCTTTTTGCTCTCCTATGCTCACCTAAGTATAAAACATGAAATTAAAGGACTAGGAGCATCAAATTCACCAAATCTAAAGGGAAATTATTCATAAACATGTTAAGCGAGGGATAAAAATATATATAAATTACGGTTTATCAAATACCCCCACACTTAAGCGTTTGCTTACCCTCAAGCAAAATCCTCAACTCACAATTAAGAATTCCTTTTTCTCAACTTATAATTCCTATCAATAATACCTTAAACTAACTCATAAGTAATCATACATTGAGAATTTAACTAAAAGAACATTAAAGCTTCAAACATTCCAAGTTGAGTATTTTAATCATGAAAAACTTAGGCATCTCCTTTCATCTAAGTAGTTACCATCGATTCGAAATCTCACAGAGTTTAACATCCTTACTAAAGGTTCGTTCAAATCACTCAAAGTGTTTAAGGACAATGAAATTAGCACTCATCAGTCAACATGAAAAGTTATTACCATAGGCTTGCATGAAAATCAAATCTCCAGCACTATAAATTGAGATGATACATCAATCAAAAGGTCTTTAGAGGGTTGTAACGAGGCTTGGTTAGGGGGTGTGGTCACAAGCAACAAGAAAAGGTTAGAATCGAGATTGAATTGAAAAATTACTTAACTATAAAAATATTTAATCATTACTTGTGTACAACATAGCTTCTTCTTAAAGAATTTACCTACTTGAACTTAAAGATAGAAGACTTCTAATACTAATATGTAAAAAAAATAATATCATTTTTTTTAAGAACAAGTCAAATAATATAGATTACTATTAAGAGCAAGACATATCTAAGTAATTTATTCAAATCAACTCTCGACAAAAATAGGGATCAAATTAATGGAGGGGATTTGAACAATAATGGGTTAAGGGTTAATATTGAGGGTAATACAAGGGATGGCTTGTTAGGCTCAAAGGGGTTTAATAAGGGTTAATCATGGAGGTAGGCTTTTCATGGCATGAGTGGGTTAATCCTAAGTGCCTCTATCATCTTGACATATCAAATCAAATAGTGTGGTCTTGACACGCATAATCAGGCAAGTTATAGAATAACAATTCGATATTGACACTCTCAAAGCAATAATAAAAGTGAGCATGAAAGAATTAATAGATGCTCTTGAAGGCTCAAAATCTCACAAAAATTATGGCCTTTTGATGTTTAAACCTGTGGAATTCAATTCAAGATAATACCTAAACTTGGGGAAACAACCTAAAATTTTAAATTCTTAAAAATCAGCTTATCATGTTTAATTTTCTAATGTCTTAAAGTTCAAATAATCAATGCATGAATGCCTATGTTTTAATTCAAGATATATCAATAAAAATCATAAGTCAATCAAAATTCATCCTAAACATGATATGAGAGACTTATAAGAGAACAAGACAAAATTCAGGGATTTTTCAGATAATGAAATAATTACCCCCACACTTAAGATGTACATTGCCCTCAATGTACAAAGATAGATATATAGAAAAATATAAAATCGTAAGATAGGCAGAGAATTGAAACTTCCTGAGTTGTAAATGAATGAACTTCTAGTTTGGAGTTATGTAGAGTGGAGGAGGATACTCCGGTGGTGGTAGAGGTTGGGTTCTACAAATGCTGTGCCAAAAGAATATTATATCTCGTTATTGAGCAAGGCATGGTAGTCGTGAAGAGCCTTTTCCAATGGAGTTTGAAGTTTCTAAGTGATTGTAAGCTTTGGAGCTCTTTATAACTGTGAGGAAATCAGGAACTTTTTAGGGAACATTAGGAAGAATAATTACTCATAAAAAAATAGCCGAGATTAAAATTAATTAATAAAACCTAAATAAAAGACAGTAACAAAAAGGGAAATAATAATTAAATGTCAAAAGTGAAATTAATAAAGACTTAAAAATAGAAATAGAAATAAAACTAAAAATAAAAATAAAAATAAAGATAAAAATTAAATTTAACATCATCATCATTGCCGGATGGTTCGCGAGGTGGTGGTGGCGATGAGATATGGAAGTACTGACAGATCTGCTGGAGAGTAGCATCAATGTTGTCAAATCTTTGAAAACACTACTGCTTGAATTGGTTGAGGCTCTCAGATATGTCAGCATATGAAGCCGCCGCATGAACTGGATGATGGGAGTGTGGTGGCCGGGAAGGTGGGTCCTCATGCTGTGGAGGGACATCATCAGTAATGTCCTCTGGAGCCTCCTCCTCGGTAGATTAGGTAAGACGACATTGAGGAGGGTAGGTTCCTCGGCGCCTCTCGATCATCCTCATGCTAAGTATGCTCGAGATGCCTTGTGGAGACATCTGGCCAATGAAGGTCAGGGATGATTCTTGGGCCGTAGTGTCGAGGAGTCTGAAGTGCCAGGCCAGTCTAGTCACGTAGGGACCAATGGAGATGACCCCCCTCCTATGTCAATTCATCTAGTGGTGAATGGAAAAGGCGATAAAGTAGGCAAGGTCGAAGACGTGCCCGTTTGACATACACCATAAGTAGTAGACGTCGTGGGTAGTGACGACACCGGTGCTTTCTCTCTGCCCTATCAAAGTGTGGGATAAAATAGAATGTAGATACCTTAAGGAGGGAGGGAGAGATGATTCCTTAGTGCGACTAGGGTCGTAGGTGGCCGAGCGTGGGACGAGGGCATCCCAGCAAAGTGAGGGAGAACGAGAGCATGTAAATCATTCTCCTCTCTAAACTCCTCTGTATATAAGCCCAATGCAGTGCCAAATTCTGGGACACTTAGTTGGCGGACTAATCTGCCTAAGCGAAACTGGACTGTGCTGGGATCATCGTAGTTCGTCATTACTGTTTGAAGATGGAACATTGAGCATAGTTCCATCGTGAGCTCTAAGTATGTCGGCTCGATGATCCCAAAGAATAGCTCCCAAGGATCGGTGGTAAGGAGGGCCCGAATCGTATCAGCCAACTGAACTTGTTCTATCGCAGCCCAGTCAATGCAGTGGCCCGCAGTTAACGGTCGGGCCTGAAGTATTTGGAAGAGTTCTTCTTGGGGTCCGTTGGGGAATTGTAGGAAAGGGTGGCAAATTATTGCGGTAGGGCCTGAGAAAGATGACGCTCCCTTCCTTTTCTTTGATGCGGGGACAGAGGCTTTCTTTCGTGAAGACAACATGGTGAATCTGCAATTAAAACCATTAATTCGTCTTGGTCAAGGGAAAAAAATCGTAAATAATTTCAGCCACAACACTTAACAAATCTAACTAAACTAATCCATTTTATAGCATACTTTTGTGGCGTTACATGATAGTAGCATGAATAATTAAAAAAAAAATTGGCAAAGAATATTGTATGGATGAACAAAAATATCAACACAAAAGGCATGAGAAATCATGAATATTCACTTAAAACTAGTCAAATGGAGTAGAGAAATCATGTAATGAGTAAGAATTCTAACAAGGGAAAGATAATAACTATTCTAGATATAACATTTGAATGATAAAAATAAGAAAGTAACATGAAAAATTGCATATTATTATGATAAATAGCCTTAGAAATTAGTAAAATAGACAAGAAAATAGTGAATAAATGCTAGAGAGGGAAGAACGAACGACAAAAATGGTGTTGGAGATGGCGCACGGGCGTGGCAAGGAGGCCGTATGGGATTGTAGCGGCTAGGGTTAGGGTTTTTGAGTTAAGAAGACAGTGAATAGTGCAGGGTATTTATAGATTTTAGGCCACAAGGCCAGGGGACACGTCCGTGTTCCCCAATTACAGCCCGTGTGTTTCGCGCTTTTCCTAATTTTGGCGTGCCTGACATTTGCCCCAAGCCCATGTGCCTTGGGGGTGTTGGTGCACACGGTCGTGTCGTACGACCTTGTCTAGCTTCATTCGCTTCTCCCACACCAGTGTTAATTTGATAGGTTCGACCACGGGTACTAGACACGGGCATGTCAAACGCCCATGCTAGTTTCTCAGTTTCAACCACGGTCCTGAGGCACGGGCGTGCCGCACGCCCATGTTGTTTTAGCAGGTTCGTCCACAGCTATGTCACACGGCCGTGGCGATTTATTGTAGCCTGTGTTTTGGGGAAATCTTTGCCCTATTTTCCCACGATCCTAAGCACGCCCATGTGTTTGACCGTGTCTCTGTGATGAAGCTATTTTCAAGAGATCCGTTAGTAAGTTAGGTGTTAAACACTAAAATTTAAAGAAGTTAATACAGTTAGTGCTTGAGTTGCCTCCCGAGAAGTGCTTATTTATAGTCTAAGCTCGACTTACCTCTCTTTTGAATGGTCATGGTGGTTTGAGGAGTTCATACTCCTTATTTCTACTGTCAATCTCTTCAAAATAAGGTTTTAAACAGGTGTTGTTTACCTTAAACGTCCCAAACTTGGGATGACTGACCTCGACTATACCGAATGGGAAAATACTAAGTACCGTAAGAGGGATTTCTTCATTGGGGTTGGTAGTGACAGTGTGAGGATCTGCAGCATCTAGTAAGATTTTATCTCCAACCTTAAGTTGATTTGGAGAGGTATCGAGCTCGTTCTGGCGTAGTTTTGGTTTATCATGTGTTCTCAGTTTATGTGTCCGCCATTCATCTAGCTCTTAGATTTGTAGCCTTCGTTCTTCATGGATGGGTCCTCTATTATTGCTTGAATATGGCTGATGTACATCTTTCGAACTCATTTCCTACAAAGTAGAATGCACCATATTGTCAGTTTTATTAGAATGGTTTATATAATCAGCTTCAATTTTCGATGTGTTGCCAGAATTACGAGCTTGAAGGGTGATTGTTTCGTCTCCTACAGGAAATGTGAGCTCACCTGTGCCAACATCAATAATTGTTTTAGCAGTTACTAAAAAGGGCCTCCCTAAAATCAAAGGGGTGTTGTTGTCCTCCTCTATGTCTAGAACAACAAAGTCAACGGGAAATATAAATTTTTCGATTTTAACTAGTACATATTCATTAATACCCCTAGGAAATCTTATAGTTTTATCTGCTAATTGAATGCTCATCCTAGTCTGTTTGGGTTTCCCAAGACCTAGTCGCTTAAACATTTTGTAAGGCATGACATTGATACTAGCCCCTAAATCAGCTAATGCATTATTAACATCTAAACTACCAATTAAGCAAGGAATTGTAAAACTCCCTGGATCTTTTAATTTTTTGGGTAGCTTATTTTGTAGAATAGCTGAGAAAACTGCGTTTAGTTCCACATGCGACGCTTCGTCCAATTTCTGCTTGTTTGCTAAAAGCTCCCTTAAAAATTTTATTGCATTTGGCATCTGCAATAGAGCTTCAATAAACGGTAAGTTAATATGTATTTTTTTCAAAAGTTTAAGGAATTTACAAAATTGTTCGTCTGAGCGGTCTTTCCTTGTTGCGTTAGGGTATGGCACACGAGGTTTATATTCTACATTCATTGTTTTGTTTTCATTATGACTTACCTCACCTTTACCTTTGCTCACCACAGTTTCTTGCCTTGGTTCTGGCTCAGGTTCAATGAATCCTTCTTCATCTTGAACATTAATTGCGTTGAGCTATTCTCTTAGGTTAGGTTCAGTATTACTTGGCAAGCTACCTTGTGGTCATTTAGAAATTAGTTTGGATAGCTAGCCTATCTGAGTTTCGAGCCCTTGGATTGATGCTTGTTGATTTTTAAGTGCTGTCTCGGTATTCTGGAAACGAGTTTCTAACACCGCAATAAATTTGGATAGCATCTCCTCAAGGTTAAGCTTTTTCTCTTGTTGGTAAGGTGGTTGTTGGAAGCCTGAGGGTGGTGGTGGCTCTGATTTTCTTGACTTCCCCATGGAAAGTTTGGGTGATTCCTCCAACCTGCGTTATAGGTATTACTATAAGGATTATTTTGGGATCGAGGATTATCACCCATATAATTTAATTGCTCGTTCTCCATGTTGTGGCCATAGGGTTGATATTCTGGATTACTCGATCCACCTCCACTCACTTCACATTGCATTACTGGATGAACCTGTGTAGAACCAATTAAACCATCAATCTTTTTATTTAGAAGTTCTACCTAATTTGACAGCATAGTAACCAAGTTGACGTTATAAACGCCTGCTATTTTAGTTGGCTTAGTCCACATGGCTTGCCACTGATAGTTATTCAGTGACATTTCCTCAATAAATTCGTAAGCCTCTTCAGGTGTTTTGTTGTTGATGGTCCCACAAGCGGCTGCATCAATCATCTGTCTTGTTGAGGGATTCACACCATTGTAGAACGTTTGAACTTGTAGCCATAGAGGTAAACCATAGTGAGGGCACCTTCGTAGTAGGTCCTTGTATCTCTCCCATGCATCGTAAAGTGTTTCTAAATCCATCTACACAAAAGAAGAGATATCATTACGTAACTTAGCCGTTTTAGCTGGTGAAAAATATTTTAATAAAACCTTTTCGGTCATTTGTCCCCAAGTAGTGATGGACCCTCGTGGTAACGAGTTCAACCACTGTTTAGCCTTGTTCCTCAATGAAAAAGGGAATAACCAAAGACGAATGGCTTCATCATAGATGCCATTAATTTTAAAAGTGTCGCGGATTTCTAGAAAATTTACCAAATGAGTGTTGGGTTTCTCATCTTGCAAACCATCAAACTGAACAAACTGCTGTGTCATGTGAATCGTGTTAGGTTTTAGTTCAAAATTATTAGCAGCAATAGTAGGCCTAACTATACTTGACTCAACTCCTGTTAAATTAAGTTTAGCATAATCATACAAATGATGAGGAGTAGGATTCTGATTTACTAATTCAGCGGGTATCGCAGGAGGTAGTTGGTTGTCTTGATTTTCAGCCATCTCATCGGTTGTAGTTGATATATCGTCCTCTTGCTCTTCTTCTGTGTATCTTAGGCTTCGCCTTATTTCTCGTCGGTTTCTATGAGTTCTGTGATCAATTTCTTCGTCAAAGAGCAATGGTCCCGACAGGTTTCTTCTAGTCATAAACTATAAGAACCTGCCAGAAGAAAGAAAAAAGAAAATTAGTAAATAAAATTAAAATTAAAATTAAAATTAAATTGCAAGAAAAATAAATGGCTAAAGTAATAAAAATTAAGTGTTCCTAATATTTTAGTCCCCGGTAACGGTGCCAAAAACTTGATCGCGATTTTTCATGATAAGTTTTATAAATTTATAATTAAACGTTCTTGAGACTAACTATTATCACGATGTAGGCAAATGTACCTATCGAAGAGTAGTATAGCTTTAGCAAGACCAGATTGTCGAACCCAAAGGACTAAAAGTACTAGTAATGACTGTCTTTTTATTATCTAGCTTGAAAAATAAGGGGTTTGTTTTAACTAACTAATTAATTAAACTAAGAAGTTGCAGAAAATAGAATTGGGAAATTACTTTTGGGAAAAACAATTGGTTTAGGACAATACCTAAGGAAAAATCCACCTAGATTTGTTATTTTGGCTCTGAACTGGATGATTTATTCATTTAACTTGTTCCGTAGAAATCCTTAAGTTATGTTATTATCCCTATTCAAGACTAATAACGTCTAATCCCTAGGTTGAATAACCGAGACCTTTCTATAATTAACACCCTAGGATTGCATTAACTCGACCTTTGGATTCCCTTTTTAGGTTTCACCTTAATCCGGCAAAATCTTGTCACCCTATCTCTAGGTGCACAATCAACTCTGCTTAATTAGGACAGAGTCACTCTTAGGCAGGGACTATTCATCCTCCAACTAAGAGCATTAACTTGAAGTGATATCCTAAAATACCAAAACAAGAATTAAGAACACATAATTAAGAACAAGTCAAATATTTATCATACGATTCAGAAAATAATAACAAGATTCATCTTAGGTTTCATCCTCCTTAGGTATTTAGGGGTTTTAGTTCATAACTAAATAAGAAAACATCTCAGAATAATAAAGAATACAAAACATAAAGAAAACCCAAAACTCCTGAAGGGAAATTGAGGGGAGATCTTCAGTCTTGATGATGACGAATTCGGCTTCTGAGATGGATCAATCGGCTTCCTTGGAGTAATTCCTCACTCCCTATTCTCCCCCCTTCTTTTAGTCTTCCTCTAGGGTGTTTAAATAGGCTTTAGAATGCCAAAAAGCCCTCAAACATGCCCTTTTACGAATGGAACTTAGCTAGGGTTCGGCAGGAACATGGCTGTGTGATACGCCCGTATGCGATTACTTCAGGCCGTGGTCGAGGCTGAGATATCAAGAAGCCCGTACTGAGGTTGATTTGGGCCGTGGTCGAGCCTGTTAGATTGGCACGGGTGTGTGTTCTGCCCATGTGAGGAAGTCCAGGCCGTGTTGTTTTCCCCTGTCAGTCCATTTTTTCTGTTTTTGGCCCGTTTCTCGTTCTTTTCGCTCTCCTATGCTCATCGAAGTATAAAACATGAAATGAAAGGATTAAGAGCATCAAATTCACCAAATCTAAGGGGAAATCATTCATAAATGTGTTAAGCGAGGGATAAAAATATGTATAAATTAAGGGTTTATCAATACACCAGCCTAAGGGGTTCGACACTCTAATCACAAACTTAGTAGACTCAACAGGAAAAGTCTTACTGGATACTGAAGTTTCACATACATAAGAATGAGTCGATCCAAGATCAATCAGTGCAACAACACTAGTATCATAGAGAGTGAAAGTATCGATAATCACATCTGGAGACAAAGCTTCTTCTCGCCGACAAAGCATAAGCTCGCGGATGCGCCACCTCGAATCTAACAAATTGTCTTTTTAATTCCCCTCGATCGCCACTCACTTTACCCGTATTTTTGGGTGGTCTACCCCGGGCTACCGTGTTACTCGACCTCGTATCCTGCCTCATGTCTTGCTCAACCAACTCAGGGCATTCACGAATGAAGTGATCCATCGATCCACATTTAAAAAAAGCTCAATCATTCAATCTACAACTGTCGGGATGTCGTTTACCATAATGTTTGCACTCAGGTTGGTTCAGTTGGATGTTATCAACACTAGCTACTGAGGTAGCTCTCGAACTCACGGGTGGTCGGTCTCGATCAAGTCTAAAATAGCCTGCAGTAGCCTTTGAACGACTAAAATCATCTCAGAATTTCTTTGATGCCAACTGAAATGTTATACCCGACAATCTTTTTCGTGAATCTCTAGCTTCAAAGTTAGTTTTTCTTTTCTCTTTCCCGAGCTCTTCGGCTTTGCATGCTCGCTCAACTAGTACAATGAACTCTTTTATTTCAAGTATCCCGACTAATAGCTTAATGTCTTCATTCAACCCGTCTTCAAATTTTTTACACATTATAGCTTTAGTTGAAACACATCCCTAGGCATATCTATTGAGTCGCACAAATTCCCGTTCGTACTCTATTATGGTCATACGACCCTGTTTCAACTCGAGGAATTCTTTTCATTTTTTATCAATGAATCTCTGATTGATGTATTTATTATGGAATTCAGTCTGAAAGAACTCCCAGGTCACCCGTTCTTTCGGAACTACTGATATTAATGTATTCCACCAGTGATACGCAGAATCTCGAAGTAAGGATACAGCACATTTTATACACTCGTCAGGGTTACAGGATTGCTCATCAAATAAATGAATAGTATTATTGAGCCAGAATTCAGCTCACTCTGCATCATCATCAACAGTGGCTCTAAATTCTTCAACCCCGTGCTTTTTTATTTTATCAATTTAGGGCTTATTTAATCTCATCAGATCAATAACTTGAGGTACCACGGGTATCTGAGGAGGATTAGGCAGGGGTAGAGGTTGTTGAACAGCTGGATTAGTTCTAATATATTGAGTGAACCACTCATTCATCATATGGAAGAAGGCTTGCTTAGCCTCTCCCTCGTGGCTACTCGTAATTGGCCTAGAATCAATCGGTGCTGCCCCTTGAATAGAAGCAGGCGCATTACTTTCTACATCATCAACTACGGCACGATCGAGAGCCATTTACTATACAAAAACACATTTTAATTGTCAGGAATCATCACACTATCACAATTTATAAATATGGCATGTATAGCTAGACTCATACATGCTACGTTAGTCTTAGAATCAACTAAACTATAACTTTGATACCAATCAAATGTAACACCCCTAACCTGTATCCGTCACCGAATTAGGGTTACGAGGCATTACAGTTCAAAATAGACATTTACTACATTTCTTACTTCGTAATTTAAACTCATCAGAACACTTCTCTTATTCAATTTCGAACTTAAAACTACTATATTACTATCGTTGGCATATTAAAATTTTATTCAAATATATACATTACACGACATATACCAAACATATATTAACTATTTTTCATAAGTTGAATATCAAACATAACATTTCATAATCTAAGCATGTTCAAATATTAAAACCAATTAACATCCACACAAAAAAAAAATGCAACCTTGATTATTATACATTATGGCCGAATGTATTGTTGTTTATTAGCAAACATAGTGCGCATTTATACCCAAACAATATGAACCACAACAGAAATTAATTATCACTCACTTATACGGCATTAGTTGCATTTAACCTAACATAATTTAAGACTAAACATGCTTCTTCCTAATTACAAAACCATGCATATAAAACCTTGATATCTTAAGCCATTTTAAGCATAAATAACAACTAAGAATACACATAATTCATATTCTAATTTTATACGCGTTAATTCATACCAAAATTTCATTCACACAATCAAACTAAATTATTTCATATTCAGTCATTCTATATAACATTCAATGCGTATTATATCTATATAAATATGCTATAAACCAAATCTCATGCTTATCATTACAATTTCAATGCCTTAACCATATATACATATACACTTACATTATTATTTCTAAACCAAATTACCCATTTAAACATGCCATTTCAAATTGACACAAAAACCACATTTCTTAATCAAATTTTCATAGCCTAACATAGATCACATATGTCCAATACCAAAAATCCAAAGTTAACATATAACTAACACTTGATGATAAGATTTAAACACCATAGCCGAATTATAAATAACTTTAATTGATCACCTAAATATTTCATTTCATAGCCGAATACATAATTAACTTATAAGCAATTTTCAAACCAATTCATGTTACAAAATATGCATCTCAATAATAAGTCATTAACTATTTATAACCTAAATATATTCATCAACCACATATAATCAAATTTACCAAATGAACAATCATGAGCTTTACATGACATTACTTTAAACCTTAAGCATAATCCAAACATATCACACACATATAGCATACGTATTACTCATCTAATATATCAAATCGTAATTGCAAATCATACCCAGCACTTCGCACATATATATATCATAACCGAAATCATCTAAGCTTAGGCATCATTTCTAGCCATTTTCGCATAGCTTTAATATATACAAACTTCATAACCAAACATATTAACTAGCCTATACATGCCATAGGTTTAAGTTCAAACTTATAAAATACCACAAATATGATTGATAGTGTGACGGATTTCCCTGATGATCCCCAAGCTCGTAACTAGCTTCCAAAATCTATAAAAACAAAGAACATACACACACAGAGTAAGCTTGAATAGCTTAGTAAGCCATAAGCAAATAAATTATTTCAATGACATTCATAATTCAATTTAATTAAACCTATTCATAATAACCGTAACCACATATACAATTATCAAGCTTGCAACTTCATATATATATCCATACATATACTCTAGCATTATTTTTTTCCACTTGGCCGAATACACATATATTCCTAAGCACATTTAGCTCTCACGTTCATAATACACATTTCATATATTCATATAAAGTATATACTTACCTTACTACTCAATCACTTAACTTAGTACATATCTGACATTTTAGCTTGATTTCACATTCGATCTTAACTCGATATTGCCCGTTGAACCATTTAGAATTAATAAGGATACTTGGATAGTCGAAAAGCTCATACAACGCCAACGTCCCAGACGTGGTCTTACATGTAATCAAATATCGATGCCACTATCCCAGACAGGGTCTTACACGTAAATCACAAATAGATGCCAGCGTACAAGACGTGGTCTTACAGGAAATCACATATCAAAATCCTATGTCATGACATTTGGATCCTAACTATTCCTAAGGTTCATATGGGACTTTCGGACGTTGTAACTCGATTGATTCAGGCTTATAAATACTTTTCCATACTTAAACAAATTCGGCTTAAACATATATATACAAGCAATAATTTAATTTAGCACAAATATAATATATACAATTGAATTTAAGGACATGTATTTACTTATGAACTTACTTCGTACGAAGACGAACAAACCGTGTTGACTATTCAACAACTTTAGATTTCCCCCGATCCAAATCTGATTTTCTCTTTTCTTGATCTAAATTTAATCAAATATTCAATCAAATTTATCCAAAAAACATAAATGGGAAAATTACACTTTTGCCCCTAATATTTCACATTTTTCACAATTTAGTCCCTATTTAGACATTTTGATAAAAAAATCACTTAATTAAACTTGACAATCTAACAACATATATTTATTTTTCTTCATCAAACACAAAAATCATCAAGCTATCAACAATGGCAATTCATGAATATATTATCAAATTCAAAAATTCAAGCATGGGCTAGCTAGTACTCGAAGCAATGATTTAAAAAACATAAAAATCGTCAAAAATCGAACAAAAACTAACCTTGAATCAAGCTCCCAAAATGTTGAATGTTTAAAGCTTTCAAAAGCTTTATTTTCTTTGAGTTTCGGCCAAAATAAGATGAACATGCATGGTTATTTTAATTATGTTTTATTATATTAACTTATATTACTAATTTACAAAACTAACCTTTATAATTTAATAAGTAAACCATATATTATAAACCCAAAACCGTCCATGAGACCCTTTAATGGCCTAATTTCCTTTCAAGAACCCCACATTATAAAAAACATAACAATTCGGCACTTACACAATTAGGTAGCCACTTTTACATTTTACGCGATTAAGTCATTTTAATCAAATCGAACACTCAAATGATAAAATTAAATCATGAAAATTTCACACATATAAATTAACATACTGTAGACACCAAAAATAAAATTAAAATATTTTTCTGGCTTAAATTTGTGGTCTCGAAACCACTATTTTGAATAGGGTCTAAACCGAGCTGTTACACTAAGATTTATATTTTTCATTTAACTCAGGAAATTCTCAGATAAAATGGTCTCGCGAACCACAACTGTAACAAGCTCTGTTATTAATTTTCACCCAAAAATATCTAAAATGCCACTTCCACACTGTTGAAACTCAGGTTTAATGTCTTTCACGTTTCCAACCCTCGATACCGATGTAGCTTGAGCTTTAGGACTGATGTATTGCTTTCCGCGTTCTCTGTTGGAATATCCCGCTGAAGTGGTCGATCAGTGAAAAAAATCTCTTGATTTATTTTACGAGGAATGATAAGGTTTACTCATCGATCTCTTCCTCAAATCTCTTGCCTCTGAATCAACCTTTCTCTTTTCTTTGCTAAGTTCCTCAGCTTTGCAAGCTTTGTCGACTAAAACAACAAATTCCTTCAGTTCTAAAATTCCAACTGGAAGTTTAATGTCTTCGTTTAACCCATCAACGAACTACTTGCACATGATTTCTTTAGTAGAAACATATTCCTAAGCATACTTTCTCAACCATACAAGTTCTCTTTCATACTCTGTCACAGTCATTCGACCTTATTTCAACTCTAAAAACTCTTTATGATTTTGATCAAGGAATCGCTGACTTATATATTTCTTTCAGAACTTAGTCTAAAAGAATTCCCAGGTCACTCGCTCTCTCGGTACTACAGACACCAAGGTATTCCACCATTGATAGCTGTGTCTCTCAACAAGGAAATAGCACACTTCAAACATTCAACTGGAATGTACGTAACTTCATCGAATACTCGACTAGTGTTTTCAAGCCAAAGTTCACCTTTCTCTGAATTATTATCAATGGTATCTCTAAACTCTTTGGCCCTGTACTTACGAATTTTATCAACTGGAGGCTTGTTCAATCTTAAAAGCTCAACTCCTTGAGAAGCTATAGGAACCGATTGGGGATTAGGAAGGGGTAGAGGTTGTTGAGCAGCTAGGTTCGTTCGAATATATTGAGTGAACCACTAGTTCATCATTTGGAAAAAGGCTTCTCTAGCCTCTCCTCCCTAGCTGCCCGTTATGTGTCTAGAATCAGATAGCACTATCCCTTGAGCAGGAGTAGGCGCATTACTCTTAACCTCATCAACTATAGCTCGATTGGGATCCATTAACTATATGAAAAAACATTTTAAAATGTCAAGAGTCATCACACTATCATAGTTTATATATGGCATGTATAGCTAGACTCTCACACATGCTACGTTAGTCCTAGAATCGACTAAATTTGGCTCTGATACCAATAAAAGTAACACTCCTCACCCATATTCAACGCTAAAATAGGTTTACAGAGTATTACCGGACTTACAACACAATTACACAAACTTTTCACATACATAATATCATTTCATACATTCATTATTCAAACTCAATCAATTCGTCCCCTGTAGGAGCCTACGAGGCCCTAAACATGCTTTGGGAATGGTTCGAGACTAAATCGATATCTCAAGAAACTTTCATGAAACTTAGGAAATTTTTCTCAAAACAGGGGACACACACTCGTATGGCCAAGCCTTGTGTCTCACACAGCTACCAGGCACGGCCATGTCACAGGTCGTGTAGGTATTCGAAATGGGAGCACATGGTCATGTCCCAGCCCGTGTGTGACCTCGTGTAACTCTTTGACTTGGGTCACACGGCCAACACACACGCCCGTGTGGCTAGCCCGTATGCCCTAAAAATGGCCACACACGCCTGCAGTGCAGTGCCGTGCTAGTGCTGTGCAAACCAGTAGGGTATATCTTGACTTATGCCACACGGCTAAGTCACACGCTCGTGTGTGAGGCCGTGTTGAACAACTGACTTGATTTCTAAAACCACACCAGGGGACACACGACCGTGTCCTTAACCGTGTGTCACACATAACTGAGACACACGCCTGTGTCTTTGCCCGTGTGGACAAAAATAGGCTATTTACCAAGCCAATTTGCCATCCCATTTGATACACTCCTTCACCTATACATATGGCACCAAAATAAAGCATAATAGGTAACTCAAAACAACCAAATCAAACATAATTCATGCCATTTCATCTAATCATTTCTTAGCCTAAACCACAGTCAAAAACATCCTCATTTCATCAGCCATTTCCAAGCAAAATTAAACACATCACAAAATGACATGAGCATACCTATAAACATACATCACCAACCAAACCAAATAGATGAATTTACATAGCCATATAGAACATTATAAACATAACTTTTATAGGCCAACATAAATAGCCAAATTCACTATCAAGCTATAACCAAATTAACCAAAGTCCCTATATATGCCATACGACCAAAACATAGTTTCAAAGGTACCAAAGTGATGGTTGGATAGTGTGACTAGTCTCTGACTATCCCCGAATCCGAGCTAGCTTTGAAATCAGTATAAAACATGAGAAAAATAAACAAAGTAAGCTTTATAGCTTAGTAAGCTCATATGAAATAACCTCAAAAAATTATAAATACACAATTCATCAATTTGAACTTGTTAATTCGTAATTCATTCAATTTAGTCCAAAACACACTTCAAAACACATTTACACTTTTGCTCCACATATTTCACATTTTTCACAATTTAGTCCTTAATTCATAAAATCGCAAATTAATGAAATTCACAATAAACTCATGCTAGCTGAATTACCATAATGCCCCTAGTAGCCCATATTTTTCATTTATTTCATATTTCAACCACTAACTTTATACATTTCTCAATTTAGTTTCTATTTTGCATTTTCACTAAAAATCACTTTACAAAACTTGTATATCTATCAAAAAGCATTCATAATCTATCAAGAAACTTCAAAATGCACATGTATTCAACAATGGCATCATTCAAAATCTTTAACAGTTTTGCAAATTAGTCCCTGGGCTAGCTAGTACTAGTTGCAACGATCACAAAAACATAGAAACATTAAAAACCAAACAAAATGGACTTACTTTTGAGCATCAAAGTGATCGAACCCTAAAACACCAAAACTGGAGTCCCCCCTTTCTTATTTTTGGTGGAAAAATGAAGAAGACAAGATGATAACTTAATTATTCTTACTTTAATTTTAATTTAATTGTTATTTACTAAATTAACCTTGTCATTAAACCATAAAAACATCCATATTATGCCCATAAATGTCCAGCTAATATTAAAATGGTCTAATTACAACATAAAGACCTCTACTTTAATGTTCCATAGCTATTTGACACCTTTAGCTAATAGAACAACACTTTTGTATTTTATGCAATTTAGTCCTTTTTATCAAATTAGGCAACCAAATGCTAAAATTTCTTAACAAAAAATTCACACCATCATATATTCATGCTGTATACATTAAAATAATAAAAAAATAATTTTAACTTTAGATTTGTGGTCTCAAAACCATTATTCTGACTAAAAACGGGCTATTACTAGTGGCCTGGTTTGAAACGTGATGTTATAAAAGTACTGTTTAGACCCAAAACATGTTGTACCAGGAGAGGAGATTCAGGTTCAACCTAATCTCACTTACGAGGAAAAGTCAACTGAGATTTTGTCTCTTCAAGAGAAGGTTTTACGAAATAAGAGAGTTCATTGGTTAAATTTTTGTGGTGTAAGCACAAAATAAAGGTGGCTACTTGGGAAGCCGAAGATGCGATGAAGCAACAATATCTCTATTTTTTAGTTAAGGTAAACTTCAAGGATGAAATTCTTTTCAGAGGGGAGAGTTGTCACATCTCGAAATTGGGTCTAGGAGTTTCGAGGCTAGTTTTGGAATTATGGCCTAAAACAGGGTTTGAGAATTTAGAATATGCAACCTGAAAATATATTCATTCATAGCTTTTGAAAATTTAAACCAATTTATAAAAATAGTGTGAAAAGGAGTTTCAATTTTAGAAATAGGAATGTTTTGTAAAAGGGTTTAACTTAACAGTAGCTTTAAAGCAATTATACCAATCTTTAAACTCAGCCCATTTTTCCCCTTTCACCCTACTTTTGAAGTGAAAAAAAAGAAACAGAAACATCCTTCACCCTTTTTCTTTTTACCATCCATTAGAGAGAAAAATCCCTAAACATCATCCTTCAATTTTTGGTTTTAATTACTCCAACCTCTTGTTTTCTATCATCCTTCAAACATTAAAACACCTTTGAATTTAGAGAAAAACACCAATAACATCATTACTTTCGTTGATCTTTCTTCAAGTGAGTTTTCTAGAATTTTCAATCAATCATTCATTTTACCTCAATCAAGGAAATGTTTTGTTTTTTTAATAGTTTTTTATGTAGTCTAGCCATTTAAATTACGTTTTAATCTATTGAATCAAGGATTTTGTGTGGTGGTCAAAGTTCGAGTCGTTAATGGGAAAATTCAAGATTGTAGATGAAAATACTATTTCTAAGAGTTTTTTAACTTGTTTTGATATGATTAGAAGGTTTTTAAACTTGCTTTAAAGTTTTGTTAAAATATTTGAAGGTTTTGTTGAGTTTTCATAAAAATGGCCATGGAAGTCAAACTTTTCAAAACCATTAATTTGAGTGTCTTGAAGGTTGAGAATTATTTTTGGATGAGTAATTAGGTGTATAGAATAAGTTTTGAGCTATAGGATTGAATGTGAATTAAGGAATTTGAGTTTCAACTATACTAGTTGGAAATTTTAGTCCAATGAGAAACTAGCCTTAGACTTGCATTTTTGTTTGTTTAAGCTGTGTTATGGAAACTAATTAATTGTTTATATTATGTGGTTAATATATGTGACACTTCAAAATCATTGAGACATTCTTCGGGTAAGGCGAAAGGCAAGGAAAAGTTAGTTTAACTTTTGGCAAATAGGCGAAAGCGTGAACAGTGAGTGTTTTAGAATCGCTACTTGTAGACACTATTCATAGAGTTAAATGGGAGCTTAGGAGTAGCCTAAACCCCTTTCCTAAGTTTCAAGTGTAAGCTTTCTTACTCCTTTTGTGTATTTTGTAAAATTCTGATTATGTGAGTAAGTTAATATGTTATATGAAACCATTGTACTATGCATGTATATGTGACTTATTGTGGTTATGGCTCATTAAGTTATATGTTAGCACTTGTAAGTGCAGCAACAAAGAGCATGGTAAGCATGCTAAATGGTTGTGACACTGTTGTGTGCAAGATGTAAAAGAGCCGTGAAATTGTGCAGAAAATAGTAAGTAAATATGTGTATAATTATAGATACTTTGGCCTTCTGATCTTGTGAGATTGTTGGATATATTTGGCATTCCGTAGGATTTTGTGAGTACACACCCTTGTGTTATGATTTGGGGCATTGAGGCCCAAGACAGTTTGGAGAGATAAAGGAATGTGAGCTAAGCTCCATTCATCGGGATATGTTGGTGTGTTGGAGAGTGTTAGCTTGTTGCTATACTTCTGGGATATGTTCAACTCTTAGAGTCATTGGTATGTTGGAGATCCATGTATCCAATGTATGGTGATAGAATGCACTTTTATGTTTCATAGTCTCAAGTTACCAAATCATTAATTATTGAATTGTTATGAAATATGCTATGTTTATAAGTGTATGAGTATGAAGTTATATGTATATGTCAGCGAAGCATAATTAAGTTAGTCTGGCATTATAGTTGAGTATTGTTGTAATTGTGCTTTAGATGCTTTTATTTAATGTATCATATAGTGTTTGTTTGTGGTAATTTTGATCATTCACTAAGCTTGTTACCATTGTAGATAATTAGTGTCTCTAGTTTGAGCAATGCGATTCTAAGGAAGTGATCCAAGTTAAACTTTAGTAAATTGAGTAGATGACATTAGTATGCTTTGAACTATAGGAATAAAGGCAATGTGTTTAGAATTTTGGTTGGTTATTATTATGTCTTTAATGGTTTATTATTAATTTAGACTTTCAGGACTTGATGGATGCTTATTACTATTTTATTTGTTTTGGTTTGGTTTGAATAGTTGAATTTCTGATGTTGCTTTGGACTATATGCATGGACTCTTTGATGCTAGATAATTTGGTTGTTGATGCATGTTGAAGAAGTAAGTTTTGAGTATGAGATTTTGCCATACTTGCTATGATTTTGTCGATTTGTACAGAGGTATCGATATTCGAGGTATAAGTATCGATACCTCAATGTTGGAACGAATGTACAGGAAAATATTAGCTTAATTTGGTATCGATACCTTTTCACGAGTATTGATACTAGAGGTGAAAATATAAATACCTTTGTTCAAGTATCGATAAAATTTTGAATGCTAAAATGGTATCGATTTTCTCAAAGGTATGGATACATGTCTGGATAAATACCAATACTTGTGTTTGTGTGTCTATACCTACGTGATTTCTTTGTAAATTTATTAAATGGTACCTAAGGATGTTTTAAATTGTTTGTAATATTGATTAATGTTTGTTAAGTCGTGAACACCTCTGCAATTGATTAAGTTAATGTCAATTATTCTTGCTTAAAAGTTTTGTGTGCATGTGTAAAATTGATGATGTTTATGTAGCGTCCTATTACCCGGGTTCAACGACCGTGCCAGGTATGGGGTGTTATAGCTACCGAAAGAGTTTTCAGATAGTATGATCACCAATGATGTTCCAATCGATAGCAAAAGTCTAACAATCTAGAAAGAAGAAAAATCAAATAAAGTAAGCTTACGTAAAGCTTAGTAAGTTTGTAAAAGAAAAAATCTCATACCTGCCAATTAAATTTACAAATCATATATAACATAGAATTAACAATCCATTGTCTTGTTTTATCATTCCAACTATATGAAATGATCAAACCTGAATAGTTCATATCACCAATACATAACATGTTAAGAATCACATACTAAGAGATAATCAACCAAATATAATTCACCATATCATCTCATTTCATTTCAATTTCAATAGTTAACTACTTTTCCTGGAGAATAATAGTAAATTTGAGTTTAGATACGTAGGAGGGTAATGCTCACACAAGCTGACAAAAGGACATTAACTGATACACGATGCTACTCACACAAGCTCCAAAGAATCCGCAACATATGCAAGAACTCAAGTCATCGGTATGGCATCCATCACTGGTACATAGTACTTGAAACTGTAATCACTGGCACAGAGTGCCTGAAACTGTAACACAGTTACAAAGCACCTAAAATTGTAATCACTGGCAACTAGTGCTTGAAATGCTAACACGGGGTGATGTCACTTGTATCATAGCTATTCACTAAGTTCACACGGATTTATCTTGTTTTTCTGAGATCATCACATGTTCAAACTTTACACTTCAATCCATTATCGTCCCATTTTATTACCATTCAATAGATCATAACATCATTCATATTCATATAACCAAACACATAATTAATTAAGACATTTACAAACATAATAAATATAATACAAACTTACCAAAATACGATAGCTATCAACGTTTAATGATGACTACTCGATGACTTTTTCTTTCCCGCGATTATCAACCGACTGATCCATTTTTTGACCTGAATATAATAATTTATTCAATTAGCCAATTCAAATACCATAAAACACTTAATTCATATATTTGACCCTTAATCGCCTTTTTATATTTTTACCCTAAAATGTTACCTTTTATTCAATTTAGTCCCTAAACCCAAGACTTTCAATTAAATTACAAATTAATCCAAACAAGAGTAGCAGAATCCTTTCTAATTCACACACAGCCCGTATTCAACATATTTTTACAAATATTTCATGTAACTTTACTATTTTAACAACTTAGTCCTTAAACTTTAAAAATAACCAAAATCACTGTACAAAATATTCCTATTTAACTATCAAGCTTATAAATCTATCATCAAACTTCAAAAACATCATAAATTCATCAATGGCATAACTCAAAAAATTTAACAGTTTTACGAATTGGTCCTTGGGTTAGCTACATTAAGCTACAATGATCTAAAGAACATAAAAATCATGAAAAACGAGTTACAAATACTTACATACAGACAAATTTAACTTGGCTAAAAGTTTCCTAAGTTTGGCTATGGTGTTTTCGATTTCAAAACAAACAAAAAAAAGAAGATGATAGTTTTACCTATTTGTTTATGTTATTACTTACTTAATTACTATATTACCCTTAAAACAAACATATAATATAAACTAAAATGTATGCATAAAACTGTCCAACTAAACATGCTTGGCATAATTGCCACTTAAAACCATTTGGTCAGGTCAGTGTCTCTATTTAGCTCCTTTAATTAATAGCAATTAACTTTTACAGCTTTTACGATTTAGTCTTTTTTACTTAATTAACTATCTCAACATTAAAATTTTCTAACAAAAATTTAATATGACAATAAAATAAACCCATATATACTGACTGACTAGTCGAAATAGTAGTCTCGAATCCACTATTTTTGTAACACCCCAAACTCGGCCTAGAAGTTAGACCCGAATCTGGCATGTCAAATTGAAGTATTTTTCGAAAACCATGTTTTTATTAGAAACCCTTCTTATTTAAAACGTACTGCATTGAAAACTTCTTAATTTTATTTCCAAAATTCCTTTTTACTTTGCGGAAGCTAATTCTAAAAGTAACCGATTTACGACAGAAGTAAACAGATATTTACCATACATGCATACAATTTTTATATTCAAACATCATATCCA
The DNA here is from genome assembly GCA_025698475.1 of Gossypium anomalum. Lineage (NCBI taxonomy): Eukaryota > Viridiplantae > Streptophyta > Magnoliopsida > Malvales > Malvaceae > Gossypium > Gossypium anomalum. The sequence goes on from CM046967.1 coordinate 35,875,333, forward strand.
AACAAAACACACCTGACTTAAAAGGAACTGTGCAATGCCAAACTCGATGCTCCTGCTTCAATAGACTGCCATCCCTCTTCCTGCTGCACTTCAAGCACCTAGCTTGAAGTGTTTCACCGTACACTTTAGCTCTTGCCTCGAACACCTGTTCCAGCACCTTCCTTACCAACCGGGTCAGTGCCTCCGTACCAAACTCTGCGTTATTGTTACCTAAAGTTGGCGGACTTACCTCGACTACCGTTTCCTGAATCATCTCATGTTCCGGGGAGATAAACAAAAAAAAAAATTTGATTTCCGGAACATATACTGAATAAATACAAAATCTAACTTTAAGTACAGTCTAACAGAAAACATACGGATTCGACGCCAGAGACTCGGTAACCACACATTCAGGAAAATCTTCAGAAAAACATTTCAAATACTTTAAATCTTTTCAAACCTTTTTGAAACAATTCTTTGGGAAATCCAATTTTAAAACCCATTCCACAGTCGAGTTTTGAAACTTGGCTCTAATACCACTAAATGTAACACCCCAAACCCGGCCTAGAAGTTAGACCCGAATCTAGAGTGTCAAATTGAAGTGTTTTTCAAAAATCATGTTTTCATTAGAAACCTTTCTTATTTAAAACATAGTGTATTGAAAACTTCTTAATTTCATTTCCAAAATTCCTTTTTACTTTGCAGAAGCTAATTCTAAAAGTAACCGATTTACGACAAAGTGATGTTTAAAAGTTAAGTTACAAAAACGTAGTGTTTTGAAAACAGTTGTAGTTTTGGAAAATCGCGATCTACTTTTAACCATTATAAAACATAGTAATTAAAACCCAAAAGTAAAATAAAAACCAGAATCAAGAGAGGCCTTATTACAACCCAATTAAAAAGAAATACGCAATAGTAATAACAAATCTGAAAACATAAGTAGTGTATGGTCATCTCCAAGCCCCTCGCAGCACCGAACCACCTAACGCTGGGGATTACCTGCACAATAAAAATGGGGTGAGTTTACAAAAACTCAGTGTGTAATCCCCTCCAAAACTAAAATAGGTAACAGTCAGTAAGACAAACAGAAACAGAATCAAACTGGGCTTGTGCCCTTTTATAGAATCAGGTGGGCCTAAGCCCAAATCAACATCAGTACAATTGCAGTGGTCCTAAGCCTGTTACAGAGTCACTTGGGTCTCAGCACTTGTCAGAATCAAATCATATGCATAATGCAAAAATGTATGCTAACCCATCCCAATAATCCATCCGCTACACACCAGCTCCGTCCCCTGTCACATCATGTGGGGATATGAGTATTGACCCACCCAACTGACACATCAATGGTAGCTCGGTTGCGAAACTACCTTTGTTGCAGCAAGTTGCCAATCACATATATACGGCTTTAAGCCTTCAGTAGCGGTCTTATAATTGGCACAAAGCCATCGGTAACTCTAATAAGTTCGACACATAACCATCATAATCGACACACAGCCCTAGGTAAATGTAATCGACACCGAGTCGTCAATAATCATATATTGGCACATAGCCTTAGGCAAATACGTTTGGCACACAGCCATAATCAAAATAGTTGGATTTAAGCCATCGGTAGCTGTATCATGTTAGGCACATAACCATCAGCGATGGTAATATAGTCTGTGCACAGTCTCGGTAAATATGATCGACACAGAGTCGTCAATAATCATATATTGGGCTTAAAAGTCATTCATGGATCCACGGTTGTCAAGCAACCATGCGATCCTCATATACTTCCTCCGTTCCATAATTCCCACCCATGTGCAACATAATATTATATGAATGCAGCAAATATACACACGGCATACAAAATCATACAAATCACGGTCACAACAGTCCAATCACAGTCAAAACATAGTCAAATCAATTAAATTGTATTCTCACTGAGTCGTATACCCTAGAGGGGCAGAACGGTCCTTTTTACTTATTAGGGCTATTTTAGTCATTTCACCCTACAAGGGTGTTTTGGTAAATCTACAAACCAAGGGTATTTTAGTAATTTTGCAAACTAATGGTATTTTTGTAATTTTTGAAAGTCAAGGGTATTTTTGTAATTTTGTAAATCAGGGGTATTTCTGTAATTTTCCAAATTAAGGGTATTTCGGTGATTTTCCAAATTAGGGGTATTTTGGTAATTTTTCAAACTAGGGGTATTTTGATAATTTTACAAATTGAGGGTATTTCAATAATTTTGCAAGTCGAGGGTATTTTAGTAATTTTACAAGTCGAGGGTATTTCAGTAATTAAACAAATCAGGGGTATTTTGGTAATTTTACAAATTAAGGGTATTTCGGTAATTTTACAAGTCGAGGGTATTTCGGTAATTCTACCCTACAGGAGTATTTTCGTAATACTAACCTAAAGATATGAGATTCACATAGTCCAATCCAATATTTACTACACAATCATACAATTTACCCACTTGGGCCTACATTGCCCAAAGTAACCTAAGCCCACGAGAGCACTCATGATGGCGTCAACCATCACGTCAAAGCTCCCACACGTGCGCTCGCATGCTTGTATGGCTACCATCGCCGTGTGACCGACATTTCGACATTCTGGCATTTGCCATTCTACAATTAGAGTAGTGTGAAATACACACCTGTTTATGAGATCGCGCCGAAGTCCACGATAACTAACCTTGGCACATCCTGCATTGAGTCTTGCTCACTAACTCATCTGGTTCGCTCTATTTAAAGCCAGCTTCTCACCAATTCTCATGTTAGCTTACCAATATGGGATTACTTTCAACCAATAAGGAAATTCCTCATTCTTATGACCACTTCAACCACAGAGTTTCAGTCCAACTCCACCTCCTACACAGCTCAAATAGAAAAATAAATACTCTATTGCGCATCCCAAGACTTGAACCTTAGACCTCACAGTTACACAACACGCCACCTTGCCACTTCACCACAGGTTCTTTCTGTGATAAATACGTCTGTAATTAACTTTAAGACATATGTGCCAGCGTCCAGATTCACTTAAGAGAAAAACCAAAATGAATTGTAAGAGCCAAGACTTGAACCCAGGCTCTCTTGCAACCTTAAGGACACCACAACCACTAGACCACATGCTTCCTTGTGTCATTTATTTAACACAATAATTGAAAAGGCCATCATCCAAGCATCTAGGGTTGTATTCACTTAATACCAAAATTTTTGCTAAAGCCCAGGTTAGAACCTAAGATTTCTCTAACACTTCCTAGGGCCATTAACCACCAAAGTAGACATTTAATTGTGTCATTTTCTTGCAAAATTAATTATTTATATACAACCTCCTTACGGACCCATACTTAAGGGCCAATACTTGTAACGCCTCAAAAATCTTGAAACACAAAAATCCCAAAATCGTAAATTTTTCTTTTTGTGCTTAGCAATTCCGATTAAGTGTTAATTATGCAAAGGTAGGTCTTGGACAAGGTTTGGGTTTGAATTAGGAGGTAGAAGAAATTATAATTTAATTATTAAAAGAATCAGGGTTTGCAAGTAGTTGGGGTTTTAAATAAAGATAGGGGAAAATAACATCAAAAAGCCTTGTTGAGGAATGGCTAAGTGACGCCACTTAGAGTGTAGGAAGGTGGCGTTAATAGCTAGCAAAGAGGTCCAAGTTTCAAATCCTAGCTTAGTATTTTTAGGAGTTTAATTTTGGCCTTCTAGAAGGTTGGAAGTAGCGTGAAGATGGACTCTAAGGGGATTGTTCAGGAGAGAAAATTAAGGAAAAGATCAAGGGGTTATCAGGGAGAAAAACGAGGAGATGAGAAGGGGGAAGTGATGGAGCCAAATGGGGAACTGAGGGCCAGGTAATTCGGCTATAAGAGCTATAAATAAGTGCCGAATGCAGGGTTGCCAGGCTGTGCCGAATTTCCTTCACCCTATTACCAGAAACCCTTTTCCCTAAAATTCGAAAACCTTTTTGTTTTCTTCCTTTTCTTTCTGCCGATTTCTCTAAAAGCCGAAAACCCTTGTTCTCCTTTTATTTTTCTTATGTCGATTTCTTTGTTTCACTTTTGGGTTTAGCTGATTCTTCTTCCTCTCTCACTTGGTGCCGAATAAGCAATTGTGCCATTCAGATCTCTAGAGCCGAATACTCTTTGACCGAATCTAGTGTAAGTGTTACTCTCCCAATCGGTTTTCTTTGCTAAGTATTGAATATTGTCCCTTACTCTTTCTAATCGACTGTGGTAGGGAATTAGTATCAGATCTCGGATCTTAGCTCTCTACCGAAACTGCTCTTTAGGTGTTCGCGATCTAGGTAAGTATTCCTCTCCCATTGGCTAAGGTGGTCGATTGTTCATAGTTAAGGTAAGGGGACTTGTGTTGGATATGAGTCACCTATTATTCTGTTTTAATTGTTAAGATTGGTGCAGATCTTGGAGTTGATCATGGTTACGGATTTAAGAAGGGGTTGTTATACTTATCGCGCCAGGTTTGGGGCTAAGGAGATCGCATCATGCTTGCTTACCAGATGTGTACATACACTACACACATACTATGAATCAGCAGAAGCTGAAATGTTGAAATGCCAAAAGTATGGCTACGGTAGTCTTACGAGTGCGCAAACACTCATAAGGGGGAGACCGATAGGTTGCCTGAGGCCCATGGGCGAATCCATGGACTTGGGTTGTGAATAGGCCAAGTAGACCGAAATGTGCGAAACTGACCCGATGGGCTGTTGGGCCTATAATAGGCAAAATTGGATAAGCGATGCTATGTGATAGGAAATTTGTATGTAAGCATGAATATAATATGGTTTGGGCCGAATGGGCCATATAAATAAGATTGGCCCGAACGGGTAGTATGAACGTGAATTGGGCCTAATGGGCCATATGAATGTGAATTGGGCCTGATGGGCCATAGGTATGAGATTGGGCAAAGAGGGCCATATGCATGTATGTAGGGGTTTTGGGCCTAGTATATGATAACCACATAAAACTTAATTAATATATATTGCGACCGTGGACAAGTCATAGAGTTAAGGTGTGGCAACGGGTATATGCATGTCTAGGATTGGATCTAGGGAGAGCTTGGTACTTAAGCGGTCTTAATGACCCACCTCCTCTTCTCTGGAATCCTACCTGGTGCATAGTATTTGTTCATCTTACCTTACGGGATTTGTTAATGGGCCAAAGTAAGTAAAAACCCATAATAAAAGAAAATTATCGAAATGCCCCTAGGGGCGAAAATGACTAAAATGCCCCTATGTATTGAGCGTAAGATTTATGTTTGCTATATGCATCCATATGTATGCATATGATATCCTGTTTAGGTTGCATATGGGTTGGGAATTATGGAACGGAGGGAGTATATGAGGGTCGCATGGTTGCTTGACAACCGTGGATCCACCGGCAGGTTTTAAGCCCAATACGTGATTGGCAGCTTGCTGCAACTTGGGTAGTTCCACAATCGGGCTACCATTGATGTGTATCGGTTGGGTGGGTCAATATTTATATCCCCATAGGTTGTGAAAAGGGTGACGGAGCAGAAGTGTACCGGTTGGATTATTGGGGTGGGTTGCACTGCATTGCATTGCATGTTTGATGTATGATGACTTTTGAATGCTTGTTTTCATCGAGGGTTGTACACACTGAGTTTACGAAAACTCACCCCTCTTTATTTTATTTTCGGTGATGCTCGGAGAGAAAGTTCGATGTTTAGAGGACTCTGGGTGGCGATTAGCAAGATAATTTGGACTTATTTTTCTTTTTAAAGCTTATCAGTTTCTATGTTATTAAGTAATTTTCAAATCAGATTGTAATAGGGCTTCCACTTTATTATTGTTTGGATTATTATTTTTATGTGATGTAATTATAAGAAGTTGAACATGGTTTCTTAAACTATGGTATGACTTTTCTACGTTTCCGCTACTACATTTTAAAATGACATGTTTTCATAAAATCATATATTTTAAACAAGTGATTGAAAGGATTTTTTTTAAAGGATAGTTAAGGTTTCTTTTATTTTAGGAAGGGTTTCCAATGAAAATACGATTTTTGCTAAAACACTTCAATGAGATGCGCCAAATTCAGCCATAATGTCCAGGCCAGGTTTGGGGTGTTACATTTAGTGGTCTGAGAGCCTAGGTTACAAAACTCGGGCTGTGAATTGGGCCTTATTACTTGGTTTCTTTTTGTGTTTTTAAAAAAAATTATTGAATTACAATGTTTTGGAAAAGGGGAAGTCTTGCTGAGCGGCACACCGAGTCTCCGACGTTGAACCAAGTAAGTATTCTTATTCTAAAGTTTGTTTAAATTGTTAAACAGTAGGAAGTTAGAGGGCTACTTTAGATAATCTTGTTAGAATGGAACCAAAGCCCGCAGGAACTTGAAACTATAGAGGATTTTCAAAAACAATCTTCTCTTTAAATACTTTTATAAAACATCGATTTAATCATGAAAACTAACTAAGACTTCGTAAAATTTCTAATCCAGATAATACGCGAATCAACAATGAGTGCTAGAAGAGGTGTAAGAGGCCGTGGCTGAGGCTGCGGAAGTGTTAGGGCTAAATTGTCGGCATCAGACCATATGCCCGATGCTGGAGTAGAGGAGGCTCCGGCCTCACCTGTGGCTGGGAATGGACCATATGATCGGGCTGAGGATTTTGGAAAGGGTCGTTGGGCCCAATAATGGCAGCGGGAATCAGGGGTCCATTCTGGAGTGACTTCATTCGAACGGGGCCGAGATCTTCAAGGTGTGTCTGGCGTGGCTCCTAACATGATAGAATATTGGTTGGAAGCCACAGAAAGGATAATGGAGGACCTAGACTATTCATCGAAACAAAAGTTAAAAGGAGTCGTGTCACTACTTAGAGAAGAAGCCTACTGCTGGTGGCCGATGGTGAAAGAGGGCACCCAACCGGAGCGGGTCACTTGGGAGTTTTTCAAAGCTGCATTCCAAGGGAAGTATGTGGGTGCAAGCTATGTGGATGCTATAAGGAAGGAGTTCCTGAACTTGACCCAAGGAAATAAATCAGTGGCAGAGTATGAGGCGGAGTTTCTACGCCTAAGTAGCTATGCAAGAGCTATCGTGGCAACGGACTGTGAGCATTACGTTAAGTTTGAGGATGGACTTGGAGATAGCATCAGAGTATTGATAGCCCCACAAAGGGAGCGAGTTTTCTCGAAATTGGTAGAGAAAGCAAAGATAGCGGAAGAGGTAAAGCGCACTGAGCGCCTAAATCGAGAGAAAGAAAGGGGTAAGAACAAGAGGGAGGTTGAGACTCCTGGTGTTGAACTGAGTCCTAGGGCTAGGGCCAGAGTTAATGAGCCAGTTAGAGCAGGGCCCCTTGCTGTTAATCCAGGGGTGCCACTTTGTGCTAATTGTGGGAAAGGTCATGTAGGCGACTGTTGGAAGAGGACGGGAGCTTGTTTAGCTTGTGGATCTAAGGAGCATAAGATTAGAAATTACCCTAGAATGCCGAGACAGGTGCCAGACGTGGGCTGAGGTGGTGCTCAGCCACCGAGGGGTGGTCAGCAACTGCCGATAGGCCGTGATCAGGCCAAGGGTGGAAACATTTTGGGTCGTGGAGCACGGGGAAGAGGTGCTAGTCATGCTGAGGCGAGGCAACCAGCTTTGGTCTATGTAACACATCATCAAGAGGATGGAGACGCTCCAGAGGCGAATAATGGTACGTACTTACCCATCGGGTGCTATTTACCTAAGCTAGAATTAGACTGCGCAACGGAAGTGTGCCGTGGTACTCTATGTTAGTAGTTGGGAATTTCAAGGATGAAATTTCTTTTAGGGGGTAGAGTTGTAACGCCCCAAAAATCTTGAAACCCAAAAATCTCGAAACCCAAAAATCTCAAAATTGTGAATTTTTGTTTTTGTGCTTAACAATTCCGGTTAAGTGTTAATTACGCAAAGGTAGGTCTTGGACAAGGTTTGAGTTCAAATTAGGAGGTAGAAGAAATTATAATTTAATTATTAAAAGAATCAGGGTTGGCAAGTAGTTGGGGTTTTAAATAAAGATAGGGGAAAATAACATCAAAAAGCCTTGTTGAGGAATGGCTAAGTGACGCCACATAGAGTTTAGGGAGGTGGCGTTAATAGCTAGCAAGGAGGTCAAAGGTTCAAATACTATCTTAATATTTTTAGGAGTTTAATTTTGGCCTTCTAGAAGGTTGGAAGTGGCGTGAAGATGGACTCTAAGGGGAGTGTTCAGGAGAGAAAATTAAGGAAAGGATCAAGGGGTTATTAGGGAGAAAACCGAGGAGATGAGAAGGGGGAAGCGATAGAGCCAAATGGGGAACTGAGGGCCAGGTAATTCGGCTATAAGGACTATAAATAAGTGCCGAATGCAGGGTTGCCAGGCTTGTGCCAAATTTCCTTCACCCTGTTACCAGAAACCCTTTTCTCTAAAAGTCGAAAACCCTTTTGTTTTCTTCCTTTTCTTTCTGCCGATTTCTCCAAAAGCCGAAAACCCTTGTTCTCCTTTTATTTTTCTTTTTTCGATTTTTTTGTTTCACTTTTGGGTTTAGCCGATTCTTCTCCCTCTCTCTCTTGGTGTCGAATAAGCAATTGTGCCATTCAGATCTCTAGAGATGAATACTCTTTGACCGAATCTAGTGTAAGTGTTACTCTTCCAATCGGTTTTCTTTACTAAGTATCGAATATTGTCCCTTACTCTTTCTAATTGACTATGATAGAGAATTAGTATCGGATCTTGGATCTTAGCTCTTTGCCGAAACTACTCTTTAGGTGTTCACGATCTTGGTAAGTATTCCTCTCCCATTGGCTAAGGTGGTCGATTGTTCAAAGTTAAGGTAAGGGGACTTGTGTTGGATACGAGTCACCTATTATTTTGTTTTAATAGTTAAGATTGGTACAGATCTTGGAGTTGATCGTGGTTAGGGATTTAAGAAGGGGTTGTTATACTTATCACGCAAGGTTTGTGGCTAAGGAGATCGCATCATGCTTGCTTACCAGGTGCGTACATACACTGCACACATACTATGAATCAGCAAAAGCCGAAATGTCAAAATGCCAAAAGTATGGCTACGGTAGTCATGCGAGTGTGCGAATACTTGTAAGGGGGAGACCGATAGGTTGCTTGAGGCCCATGGGCGAATCCATGGACTTGGGTTGTGAATAGGCCAAGTGGGCCAGAATGGGCTAAATTGGCCCGATGGACTGTTGGGCCCATAATAGGAAAAATTTGATAAACGATGTTATGTGATAGGAGATTTGTATGTGAGAATGAATATATTATGGTTTGGACCGGATGGGCCATATGAATGTGAATTGGGCCTAATGGGCCATATGAATGTGAATTGGGCCTAATGGGCCATATGTATGAGATTGGGCCAAGAGGGCCATATGTATGTATGTAGGGGTTTTGGGCCTAGTATATGATAACCACATAAAACTTGATTAATATATATTGCGACCGTGGACAAGTCATATAGTGAAGGTGTGGCAACGGGTATATGCATGTCTAGGATTGGATCTAGGGAGAGCTTGGTACTTAAGCGGTCTTAATGACGCACCTCCTCTTCTCTGGAATCCTACCTGGTGCATAGTATTCATTCATCTTACCTTACGAGATTTGTAAACGGGCCAAAGTAAGTAAAAACCCGTAATAAAGGAAAATTATCGAAATGCCCTAAGGGCAGAAATGACTAAAATACCTCTATGTGTTGAGCGTAAGATTTATGTTTGCTACATGCATCCATATGTATTCATATGATATCCTGTTTAGGTTGCATATGGGTTGGGAATTATGGAACAGAGGGAGTATATGAGGGTCGCATGGTTGCTTGACAACCGTGGATCCACCGACGGCTTTTAAGCCCAATACGTGATTGGCAGCTTACTGTAACTTGGGTAGTTTCGCAACCTGGCTACCATTGATGTGTATTGGTTGGCTGGGTCAATATTTATATCCCCACAAGTTGTGAAAAGGGTGACAGAGCAGAAGTGTACCGGTTGGATTATTGGGGTAGGTTGCACTGCATTGCATTGCATGTTTGATGTATAATGACTTTTGAATGCTTTTTTTTGTCGAGGGTTGTACACACTGAGTTTACGAAAACTCACCCCCTCTTTTGTTTTATTTTCAGGTGATGCTCAGTAGAAGGTTCGATGTTTGGAGGGACTTTGGATGGCCAGCTAGCATGATAATTTGGACTTGTTTTTCTTTTTAAAGCTTATTAGTTCCTATGTTATTAAGTAGTTTTCAAATAAGATTGTAATAGGCTTCCACTTTATTATTATTTGGATTATTATTTTTATGTGATGTAATTATAAGAAGTTGAACATGGTTTCTTAAACTATGGTATGACTTTTCTACGTTTCCGCTACTACATTTTAAAATGACATGTTTTCATAAAATCATATATTTTAAGCAAGTGATTGAAAGGAGTTTTTTTTTAAGGATAGTTAAGGTTTCTTTTATTTTAAGAAGGGTTTTCAATGAAAACACAGTTTTAGCTAAAACATTTCAATGTGATGTGCCAGATTCGACCATAAAGTCTAGGCCAGGTTTGGGGTGTTACAATACTTCTAGGCCCAAATTCAGGGCGTTACAATTTTCAGCACTACTAAAAATCACTATTACAAATTGAGTAAGACTCGAATTAGGAAATAAAAATATGGTGTATCTGGAATTCTTTTCATGAAAGTAACACATTTCCTAAATAAAGTAGGGTATCCTAAGATTTCCAGGACACTTAATGTCTATAAATACAACTTTTATTCCATGAGAATTCTCTCGTTGAATATTTTGTTATCAAGTATCTGTTCTCAACCAAGTTCGTAGCACCCAAGGTGAGCCTCCATCTTGTTAGGGTTAATTGTCTAGAAAGTAAGGTTCACATGCATGTGTGGACTATGTATGTTTTGTTTGTTTCGTAATCTGTGTGTTTATGTATATTGCGAACCAGTCAGACCATCTACCAGTAAGGATAAAGGGAAAGCCTAGCTTGTTTAGTTTCTTAGTTTCTAGGTGAGTGGTTATGAATTGCCATAAGTATGTTAACTAATATGATTTTTCGTGTGAATGTTAAAGGTTCGTATCCTGTGTGCGAACTGTGATAGTTTTCAAGAACGTTGCTTTTAAAATCAAGTTCCAAGAGTAAGTTTTCTACAAACCTCTATTTTCAAGCTTTGAAACTCTATTTTCAAGATATATTTTTAAAGCTATATTTTAAAGATATGTCTTACGCGTGCTCCTTTGCAAGCTTTATGTTGGATATATTGGTATACCATAGGACAGTAAGTACTAACCTATAAGTTTTGTGATTTCGGGTGTTAAGGCCCTGGGACATGTGGGGAGATAAGGGAATGTTGAGCTATGCTCCATTCACTGGGACTTGTTGGTGTATAGGAGAGTGTATTGCTTTGCACTGCACTTATAGGACATGGCATTTTAAGGAGATCTGTATATCGAATGAGACAAGATTATAATAAGTGTGTTAAGTGCGAAAACGTATCTTGTGTTTCTCAGCCATTCTGATCAGACAAGTATCCAAGCATGTTTCATGTTATATAACTTTCATTTCCAAACAAGTAAAAGCTAAGTTTTTAAGTTCTATTTTAAGGAAATACATCTGAATCTGTTTTACAAAATTATGTTTTTTGACAAACAGGATCTGCGAACTGGGTTTCGTAATCTTCTCCACAAACCTAGTACGCGAATACAGTTTTTAGACTAAGTCTTGTTTCTATTTTAAACTCTGTGTTTTAAGCATACTCTATTGATTATTGATTATTCATTTGAGTTTGCAATGAACTCACCTACTCCTCTCTTACTTCTTAGGTAAGTAGGTTGGGAATAGCAGTGGCGAGGTAGATAACTTAGCGAACCTGGGAATTAGGCGATGGGGTTTTGTATTTTATTGGGGTTTAGATTTATCATAAGTTGACTCTATCATTGAAATAATTTCTTTTAAAGTTTAAGTTGATTTTATCTTTGTGAACCATGTCTTAGAATTTTATCTTTTATTATGAATAAAGTTAATGTTTATTCATACATGAGTGCTACGAGAATTTGTCTTTGTCATAACATGCGAGTCAGATTTATTGATATGTACTGTAACCTTGGAAATTACATTTGTTCCCCTAGTGGAGATAGTCTTTCTACTTAGTAAATCCAGGCAAATTGTGTGAGCCTTTATAGGTATGTGAACCCATGAATTTATGTGAACCCTAACAAGGTATGAAAACCCATGCATGCATGCTATCTTTGTTTAAGAAATATATTTATGTGTCAACCCTATTAAGTTGTGAACTCCTGTATCTTTGTATGCAAACTATTTATATTTAACGAACCTATACTACTGTATGCAAACTTATGCTTTTTTGTGAACTCATACTTTTTGTGTTACGAATCCATGTTGTATGCTATTATGCGAGCTTATGTTATTTGGTGTTTTTGAACTCTTATGTGTTTCTACTATTTGACATGAAAACCTTTTCCTTGATTGTTTGCAAGCTCACATGTTTATATTTTGTGCATAATTCTGCTGTTGTGTAATAACTTGGAATATTTCATGTTTTAATCAATTGATGTGTAGGATAGGTTGGGACTTAATGAAGAGTCACTTCAATGGCTAATGTCGTATGCCAGATTCGGGTCAAACCTACTTGAAAGGGTTTGGGGTTTTATAGTGTACAAGTTTCAACTTGAGATATTGAGGTACCTAATTGTGAGAATTATGGGAAAAAGAATCGAGGTGAATTTTGAAAGTTTTTGTGAGCCTATTTCTATTCTGGATCGTTAGAACATTTCACTCGTGACTGCCTGATAAGTGATAATGTTGCTCCTATTGCTACTCAGAGATCTACTGCTACATGAGGGGTCGAGGAATTAGTTGTGGTGGTTTTGTCTCTAAAGGCGATGTGAGAAAGAGGAGTGAAGTTGTTGTTTATCAGTCAGAGGCTACAGCATCATCTTAAGCCTACATCGTACGAACTTATGAGGAGGGTGGCACTAACAATTTTATAGTAGGTATTTTTTTATAGTAGGTATTTTTCTATTATTCTCTGTCCATGTTTACGCTTTGATGAGCCTTGGATCTTCACATTCATATATAAATGTTGAATTGGTTAAATTGGTTAGTCTAAAGTCTGAGACATCGAAAATAGCTATGGTTAGTAGAAATTAGTATTAGTGAACCAAGAGTGGTCACGCCCTGATTTTTAAAAGTTATATTTGTGAATTAGATAACAATAAGTATCTAGTTATCTTTGTCAAGTAATAGTGGAGTTTTCCTTGAATATCTGAACTCGAGTCCTTTGCCTCACATCATTTTCTATTTTGAGCAATTTTGCTTCAAAATCCTAGTTTGTGTTATGCCTTGTTTAAAAATAAATGTTGTTAATTCTTTAACAAAGCATTTGAAGTGGTGTAGCGGTTAAGTACCTTTAGTAACTTCTAAATGACCCAAGTTCAACTCTTTATGCTATCAACTATTTTTTTAATTTTAATGCACAAAGTTGGTCATCTTTTCCTATGCAAAACCGTCCACTCTAATGCATGTAACTCCTATTTTTATTTTGTTTAGTAACTCAATATTTTTTTAAAATTTGAAAAGGTAAAATGTAACAGCCCGATTTAGACCCTATTCGGAACAATGGTTTTGAGACCACGAATCTAAGTCAGAAAAATATTTAAAAATTATTTTTCTGTGTTTATTATGTGTGAATTTCTATCCGTGAAATTTTCGTGTTTTATTTTTGTCGTTTGAGTGTCAATTTAATAAAAAGGGTATAATTGAGTAAAATCAAAATTTGATGGTTAAATGTGAAAGGGCCGAATTGTTATTGTCTTTTTAAATTGAGGTATTTATAATGCAATATTACCATGATAGCATAAGATTGAAGGTTATAACCATGAATTATAATGGTTTAAAATTTTAATATAAAGGTTATATATGTAAAATGATTATTAAGTTATAATAATATAAAACATAAAAATTAAAACCCATGTGTTCATCTTTTCGATTTGACCGAATAACAAAAATAAAGAAAGAAAAATAAAGCTTTAAGGTTCGGCCATTGTTGAAGCTTGATTAAGGTATGTAACTAGCTCAGTTTTTGATAATTCTTACGTTTTTTAGATCGTTGTAGTGTAATGCACAAAGACCATGCTTGAATTTCTAATTTTGATGAATATTTTGAGTTATGTCATTGATGAATAATTAAGCTTTGTTATGTTAGATGATGAATTATGAAAGAAATGTTTTGGATTAATATGTTTTGTATTGGAATTTTTGATGAATTTGAGTAATTATGGCTAAATTGCAAAAATAATAAATTGAGGCACTAAAATGTGAAATAAATGAAACGCATGGACTTGTATAAGCATGGTTAACATTTGGCCTAAGCATGGTGTGTGCTTTGCATGTTTTGTATTTTCTGCAATTTGGACTAAATTGTAAAAAGTGTAAAATGTTAGGGGCAAAATGATAATTTTTCCATTTATGTGTTTTTGGACTAAATTGAATGAAATTATGTTTGAATGAGTTTAATTTGAATATGTTTAGATCAAGAACCAAAGAAATCGGATTTGGATCGGGGGAAAACCAAAGTTGTCGAATAATCGTTCTGTTCCGTTTATCGTTGTCTGATGTAAGTTTATAAGCAAATAGATGTTGTGAAATTGCAATATATATGTGATCTATAAATAATTGTACTGACTATTAGTAAGTTATGAATAGGCATTGAGTAATGAAAATTTTGATTGTGGTATGATTTGTGAGTTATATGATCTTATAATTCGATTTTATAATTGTACATTTTTTAGTTGGCATCGATATATGATTCCGACAGGTGTGTGCGAGTAAGAGCACGTTTAATACGTTGGCATCAATATGTGATTCCGAAATGTGTGTGCGAGTAAGACCACATTTAAAACATTGGCATTGGTATGTGTGTGCGAGTAAAACCACGTTTAATACGTTGGCATCGATATGTGATTCTGATATGTGTGTGCGAGTAAGACCACGTTTAATATGTTGGCATCGATATGTGATTCTGATATACGTGTGCGAGTAAGACCACGTTTAATACGTTGGCATCGATATGTGATTTTGATATGTGTTTACGAGTAAGACCTTGTCTGGGATAGTGGCATCGATATGTAATTACATGTAAGACCATGTCTGGGACGTTGGCATCGTACAATATGTTCGACTATCTGAGTATCTTATTTAACTCTGAATAATTCAGCGGGCAATGTTAAGCAAAGACCAATGCAAAATCGAATTAAAAGGTTCAGGTATGTGTTAGCTAATGTATTGAAATTAAGGTAAGGTTTGGTATTTGAAGTGATGATACGAATCATGTTATAAAGTTGGTTATATGTATATTGAATGCAAATCTATATTCGGCAAAATGATATAAGTATGTGATATTAAAGTGTGAAACATTTGTATACATATATGAATGTGTATATATATTCGTCTATATGATGATATTATGACCTTGGAAGTAAATGATAACTTTGATAATGGATATATATGTATATTCGGCCAAGATAAAGTTTATATATGAAAGTATATGTTCTAAATGAAACTGTAAGCTTGAAATTAAATGTGATTATGATAGCATAAATTGGTTTGGTTAAATTGAGTTGGTTATGTCATTGAGTTGTTTATTTGCTTATGATTTACTAAGTTGTGATAGCTTCCTGTGTGTATGTTTGCTTCTGTTTTATAGATTTCGGAGACTAGTTACAGGCTCGGGGATCGTCAGTGAAGTCTATCACACTATCGTCTGTTTATCGGTATTTTTAAAAGCTAAATTTCAAACCTATGGCATGTATAGGCTATACTACTTTTCAAATATATTTGAAGTTGTGTATATAATATGCCATGCGAAAATGGCTTATTATTTTGTTGTGTTGGATTTTATTTCTTGATCAAATTATGAATATGTTTGGTTTCAATATTTAGGTTATGCTTCGTTATGTGGTTTAGTATCAAGATAAATTCGGTTGTGATATACAGATTAAGTGAAGATACTAATAATATATATGTGTGATTGATCAATAAATTTGGCTATGATATTAAATATAGGTAAAAGATGTAAGTTACTTGAAATTTGGCATTTGAGTTTGAATCCAGTGGTGGTTATGTTTGGTTTTGGTTTTGGGTGATTCGACTATGACTTGTATATAAGTGAATATAGGTGAAATTGGTTTGATAAGCTTGTTAAAGTGTAGAACTAGGATTTGGTATTTTAGTTAATTCAGTATTGGTATATAGAAGAAATTGATATGAATCATGTTAGTAATTCAAACATGATTCGGCACTTATATATATAGGTATATGATATATTTGTTTAATAATTATACATTAGTTGAGATATATTTGTAATATGTTTAACATGACATAAATTTTGGTTATATGTATATTTTTGTACTTAGCCGAATATGTGATCAGTGAATTAGTCTTGAATATGACCTTTGTTACATTGCATGATAAGTAACATTAGCATGTTTAGATTCGATTTTGGTATGTTAAAGTGTTAGACAAATAGTCGTTATGTATTATGCATATATATATATATGATACATTGGTGTGAAAGGCAAACTATGTTTGATATACTGGTTTAGTTCTTTGAAATGTTTAGGCGTGTAAAATGATTGAATAAAGTTGAAAGTGGACAATTGTTAAAGCATAAGTATTAAGCATATTTGCATTCGGCTAAAGCTTTAGAAATTGACCATATGAATAGTAACTTATGCTTTTATTAAACAAGATGGTTTGATGCAAGTTTAGTAAGTGGCTTTGTTAATTGTGCTTTAATTATTAATTATATGTTATATGAAGTTTTTGCGTGCATTAATGGAATAGCAAATAAGTAAACCTGGTTTAGTCAAAATTTTATAATAAGGTTGCATGTATATTTGGTTTTTAATAATAAGTAATGAGTTTTTTAATTCCTACGCTTACGTTCGGCTTATTGGTAATGTTTTATGGTTGCATGTTTGTTGATTTCCATGCAACCTGTATTGTTTTGGTTTGGTTTAGTATACGTTCATATGTGGTAAATAAAATGATTAATTGCTATGTGTATCCATGAATGTCCAGAAGTTGTGTCTCGTTCGGTAATACCTTGTAACCCTATTTCGGAGACCGATACGGGTTAAGGGTGTTACATAAAACTCCTTATGTTATTGTGATTAACTCTTCCTAATGCCATTGTCCCCCTCTTGAATGCCTAGTTTGATGAGTTTGACCTAGTGACCATTCATCTCTCTATCCCTTCATTTTTCATTTGTTTTGATTTTGTTTTATCGTTCCTCTCTTTGCTCATCCCTTTCACCCACCTTGTCCCACCCAAAAAGGTTGCTCCTCTTTGATTTTTCATATTTTTTTCCCTCATATTTCAACTACAAACTAAAACGCCACCCAACAACCATCATACAACCACCATATCACCACTATTCAACCACCTTAGCACCACCACACCACCACCATACCAAAACCATACCACCACTCTTGTTCCACCACCCAAAAACTGATTTTTTTGTCTCTTCTCTTTCTGTCTCTTTTGATCATAACTTGGAGACCTTATTTCCTTTCTATTGCTGAAATTTTAAGTTCTTCTTGGATACTTCTTCAAATTTTGACTTTTTTTCAATATTTGGGTAATGAAGTATATTCTATTTCTTCTCTTAATTTTTATTCATAATCTCATCTATTTCCTTTTCTTTTCATGAAATTTAATTTAATTCATTTATTCTTTTCACCAAACTAGATCCTCACACCAACTCAAGTCATCAACTTTAGAAGCGCTCTTCTTGAATCATCTTGGAATAAAGGAGTAAGTTTTATAATTTGAAAAGTTAGTGGATGATTTTATTTTGGAAAACTCTTTTTTTAGAGATAAGAGAATTCTAACCGCATACATTGTTTCATTAGGTGTGAATCAAAGTTTCTATTCTTTTGGATTGGAAGTGATCAAGCTTTAATAAGATTTCCTATTCGAATCACAAAAGGTGTGCATTTTATACAAGTTAAATATGTAAGGATTTGACTATAATTTATCAATCTATTTTACAAATGAAAACATAATCTATTTTTGTTATTAAATGTGAGTGTTCTCACTCGAGTTTTAATAATATGATATGATAAATATTGTTATGAATTGATATTCTTTCTAATTTTATGTTATGCAAAATTCATGGCTATATGTTCATTTTGGAAAGCATGGATCACCATGACTATTGAGATTTATATGTACATAAAGCATGATTATCATGCCTATTGATTTGCAATTAGATTTGTATGCTATGATGCATTACATGGGGTTGGGACAAATTGTAAGGAGGTGATAACTCTTGAAAAGAGTTATATTTGATTCCTTTAGACCTAGTTAAATGTTTGTACTTAGGTACACTTAGTGGAATTTTATGACATTTTATTAGTATTTTTACCATTTGCATTAGGAGTTTGGACTGTGTTTACATGTTACATACTTTTAATTGTGTGTGGAAGAGTTGTGTTTGGTGGTTTGGCAGTTGCAAGATGGGAGAAAGAAATAAAGGAGTAAAGGTTTGCCGGGGAAAAAGGTTGGACAATGTGCCACCTTGAATACCGTGGCAATTCAAGAGGATGACCGAGTCAACATTCAGCGCATACTGGTCTCAACCCAACTCTACTTGTACCAAAAAATATCTGCCAAAAAAAGAGCAGAGGATAATGTGGGTTGTTGGAGTTACCCTAGGACGAAATGCTTATAAAAAGCCAAAGGAGGAAGCCCTAAGGGAGAAAGGGGGAAAAGACTCGAAGGCAACAATAGAGGATAGTGGCTGAGTAGAGACGGAAAAGAGGAACCTGGAGGCAGTCCCTCTCAGCCACCACAGGATACTGTGCTACTAGATTGCAGATTAATTTGGTGACAACCATCTTCCTAAGTTCTTACTTTATTTCTTAATTTGATCAAAATGATGTTTGATGTTATTTTGAACTTGAATTTTAATCACCAATCCATGAGCTAAATCTCATAGTGTTAGGATTACATGATGAAAACTTTTATTTCTGTAATGGTTGAAGCATATATTTTATTTAATCTATTGTTTCATTCAATTTTTTTTTATTTTCTCAATGTATGTGTATATTCTCTAGACATAGATGAATGTACAGCATGCCCATAAACTGAATCGAATTATGAAAATGTTGGATTAGTTTAGACCAAAATTGAATGATACAAGTGAGCATTCAACCGAATACTCACAGCATACTCTAGACATAGAGCAATGTTTGTATAGAATGAAGACAAAATAGTGCCAGGTACCGTGATAAGGCCTATAGACACAAGCCAGGTAACTTAAGACCTTGCTCTTGAAAGAAGCAGGTCACTTTAGGTCTCTTCTGCACAGTAGATTAAGTACAATTATGATGAGGCATTACTAAAAGTAAAGGCAGATTCTTAGTAGTCTCAATCTTCCAAATCAACATCGTAGACCTTCAATCCATTGCTGCAGCAACTTTGCCATAGCATTCTTAGTTATTTAATTGTTACTTCGATTATTCATGTAATTTCCATCGCATTTTTATTCTTTATTTACCTTAGCATTTTCCAATATTAGTCAATATACATTTCGCACTCATCCTCATTATTTTAATTCATCATTGCGTACTTAACTCAATTTTGCCATAGCATTAATCATTATCATAACTTAACCATTTCTATACCTAGTCCGATCCATATGGAGACGATCTCACTCATCACTTTATTACTTGATTCAACATGTATACTTGCACAAATCGCATATCATATTCAACTGCGACATAAGGAAGATGTGGCAGTTTAATTACATATTGATAAGCCATCGTTGTTAAACAACCCGAGGTGTCAGTTTATCATTGCTGAGCAACCCGGGATGACTTAAATCCGATGGTTTATCCACAACCTACATGTTTTGGGAGCTTGTCTGCAAACTTGGTGGCTTTGTCCAAAACTATATGTACTAGCAGCTTGTTTGCAAATTTGGTAGCTTTATCCACATATAGTTGGTGCGTTTTGCATGGATGAGTTTTGGAGAACTCCTTTTGTTGTGTAGCGGTGATTGGTAGGATGTTTTAAAAGAAATTGCATAATGTTTTTATCAAATTTGCATTTCCATAATCACGTGCAAAAAAGATGCAATTTTGTATATTGTGTATGTGTTTATTGATATTTAATTTGTTATAAAATTCACACTGAGCTTTTATTTCACTCTTAAGATTTCATAAACATTTTAGATAATTCATGAGCATAGGACTTGGATTCAATATATGGAGGGGTGTCTTAGATGAACTATTTTATAAAATGGTTAATAAACTTTTTGGGTTATTTTGGACATTGGACATTGGACTATTTATAGCTTCTTTTTACTGATATTTTATAAATTGCCATGCATGCATGATTAATGAACTTATAAGTGTTTCAAAATAGTTGATATCAAATATTTTAATAATTTTATCTAATTTTTAATAAACTTATAAATTTAATTATTATTTCTATATACTTTCAAAGTTCGCTGTAAAATATTTTACCAAAAATGTAACACCCCTAACCCGTATCTGATACCGGAATAGGGTTATAGAGTATTACCAGACTTATAACTTAAACAATCATACATTTCAAAATCAATTATCATTCAAATCAAAAACCATTCAAATACATTCATATAGTCTCTAATACGAGCCATCGAGGCCCTAAATGGACATTAAAAGTGGTCCGGGACTAAACTGAGTACTCAAGAAAATTTTTAGAAAGGCATTGTAACGCCCCAATTTTTGAGAATTCTGAAAATGTTGGTAAAATTTAAAATTTTATGTTCTGTCTGCTTGGCGTAGATTTAAGTAGGATAGTGGGCCTCTAGAAGGTCCAAGTTTAAGTTAGAATCTGGTAATTTTAATTAATTTTAAATCCATAAGAAAGAGGGGTTCTGGGTAACTGGGTTTTTAAGTATTAATTGTGTAAAATAAAACACAAGGAAGCCTGTTGTGAGTTGGTAAGTGACGCCACTAAGGAGCTTAGAGGTGGCGTGTGGATGATCAAGGAGAACTGAGGTTCAAGTCACAATGACAGCAATTAAGGGAATTAATTTTTATGTACAAAAAAGGGAAGAAATGGAATCCAAGTAAAAGTCTGTCAGAAGGAGTTTGAGTTGCTCAGGAGATTGAGCAAGAGGGGATAAGGGAGGGAATTTAGGAGCTGATTGGGGAGAGCTGTGTTGGCCGAATAGTGGACTCTTGAAAAGCAAGAGGTGGCCGGCCAAGGGTTTCTCTAGGAGGGCAAAATTCGGCTAGGGTTAGTGCTTGTATAAACTCGGCATTAGGGGGTAAGTGAGCCGTTTTCTGATCACCCTTCCTCTCATTTTTTTTTTCTTTTTCTCTCCATTTGCTACTCTTTTCTTCTTCTTTCCTCCATAGCCGAATCCTTCAACCACCCTACTCTACACCACTTTCCCTCCATTATTTTTAAGACTAAAGCCGATTGTCTCAAATCCCGAAAACTTGATTCCTCTTGTGCCGATTTCTCCAAAGCCATATCTTCTAATATTTTTGCTCCTTTTGATCAATAATCATTTTTTCTAAACCCTAAATAACTGTTGGTAACTTTACTTCAAGATTATAGCCTCACATCATCATCTTCTTCAACACCAAAAAGCCGAAAATACCATAGATTTGGGGGCTTATAGCCGAAACTTCAAAAACTCCTGGATTCAAGTTCTACTGTAGTTTAAAGGATAATCTGCATCAGATTTGCGTGGAAATCAAAAAGGAGTAAGTGGTAAATGCTCGTCATCTCAGATCTGGTCTTATTTTACAATGTTAGGAAAAGCCGAAGTCCTTAAAATCTAGGGAGGCTGTCGATTTGGGCATAGGGCTCTAGGGTCTTTAACTGATGATTTCTTTTGGTGATTAGTGTCATCTTAAGTGTTGGATTGAAGGCTTGGATTGTTGGAGCAATCAGATTTGGAGTTAGCTATCGGTTTTGGCAAAAAGGTAAGGTTTTAAAGGTTTTTAGGGACATGGTTCGAATATGGGTAAGTGAATATTGGGTTTGGTGGTTGTGGTTTGCAATCTAAAAACTGTGCTAATCGATTGTAGGACATCGTAAGGGATCTCAGTAGCGGTCGTCGCAAAACAGGTGTGTATCGAACACCCTTTCATAGTACAATTCGGCAAAAGCTGAAATGCCGAAATTCTGGCATTTCATGGGCTTGTGAGTGTGCGAGTGCTCACAAGACGTGTAGGAACTATTAGATCTGGCATCGCAAAGTGGTAAGCTAGACGCATGTGAAATTTTGTGAACTTTAATAATTGGGCCTCGATGGACTACAAGTGGGCCCAATGGGCTTACGGGTCCATATGGGTAAGATAACAAAAAAAGGGGCAAATAAATATGTTCTTTTAGACTGTGGATTCAAACTGCTTAAAACTGATAAAATTACTAAAATACCTTTATAGGTGGGAAAGTTTACGGATTTACCCCTAGGAGCAAAATTCGTATGTTGCATACAACATTTCTGGGGCATTGGGTGTTCACTTTGAGGAGACTGTGTGTGGGGTAACTGTGATAAGTCCTTTAGGTCATTCAGTTAAGGTAGAAAAACTCTTCAAGGAGGTGCCTTTAGAGACTCAAGGTAGGGTTTTCTGTGAAGATTTGATGGAGTTACCGTTCGAAGAATTTGATTTAATCCTAGGGATGGATTGGCTGACCAAGCATAGGGCAACTCTGGATTGTGCAGCTAAGAGGATGGTGTTAAGGACTGTCGAGGGTGAAGAGGTAATGATTATTGGGGAACAAAGAGATTACTTGTCCAATGTAGTATCGGCTTTGATTGCTGAGAAACTGATGTGTAAGGGATGCGAGGCATACTTGGCTTTTGTAAGTCAAGCTGAAACTGAGAATCTAACCATGGAGACCATCAGAACTGTTAGGGAATTCCAGGATGTTTTCCCAGAAGAGCTTCCGGGATTACCTCTGAACCGGGAAGTCGAGTTAGGAATCGATTTGCTACCTGGAACAGCTCCAGGTCCATCGCACCCTATAGGATGGCACAGAAGGAGTTAGTGGAGCTGAAAGCTCAAATTCAAGAGTTGTTGGATAGAGGCTTCATTAGACCTAGTGTGTCTCCATGGGGAGCACCAGTTCTGTTTGTGAAGAAGAAGGATGGGACAATGCGCATGTGCATCGATTACCGCCAGTTGAACAAACTGACGATTAAGAATAAGTATCCACTGCCAAGGATTGATGATCTGTTCAATCAACTTAGGGGAGCTTCGGTATTTTCCAAAATTGATCTTCATTCTAGATACCATCAGCTAAGGGTAAAGGAAGCGGATATTCATAAGACAGTATTCAGAACTCGATATGGTCATTACGAGTTTCTGGTTATGCCGTTTGGGCTGACGAATGCACCTGCGGCTTTCATGGATCTGATAAATCGAGTATTCCAACCTTACTTGGATCGGTTCGTAGTCGTCTTTATTGACGATATCTTGGTATACTCTGAAACAGAAATGAAACACGATGAACATCTCCGCATTGTGCTGCAGGTGTTAAGGGAGAAGGAACTCTACGTGAAATTTAGCAAGTGTGAATTCTAGTTGAGGGAGGTATCCTTCTTAGGGCATGTGGTCTCTGCCGAGGGGATTAAGGTGGATCTTCTAAAATTGAAGCAATTCTGGAATGGAAGCCACCTAGGCCAGTATCGAAAATTCAGAGTTTCCTAGGGTTGGCAGGATACTACAGAAGGTTTGTGGAAGGTTTCTCGGTGATGGCTGCACCCATGACCAAACTCATAAGCAAAGGAGTACCATTTGTCTGGACCGAGAAACAGCAAAAGGCTTTTGATCAGTTGAAAAAGGTATTGACTGAAGGGCCAGTGTTGATTCAACCGGAGTCTGGGAAGGACTTCACTGTATACAGCGATACGTCGCATGTGGGGTTAGGTTGCATACTGATGCAAGAGGGTAAGGTGGTCGCTTATGCATCGTGACAGCTGAAGACTCATGAAGTGAACTACCCTACGTATGATTTGGAGCTAGCAGCAGTGATTTTTGCATTAAAAATTTGGAGACACTACTTATATGGAGAAAAATGTATCATATAGACAGACCATAAAAGCCTAAAATATTTGTTGACTCAGAAGGAGTTGAACCTTAGGCAACGTAGATGGCTAGAGTTGCTTAAGGATTACAACTCTTCGATTGAGTACCACCCAGGAAAGGCTAATGTGGTGGCTGATGCATTGAGTCGAAGGGTTGTTACTGATTTGAAGCCTTGTTTGCACGTTTGAGTCTGTTTCGATGATGGAAGCCTGTTGGCAGAATTGCAAGTAAGGCCTACTTGGACTGAGCGGATTAAGGAAAAATAGGTGAAGGATGATTCGTTAGCTCTTCGGTTCTAGCAAGTTAAGAATGGTGAGAATGAGGATTTTGGACTGAATACTAAAGGAGTTCTGTGCTTTCGTGGAAGAGTTTGTATTCCAAAGGACCTTGAATTGAGCTCTAAAAAAGGCTCATAGTGGACTCTGTACCATGCATCCTGGAGGGAATAAGTTGTATCACGACTTGCAGGAACTGTACTGGTGGCCTGGGCTTAAACGAGAAGTAACAAAATTCGTGGGGAAATGTCTGACGTGCCAGCAAGTGACAGCTGAGCATCAATTACCTTTTAGATTGTTGTAGCCAGTAAAGATACCACTTTAGAAGTGAGAAAGGGTAACTATAGACTTTGTGAGTGGGCTACCCTTGACGCCATGGAAGAAAGACTTGATATGGGTGATTGTGGATAGGTTGACCAAGTCGGCTCATTTTATACCGGTTCGCACAGACTTTTCACTTCAGAAGTTACCCAAGTTGTGTGTGGCGGAGATTGTACGACTTCATGGTGTCCCAGTTTCGATTATTTCTGATCGAGATCCTAGATTCACATCTCGATTCTGGCAAAAGTTGCATAAGGCATTGGGGATGCGTTTGAACTTTAGTACGGCTTTCCATCCCCAAACTGATGGTCAGTCAGAAAGAGTTATTCAGATTCTGGAAGACATGTTGAGGGGATGTGTTATCGACTTTTGAGGCAGTTGGGAGGATTACTTGCCGTTAGCGGAATTCGTGTACAATAACAGTTATCAGGCGAGTATTTGAATGACACCTTATGAAGCACTGTATGGGTGAAGATGTCGTACGCCGACGTGTTGGGCAGAGTTGGGTGAACGACAAGTGCTTGGACCGAAATTGGTTGCAGATACTGAAATTAAGGTTAGGTTAATAAGAGACCGATTAAAGGAGGCATCTGATAGACAGAAGTCGTATGCGGATCTGAAGTGAAAAGAGATTGAGTTCACTATTGGGGGTATGGTTTTCTTGAAGGTTTCCCCTTAGAAGAAGATTTTGAGGTTCGGCAAGAAAGGCAAACTAAGTCCGAGGTTTATAGGGCCTTATCGGATTCTTAAGCGGGTAGGGCCAGTAGCGTATCAGTTAGAGTTACCACCGGAGTTGGACAGAATCCATTACGTCTTTCATGTGTCCATGTTGAGACGATATCGATCGGATCCTTCACATGTGGTGCCAGTGGAGGAGATTGAAGCAAAGACTGATTTGACCTTTGAGGAGGAACCCGTGCAAATTTTAGACCGAGAGGTTAAAATTTTGAGAGGGAAATCTATCCCACCAATGAAGGTGCTTTGGCGTAACCATGGCAGAGAGGAAGCTACATGGGAGCCAGAAGAGGCGATGCAACAGCAATACCCTCATCTGTTTGGACCAGGTAAATTTCGAGGACAAAATTTCTTTAAGGAGGGTAGAGTTGTAACGCCCCAATTTTCGAGAATTCTAAAAATGTTGGTAAAATTTAAAATTTTATGTTCTGTCTGCTTGGTGTAGATTTAAGTAGGATAGTGGGCCTCTAGAAGGCCCAAGTTTAAGTTAGAATCCGGTAATTTTAATTAATTTTAAATCCATAAGAAAGAGAGGTTCCGGGTAACTGGGTTTTTAAGTATTAATTGTGTAAAATAAAACACAAGGAAGCCTGTGGTGAGTTGGTAAGTGACGCCACTAAGGAGCTTAGAGGTGGCGTGTGGATGATCAAGGAGAACGAGGTTCAAGTCACAAAGACAAAGAATTAAGGGAATTAATTTTTATGTACAGAAAAGGGAAGAAATGGAATCCAAGTAAAAGTCTGTCAGGAGTTTGAGTTGCTTAGGAGATTGAGCAAGGGGGGATAAGGGAGAGAATTTAGGAGCTGATTAGGGAGAGCTATGTTGGCCGAATAGTGGACTCTTGAAAAGCAAGAGATGGTCGGCCAAGGGTTTCTCTAGGAGGGCAAAATTCGGCTAGGGTTAGTGCTTGTATAAATTCGGCACTAGGGGGTAAGTGAGCCGTTTTTTGATCACCCTTCCTCTCCTTTTATTTTTCTTTTTCTCCCCATTTGCTATTCTTTTCTTCTTCTTTCCCCTATAGCCGAATCCTTCAACACCCTACTCTACACCACTTTCCCTACATTATTTTTAATACTAAAGCCGATTGTCTCAAATCCTAAAATCCTGAAAACTTGATTCCTCTTGTGCCGATTTCTCCAAAGCCATATCCTCCAATATTTTTGTTCCTTTTGATCAACAATCATCTTTTCTAAACCCTAAATAACTATCGGCAACTTTACTTCAGGATTATAGCCTCACATCATCATCTTCTTCATCACCCAAAAGCTGAAAATACCATAGATTTGGGGGCTTATAGCCGAAACTTCAAAAACCCCTGGATTCAAGTTCTACTGTAGTTTAAAGGATAAATCTGCATCAGATTTTCATGGAAATCAAAAAGGAGTAAGTGGTAAGTGCTCATCATCTCAAATCTGGTCTTATTTTACAATGTTAGGAAAAGTCGAAGTCCCTAAAATCTAGGGAGGCTGTCGATTTGGGCATAGGGCTCTAGGGGTCTTTAACTGATGATTTCTTTTGGTGATTAGTGTCATCTTAAGTGTTGGATTGAAGGCTTGGATTGTTGGAGCAATCAGATTCGAAGTTAGCTATCGGTTTTGGTAAAAAGGTAAGGTTTTAAAGGCTTTTAAGGACATGGTTCGAATATGGGTAAGTGAATATTGGGTTTGGTGGTTGTGGTTTCCAAACTAAGAACTGTGCTAATAAATTGTAGGACATAGTAAGGGATCTTAGTAGTGGTCGTCGCGAAACAGGTGTGTATCGAACACCCTTTCATAGTACAATTCGGCAAAAGCCGAAATACCAAAATTTTGGCATTTCATGGGCTTGTTAGTGTGCGAGTGCTCACAAGACGTGTAGGAACTATTAGATCTGGCATCGCAAAGTGGTAAGCTAGACACATGTGAAATTTTGTGAACTTCGATAATTGGGCCTCGATAGACTAAAAGTGGGCCCAATGGGCTTACGGGTCCATATGGGTAAGATAACAAAAAAAGGGGGCAAATAAATATGTTCTATTAGACTGTGGATTCAAACTGCTTAAAACTGATAAAATTACTGAAATACCTTTATAGATGGGAAAGTTTATGGATTTAACCCTAGGAGCAAAATTACTGATATACCCCTAGGGTTAAAGTTGACCAAAATACATGATTGATCATTATCACATTTCTTGCATGTCATGTTATTATTATTATCTGTTGCATGGGACTGGGATATTGATGGAGGAAGTACTAAAAGTGGCTTGTCCACGTACTGGAGGCTTTGCCTCACCTTACCGATATAATCGAGCAAAGAAGTCAAATCGTGGAGTGTAGGGTCGGGTAGGTTGAGATATTCCCATGGAGTGTAGAGTCGGTACAGTGCGCAGTGTAGCGGTTGGTGGGTTGAGTAGTCTCCCCAGATGGGCTTGCATTCATTATTACTATTGTTACATGTGTTACTGAGTTGGGTCTATGGGCCACACTGTTATCTTTAAAAGGGCTATGGCCCAGTTTACTATATTCTGAAAAGGGCTTCGGCCCACTATACACTGTTATCTGATTGGGGCTTAGGCCTAATGGGCTTGAGCTGACTTGGGCTTTGGATGGGTTTTTGTACACACTGATTTTTCCAAACTCACCCCTTTCTCTCCCATCCTTGCAGGTGAGCCCTAATTGGTGGACTTGGAGCTGGGCGGGATTCAGAGTGGCCATGAAGATTAATTTCTGGTTTTTAAATAAGTTCACATTTTTTTTACTTTTGATTATTTTCATTTTGCTTAAAGTGGTAATAAGGCCGCTCTTTTAATTATTTTTATTTTGGGATTATTAAACAGGTTAGCACTAGGATGCGTATTATAAAAACTACTTACTTTCAAAATATCACGATGATCGAGCTAAGCTTCCGCAAAGTAAATGTTTAAAAAGGCAAATATTTGTTTTAAATAGATTTAACTAAATTTAATATTCGTAAACAAGTAACATGCTTTAAGTGTGGCAATGGATGTGTGCATGTCTAGGAATGGATTTGGGAAGAGCTTGGTACTTAAGCAGTCCAACAGACTCACCTCCTCTTTTCTGGCTTCCTACCTGGTGCCCAGCTTCCATTCACTTAAACTTAGAATATTAACATTCTGTAAACCCTAATAAAGAGATTTTTGATAAAACGTTAGCAACATTTTCATGTGGCACGCTGAATTTGGCCGTAACGTTTGGGCCGGGTTTGGGGTGTTACAGGCATTGAAATTTTTCAAAGTACAGGGGACACACGCCCGTGTCTCAGGCTGTATGGTCATTTGAAATGGGATCACATGGCCGTATCCCAGCCCGTGTCTGACCTCATGTAACTCACTGACTTGGGTCACACGGTCATGTCACCTGGCTGTGTCTCACACATGGCTGAGACACACTCCAGTGTCTCTGTCTCTATGGACAAAAATAGGTCATTTTTCAAGCCATATTCCTCACCCATATTGGTGCCAACCTATACACATCAACTTGCATATAACCATGGCATAAATAGGCACTCAAAACCAAACAATCTCAAGTTTATAACATATACTTTCACACATACAACATGATAGTCATAATCACATCAATTGACCACTTTAACACATACCAATTATGCTTCCAAAATATACCTAAATGGTCACACTCATATATGAGGCATTGTGCCTAAACTTAACATGTATGCCACATATAAATCTCAACTATTTGGTACCCAAAATATCAATTCCCAACCAAGGCATTCATATGGCATTCATTCAACTCATACCAAGGGCTATTTACATATTTACATAACAAAATATATGCCCAAAATTAGAAGCCAATTGAAATGGCTAAAACACAACAAAACATGTGGGCTATCATTAGCCAAAACGACCTATACATGTCATTATAACCAAAATTTTAAAACTATGAGTACCAAAATAGCTGATAGATAGTGTGATGATGTCTCCAACACCTTCCAACCTGAATGAGCTTTGGATATCTAGATACACAAAGAAATTAACACAAAGTAAGCATAAAATGCTTAGTAAGTTCGTAATTTAAAGAAATAAAGCTTATAACTTCAATTTATAAGCATAATCCATTTAATTTTCACTCCAATATGTCTTGGCCTTAGCCTAAACAACATTAGCTTTTCAATTTTAAATATCACATGAACTAGAAAATTATTACAAAACATCATAACATAAGATTACATTACTCATGTTCATTCATATATCAAACATATGGCTAAATAATTTTCAATCATCCAAAAACACATACTTTTCCATGCTTTCAAAGTAATTCTTATCGAAGAATTTGTTGATCTTTACCTTTTTCTCATAACCGTTGAACCACAATTTATGTGAGTAAAACGAAACATATCACAACTCAATTTAGTCCAAAAGCCTAACACATAATCATCAAACAAGTTTACCATGTATTCATCTATCATAAATATATATACCATTTCCACGTACTTCGTGTACATACCTATACTAGTTCGTATCGAACTCATATAGCCTCATAACTGAACTATGCCCGTTGAACCATTTGGAATACTATCGGATACTTGGGTATCTCGTACACTAAGTGCCAATACGTGGTCGAAACCACCTCTGTCTCATATCTCATATAGGTGCTCACTCTTGAGCCATCACTAGGTCTGCTTACACAAATTGTCAGTTAAGACGTAGCTACACAGTGCTGCTCACACAAGTTGTAAAGTAACCGCAACACATGCTGGAAACTCAGCCACCGGTAGGACGTACGAGACCAGCACCCAAAACACGGTAACCCCTAATGGCATGTCATTTGTATCCTATTTATTCCTAAGGTTCAACCGGGATCCATAAGTCACTGAGACTTTGTTGAGTATTTTCGTGGAGTCGTATCATCATGAATATAATAATAAATCATTTAAGACACATATAATTTAATGGTTATTAGCATACGAACTTACCTCGAATTAGTACGAAGGAAATTGACCGATAACTCCACTAATTTATCTTTGCCTCGATCAAATTCTGAACATGGCTTTTCTTGATCTAAATAATCACATTTAACAAATTTAATTCACATTTTACTCAATTCAATCCAAAATTCATATTATGGCAAAATTACCATTTTGCCCCTAAACTTTTAACCTTTTTATAATTTAGTCCCTAAGCTCGTAAAATGAAATTTATGCAATTTCATCCACATATAAGCCTAGACGAATATATTGTATACTTATATCAGCCCATATATTTCACAATTTGTCACATTTAACACCCAATTTTCACATTTCTCAATTTAGCCCCTAATTGACAATTTCATTAAAAATCACTTAACAAAAGTTGTTTAACTAACAACAAAGATTTATTTTCTTCCATTAAACTTCAAAACCCTAACATTTTTATCAATGGAAAAATTCAAACTATTCAATAGTTTTGCAAATTAGCCCCCTAGTTAGTTAGGTTAAGCTACAATGATTCCAAAAAAGTAAAAATCAACAAAAACGAGACAAAGGATCACTTACATGCAAGGGATTTTGTGGCTGAAAAATTCAAGCTTTCCAAGGCTTATTTCTTGCTGTAAAAATCAGTTCAAGCATGTGTGAAGAAGATGGCCATTTTGTTTTAGTTTATTTTTATCATTAATTGGCTAATTACGAAATTACCTTACCTAACTTTAAAAATTTCATAATTACCAAGCCATGCATATCAAATATAACATTTAATGGTCTAATTACAATATAAGGACCTCTAATTTAAAGTTCTATAGCTATTTAATACCTTTAGCTAATAGAACACAACTTTTGCACTTTGCGCGATTTAGTCCTTTCATCAAATTGAACATGCAAACGGTAAAATTTCTTAACAAAATTTCTATACTATAATGTTATCATGCTGTAGAACTCAAAATAATATTAAAATAAATTTTTTAACTTCAGATTTGTTGTCCCAAAATCACTGTTATGATTTTACCAAAAACGGGCTGTTACAAAAATCATTTCTAAGAAATAATTAAATTGATGATACAAATTCTTTGTTTTAATGATAAAAGATGATAACTGGATAAAATGATGAACTTTTCAAATATTTATTTTGTAATAAGTGCTATTCAAAAACTAAATTATTTAGTATTTAAATTTTAAGTTTTCATAAAAATGACTTTAACTTAGTTGTTTTTAACAAGTAAAAGTTTTACAACGGATTTAATATGGCTTACAAAATTTGGCCATAATGTCTAGGTCGGGCTTGATAGCTACATTTAGTGGTATTAGAGCCGAGCTTAAAACTCAGACTATGTATTTTTAATCGAGTCTCCATCATGTTTTAAAGATTATTTTAAATATATATATTACTATTAAATTTGAAAACCAAATTACGAAAATCTAAGACTCTGATATTGATTCCTCTTTAAATGATGTACTTATTGAGATTTAGATTGAAATTTTATGCTATTAAAATTCTTGAGCACAAGACTGTAAATACATGTGAATAACTACGAATATTTTTAAAACTGTAGATTTTAGAACTGAAAACTTTCAGGTAATAATTAATAGAGGTTGTACACTCGAGGTTGTTAAGAATAGTAGATGTATGCAAAACCATGAGGTTCAGCGTCGTGTTACTCAAGAAGGGTCATTTGCTTCTCAGGGACTTGTGCCTGACCCTGAGACAAATGACACCGTGGATATGCTTGCCTTTAGAGGCAAAAACCAAAAGACTAGGGATGATGCATGTTAGTGATAATTCTGTAGATGATTCCTAGAGACAATCCGTGATAGTGAATAGGAAGTCCGTTGGTAGTTTAAGACGAAGTAATGTCTAAAACTGTATTGGAATTAGAGTTGTACAGTGGAAGCGTGGTGGTCAGTTTGGGAAGAGCAGTTATAAATTTTATGTTAGATGTATGGCATGATAACAGGAAATTGATGTTAGTGAACCAAGAGTGGTCATGCCCCAATTTTTAAAATTTATCTTTGTGCATTAGATAATAAGTATCTAGTCTAGTGATCAAGTAGCAGTGGAGTTGTCCATGAAGATCCAAATTCGAGTCCTTTCCCTCACATCATTTTCTATTTTGAGCAATTTTGCTTCAAAATCCTAGTTTGTATTATGCCTTGTTTAAAAATAAATGTTGTTAATTCTTTAACAAAGCAATTGAAGTGGTCTAATGGTTAAGTATCGTAAGTAATTCCTAAATGATCCAACTTTAAGTCTCCATGCTATCAAAATTTTTTTTCATTTTAATGCACAAAGTTGGTCATCCTTTTCCATGGAAAATCGTCCACACTAATGCATGTAACTCCTATTTTTATTTTTTTTAGTAACTCCATATGATTTTAAATTTGAAAAGGTGAAACTCCTAAAGTTATTGTGATTAACTCTCCCTAACACTCTTGTCCCCCTTTTGAATGCCTTGTTTGATGAGTTTGACCTTGTGACCATCCATCTCTATTTCCCATATTTTTCATTTGTTTTGATTTTGTTTCATCTTTCCTCTCTTTGCTCCTCCCTTTCCACCACCTTGTGTCACCCAAAAAGGTTTCTCCTCCTTGAATTTTTTTCTATTTTTACTTCATATTTCAACTACAAATCGAAACACCACCCAACAATCACCATACAACCATCATATCACCACCATTCAACTACCTTAGCACCACCACACCACCACCACATCAAAATCGTACCACCACTCTTGTACCACCACCCAAAAACCAATTTATTTTATTTTCTTCTCTTCTATTTCTATCTCTTTTGATCATCACTTGGGGACCTTATTTTCTTTTTATTGTCAAAATTTTAAATTCTTCTTGAAGACTTCTTGAACTTTTGAAATCTTTGTCAATATTTGGGTAATGAAGTATATTCTATTTCTTCTCTTAATTTTTATTCATAATATCATATATTCTATTTTCTTTTCATGAAAATTAATTCAATTCATTTATTTATTTCGCCAAACTAGATCCTCATACCAACTCAAGTCATCAACTTTAGACACGTTCTTCTTTGATCATCTTGGAATAAAGGAGTACTAACCCCTTAAACTCGGCCTAGACATTTTGGCTGAATCTTGAAGATCATATTGGCCAAGTTGTTGGCGCAGAAAACCCTTTTCACTATTTCCTCTTGAAAACTTTGTCCTTATTTTTACAACGTCCTTTATTTCACTTAAAGAAATACCATACATCGTGTATAGATTTCCTTTCAAAAGATTTTGTCGAAATTTTCAATCTTTAGAAAGACTCGAGAATAGATAGTTTTCAAAAATCGTCATTTTCAACGTAAACGTTGCAGCGGAAATTAACATAATTAAAGCTTGTTTTGTCATTCTAAAAAAGTGAGTTTAATATATATAACTTGTAAAATATTAGTTTATTTAGTAGGTAGCATCGAGTTTTGAAATTAAAGTATTGTATTTGAAAACACTATCGTTTAGTTGAATTTAACATTATTGTGAAAAATCTATTGATTCATAAACCCTTTTAAGTGATAGTTTGAAAACGTAAGTCATGCAAACAATCCAAAAGCCATAAATCCAAAATAAAGTCCCAAGCCAAAGTCCACAATAATAAAACACATCCCAAAATCTTTCAAATACCAAATAGTGTAGTTTCTCTAAAAATGACCAAGTGCGCCTCTATAAGCCTAGCCCATCCTAACCTCAATTATTATTTAAAAATTCAGAACAAAAAGGGTTGAGATTAAAAATCCTAATGTGGGTTACAAATCATAATAACAGAAATTTATGTAAAATATCATCAATTTTTACAGATCATATACAAACATAAAATTCAGTCATAGAATCACATTTATCAGAATGCACAATGACGATGTCAATGCAACACATTTTTAAAAAATAGTGCAAATTTTTTAGAAAACAGTTCTTACCTATATCTGCTACATGCCATAATGAGTTCCTCAGAACTCATCCATCCAATAACACAAATAATGTGGACAAGCCACCAGATATTCAAGTTGAGCTGCCAAAAATAGAAAATTGGGGTCGAGCCACCAAATAATGCATATATATTGCCAGATACAGAATTTTATGGACAAGGCACCAGAAATTTGCAAATATACTGCCATATACTTCATCTGTACACATTATCCCAACCCCATGCATGTCATATGGCCTTGGAATGACAGAAATGTGCAAGTGTACACAATCGCAACAAGTAATAAAGTGAAAGTAAATGTCGAGTTATCGTACCTACAAGGACTGTGAAAAGAATTATTTATGAATGCAATTTTAAAAACACTTTGGTGAAGAAAAATATTTTGATTTGAGGAGGTGATTAAAAACTAGGATTTTAACTAAGTAAAATAAATAAAAATTCCAATGTACGATTTCAAAAGATGATTTTAATTATAATGACATAATTGTGTTAGATTAATTACATTTCTTAACTTAGAATTATTAAACTCATGTTTATGTTGTTACGAATAAATTCATGGCAACACAGTAAATTGCTAACTTATGAACATACTTACTTACCAAAATCCATTTATCTCTTGACTATATCTTTATGTCAATTCAACCTGTAACAACCTAGTTT
Source organism: Gossypium anomalum (assembly GCA_025698475.1). Taxonomy (NCBI): domain Eukaryota; kingdom Viridiplantae; phylum Streptophyta; class Magnoliopsida; order Malvales; family Malvaceae; genus Gossypium; species Gossypium anomalum. The sequence goes on from CM046967.1 coordinate 35,910,255, forward strand.
TAGCTAAATCAGAATAGTGGTTTTGGAACCACAAATCTGAGGTTGTAAAATTATTTTAATATTATTTTTGGTATTTAAAGCATGTGATTGTATAGGTGTGAAAATTTCGTGGCTTAATTTTATCGTTGAATAGCTCAATTTGAGAAAAATGACTAAATCGTGTAAAATGCAAAAGTTACATACTATTAGTTAAAGCTGTCAATTGGCCTTGGCTTTTAAATATGGTGGCCTTAAATAGTAAATAGACCATTTTAAATGATAGTGGACTATTATAGACAACCATTATATGTTTTTAATGTTTATTCATTAAGGGTAAATTAGTAATTTTGTAAATAAGTTAAATTAAATAAAACAAAGTTAAAAATTTAGATTCATTTCATTCATCTTTGGCCGAATATGGTGGAATAAGAAAACATAAAGTTCATTTTAGGGTTCGGCACTTATCTAGCTTGATTAAGGTATGTTTTTAGCTCGGTTTTTGATGATTTCTATGATTTTATGATCGTTGTATCGAGTACTAGCTAGCCTAGGGACTAATTTACAAAAGTACTTAATGTTTTGAAAGTTTTCATTGATGAATCCATGAGTTTTATGATGTTTGATGATGAATTATGTAAGTTTGGTGTTTGATATACATGTTTTATAAAGGGATTTTTGACAAAAAATCAAATAGGGATTTATTTGTGAAAATGTGAAAATACGTGGTTAAATGTGTGAATAAATTAAAAATATGGGCTGATATATATACTAGGAGAATTCGGCTAGCATGTATTTGGAAGAAATTGTGAAATTTTGTGTATTTTTGAAATTGGGACTAAATTGAATAAATGTGTAACTTTAGGGACCAAAGTGCAAAAATGCCAAAATATGTGCTTGTGGATAAAATTGAATAATTCAGTGATTAAATGGATTAATTTTGAATGTATATAGATCAAGAATGAAAGAAAACGGATTTAGATCAGGGAAAATCTAAAGTTATCGAATAGTCGATCCAGTCCCTCTATTTAGACACGAGGTAAGTTCATATGCAAAAGAACGTCTCTAAATTGAGTTATACATGTTTACTTGTCATTGAATTGCTATGAATGTTGAACGAGTACTGGAACACCCCAAACCCAGCCCGGACATTATGGCCAGATCCAGCGTGTCACATTGAAGTGTTTTATCGAAAATATTGTTTTCATTGAAAACCCTTCTTTAAATAAAAACTATTCCTTCTTGTATGATAATAATTACTTTGTAAAATCTCTTTTTAGTTGTGGAAGCTTTATTTAAAATAGATGATCTACAAAAACTTGTCATTTAAAAATTGAGTTGTGGAAACGTAGTATTTGAAAACAATTATGCTTTAGGAAAACCTTGTTCTACTTCTAATAAATATAAAGCATAAAAATAATAATAAACCTATTTTTGAAAAAATAACCAGAGGAAAGGCCTTATTACAATCCAGACTGAAATAACTTAAAATACTAGAAATTAAATGCTAAAGAAAACAAGTCCAAGTTGTCTTGCTAGCTAGCCACCTCAGAGTCCCTTCCATCGTCAAACCACCTACCGAGGATCACTTGAGAAAAGTAAAAGAGGGGGTGAGTTTTCGAAAAATCAGTGTGTACAACCCTCGGCAAATAGAAAAGCATGCAATAGCAAGTCTTTTCGGGCCTGAAACCAATTCAATATCAAAACAGATGTAGGGCAATCAAATATGCACGGATCCCACCCATCCAACCGCTACACACCATCTCCATCCCCCGATGCACACCATGTGGGGATATAAATATCGACCCACCCATCTGATACACTCCAATGGTAGCTCGATTGCGAGATTACCTAACGTTGCAAAGAAAGTCGCTAATCATATATTGGGCTTAAAAAGCCATCGGTGGATCCATGGTCGTCAAGCAACCATGCGATCCTCATATACTTCCTCCGTTCCATAATTCCTAACCCATATGCAACCTAAACAGAATATCATATCAATGCAACAGGTATACATGTAACATCCATAAATCTTACATTTAAAACATAAGGGTATTTTAGTCATTTTTGCCCTTAGGGGCTTTTCAGTAATTTCTCTTTATTATGGGTTATTACTTACCTTGGCCCGTTAACAAGTCCCCGTTGGCTAAAGCAAACAGATACTATGCACCAGGTAGGAACCCAAAGAAGAGGAGGTGGGTTAATAAGATCGCTTAAGTACCAAGCTCTCCCTAGATCCAATCCTAGACATGCATATACCCATTGCCACACCTTAACCTTATGGCTTGTCCACGGTCACAATTAATTAATTATTTAAGTTTTATGTCTGTTTAAGCAGGCCCAAAACCCTTTACAAAGCCCAAACGAGTCTACATACATGCATATGGCCCATTAAGCCCAAATCACATTCGTATGGCCCATTAGGCCCAAGTCACATTCATATGGCCCGTCAGGCCCAATCACATTCATGGTCATGAAATCATATGATTTTTCATCACTTAGTAACAAATTGCCAATTTTGCCTATTATAAGCCCTACAGCCCATCGGGCCCATTTAGCCCATTCTGGCCCGGTTGGCCAATACACGGCCCAAGTCCATAGAATCGCTCATGGGGCCTCTGGTAACCTATCGGTTTCCCCTTACGAGTGTTCGTGCACTCGCAAGTCTATTGTAGCCAACCTTTGGCTTTTCGGCATTTCGACTTTTCAGCATTTCAGGATTTGCCAATCTACTATGTGTGTGCAGTGTATGTACACACCTGGTACTAAAACGTGCTATGATATCCTTAGCCATGAACCTAAAAATGATGTCACTCAACGATTAATCACACACTTATTAAATACGATCACTAAAAACCAAAAATCTCACATTTGCCTTACCTTGAACGACAAGCCTTAACAGCCCTTCCTTGATCACCAATCACAAGTATTCCTTAAATCCAAAACCCCAAAACGCCTAAGGAGCAATTTGGAATAGATCTGAAATCTGTGATTCGATACTAATCCCACAAGAATCGGCCGAAGTAGAGGGAGTAACGGTGGCATAGAGGGTCTTCAGCCAAAGAGGTATTCGGCTTTTGAGATTTGTATGGTGAAAGGGGATATTCGGCACAAGTAAGAAAAAGAGAAGAAGGAATTGGCTAAAACAAAAGGTGAATCAAAAGAGAATTGGAGAAGAGAAAGAATGGAAAATCGGCAAGTAAGGAACAAGGAAGTCAACTTCTGAGCACTTAGAGAGAAAAGTGTTTCGGCAATACAAAAAAATGAGAAATTCGGCTAAAGGAAGAGAAGCAATTTTGACGTTACCTAAAATCCCCAAAATCGGCACTTATATATACTATAGCTGAATTTACCTATCCCCGATTTCCCTATTCGGCTCCACTTCTCTACACCCTTCATCTTCTAAAATTTCTCCCTGATAACTCCTTAATCCCTTTCTTAAATTTTTCCTCTGATCACTTCCTTCAGAGTTCACATCCAACGACACTACTGGCCATTTATTGAGCAAAAATAAATCCTTCTTTTGAGCAAGGAGGGATTTGAACCCCAAACCTCCTTGCCATGCATGTGACGCCATCTCTAAACCCCATAAGGCTCCTTGTGTCCAATTCCTTCTTCATTTATTTAAAAACCAAACTACTTGCCACCAAGGTTCTTTTAATTATTAAACTATAATTTTCTTCACCCTAAAGTTTGAACTCAAAATTTAACCAGGCCTATTATCACATAAATAACACTTGACTAGGAATATTAAGCACACCTTTTATCAAAATTGAAAAAAAAGTTTGGGATTTTTGGGGCGTTATAAGTACTTATGTGCAAGAATCGACAAAGTTACAACATCCAAAAGCCCCGTACGAACCTTAGGTATAGTATAGGATACGAATGTCATGAGATTAGGTTATCGAGATGTGATTACATGTAAGACCATGTCTGAGACACTGGCATTGTATTGAGGTTATGTGTAAGACCATGTCTGGGACATTGGCATCGTTAATCGATTTCGTGTAAGACCCTGTCTGGTACAGTGGCATCGATATGTGATAACATGTAAGACCATATCTGGGATATGGTATTGTACGAGCTTATGTGATTACCGAGTATCCTTAATGATTTTGAACGATTCAACGAGCAAAGTTAAGTCGAGAAAGAATATGTGAATGAACTAAGTGACTCAGGTATATACGAGATTCCTACGAGTATTGAGAAGTGAAATAAATGATGAATTTGATTATGATATTGAATATGTGTTCAATGTGAATGGTTTGTGAACTTGTGTTTTTCAATGTGAATGGTTTGTGAACTTTTGTTTGATTAATTAAGTTGAACATTTATGAAATTGATATGCAAAAGGTTTATATGATAGCTTTATTTGTATATGGCTTACTAAGCTTTTAAGGCTTACTTTGTGTGTTCTTTCCATGTTTTATATATTTTTGATCCTAGCTCAGACTCGGGTATCATTGAGAAATGACATCAGACTATCGATAATCTCGTTGGTACTTTTGAGAGCTTTGTGTATATGGTATATGGCATGTATCGGTTAGTGGCATTTTGGTATGTTTTGAATTATGATTTAAGCCATGAGATGTGGCTTACTTTTGGTTGAAAATGTTGATATGTATTTGGTCATTTAAGTTGGCCTAAGTGATGTGTTTGAAAGGTGATTTATGTGATGTGTATAATGCCTTAGATATTGGCTTGTTTTGGATATGTTTGCTTAGCTGTTGTTATAGCTAAATGGTGTATTTTGTGACATGAAATAGATGTTAATATGATAAATTAATGTATTTGGAATTTATACAAGTTGAGATGATTTTGGTATTATAACTTGGTATGTTTTTAATTAGGGAATTGAGGAATTGAAATGGTTGAGGATAGATGGCATGATATGGGTGTGAATTGACATGTTTTGGCTGCCTATATATGTGATGAAATGATACCATTTTGATGGCTAGGTGTGCATGAGAAAAAGGTGGCAAATTGGCTTTATAAATGGCCTCTTTTTTCTATCCACACGGGCATGTGTCTCAGCCGTGTGAGACACACGGTTATGTTACACAGCCATGTGTCCCCTGGGGTACCCTTTCGAATTAAAGTCAGTATACCCTATAGTTTTGACACGGCCTAGACATACGAGGGTATCTATTGGCCATGTGTGGCACAGGCTGGCATATGGGCGTGTGGCCGACCATGTGACCCAAGTCAGTAACCTCCTAAGTTTTCCCATGGCCATGGCACATAGGCATGTCTTCGGCTGTGTGGTGCAAGTCACTATGTATGCCCTGTTTTGACAAAGCTTGTGACACAAGCGTGTCTGGTGACCGTGTGAGGCACATGGCCTGTTCACATGGGTGTGTGACCCTTATATGTTAGAAAATCTTCTAATTTTTTCAAAGTTTGCAAATGTTATCGGTTTAGTCTCGAACCTCTTCTAAGCATGTTTTAAGGCCTCGTAAGACCTTATAAGGGACAACGTTAATGAGTTGAATGTATTTTGATTATGAATATATAAATGTATGTGATTAATGTGTTTTATTTGGTAATGCCTCGTAACCCTATTTCGGTGACGGATATGGGTTAAGGGTGTTACATTTAATTGCTATCAGAGCTACGATTTAGTCGATTCTAGGACTAACGTAGCGTGTGAGAGTCTAGCTATACATGTCATATTTATAAACTGCGACAGTGTGATGATTCTTGACAGTTAAAATGTGTTTTTATATAGTAAATGAATCCCAGTCGAGTCGTAACTGATAATGTGGAAAGTAATGTGCCCGTTCCCGCTCAAGGGCAGTACCAGCTGATTCTAGGCCGATTACGAGTAGCCACGAGGGAAAGGCTAAACAAGCCTTCTTCCAGATGATGAATGAGTGGTTCACTTTGTATATTAGAATTAATCTGGTTGCTCCACAACCTCCATTCCCTCCTAATCCTCTACAAGTCCCTATCATGCCACAAGCTGTGAATTCGATTCAATTGAGTAAGCCTTTGGTTGATAAAATTAGGAAATATGGGGCTGAAGAGTGCTACTACTGATAATGATGCTGAGAGGGTTGAGTTTTGGCTCGAGAATACGATACGAGTGTTTGATGAAATGTCATGTACCCCTGATGAATGTCTTAAATGTGTTGTTTCACTTCTGAGAGATACGGCGTATCATTGGTAGAAAACGTTAATATTTGTGGTTCCAAAAGAACTAGTCACTCGGGAGTTCTTTCAGATTGATTTTATAAAAAAGTACATCAGTTAGAGATTCATAGATTAGAAATGCAAAGAGTTTCTTGAGCTGAAACAGGGTCGTATGTTTGTTATGGAATAAAAATAAGAATTTGTGAGATTAAGTCAATATGCATGAGAATGTGTTTCGACCAAAGCAATTATGTGTAAGAGATTTGAAGATGGCTTGAATGAAGATATCCGCTTGTTAGTCGGGATACTGGAAATCAAAGAGCTTGTGGTACTTGTCGAGCGAGCATGTAAAGTTGAAGAGCTCAGGAAAGAGAAAAGAAAAGTTAACTTTGAAGCTAGAGATTTACGAAAAAAATCATTGAGTAAGTCATACCAGTCGGCATCAAAGAGGTTCTGAGATGATTTTAGCAGTTTAAAGACTACTGTAGGTTGTTCTAGACGAGACTGAGAGACACCACCTGTGAGTTCAAAAATTACTTCAATAGCTAGTGTTGAAAATGTCAGACCAAATCAACCTGAGTGCAAACATTATGGTAAACGACATCCTGACAATTGTAGATTGAATGATCGGGCTTGTTTTAAACGTGGATCATTAGATCATTTTATCTGTGAATGTCCTAAATTGGCCGAGCAAGATACATTGTAGAACACGAGGCCGAGCAACACTGCAGCTAAAGGTAGACCACCCAGAAACATGGGAAATGTGAGTGGTAGCCAGAAAGTGACTAAAGACTCTGCTATGAGGTCAAAGGTGAGAGTGCCTACACGAGCCTATGCTATTCGCGCTCGCAAAGAAGCGTCATCTCCAGACGTCATTATCGGTACTTTTACTCTCTATGATACTAAAGTTATTGCATTGATAGATCTAGGATCAACCCATTTCTATATATATGTATGAACTTAGTATCCAGTAATACTTTGCCTATAGAGTCTACTAAATTTGTGATTAGAGTATCGAACCCCTTAAGTAAGTGTGTTCTAGTTGATAAAGTATGCAAGAACTTCCCATTGATGATTCGAGATTTCTGTTTTCCAGTCGATCTGATGTTATTGCCATTCGACGAATTTGATATAATTTTGGGTATGGATTGGTTTGAGATGTGAGAATAATGAGATTATTCGAATCAATTCAGATGATTTGAATGGTTTACCGATAGTGATTTCTTCGATGTTAACTCAGAAATATGTGAGAAGGGGCTGTGAAGCTTACTTTGCTTATGTGTTTGACACTAAAATGACCAAAAAGATATAACATCCTAATTTAGGGTCTAGTTAGAACAGTGGTTTTGAGACCACAAATCTGAAGTAGAAGTAATTATTTTATGATTATTTGATGGTCCATGATATGAATGCATGTTTGTGTGAAAATTTCATGAAGAGATTTTATGCCTAAAGTATCCAAATTGAAGTTAGGGACTAAATTGAATAAGTTGCAAAGCTGGTGTTCTAGAAGCTTTGAGCATGAATTTGCATTGGATCACTAATTAGAGGTCCTTAAATAGCAATTTTCCCAATTTCTATCTTTATGGTCAAAAATGGACATGCACGGATAAAATTTGAAAGTTTAGTAAAAAGGGCATTTTGGTCATTTTATAAATAAATGAATTAAAGGGGGAAATAAAGCAAAAATCTACTCATCTTCTCTATGCTTGTGCCGAATTTGAAGAGTCACCATAGTTAGGGTTTCTACAACTTTCAAGCTTGGAAGTAAGTCAATCCTAGCCCCGTTTTTAATACTCTCTACATTTTTGAGATTCTTGAAGCATGATCTATCCATTTCTAGCTATATTTTGAGCTAAATTTCATGTATGAAATTTGACCCATGTGTAACATGCATGTGCTTTGATGTTTAATGGAAGAATATGAAAGTTTGATGTGTGTTTAACATCTTTTACTAAGTGATCTTTCATGAAAACCCTTAAAAGGACCTTTTTGCAAAAGATGTAAAAATAGGTGTTAAAAATATGATATGATGAAAAATGTGGGTTGTTATAAGAGGGAATATGAATCAGCTAGGGTTGGGTAACCAAGAAAAATAGACACATTTCATTTTACGAGCCTAGGGACCAATTTGTAAATAAGTGAAAAGTTAGGGGTAAAATGGTAAGTATACCAAAATATGTGTTATGGGACGATTTGACCAATATATGTATTGAACAAGTTAATTTTGGCACTTTAGATCAAGAAAAAAGTGATTCGGGTCTAGATCGAGGGAAAAACAAAGTTTACGTGGATTAGGCTCGTTTCTATCATTTTGTACCGAGGTAAGTTCATTTGCAAATAATGCAACATGTACCATACTTTAAATGCCTTAATATTGCATGTATGGTAAGTGTATACATATTTAATATGATGTTGTACCATGTGTTTATTGCCTAAATTTTATCATGAACTATGCTTTGATTATTCCATGAATAAGTGATTGGTACAATGGGTATTGAAATCGATGATATGAGCAAGTTTGACAGAAATGTGGTATCAAAGAATCCTGTTTGAACCTTAGGAATAGTCTAGGATACAAGTGACATGTCACTAGGAACTATGTGATTTGAACTCATTGAGTTGTGGCCTAAGTTCATGATATATGTGACATCCGAACTTGTAAAGCCCCAAATCTTTAATATTTATTTTTGTATGATGTATTGGACAAATACATGTCTGCTTCAGTGGTTAAGTGTTTTGGGAAGTGTTTGAGAAGTCTTGGGTTCAAGCCTTGGCTTGTACAAAATTTTGTTTTTACTTGAATTAACCCTATCTCTTGTCAGTAGACTTCTTAAATAAATGGGGATAAAACATGGCATAAAGGGCCTGTTGGTCTAGGTATAGGTGGCGTGTGGAGTGTTCCTTGGGGTCTAAGGTTCGAGGCTTGGCGTTGTAAAAGGAGCATTTTATTTTGCTACAAGTGTCATGGAAGTGTCCTAGGTTGACCGAAACTAAGGTGTTATTTTGATTTGAGTGGTTGAGTGGGGAATGTGTAGCCGAAATTTAGGAGAAAATAGTGGGATTGGATAGAGGAATGTTTAGTTGAGAGATTTGTGGAGGGTTTTGGGGAGGTTATTATGGGGAGTGGAGGAGAGAAAGAGTGTTGTGTCGAATGGGGATTCTAGGCACACATGGAATTCGGTTTTGGTAAGTTTTGACATTTTGTTTGGTTGCTTCTTTTTGTTGGAAACCGATTGGTGCCTAGGGAGTCTTTGCTATGTCTTTCATTTGGGCTTTCGGGTTTGCATTCTGGGTCTTTTTCCCTTCTCTCCTTAGTCAATTTCTCCCTTCTCCTCTCTCAAGTTGTTTGGCATTTTGCTCCTGGGTCTAACCGATTCCCTTCTCTTCTCTACTTCCCTAAGCCTTGGCCGAATATTGTAGGAGTTACTTCGTGTTGCACTTTTCTTCAAGCTTTGCTCTTCTTCCTCTACCTTTTTGGTCTATTGTTTTGCCGAGTATTGTTTCTCTCTCTTTCTCTCTCAAATTATTTCTCTTACCCTCTTTTTCTATTTGGTACCCAAGCCGAATACTTTATCCCTTACTCTCTTCATCTTTGTGTCGGTTTGATAATTGTTCTCTGACAAATCAAATTTCTCGAGGAGTGAAGGAGTTGCAACCGATACTGAAGCAATCGAAACCTTTCCATCATCACTCGATCAAAGGTAACTCTATTTGCAGTTATTACGCTCAACTGGGGTATGTTGGCTTGCATTTCTTGGTGTTGGCCAAATCCTACTTCCCCTATTCTGGGGTTTTCTTTTTTCTATAAATTAGTATATGTTGATTCAACCCTTGGGTTTAGGCAATCGTAACTAATAAAATTCGCTGGTAACGCAAATATTCGACAAGGAGCATGTGATAAATCTTAGTCAGCGGTTTAAGAGGACTAAGCCACATTTGTTCAATCAAGGCAGGTATTAATGATAAGCTGGGATTGTGATAAACCATAATTTATACATATTTATAACCCATGCTTAACGCATTTTATGGATGATTTACCCTTAGATTTGGTGAATTCGATGCTCCTAATGCCTTAATTTCATGTTTTATTCTCAGGTAAGCATAAAAGAGCGAAAGGAACGAGAAATGGGCTAAAAACGGAGAAAATGGGCCAAAGCATGAAATCAACTCATCCTAGACCTCCTCACACGTGTAGATCACACGGCCGTGTCAATTTGGCAGAATTGAAGCATGACTTACACGGGTATAACACACGCCCGTGTACCTCAAACACGGCCTAAAGTTATCACACACGGGCGTGTCTCTGTCGAGTCCAAGTTGAGTGAGGCTCATAGCAGTCGAATGTCAGTTCACCCGGGTAGTACGAAAATGTACAACGATATGAAACAACAATACTAGTGGCACGGTATGAAACGAGACATTTCTGACTTTGTTTCGAAGTGTTTGATATGTCAACAAGTGAAAGCGGAACATCAAGTGCCTTCGGGATTACTTCAGCCGAGCATGATACCTGAGTGGAAGTGGGATCGAGTCACGATGGATTTTGTGTCTGGGTTGCCATTGTCTCCGAGCAAGAAAGATGCAATCTGGGTTGTTGTTGATAGATTGACAAAGTCGGCTCATTTTATTCCCGTACGTATGGATTATTTACTTGATAAGTTAGCTAAATTGTATATTGATCAGATTGTAAGATTACATGGGGTACCCACTTCTATTCTGTCGGATAGAGATCCGAGATTCACATCGCGATTTTGGAAGAAATTACAAGAAGCCTTGGGTACTAAGTTGCATTTTAGCACCATTTTTCACCCCCAGACCGATGGTCAATCCGAGCGAATTATTCAGATACTCGAGGATATGTTGACATGTTGCATCCTTGAGTTTAATGCCTCGTGGGAACGATACTTGCCTTTGGTTGAATTCGCATATAACAATAGTTTTCAATCGAGCATCAAGATGGCACCTTACTAGGCTTTGTACGGTCGTAAATTTCGTACACCTTTGTTTTGGACCGAACTCAGTGAGAATAAAGGTTTACGGAGTTGACTTGATTAAAGAGGCCGAACAGAAAGTAAAAGTGATCCATGAAAGTTTGAAAGCAGCATCAGATCATCAAAAATCATATGCAGACTTGAAATGGAAAGATATTGAGTATCAAGTCGGAGACAAAGTGTTTCTTAAAGTTTCACCGTGGAAAAAGGTACTCAGATTTGGCCGTAAAGCTTGAGATTTATAGGACCATATGAGATTTCAGAACGGATTGGGCGGGTTGCTTATAGACTACTTTTGCCACCTGAACTTGAAAAGATCCACGATGTTTTCCATGTTTCAATGCTCCGTCGGTACAGATCCGGTTCTTCTCATGTGATTAATCCATTAGAAATTGAAATTCAGTCTGATTTGAGTTATAAAGAGGAACCAGTTCGTATTTTGGCTCGTGAAGTAAAAGAACTACGAAATAAGAAAATCTCATTAGTGAAAGTACTGTGGCTCAAACACAGGGTTGAGGAAGCGACTTGGGAGTCAGAGGACTCAATGAAAGAATGTTATCCTAACCTTTTCGCTAGTAAGATTTTCGGGGACGAAAATTCTTAAGGGGGAGACTTGTGACAGCCCTAATTTGACCCTAGGAGTGAAGTAGTTTCGGGACCACAAAACCGAGTCACAAAAATAATTAAATGTTATATTCTATGCCTATTATAAGTGAAAGTGTTATAAGTGAAAGTGTATGTGTGAAAATTTCATGCTTTGATTTTGTCATTTAAATGTGTAATTAATTAAAAAGGACTTATGTGAGAAATATTGAAATTGTAATAGGTTGAAGTGTAGTGGTCAAATATTGCATGGCTTAAAATATGAGGATTTGCATGTCAAATTCCCCATTTTTAATTAAGTGGCCAGCCATGATGATGGTTGAATAGCCATATATGCATTATATATTAATATTATAATAGTAATGGTTTAAATTATGAAATAAAAAAATTAATTAAAATAAGAAAATATGATAAAAAGAAAAACAAAATGTTTTGGTTCATCTTCTTCCTTAGCTTAGCCGAATCTTAAAGAAGGAAAGGGAGATAGACATTCGGTTACCTTTAAGCTGGAATTAAGGTAAGAAATTCATGTTAGTTTTTGAAATTTTAGCATATTATAAGCTAGTTACTAAGTCCCTTACTTAGCCCATGTCAAAATTTTGAATTGAGTAGTGATATGAGTAATTAGCTATGGAAGAAATTGAAGGGAATGGTTGTTGTATTTATGTTTTAATGAGTAATTGTGGATGGGTGAAGTTTGAGTTAGTTTAATGTTCATATAGGTGGTTTAGATGATAGGAAAAATCGGCTTGTGTGTATGTGTAGTTGCCGAATGTGAACTTAGATAACATGTGAGTAATGTTTGCATTTTAAAATGATGGAATGGAGATTTAAGCTTGATAAAATATTTGTTAAGAATGAATGAAAGAAATATGTGTTTTCGGCTATGGATGATTGGATGATAAATTGGAGTGGATGCTTCGAATGTGATATGCACAATTATAAGTTGGATTTAGGGTTTATTAAATTGTCATTGTCATTGCCAAATGTGGGTATAGTTAAAGAAAATTTGTTAAAGTGCTTAGTTAATTGATATTAAGTTAATGGTGTGTATAGATTATTTAAAATATAAACTTTGTATGAATATTAAAGGTTGTATATGAATTCGACCTTGGGTGAAATTTTAGAATAAAATTCTTGAATGTTAATTAGGTTATTGCTTTAATGACCGAATGTGTCAAAGGCTAATGCATGGACTAATTGATCATATGTGTTAAGGGAACGTGAATAAATATCTATTTGATGAGTTATATATTCGGCTATATGAGTGAGATATGTATATAAAAATATAATAAACTATATGAGTTTCGTGTTTATGTATATGAGCTAGATATACAATGAATATTCCGCTATAAAATATAAGGGTTAAATCATAGGAACTTTGATGATATACATATTCAAATTATTCGGTCATTAGGGTTATATGTACTTTGGCTATGTGGGTTATGTGTTAAGGTAAATTACTTAATTGATATGTGTATTCAGTCATAAAGGTGTACATAAGGAAATGTTAAATAAATGGTATTAAATTGCTTAATGTGATTAAAAATGTGTATGACCATTTTGTATTTGAGCTAAAAGTAGCTATATGACCTATTAAATTTCTTGTTATTTTTGGCCATAAGCTAGCATGGTGGGACTTTAATAGGTTAAATTTTTGTTTGAATTAGCTCAAGAGCATAGAGAACCAAGGTTGGACAGGGGAAAAGAGAAAGTAGTTGAATAGCCGAACCGAGACTGTTCGAAAATATTCAAGGTAAGTTTTAAGTAGATAAACATAAATAATATTCGATAATGACATTACATATTATGAGAATTAAGTATTACTTTTAATAGATGTATATGGCCGAATGGCAATTATAATATGGAATTAAAATGTGATATGTTCTTATGATCAAATGATAAGTGATAGATGAATATGAGTGAGATGTTATGTATAAACTATCTAATGATAAGTGTGAATGATGAAATGAAATAAATGTGAATAAAATGTAGGATGATATATTCGAATGATGTTTGTGCCTAAATTGGTGTGATTGTGTTATATGAAACTTGTTGATTTGAATATTGTACAGTAATATTCGGGCCTTTGAGCCTAGCAGGCTATAATGCTGGTGAAATATTATTCGGGCCTTCGAGCCTAGCAAGCTATAATGCCGGTGAAATGATATCGGGCTTCAAGCCTAGCAGGCGAAATGTCAGTGAATGAATTCAGGTTTAAAACCTAGCAAGCTAAATGCCAGTGATTTGATAAAAGTCAAGACTAAGATACCTCGTGTTAGAACGACAAATGAATACATTCAATACGTTAAGTTGGCCAGGTACGTAATATGTATTTATATGTAAGTTTGTTTGGAATTGAATCATAAGTGAATAATGTGATACCTAAGTGAATAAATGTTATAATTATATCTATGATCATGATACATTTGGTCAAGATGAGAAAGTACATGAAAGTATTTGAGTTATTTATGATATATGCATTAAGTTTAAGTGAAATAAGAATGCTAAATGTACATTATGCTCTTGTGTATATTCAGCCAAATGACAATATACCTGGAAAATGGCCTCTTGAGAAATTAAATGATTGAAGTATAAATGAGTTAATTGTTTGCATTGCTTAAAACTTACTAAGCCTATGAAAGCTTACTTTGTTTGTTATTCGTTTCTCATGTTTATAGATTGTTGACTTGATCACCCGCTTTCGGGAGGATCAATCGACAACTCGTCACACTATCGATCATTTTGGTACTACTATATTTTGGAGCTAGTATGGCATGTATAGAATAGACTTAAGTGAATGATATTTTGAGATGTCTTTGTATATAAGCCATGTGAATATGGCCACTTTTGAAAGTCGGTATAACTTTAAATTTCTATCTTTGATTGTGTTTGGCTATACATATATTTTCTAATGAACTTATGTAAATGTGTATGTACTAATGTTGAGTTTCGGATTAGTAACTCTTCATAACCCACTCCGGCGACGGATAGGGGTTATAGGGGTGTTACACGAGGGTTGTACACACTGAGTTTTCGAAAACCCACCCCCTCTTTTATTTTCCTTAGGTAATGCTCACTAAGAGGTTCGATGCCTGGAGGGACTCTGGGTGGCCAGCTAGCAGGACAACTTAGATTTGATTTAAAAGAATATAAGTTATTAGTTTATTAAGTAATTTAGTCTGGATTGTAATAAGGCCTCCCTTTTTTGTTATTATTTGGATTATTAATTTTATGCATTGTAATTATGAGAAGTCGAACATGGATTTTCTAAACCATAGTTTTTTTATATACTACGTTTTCGCAACTAAATTTTTAAGTGATAAGTTTTCTTAAATCAAATGTTTTAAACAAAGCTTTCGCAGCTAAAAAGATATTTTACAAAGTAACTGAGATGCATCATTTTAAATAAGGGTTTTCAATGAAAACAAGGTTTTCGCTAAACACTTCAATGTGACACGTCGAATTCGGCCATAACGTCCGGGCCGAGTGTGGGGTGTTACAACCGGCTTCACCTGAGACTAAGACTGGGTCTCATGATTGTGTGGTTGGGGACGACACTTTGTCTCAGGCCATGCTACGAATTCTGGAGAGGGTCGCTGGGCCCAATATTGGTATTGTGGGTCGTGGGTCGGTTATGGAACGATTCCGGTCTAATGGGGATGAGATTTTTAGGGGTATTGCTGGAGTTGCCCCTAATGTGGTAGAATATTAGATTGAGGCCACAGAGAGAATCATGGATGACCTCGACTGCACCCCCGAGAAGAAATTAAAAGGTGCTGTGTCATTGCTGAGAGATAAGGCTTATGCTGCACGTCATCGGGAGGACGGAGACGCCCTAGATGTTATCACAGGTACATTCTTTATCTATAATGTACCTTATACTGCACTGATTGATATTGGATCTACGCATTCATATATAGCATGTATTGTATATGAGCCTTTGGGTATAATGGTTAAAAGCACTACGAGTGAGGTTATTGTGTTGAGTCCACTAGGGCAGTCAGTGAGGGTAAGTAAATTGTTCAGAGACGTTCCTTTAGAGGTCCAAGGAGTTATCTTCTTAGCAGATTTGGTGAAACTCCCTTCTGGAGAATTTGACTTAATACTGTGCATGAACTGGTCGGTTAAGCATCAAGTGAATTTGGATTATGCTTCTAAACGGGTGGTACTGAAAACTGTGGAGGGTGATGAGGTAGTGCTAATTGGGGAGCATCAGAATTATTTGTCAAATGTGATTTTTGCACTTAGGGCTGAGAAATTGGTTCGTAAGGGTTGTGAGGCGTATCTAGCCTACATCGGTGTTTTTGATTCTAAGGTTTCTTATGTTAAAGATATCAAAATATTTAAGGACTTTTCGGATGTTGTTCTCGATGAGCTGCCTAGGTTACCCCCAAACCGTCAAGTTGAGTTTAGAATTGAGCTCCTGCCTGGTGTAGCTCCGATGTCCATCGCCCCTTATTGAATGGCACCGAAGGAGCTTGTGGAGCTTAAAGCTCAGATTCAAGAATTACTGGATCGAGAGTTCATCGTCCTAGTGTGTCTCCATGGGGAGCACTGATTTTATTTGTGAAAAAGAAGGATGGATCCATGCGTACGTGCATCGATTACTGGCAATTGAATAAATTGACTATTAAGAATAACTACCCCCTACCGAGGATAGATGATCTATTCAACTAGTTCCGAGGAGCTTCAGTTTTCTCTAAGATTAATCTCCGATTGGGGTACCATCAACTAAGAGTCAAAGAGACTGATGTCTATAAGACAACGTTTAGGACTCGTTATGGTCATTACAAGTTCCTAGTGATGCCGTTTGGACTAATGAATGCACCAGTGGCTTTTATGGATTTGATGAATCAAGTGTTCCAGCCCTATCTGGATTGGTTCGTAGTGGTTTTTATAGATGACATTCTCATGTATTCGAGAACTGAAAATGAACATGATGCACATCTCTGAGTGGTTCTGCAAATTATGAGGGAGAAACAACTGTACGCTAAGTTCAGCAAGTGTGAATTCTGGCTACGAGAGGTAACATTTATAGGTCATGTGGTATTTGCTGAAGGGATTAGGGTTGATCCTCGAAAAAGTGAAGCTGTTCTGGATTGGAAGTTTCCTAAGACAGTATCTAAGATTCGAAGTTTTCTGGGTTTGGTAGGGTATTATAGACGTTTTGTTGAGGGGTTTTCGTTGATTGCTGCACCTCTGAGTAAGTTGTTGCGTAAAGGGGTGCCGTTTGACTAGACTAATAAGCAACAAGAATGTTTTAAGAAGCTTAAGAAAGTTCTGACTGAGGCCTCTATCTTGATACATCCAGAATCTGGGAAAGAGTTTACTGTTTACAGCGATGCATCACATGTGGGGTTGGGATGTGTGTTGATGCAAGAGGGTAAGGTGGTTGCATATGTGTCCCGTCAACTTAAGACTCATGAGGCGAATTATCCAACGCATGATTTGGAGTTGGCTGCGGTGGTGTTTGCACTGATGATTTGGAGGCATTACCTGTACGGTGAGAAGTGTATCATTTATACAGATCACAAGAGCCTCAAGTACCTCCTCACTTAGAAAGAGCTAAACCTTAAGCAGCGTAGATGGATCGAGCTGCTTAAGGGCTATGACTGTTCCATTTAATACCATCCTGGTAAGGCTAATGTGGTGGCCGACGCACTGAGCCGTAAGGCTATGACTGATCTGAAGGCGATGTTTTCTTGTCTTAGCTTATTCGATGATGGCAGCTTGTTGGCTTAACTCTAAGTTAAACCGATATGGATTGAACAGATTAAGGGTAAACAGTTGGGGGATGAGTCACTATGTCCTCATTTTCGACAGATTCAGAGTGGTAGCACATCAGATTTTAGACTGAATAGCGGAGGGGTACTCTATTTCCGTGGGAGAGTCTCTGTACCGAAAGATACTGGTTTGAGGCAGTCTATACTGCAAGAGGCACATAGTAGTCCTTATGCTATGCATCCCGATGGGAATAGGATGCACGGAGACCTTCGTGAGTTGTATTGGTGGCCAAGTCTTAAGCGTGAAGTTACCGAATTTGTGAGTAAATGTTTGACTTGGTAACAGGTTAAGGCTAAACATTAGTTACCTTCAGGGTTGCTTCAGCCAGTTAAGATTCCACTTTGGATGTGGGAGAGAGTGACTATAGGCTTTGTTAGTGGGATTCCCCTAATGCCTGCTAAGAAGGATTCAGTATGGGTCATTGTGGATCAATTGACCAAATCTGCCCATTTCATACCAGTCACTACTGATTACTCTTTACAAAAGCTGGCTACACTGTATGTGGCTGAGATAGTGAGACTGCATGGGGTACCGGCTTCCATAATATCTAATAGAGATCTTCGCTTCATGTCTCGATTCTGGAAGAAGCTACATGAAGCACTGGATACCTGACAACCTATATGAGCAGACCCGCGAGTAGGTCAAAAGTGAGCAATATGTGATGTGAGGTAGCATTGGCTACATATGAGGCACTTAGGTACGAGATTCCGATAGTATTTCGAGTGTTCAACGGGTAATTCTAAAGGAAGTTCAATGAGTAATTTTGATGATTACGTCCGAGACGAGAAAGTAAGTTATTATGTGCAAGTTGGAACAGGTATGTACACCGAACTCCTGAGAATAACATGAGATTTGATAAAATGCCAAATTATGTTCATTATGTTAAATGTATGAATAATGCTTGTTTAAGTTGCATTTTATTTGCATGTGAACTTACTAAGCTTTAAAGCTTACCCTCCTTTCCTTTCCTTTTCTTATAGTGTCGCCAAGCTAACTCGAGGATCGTGGAACGTCAAAGACTCGATCACACTATCAATTGGATTGGGTATAGTTAGACTTATCATTTTGAGTATGGAATGTATAGGGACTTGGTATTTTTGTTATGTGTCATATTGATTGGCCAAATGTGTTGGCTCATGATGGTAATATGATCATTTTGTATATAGCCATGAGAGATGGCTAATTTGGCATTTATCAGTTACACATCATTATAAAGTCCCTTACGTGGGTCAACGAGACGTTAAACATGTTTCAGAAAGGGTCGGGACTAAACCAAGCTCATACAAAATTTCTTTCAAAACTTAAACATTTTTCAAAGTTATAGAGGTCACATGCCCATGTGAACAGACCGTGTGCCTCACACGACATTAAACATGCCCATGTGTCTAGGCATGGTGAAACAGAGCATGCATACTAACTTATCCACACGGCTGGAGACACGTCCGTGTGCCCTAGCCATGGTCAAAACTAACTTGGGTCGCATGGCTGACCACAAGCCCGTGTGTCTAGCCTATTTACCTTTCGAAATGGCCACACATGCCCATGTACCAAGGTTGTGTGCCTCACACAGCCACCAGACATGCTCGTGTGTCTAGCCCATGTACCCGTCGAAATGGCCACACATGCCCATTTACCAAGGCTGTGTGCCTCACACGGCCATCAGACACGCCCGTGTGTCTAGGCTGTGCTTGAGACTGACTTGCTTCTAAAAGAAACATTGATGGACAAGATCAAGATATAAGCCCGTGTGCTCAACCGTTTAGGCAAATATAGGCCATTTGTAAGGCCAATATGCCACCCTTATTGGGTCATACCTACAAGCCAAATTCAAATATCAAATACACCACATTTCCAACTAATTTCAATCACAACACATACATTATTCATGTTATATAATCACCAACCAATTTCATGCTTATAATCTATACCAAATCATAAGTCAAAATCATACCAAAACATATGTTCCATAACCTCAATTTACTTCATTCATTCTCATGTCAATACTTACCAAATTCCACAATGGGCATATACCAAAAACTTACCAAATTGACCAATTCTCTTGGCCATTCATGATCACATCATATTAGTATAATTATATTACATAGTTTATGCTCAAAAGACATTCATAATTATAACCAAAACCAAGTCATATCATGGCTAGATATACACAATACCAACATAATCACAAACTTCTAGCCTATACATGCCATACTTCAATATATGTACATTCTCAAGAGGTACCAAAATAGAGTTTGATAGTGTGGTGATGATCCTTGGCGATCCCCGAGTTCCCAGTAGCTTGGATATCTATAAAATAGTTGAAAACACGCACAAAGTAAGCTTTCAAAAGCTTAGTAAGCCATATACAAATAAACTCATATTATAACACAATTCTAAGCCAATTCATTCATGCAACTTATAGAAAATTATAAGTACACATCTTTTAAGTCTCATATAGCTCATTTGACATAGTTAAATTTACTTATATATCATCAGTCCACATTTGTACAAATACTTACCTTTCATTCATAAACATGTTATACATTTCAAAAGTACCTGAATCGAATACTTTCACATAATCATTCATTTCTCAGAATGCCCGTTGAACCATTCAGAATCAATAAGGATACTCGGATAGCTCGAAAAGCTCATACAATGCCAACGTCCCAGATGTGGTCTTACATGTAATCAAATATTGATGCTGCTGTCCCAGACAGGGTCTTACACGAAATCAAATACTATGTCGATGTCCCAGACATGGTCTTACACATAATTCATAAGTCGGTGCCAACGTCCCAGACGTGGTCTTACACAAAAACACATATCGGATCCTATGTCATGACATATATATCCTAACTATTCCTATGGTTCGTCGTCGCTTTTCGGACGTCGTCACTTTGTCGATACTTTCTCGGATATCTCCTACTCAACTTATATAATCATCCATCATTGATCAAGAGCATATAAACAATAATAATTCAATTCAAAATATATTTATTTGTATATCGACTTACCTTGTACGGATTCGATCAAATGGAATCGACTACTCGATGACTTTCGACTTTCCCTGATCTAATTCCGTTTTCTTTGGTTCTTGATCTATATAAATTCAAATTTAACTCTTTTATTCAACAAGTCATTCAAATCAATCCATATACACATATTTAGGGCATTTTACAAAATGAGCCCTCAAATTTTTACATTTTTAACACTTTAGTCCCTAATCATAAAAATCACAAAATATACAAAATTTCCATATATATAAGCATAACTGAATTTTCATAGTGCTCATATACGCCAACATATTTTATTTATTTCATATTTTAGTCCCTTAAAAATTTCATTTTTACAATTTAGCCAAAATTACTCAAATTCATCAAAAATTCAAAGACAAAACATGTTAACCCAATAGCAAGCTTCCATATACTATCATTAAACTTCATAAAACTCATAGTTTCATCAATGGCATAACTCAAAATTATCAAGAAAATTAGAAATTAAGACATGGGCTTGAAATATTACTAAGCAACGATTACAAAAACATAGAAATCATCAAAAATCGAATGAAAACCATACATTAATCAACAATCAAAGTGTCAAAACCCTAAAACTCATTTTCTTCTTCCTTTTTCTTTGATTTTCGGCAATAGATGATGAGTATATCACTAATCCATTTTTTTTATTTAATATAACTTAAATGTAACGCCCCGAATTTTAGGCCTAGAAGTATTAGGTTTTGAGCAGAGGTGTAGTTAGGAAGCTGCTCATAAATATTTAGTTATGCAAGGAAGTGACACAAATATGCATCTGTTTGAGTGGTTGAGTGTGCTGGGAAGTTTCTGAGACGTCTTGGGTTCAAGCCTAGGCAAGTACAAAAAGTTTTGTTTTTAAAGGAATAAGCACTGTCTCTAGGCAGTAGGCTTTTATGTAAATAGGGGAAGAACATGACAGAAAAGAGCCTGCTGGCCTAGGGGATAAATGGCGTGTTACTAATGTGTAAGGTCTGAAGTTCAAGTCCTGGTTTGCGTAATGGGGGTTCTATTTTGCTACCTAAGTCGTGTGGGTAGTAGAGTTTGATCGAAACACTGAAAAGTTTGAGTGAAATTCAAATAAGTGGTTGAGTTGTTGAAGGATCAGTTTGAGGATGTTATGGAGAGATTTTAGGAGAAAATCAAGGGATTTTGAAGGAGAGGGAGTGTTGGTGCTGTTTTTGGACTCTCAACACCTAGAATTCAGCTATGAGACTGTCAAAGTGCTTTCCATTTCGGTGGCTATCCCTTTTTGCTTGATTTCATTTTTGTTTGAGGCCGAACGCTATCTTGACCATTCGGGTATTTTTTTTCTTCAGTATTCTTTTCGATTTTGCTTTCCTTTTCGACCATTTCTCTACTATTAGTCAATTATGTAATAGTCCAGTTTAGACCCTAGTCAGAATAGTGGTTTCGAGACCACAAATCTGAGTCTAAAAAATATTTTAATATTATTTTTTGTGTTTGTGACATGTGAATTTATATCTGTGATGTTTCTGTGATTTAATTTGTCTGTTTCTGTACTCGATTTTATAAAAAGGACTAAATCGCGTAAAATATTAAAGTGGCTAGCTATGTATTAAAAGTATTTCAGTGCTATGTCTTATTAAAGGAGAGGTCCTTATGATTTTATTAGACCATAACTAAGGTTAATGGACATTAATGACCATCCATTAAGTGATTTTTATATGGTTTAATAAAGGGTAAAATTGGTATTTGATAATTAATTATAAGTTAAATAAAATAAAAGCCATTTCTTCTTCCATTATCATCATCTAGCCGAATTTAAAGAAAGAAAATAAAGCTTTCATAGTCATTTAGGGTTCAGCATTAATCTTGGAAAATTAAGGTATGAATTTTCGTCTGTTTTTGATAATTTCTACGTTTCTGTAATCGTTGCTTCGTGTTCTTCAAAACCCATGTCTATTTCTGTTAAAGATTATAAAATGTTCCATTAATGATTATATGAGCTTTGTAATGTTTTAATATGGATTATGAAAGATATATGTGAGATTATCATGCTTTATTTTTGAATTTTTGATAGAATAGAGCTATTTGGGCTAATTTGTGAAAATGAGGTTTTGAAGGACTAAATTGTGTATTAAATATGTTATTTGGGCTTGTATGGAAGCTATGTATATTTGGTCAAGCTATAATCTTGTTGAATTTTGCATATTTGTGATTTTGTGAAAAATGGACTAAATTGTCAAAGTGTGTAAATGTAAGGGCTAAAATGCAAAGTGCCCTAAATATGTGTTCGTGGATTATTTTGAATGAAATGAATTATTGAATGGTTGAATTTGAATTGTATTAGATCAAGAAAAAATAAAATCAGACTTAGATCGAGGGAAGTCCAAAATAGCCGAATAGTCGACTCGTTTCCGTCTAAAATCCATACGAGGTAAGTCAAATTACAATTACGTGTTAAATTGACTAAATTCTATGCATACAAACTGTAATCTGTATTGGACGACCTTGGTAGCCTGATGAATAAATTTTGAGTAAACTCTGATAATATGCTAGTATCTGAAAAGCTCTGTACGTTTCTAAAAGAACGTTGACATTGATCTGAGATATTGTGTAAGACCGTGTCTGGGACACAGGCCTCGATTTGAGATTTATATGTAAGACCATGTTTGAGACATCGGTATCGTATCTGATTTTGTGTAAAAGCCTATTTGGGACAGAGGCATCGATACTGAATTATATGTAAGACCACGTGTGGGACGTCGGCATTGTACTCATTTATGAGTATCTGTATTGTTTTTGAACCATCTGATGATAAAGTACGAGATATGGGAATGAATATATAAAATGTATAATCTATATAGGTATGTTTGTATCGTACTAAATTTCTGAATATCAAAGACTCTATTTCTGTAAAATAATGAATGTGAAGTATGTACGAAATCATGGAAATGAAACATGACATGTATACAAGCAAAAGAGCATGGTTAGGCTCATGAATTACTCTGTGAAATGGTTGTGAATTCTCGCTATTGACTTTTACTTTATATGCTTTAATAGCTAGACTAGTTGTATTTGGCTTACAAGCTCTTTGTAGCTTATTCTATGTGATTTTTGTCTGTTTTACAGTTATCGTAGCTACTGAAGGCTCAGGGATAGTCGAGCATTGTCACCATACTATCGAACTCACTTTGGTACTTTTGAAAGTGTAAATATTTTTAAGTATGGCATGTATAGGCTAGAATGTCTATGTATTTAAGCTTTGATATGTATATATGTTATGCCATGAGAGTTGGCTAGCAAATGGTATGTTTGTGCTTAGTTTTGGTAAATGGTTTGTGATGCCAAATTGTGTATGCTTGTAATAGTTATATGGCTTTGTATGCGGTGGTCATTTTGAAATATGCCAAGTTGAGGAAATGGCAAGTTTAAGCATGAGTTATAAGGTGTCATAAGTGAGCTATGAAATGAGCATTTTGGCATATTGTTGTAATAAGATTTTTAATGTGTTTTGGTATGGATTTGAATAGGTTATTTAATGATGATGATTTAGTTATAATGAAGCATGTTTTAAGCATTGTATTGGCTAAAAATTTTAGCATGAATGTTGTTTAATATTGCTTATAGGAATGTCCCAAATAGGGGTGACAAGTTGGCTTAAACCAAACCTGCATTGTGCCACACAGTCAGGGACCACGAGCATACCTTGTGGCTGTGTATGCTAAGCAGTAACCTCTTAAATTCACACGGTTAAGACACATGGGCGTGTCATATGGTCGTGGGCTTAAGTCAATAGCTAGCTAAGTTTCACACGGCCATAGCACACGGGTGTGTCTGTTGGCCGTGTGTAAAAGTCAGTATATATACTCTATTTTAGCACGGCTAGATCACATGGGTGTGTCTGGTGCCCATGTAAGGTACACGGCCTGATCACACGGGCGTGTGACCTCAACAAAATTAAATTTTTTTTTAAGTTTTGAAAATTTTGAATGTGTTCGGTTTAGTCCCGACCTTTTCTAAAAGTATGCCTTAGGTCTTGAAGACCTCCATAATGAATGAATTGTTAATTTGCTTATGCATTAATATTATGTGATATCTGTGATTCTGTGTTAATCTGTAATGTTCCATCTGTCTGGTAATGCCCCTTACCTATTTGAGAACGGCTATGGGATAGGGGTGTTACGAATTCTCTTTTCATCTTCTATTCTACCGAATATGCTCATGCTTGTACCCTTAACCGAATACCATTCTCTTCCCCTCTCTCCCCTTTTCTCTCCCAAATCGGTTTTGTTGTTTGGCTGAATATTCTCTTTCCCTTTTACTCTTTCTCCCAACTCACCCTTCTGTTTATCTACGCAGGTAATCCTTAGGAAGATCGGTGCTGCGAGGGACTCGAAGGTGGCCACACAACCGCGCATGCTTCTATTTTTGACTTTTAAATTATAAGTATTTTAATTCGGGTATTTCATGTAATAAGGCCTCTTTAAATTTTTAACGTTTAATTTGGAGTTTTATTTATATTGATTTATATCTACTAACAGTAAGACATGGGTTTTCAAAAGATAAATGCTTTTCAGAACATCACGGCTATGCAACATATTTCAAAAGCTTCCGTAAGAAACATTTTTTTAAATAGATAACATCGTTTTTAGTATGGTTAATTTTTGACAAACGACTTACCTTTTGAAGATAAACGACAAGCCTTGAAATCATCTTCAAGGTCATTCAAAAAAGGTTAATGGAGAATGGGTTTTTAACAATTTCGCACTTTGTAAAAAACACTTCAATGTGACATATTGATTGGCCAATTGTGTTGGCTCATGATGGTAATATGATCATTTTGTATATAGCCATGAGAGATGGCTCATATTGATTATTGGGTTGTAACCCTAATCATTTATGCATGCATGCCAATGTGTTTATATGCTGATGTGGTTTGGTTGCTTGTGGATGATATGTGAGATGAATAGCATATATACTTAATGGATGAATGAGGACTATTGGATATGACCATAATTATGGTGTAATTGAGTAATTTGAAAGAATAATTATAAAGATGATTAAGTATGAAATTTGTGTGGAATGTCATATGGAAGTACAATGGTGTATACTTGTGTAAATAAATGTGCCATGTTGCATGCTACGAAGTACGACTGAGTATGTAAATGTTTAAGGGTGGCAAATGGCTTGGAAAATAGCCTCAAAGTTGTCCATACGAGCAAACACACAGGCATGTGTCTAGGCCGTGTTTGACACACGGTCTGCCCTATGGGCGTGTGATCTAGCCATGTGTCCCCTGCACCCTAGTTATGCAAGTCAGTATGCCCAGTAGTAAACACATGGACAGAGACACGGCCTTGTGTCTCAACCATGTGAAGGACGCGGCCTCAGGATATGGGCGTGTGCCTAGGCTGTGTGAAGTCTGCACTTAATTTTTGGAATTTAATTCGACACACGGCCTTGGCACACGGGCGTGTGACTTGACCGTGTGACCTTATTTGGTTGATGACGTTATAGTCAGAAAGTTACACGGGCTAAGGACATGGGCGTGTCCCAGGCCATACGGGCGTGTGTGACCACACGGCCTACCAACACGGGCGTGTGACTCTTCAAAACATGAAGAATTTCTAAGTTATCCTGAAGTTCTAAAAGTTCTCAATTTAGTCCCAAACCACTTTCGATGTATGTTTTGGGCCTCGTAGGCTCTTATAAGTGACAATTTGCATGTGATTGAAAAGTTTTAAGTTGGGTTGGAATTTTTATGGCTCGGTTTTGTATGAATGTGTATGTTTAAATTCGGTAGTGCCTCGTACCCTTTCCCGAAGTCGAATACGGGTAAGGGGTGTTGCAAAAGAAGATTGAATTAGTACCAGTTGTGTATGAATATCCAGATGTGTTTCCTGAAGAGTTATCGGGTTTCCACCGATCAGAGAAGTTGAATTTGGTATTGACTTAGTGCCGGGAACAACTCCAATATCGATAGCTCCGTACAGAATGGCACAGACCAAATTAAAAGAATTGAAAGCTCAATTGCAAGAGTTGATAGATAGCGGTTTCGCACGACCAAGTTATTATCCCTGGAGTGCACCAGTTTTTTTTGTGAAAAAGAAAGACGGAGCTATGAGAATGTGCATCGACTATCGATAGCTCAATAAAGCGACTATCAAGAATAAATACCCTTTGCCACGAATAGACAATTTGTTTGATCAGTTGAAAGGTGCTACAGTGTTTTCAAAGATAGATTTGAGATAGGGTTATTATCAGTTGCGAGTTAAAGATTCCGACGTGCCGAAAACTGCTTTTCGAACGAGGTATGGGCATTATGAGTTTCTAGTTATGCCTTTCAGATTAACAAATGCACCTACTATTAATATGGATCTAATGAATCGGATCTTTAGACGTATTTGGACAGATTTGTTTTTGTGTTTATAGATGACATCTTGATTTATTCACGTGATGAAATTGAGCATGCCGAACATCTGAGAGTAGTGTTACAGACTTTGCGAGATAAGCAGCTATTTGTAAAGTTCAGTAAATGTGAATTCTGGTTGAGCGAAGTCGATTTTCTAGGGCATATTGTGTCAGCATCAGGTATTTGAGTAGATACGAGTAAGATTTCGGCAATATTGGATTGGAAGCCTCTGAGAAATGTATCCGAAGTCTGAAGTTTTTTGGGAATCGTCGGTTATTACAGATGATTCTTAAAAGGTTTCTCAATGATTGCAACTCCGTTGACGAGACTACTTTAAAAGTTTGAGTGGTCGGACAAGTGCCAGAAAAGTTTCAATCAACTGAAAGCTTTATTAACTGAAACTCCAGTGTTAGTTCAGCCAGAATCAGGTAAAGAATTCGTAATCTATAGTGATGTATCGTTGAATGGTTTGGGCTGTGTTTTGATGTAGGAAGGTAAAGTTATAGCTTATGCCTCGAGACAATTAAAGCTGCATGAAAAGAATTACCCGACGCATGATTTGGAATTAGCAGCTATTGTGTTTGCATTGAAGATTTGGTGCCACTATCTATTTGGTGAGAAATGTCATGTTTATTCTGATCACAAAAGCTTAAAATATTTGATGACTCAGAAAGATCTGAATCTACGACAAAGAAGGTGGTTAAAATTGTTAAAAGATTACGAGTTAGTGATTGACTACCATCTAGGAAAGGCCAATGTTGTTGTTGATGCTTTAAGTCTGAAATCTTTGGTTGCTCTACGTATGATGAATACTCAGTTGGCTCTATCTGATGACGGCTCGATTGTAGTTGAGTTGAAAGCGAGACTGTTGTTTGTACTGCAGATTATGAAGCTCAAAAGACTGATAATGAAATGTTAGCTAAAAGAGCTCAATGTGATTCGAACCCTGATTTAGAGTTTCAAGTTGATTCCGATGATTGTTTAATATTCAGAGGTCAAATATGTGTTTTGAGAAATTTAGAGTTGATTCAGATGATTTTGAACGAAGCACATAGTAGTCATTTATCTGTTCATCTGGGAAGCACTAAAATGTTTAATGACTTGAAATAGTTTTATTGGTGGTATGGTATGAAACGTGACATTTCAGAGTTCGTTTCTAAATGTTTGATTTGTCAGCAAGTTAAAGCTGAGCTTCAGCTACCGTCTGGTTTATTGCAGCCAATTGTGATTCTAGAGTGGAAGTGGGATAGAGTGACTATGGATTTTGTTTTAGGTTTGCCCCTATCTCCATGTAAGAAAGATGCAATTTGGGTTGTTGTTGACAGGTTGACAAAATCGACTCATTTCATTTCGGTACCTGTTTCTATTGCTTCAGATAGAGATCCAAGATTCACATCGAGGTTTTAGAAGGAACTGCAAGATGCATTGGCTACAAAACACGCAGACGGATGGTCAATCCAAGTGAGTTATCCAGATACTCGAGGATATATTGAGATGTTGTACTCTTGAGTTCAAAGGTATGTGGGAAAAGTATTTATCGTTGATTAAATTTGCGTATAACAAAAGTTGTCAATCAAGTATTAAAATGGCACGTATGAAGCTTTATACCGTCAGAAGTGTGAACACCGTTATAATGGTCCGAGCTTAGTGAGAAAAAGATTCATGGGGTCGATCTGATTAGAGAGATAGAAGTGAAAGTGAAAGTGATTCGTGATAGTTTGAAAGCAGTGTCAGATAGTCAGCAATCATACGCAGACTTGAAATGGAAAGATATTGAGTTTCAGATCAGAGATAGAGTGTTTTTGAAAGTATCTCCGTGGAAGAAAATACTTCGATTCGGTCGTAAAGGCAAATTGAGTCCGAGATTTTTTGGACCATATGAGATTACCGAATGAATTGGGCCAGTGGCTTATCGGCTAGCATTTTTGTCTGAGTTATAAATGATTCATAATGTATTCCATGTATCAATGCTGCGAAGGTACAGATCTGATCCTTTGCATATTATTTCCTCGACCGAAGTTGAGATTTAGTCAGATTTATTGTACAGTGAAGAACCGATCCGAATTCTAGCTCATGAGATCAAAGAGCTGAGAAATAAAAGAATAGCATTAATAAAAGTGTTATGGCATTGACACGGGGTAGAAGAAGCTATGTGGGAACCCGAAGATGCTATGAGAAAGCAATATCCAAACCTATTTACTAGTAAGATTTTCGGGGACGAAAATCCCTAAGGGGGGAGAGTTATACCAGCCCGGTTTTAGCTAAATTAGAATAGTGATTTCAAAACCACAAATCTGAGGTCATAAAATTATTTTAATATTATTTTTTTATTTACAGCATGTGATTGTATATGTGTGAAAATTTCTTGAGTTAATTTTATCGTTTAATAGCTCAATTTGAGAAAAAGGACTAAATCGCGTAAAATGCAAAAGTTGCATACTATTAGTTAAAGCTATCAATTGGCCTTGGATTTTAAATATGGTGGCATTAAATGGTAAATAGACCATTTTAAATTATAGTGGACTATTATGGACAGCCATTATATGTTTTTAACGTTTATTCATTAAGGGTAAATAAGTAATTTTGTAAATAAGTTAAGTTAAATAAAACAAAGTTAAAAATTTAGCTTCATTTCATTCATCTTTGGCCGAATATGGTGGAAGAAGAAAACATAAAGTTCATTTTAGGGTTCGACACTTCTGTAGCTTGATTAAGGTATGTTTTGAGCTCGATTTTTGATGATTTTTATGTTTTGTGATTGTTGCACCGAGTACTAGCTAGCCCAGGGACTAATTTGCAAAATTACTTAATGTTTTGAAATTTTTCATTGATGAATCCATGAGTTTTATGATGTTTGATGATGAATTATGTAAGTTTGGTGTTTGATTTACATGTTTTGTAAAAGGATTTTTGACAAAAATGTCAAATAGGATTTATTTGTGAAAAAGTGAAAATATATGGTTAATTGTGTTAATAAATGAAAAATATGGGCTGATATATATACTAGGAGAATTCGGCTAGCATGTATTTGAAAGAAATTGTGAAATTTTGTGTATTTTTAAAATAGGGACTAGATTGAATAAATTTGTAACTTTAGGGGCTAAAGTGTAAAAATGCCCAAATATGTGCTTGTGGATGAAATTGAATAATTTGGTGATTAAATGGATTAATTTTGAATGTATTTAGATCAAGAACAAAAGAAAATGGATTTAGATCAGGAAAAATCTAAAGTTATTGAATAGTCGATCCAGTCCCTCTATTCCGACTACGAGGTAAGTTCATATGCAAATGAACGTCCTTAAATTTAGTTATACATGTTTACTTGTCATTTAATTGCTATGAATGTTGAATGAGTACTTACGAGCAAGAATCAACAAAGTTACGGCGTCTAAAAGTCCCGTATGAACCTTAGGAATAGTATAGGATACGAATGTCATGACATTAGGTTATCGAGATGTGATTACATGTAAGACCATGTCTGGGACATTGGTATTATATTGAGATTACGTGTAAGACCATGTCTAGAACATTGGCATCGTTAATCAATTTCGAGTAAGACACTGTCTAAAATAGTGGCATCGATATATGATAACATGTAAGACCATATGTGGGATATGGCATTGTACGAGCTTATGTGATTACCGAGTATCCTTAATGAATCTGAACGGTTCAACGGGCAAAGTTAAGTCGAGAAGGAATATGTGAATGAACTAAGTGACTCAGGTACATACGAGATTCATACAAGTATTGAGAAGTGAAATACATGATAAATCTGATTATGATATTGAATATGTGTTCAATATGAATGGTTTGTGAACTTGTGTTTGATTAATTAAGTTTAACATATATGAAATTGATATGCAAAAGGTTTATATGATAGCTTTATTTGTATATGGCTTACTAAGCTTTTAAAGCTTACTTTGTGTGTTCTTTCCATGTTTTATAGATTTTCGTAGCTAGCTCGAACTCGGGGATCGTCGGGCTCGGGGATTGTCGGGAAACGTCATCACACTATCTCGTTGGTACTTTTGAGAGCTTTGTGTATATGGTATATGACATGTATAGGCCAGTGGCATTCTGTATGTTTTGAACTATGATGTAAGCCATGAGATTTGGCTTACTTTTGGTTGAAAATGTTGATATGTATTTGGTCATTTAAGTTGGCCTAAGTGATGTGTTTGGAAGGTGATTTATGTGATGTGTATAATGCCTTAGATATTGGCTTGTTTTGGATATGTTTGCTTAGTTGTTGTTATAGCTCAATGGTGTATTTTGTGCAATGAAATAGTGTTAATATGATGAATTAATGTATTTGGAATTTATGCAAGTTGAGATGATTTTGGTATAATAACTTGGTATGTTTTTAATTAGGGAATTGAGCAATTGAAATGAAGATAGATGGCATGATATGGGCGTGAATTGACATGTTTTGGCTGCCTATATATGTGATGAAATGATACCATTTTGATGGCTAGGTGTGCATGAGAAAAGGGTGGCAAATTAGCTTTATGAATGGCCTACTTTTTCTGTCCACACGGGCAGAGAAATGGGCATGTGTCCCAGCCATGTGCGACACACGGTCATGTTACACGGCCATGTGTCCTCTGGGGCACCCTTACAAATTAAAGTCAGTATAGCCTTTAGTTTTGACACGGCCTAGACACACAGTCCTGTCTACTGGCCGTGTATGGCACACGGGCTGGCATATGGGCGTGCGGCCGGCCGTGTGACCCAAGTCAGTAACCTCCTAAGTTTTCCCACGGGCATGTCTTCAGCCATGGGGTGCAAGTCAGTATGTATGCCCTGTTTTCACACGGCCTATGACATAGGCGTGTCTGGTGACCGTGTGAGGCACATGGGCATGTGATCCTTATATGTTTGAAAATCTTCTAAATTTCCTAAAGTTTGCAATGTTATCAGTTTAGTCCCGAACCTTTTCTAAGCATGTTTTAACGTCTTGTAAGACCTTATAAGGGACAACGTTAATGAGTTGAATGTATTTTGATTATGAATGTATAAATATATGTGATTAATGTGTTTTATCCGGTAATGCCTCATAACCCTATTCCGGCGACAGATACGAGTTAAGGGTGTTACACAACCGATTAAACAAATTTTAATAAGCAAATGTGTTAAAGCACATATATACTTATGAAATCAAAATAATCTCTTATACATATCTCTATGTCGATTCAAACAATTAATTCAATCTCATAAGCACATAAAAGATCATGTGAGGTAACAATGTATTTCTACCTTGAAATCGTTTAATCACATTAATCTTGCAAGTTATGCAAGGCTAATGCATCATTAGATACCATTGCTAATTTAACCATTAGCTATCTTAGATTATTAAACATGCACTGATTAAGTATCGTGTCAATTAATTACAATTTCAATCCATTTAAATAATTAATTCATTAGTTACCTTACAATTGTAATGCAAGAATAACTTAGTCATGGTTTTACTTAATCAAACATCTTACCGAGGCTTATAACAACACAAACACAATTTTAATAAATTAAGTAGATGAAATACAATCAACCTAACACGAATTAAATTTAAGCCATATTAATTAAATTAAAAATATCAACATCACAAATATTCATAGACATGTTCATCATAACAACAAAAAAATTAAAAGGATAGGGAATAAGAATCAAATCTGGTGTTTTCTCCGTGGCTTAACTAGTTTGCTCCACTCTTCCTTCTCCATTTGTTCTTGTCGAACCAAGGCTTCTATGAACACTTTAATGCTGCTCCAAATGTTGGTTGATTCAATCTTTTTCAAGAGGTTAAATCAGCAAGGGAATAGGGGAAGGAAATGAAGAAAAATGGAAGGGGATGGAGAAAGAAAAATGAGAGAGAAGTGACGAGATGAGAAGGGTTGAGATGTGTTTGAAGTGAGCAGCAAAAGGGGGTATTTATAGGTTGAGATGGCTGCTAAAATTAGAAAAAAAAAATCTGCAGCCATAGAGTTCCCCCATGGCTAGCCACACATGTGGCAAGTTTAAAGAATTCAAACTTGCTCTTTTAAGGTAGGGGCAAATCTAGAAAGGCGCAAATAGTAGAGGGGTTTGAATGCAATTTGAAGGAGTAGTCAAGGGCCATTTTGAAAGTTAAATAATCAACTAAGCAAGCTGATTGGGTCAGCATGTGGGATGGTTTTGGGCTGCCCAGTGCTCGGTTGGATCAACTTTCTCGGTTCAGCTCAACTGGGCCACTTTTCATAATTAATTAATAATAATTTATTTAACCCAAATTAAATTAGATTAAAATTAAAATTAATTATATTATGAATTAATACACATAATTTGAACTGTCTTAGGTTGAAAAATTAATTCGCCTTGATGCTTCAAAATTGCTTCTCGGTTTTGTGCTTCTAGCAGTGTCTGTTGAGCCGTTTTTCGCCCTTTGTGCGAATATGTCAAAAATGATCAAAATTAATCAAAAATTATTATAAAATTAAGTAAAATTAAACATGTTAATAATTTAAGTCCAATTTAATTATTTTATAATAATTAAATATTTTTCGATAAGAATTTTACCGAAACTGCATGAATTTGAGTTAAAAAGGGCATGAAAAAGTGTATATATTTTCATGTTTCCACACCCCCAAACTTAATTCATTTCTTGTCCCAAGTAATTCACAAATTTGGAAAGAATTTCTCGAAAACACCTTTGAAAACTTTCTTCAGAACAACATTCTTCCCAAAAATCATGATTTAAGTATACTTATGCTCAAAACCAAGAAATTTGATACTTATGCTACTTATGTATACATATCATTCAAATTAATCTCAATTTTTATTATGATAGCAAAAATAGACTAAGTGTTTTCTCAATAAAGACATGCTAAATTCCTACCAATTTGATTTTATTCCCTTATTCAAGAAAATTGCAATCATTAAGTTTAACTTATGCCTTCATATGTTGAACATATCAATTTCTCTCCACTAATATAGGTGGCATAGAAACTTGAATCAATAGGTCTTTAAAAAGGTTGTAACGTGGCTAGGCTAGGGTTGGGTAAAAGATAGGTAAATTTAGGCTAAAAACCTTAGACTCAGCTTCAATCGAAACTTTAGAATAATTATCTTCAATACTCTAACTTACTTTGCTTTCACATGCTCTTTTGTACATCTATTTTCTTTCAAGTACATATGCTTTTTTTACATGAGCATTTTACTGTATAAACTATAATTTTTTGAGCACTTGATACTTCTTTTCAACTTCTCCAAACTTATTTTCAAGGAACATTCTAAATAGTACTATGTCTAGTGTTTTGGACAATTTAAAGATAATTCCGAGAAAAGTGATGGCTAAATATTGCAAGGGTTCAAATAAAATTAGGCCATATAGTCTCAAAGTTGGGTTTTAAGCGATAAAAATTCATCATGGTTGGCTTGAAAGGCTCAAACTGTCCAAAAAAAAGTTGCCTAAATCATTTTCAACTTCCCATGCTTCCCAAGATTTCACCTCAAGAAACTACTAAGTCAATTCTAGAGACTTAAACTTTCATGCATGCCTAACTTTCCTAAGGAACTAAAAATTTTATGGTATGATCTGCATGCTTTATTAAAAATACATTTATGTCATATTTCAATTAACATAAGAATTATTGAAATAATCAAACTTTATTCATACTGAAGCTTAGCATACTTAACCAAATTTCAAATTTTTGAACAAAATATAACCTAATCATAACTGAAAGAAAATTTTATTCTAAGTGGAAATAATTTCAATTTTTCAGTCCCCCTACTTAAGATGAACAATGTCCTCATTGTTTAAAAGTGAGTAAATACTATACACCAGGTAGAATTCTAGAAAAGAGGAGGTGAGTCAATTTGATTGCTTAAGTACCAATCTCTCTCTAGATCCAATCCTAGACATGTATATATCTATTTCCACACTTTGCACTTTTCGACTTGTTCATTCTTTATTTATGAATTCCACCTCTTGTTTTATTATGTGAAAATAAAAATTCTAGTAAAACCTAATCTTAAACTATTAAATAACCTAAGAACAGAAATAAAAAAAAAAGTCAAGATCCCCGATTTTTATTTATTTACAGATCCCTCCGAATTTGACTCATCCTTTACTCCATTGTCTTTGTTTTTGCACGAATCACTTCGCTCCCTCTTCGATTGTGGACTCCATAGTTCAAATATGAAATTTGGAAACTTGGGCACAAAAATAAATGGGTCATTGTATGTTTTCATAAGAGCACTTCTCATTAAGTCATCTTGTATTTTTGAATATCTCTAGTAAGCTTGTTGCTACCACTGCATATGTTGCATTATGTCCATCAACTTTGACAGCTCATCTCGAATATTTGGGCGAGGCAATTAAATCTTAAACATTGAAGTTGTAACGTCAGGTTTGGTTACTAGTTCCATTGGTTCTACCTTATCAGGAATTTTAGCTGATTGTATCGGTTCGAACTCTGTGGGATATTCTTCTTCTTTTTTTGGGATTCTCGCTTTCTTCAACTCGTTACTGTAGAACAGAGTCTCCGGCTATCCGATAAAGGTCCCAATCTATGATTGTACCCTGGCTATACCCTGTCTTCTTTACGTTTGCAAGAATTTTAGCTTTCAAGTACAAAATGGTTATCGGAAAGGGGAAGTAAGTTGGGCCAGAACGTCTACACAATTTCGTATTTCTCTCAAGATGATTTTTTCCACATCAATGGTCTTTCCAGTTAAAATTGAGTATAATAAGACCATTCGCTCTAATGAAATTGTAGTCCCATGTGAAATAAGCATAAGGCTGAATCAAATGAAATAAAACCATACATTCACTAGAGGTGTCAAATATTCTCTGCGATAAGTGTGAATTCCTTTCTTTGACACAATCCACTTAGAACCTGAAATTGTAAGTTCCTCGAGAATTTCTTGCAGATTTTTAGACTAGTATTGCTCATCAAGGAAGAATATTCTTCGTTTTGAAATCAGCTAATGCAAAGAATTCATTAATAATGTTTGAGGTTATTAATACCTTAATCCGCGAAAGGAAATTTCCATCAATTCGCTTGAGATCAAATTCACATAAAATTCACCAACTAACTCCTCATCTACACTAGGTATTTTCTCACAAAACAACTCCCAATTGAGAGCTTGTAACACCCCAAACCTGGCCTGGACTTTATGGCCGAATCTGGCGCATCACATTGAAGTGTTTTAGTGAAAAACCATGTTTTCATTGAAAACCCTTCTTAAAATAAAAGAAACCTTAACTGTCCTTAAAAAAAACTCATTTCAATCACTTGTTTAAAATATATGATTTTATGAGAACATGTTATTTTAAAATGTAGTTGTGGAAACGTAGAAGAGACATGCTATGGATGAAGAAACCATGCTCAACTTCTTATAATTACATCACATAAAAATAATAATCCAAATAATCACCAAATGGAAAGCCTTATTACAATCCAGTCTGAAATCACTTAATAACCAGAAACTTATATGCTTTAAAATGAAAAAAAACAAATCTAAATTGTCTTGCTAGCTGGCCACCCAGAGTCCCTCCAAACATCGAGCCTTCTACTGAGTATCACCTGAAAATAAAATAAAAGAGCGGGTGAGTTTTCGCAAACTCGGTGTGTACAACCCTCGACGAAAACAAGCATTCAAAAGTCATCATACATCAAACATGTAATGCAATGCAGTACAACCCACCCTAATAATCCAACCGGTACACTTCTGCTCTGTCCCCCTTTTCACAACCTGTGGGGATATAAATATCGACCCACTGAACCGATACACATCAATGGTAGCCCGGTTGCGGAACTACCCAAGTTGCAGCAAGTTGCCAATCACATATTGGGCTTAAAAGACGTTGGTGGATCCACAGTTGTCAAACAACCATACGACCCTCATATACTCCCTCCATTCCATAATTCCCACCTCATATGCAACCCAAGCAGAACATCATATGTATGCATGTCACATCCATAAAACTTACATTCAACACCTAGGGGTATTTTGGTCATTTTCGCCCTTAGGGGCATTTCGGTAATTTTCCTTTAATTATGGTTTCCACTTACCTTGGTCCGTTAACAAGTCCCGCGAGCTAAGATGAACGAATACTATGCACCAGGTAGGATTCTAGAGAAGAGGAGGTGGGTCATTAAGACTGCTTAAGTACCAAGCTCTCCCTAGATCCAATCCTAGACATGCATATACTTGTTGCCACACCTTAACCCTTTGACCTATCCACGGTCGCAAAATATTAATTAACTCTTATGTAGTTATCATATGCTAGGCCCAAAACCCCTTACGAAGCCCAAACAAAGTCACATACCTGTATCTAGCCCATTAAGCCCAATCATATTCATATGGCCCTTAGGCCCAAATCACCTGTATATGGCCCATTAGGCCCAGTCAGATTCATATCCATGCTCACATACAGATTCCTATCACATAACATTAATATTCAACCTTTGCCTATTATGGGCCCAACAGCCCACAGGGCCCATTTAGCCCATTTTAGCCCGTATGGCCAAATCACAACCCAAGTCCATAGAATCACCCATGGGTCTCAGGCAACCTATCGATCTCTCCCTTACGAGTGCTCGCGCACTGGCAAGACTAACGTAGCCACACTTTTGGCTTTTTGGCATTTCAGTATTTCGGTATTTTGGCATTTTTGCGTTTCGACATTTCGGCTTTTGTCGATTAGTAGGGTGTGTGCAGTGTATGTACATACCTGGTAAGCAAGCGTGATGTGATCTCCTTAGCCCCAAACCTTACGCGATAAGTATAACAGCCTTTTTTAAATCCCTAACCACAATCAACTCTTAGATCTGCACCAATCTTGACTATTAAAACAGAATAATAGGTGACTCGTATCCAACACAAGTCCTCTTACCTTAACTATGACCATTCAGCCACCTTAGCCAACAGGAGAGGAAAACTTACCAAAATTGCAACACCTAAAGAACAATTTCGGCAGAGAGTTGAGATCCGAGATCCGATACTAATTCCCTACCACAGTTGATTAGAAAGAGTGAGGGACAATATTTGATAGTTAGAAAAGAAAATCGATTAGAAGAGTAACACTTACACTAGATTCGGTTAAAGAGTATTCGGCTCTAGAGATCTTAATGGCACAATTACTTATTCGACACCAAGGGAGAGAGGAAGAAGAATCGGCTAAACCCAAAAGTGAAACAAAGAAATCGGCACAAAAAAATAAAAAGGAGAACAAGGGTCTTCGGCTTTTGGAGAAATCGACAGAAAGAAAAGGAAGAAAATAAAAGGGTTTTCGACTTTTAGGAAATAGGGTTTCTGGCAATAAGGTGAGAAATAGAATTCAGCATTAGCTTGGCAACCCTGCATTCGGCACTTATTTATAGCCCTTATAGCCGAATTACCTGGCCCTCAGCTCCCTATTTGGCTCCATCACTTCCCACTTCTCATCTTCTCGTTTTTCTCCCTGATAACCCATTGATCCTTTCCTTAATTTTCTCTTCTGAATACTCCCCTTAGAGTCCATCTTTACGCCCTTCCAACCTTCTAGAAGGCCAAAATTAAACTCTTAAAAATACTAAGCTAGGATTCGAACCTAGGATCTCCTTGCTAGCCACTAACGCCACCTCCCTACACTCTAAGTGGCGTCACTTAGCCACCCCACCACAAGGTTTTTTGATGCCATTTTCCCCTATCTTTATTTAAAAGCCCAACTACTTGCGAATAAGGCCCTTTTAATTATTAAATTTTAATTTCTTCTACCCCTAGATTCGAACTCAAACCTTGACCAAGACCTACCAACGCGTAATTAACACTTAGCCGGGATTGCTAAGCACAAAAAGAAAAATTCACGATTTCAGGATTTTTGGGTTTTGGGATTTTTGGGGCGTTACAGAGCTTCAGTAACTTGTCGAATGCGCACCATGAAATCAATATAGTTGCTTTCTTTTAGTGTAAAGCCCTTCTGTGGATGCATCTATTGATTCTTGAAAATACTTTCGTATGCCGCTTTGGCTTCCTCACAGTGGAATTTATTTTGTTATTCGTCAATTTAAGTAGAAGCACGAGTTCTCTTGTGATGCATGATTAACCTGAACATAAGATGAAAACAAATATTTTCTCAAAAATTTAATCAGTATAAAATATTGATAATTCAATGAATTGAAAAATTAATTAATTGAATAGAATTAAAATTTAGGAGAAAATTTTATCTTATCATCTTTTTATAAAAGTTAGGAACTCAAAGAAAATAAATCTAAAGCAAAAGAGGTCGGTTTAGGGATGTTTGTAGGGTGTCTTGATGGTGAGGTGCGAGTAGCAAGACGGTAACGGCACGCTAGGGAGTAGCAGGATATGCGTGTACTGCGGCGGTGGCGCAACAAAGACTATCGTGCAAACAAAGAAGATCAGTGCGTTGGCACGCGTGAACAGGTGAGCATAACCTGTTGGTACGCACGTGAGCTGCTGGCCGAATGGGGCTACTAGGCGGTGTTGTGGCTAGAGAGTTGGGAGCTGCGGCACTAGGTGATTTGGTGGGTTTTGGATGCTAGGTTTGATTGAGGGATAACTGAAAAAAATAGAAAAGGTATAGAAAAGGTGGGTGAAATTTATAGTGAGAGGAGTGGGAGTTTAATTAGAATTCATAAAACAATTTAATACTTAAAATATTCTAAGTTCTAATTCTAGATAGAGTTAACAACAATTAATAATTAATATAATGCAAATTAAATTATTATTTGCTATTAATTTATTAAAGATAAATACTTATCATGTAACATCTCGAAATAAGGACTAAATGGAATAGTGGTTACGAAACCACAAATCTGATATAGAAAATTTTATTTCAATTAATTTTTATGATTTACCGAGTGAATAGATGCATGTGTTAGAGTATTGATAAGAAATTTTATAGATTGCATGTTTAATTTGCCTATTAGGGCTTATTTGCAGAAGTTGCTGTAATAGCCCGATTTAATTTGCCTATTAGGGCTTATTTGCAGAAGTTGCTGTAACAGCCCGATTTAGTGCCTAAACGGAATGATGGTTTTAGAACCACGAATTTGAAATTAAAAAATTTATTCCGATTAAGTTTTAAGGTTTCTTTATTGATTAAAATATTGTGTAAAAATATCGTTAAGAAATTTTACTGATAAATTGCTTAATTGGAGTTTTAGGACTAAATTGCAAAAGTTGCAAAATATATGTTCTAATTCATAAGTACTTGATTGAAATGAGAGTTTAAAGGGGAGGTCCTTAAATGGTAATTAGACCATTATATTTCGTTTGGACAAAAATGGGCATGAATAGGACAACTTTAAAGAAAGGCCTTAAGGGCATTTTAGTCATTTGGTAATTAAAAGAAATAAAAAGGGAAAATAAGGCCAAAATTGACTCATCTTTTTCATGGAGGCCAAAATTAGCATGAGGGAAGCCATGGCTAGGGTTTTCAAGCTTTCCAAGATCAATAATCCCGGAAAATGAGATTTGAACCTAGAATGGGAGAAAAATCGAAAATAGGAAAAGTTGGTAAACTGGCCGTTTTAGTATCGAGGTAAGTTCATATGTATAATAAGCATTAATTTATGCATGTTTCAATGTAATATTGATATATTTACTATGATTGCCGAGGTGTTGAAAGTAAGTATAATTATGGTGATTTAAATGTTCAATATTAATTCGACATGGAAATGAGAAAGTATGTAAGTTTGTATGTAAATATTACATTATCTTTATTTACGTTTTTATATTTCAGCATATTTTATGTATTGTAGCTGACTTTTGAATTATAATTGACTATTGGAAGAATGGAATAAAGTATTAGATAGTGAGATACTTCCCGTTTGAACCTTTGGAATCGAAAGATACGGATGGTATGAAGCTAGGTCACATGTGTAATATGGGATGTATACCATGTGTACAAGAGAGCTACGGGATATATGTAGCTAGGTCGCATGCGTGATTCCAGGTAAAGGACACCATATAGACAAGAGAGCTACGAGATAAACTGGCTAGGTCACATGGGTGGTACTAAGTGTTCACCATGTGTACAAGAGAGCCAAAATTATGTGTACAAGAGAGCTTCAATTTTAAAGGTGGGCTGTGTGCGATACCATCGCGTATCTGTTATTATTCTGAAGCGTTCAACTGGGAAATTGACTAAATGAAATTGTGTATGACTTTGTGATGATAATTGTAAGTATATACGTGTGTAACTTATGAGCAATATGCTCAATATGGGAATGGAAATTTGAGAGATTGTTATGGGTAAGTGATGAATACAAATGGAGTGTGAAAGATCAAAATTGATAATAAAACTGTTCGGGATAGTTGCAGTGATGGGAATCTAAAAATTTACCAAAAATAGTAGAAATTGAATCAGAGACTGAATGAAATATCAAATTAGATCTTAATGAATCTATTTTCATATAACGGAAACAGAGCAAGCAAAGGAATTCTATATGATGAGATATCTAAGTTTTTGAGAGACTGGTTTAGAATGACTATGTGATCCCCTGTTCTAGCTTGGAAAAATCATTAAAAATTTTAAAAAAATAATTATGGGATATAATTTATATGCTTGAAATCCTTAATGAGTCTAGTTTCAAATGATATAAACGAGAACATCCTTTAAATTCTGTACGAGGATAAAATTGATTCGTAGTGAAGAATGGTCAGGGCAGTTGAGCAGTGAAATAGGGGTAACTTAAATGAATTAACTGTACTTATTGGCTAGACCAAAAATTTTGAAAATTTTATGGTAAAAATATACCTGAATCTAGTTTCAAGGGAAATTAACGGCTTGTAATTTGGAGTTCTGTAGCTCCAGAAATAAATAATTTAGCTGCTAGTACTCTGCTAGACAGCTTATTTTGAACCTGTTTATGATTGTAATAGTGAAAGTATGTGTGCTTGTGATGGTAATGTTCCGGGAACATATTGTGAATTTGTCTAAAGTATGATAATGTATTGTTATTAATATTTACATATTTACTTACTAAGCTATAATGATTACTCCCTTCCTTTCCTTTTTTCCGATAGTGTTACAGATGTTAGCTCGAGTTGGAGGTCGCCGGAGGTTAAATCACACTATTAAACTATTGATCGATATATAAAGGTTTTAAAGTATTTTTAAGTCTTTGACATGTATGGGGACTCATTTAATTATTACTAAGTTGCTAGGAGTTCGCCTAAAATACTAATCTATGTTAATTGAAGGTCTTTATTGTATAAAGTCATTTAATGAAGATAGTCTTGATTATGTTATTAATTAAATGATGTAAATTATGAATGTGCATGGTTGCCTATGCGTACAGTTGAATTAAAGCATGATATGGGCCTTGTAAGCTCTTCTTAAGGGACAGCTTGAATATGTTTGAAAAAGTTTTAAATTAGAGTGAAATTATGAATCGGTTTTTATATGATGATTAGTGATTAAGTCTGGTAATGCCTCATACCCTGTTCCGGCGTCGAACACGGGTTAGGGGTGTTACATATTAAATAAAATATGATCAAATTTAAACTAATCCTAATTCTATGCAAAGTTGATAATAATTAATATATATTATAATTATTCTAGATGCCTTTTGAAAATATTTACAAAAAGAGACATATAATTTTTAATATTTACAAAAAGAGCAACCAAAATTTGAAAATAATTCAATTAAGTACATATAGTTAAAGAAAATTTGAAATTGAGTTGCAATTTAAAACTTGGATCAAAATTGACCTTTTTCTTTAAAAAACTAAAAATTTATTTTTCCATTTAGGGAATAATTTCTTAGAAAATTATGTTAAAATCAATTCTCAGGAAAGATTGTAGGGGTCACAAGCGGTCCTGCTTAAGTTCCAACTTCCTAGGCAGAATTTATTTAAACATACTAATCCCGAAAATATACCCTAAATCATTTATTTAAAAAGGAAAATAAGAAAAATTAATCATTTGATAAAATGAACGAGATTTGATCCCGTTCAATTTTATCTCCCCAGTAATGTTTTAAGCGCTGAGCATTAAGTTGAAAATTACCTCCCTTACTTTGAAGTTCGAGAACTCCGTATACATAAACTCAGTGAATTGTAAATGGACTGAACCAACGTGATTGTAACTTACCTAGAAATAACCTTAATATGGAATTGAATAACAAGACTTGCTGACCTGTTTCAAATTCTCAAACT
This sequence comes from Gossypium anomalum, assembly GCA_025698475.1. Lineage (NCBI taxonomy): Eukaryota > Viridiplantae > Streptophyta > Magnoliopsida > Malvales > Malvaceae > Gossypium > Gossypium anomalum. Next base: position 35,953,301 of record CM046967.1, read on the forward strand.
CCAATGTGCTTGTCATTCCATTTCTTAAGTCTTTCCTTGAGTAATTTAGCATTTTCGTATGAGAACATTTGGAATTCTTCTAACTCATTGAGTTGGATCATCTGATTCTCTTTAGCAAGCTTAAGATCCAAGTTGAGTTGTTGAAGAGCCTAGTAAGCTTTGTACTCTAACTCTAAGGGCAGATGACAGGCTTTCCCAAAGACCAACTTGTAGGGTGGCATCCCTAAAGGTGTCTTGTATGCTGTCCTATAGGCCCATAAAGCATCATCCAGTCTTTTGGACCAATCTTGTCGGTTCGGGCAAACATCTTTGTTTGCAAGTTCAACTTGCCCAATCGTCTACGGGTGGTAAGCTGTGGCAACCTTGTGCTTCACTCCATGTTTTTCGAGTAACCATTTCAACCACTTATTCACAAAATGTGACCCTTCATCACTGATGATGGCTCTTAGGGTTCCAAACCTTGTGAACAGATGCTTTTGCAAAAAATTCATCACAAACTTAGCATCGTTTTTCAGATATGCCTCAGCTTCAACCTATTTAGACACGTTGTCTACTGCTAACAATATGTACTTGTGACCAAAAGACGAAGGAAAAGGACTAAGAAAGTCAATACGCCAAACATCAAATAATTCTAATGCAATGATGTTTGTTTGAGGCATCTCATTTCTATTGGTGACGTTTCCAACCCTTTGGCATCAATCACAACTCCTTATGTAAGTAAACATGTCTTTAAATAGTGTTGGCCAAAAGAATCTGGCTTGCAATACTTTGGCCGCACTACGTGTACCTCCAAAGTGTCCCCCACTCAGAATTAAGTGGCAATGATATAGAATCTCCTGTACTTCATCTTCTTCCATGCATCTCCTAATCATTTGATCTGCACACCTTTTAAACAAGTATGGCTCTTCCCAGAAATAGTACTTCATATCGTGAAAGAACTTTTTCTTTTGATGACACGTCTTATCAATCGGCATCAAACCACAAGCTAAATAGTTAGCAATATCAGCAAACCAAGGGGTATTATGGACATAATTTAACTTCACCATATGTTCATCTGGAAATGTCTCCTAAATAGGTATAAGTGAAGTATTCCCTTCTTGCGGCTCCAATCTAGACAAGTGGTCTGCTACTTGGTTTTCTACTCCCTTTCGATCTTGGTTTTCTAGATCAAACTCTTGAAGTAGAAGTACCCATCGGATCAGTCTCGGCTTAGCATCTTTCTTGGCAAGTAAGTACTTAATTGTTGAGTGGTTCGTATAGACAGTTACCTTGGTACCTACAAGATAAGATCAAAACTTGTCAAAAGCAAACACAATAGCAAGTAACTCTTTCTCTGTTACCATATAATTTAGTTAGGCTCCTGTCAGAGTTTGACTTGTGTAATAGATGGGATGAAAAACTTTGTTCCTTCGCTGGCCCATGATAGCTCATATCGCGAAGTCACTTGCCTTACACATCAATTCAAATGGCAAATCCCAGTCTGGTGTGATGATTATGGGTGTCGAAACTAACTGACTTTTCAAATATTTGAAAGCTCTTAAGCAGTCCTCATCAAATTTGAACGTTGTGTCCTTTTCCAATAATTTGCATAAAGGTTTAGCAATTTTGGAGAAGTCCTTGATAAATCTTTGATAGAAACTAGCGTGGCCCAAAAAGCTCCTAACACCCTTTACTGATGTTGGAGGTGGGAGTTTCTCAATAACGTCTACGTTTGCTTTATCTACCTCAATTCCATGTCTCATTACCCGATGCCCTAGAACAATACCTTCTCGTACCATGAAATGACACTTTTCCTAGTTGAGTACGAGGTTTGTTTCTTTGTATTGCCCTAGTACCTTGGGTAGATTGGCTAGACAATCATCATATGTATCTCCAAATACTGAAAAATCATCCATAATGACTTCCAAGTATTTCTCAACCATATAAGTAAAAATAGACATCATACATCTTTGAAATGTAGCAGGTGCATTACATAACCCAAATGGCATATGTCTAAATGCAAATGTACCGTACTCGCAAGTGAATGTTGTCTTGTGTTGATCTTCCGATGGTACTATAATCTAATTATACACTGAGTATTGTAAACTGAAAAATATATAGGATTTTTTCTATGTAATTTATCACCCTTTTACTTAAATTCATTGTTAAAACTATGTAATTGTTTAATAAATTAATCAAATATGAGAAAATATGAAATTAGGACATAAAAATTATTAAAAAGTGATTTTATGCTTTATTATATAGTTTTCATGCATAAAATTGCTTATTTTATATTGATTTGTACATATTACATTTTTTACAACATAAAATGGGCTATTCATGATTAAATTAAATAATAAAATATAAAATTATATTTAATAAATCATTTTAGATATTTCATTAATAATTTGGGTTGTAATTAATTATTTAAATTGGATAAATTTTATTCTTTGGTCCATTAACTTATTGATTTATTTTGGACAAGTCTGATAGTTTTGTTGGATTACAAAAACTGTCCAAATTGAAAACCAAGTCAACCCAAATTTGCTACACATGGCTATCCATTTAAACCACATTTTGGTTTAATTATACAAGGTCCTTGCATTGTTGAAGAAATTAGAGGTTTGCCTGAAGATTTACATTGGACCGAGTCTCAGTCCTGAGTTATTATGACATTTAAATTGCTAAAACAATCAAGCAAAAATCAGCTCAAATATCACTAATTGTGGCCGGCCACTCATGGAAGAAGTTGGAAGAGACTAAACCCAGTTATTTTTATCAAACTACCCACCTCTCTTCACCTATAAATAAGACCCCTTCATTCCCTCATTCATCATTCCTTATCCATCATCATTCCCTCTTCTCTCTCAATTCTCTTAGCATTTTCCATTTCCCACACCTAGCATCATCTCTTCATAGAGATTTTAACAACTAAGCCTCTTAAAGAGCCTTTGGTCGGCCACCTTGGAGAGCCATCAGCAAAGGAGCAAAGTCAAGAAACGAAGGAGCCTCGTCAGTCAAAGTCTTGGGTGACAGCCACTTTGATTTGGGTTTAATCTTTCTTTTTTTAATTTAATCTAAAAATGTTTGCTATGTGTTATTTGTTCTTGTTTACAACAATGTTAGCTTGATTTTATTTAAGCTAGGATGATTGCTTTGATTAAATAATATTTATTTGATTCATGTTTACAATGTTTGAGCCTTAGTCAATCATGTTTTCAATTAAAATCAAGTCTGTATTTCATTCATACATGATGGAAATGCACCTGAATTAGTTGAGCGATCCTAACCAGACGACGACTAGTGGACACATAATTGAAATGTGCATGCTCAATTTAGATCCTAACCCGATTAAATTACAGGTTGCATAACAACTCTAACCAAGCTCTGTTATCTGCATAGTTTTTATATTTGTGTGATTAAACTGTTTCAAACCTAACACGTCCCTGTTACCTCACACAAATGCTAAAAAACCATTAGTAAATAAAAATCAGTAAAATGTGTATTTACTAATTAAAGGATTTCGAAAGGACCTAATGTGGTTTCCAAACTCCTGAAAGATCGAGTTGCCATGGAATGCTTTTCCAAATGTTATTAAGCATGTTGATAATAAATGGAGTTTAATTAAAGTAATTGTCCTAGTTTATTTATGTTATAATTGTTGTAAATTGTGTTTAATTTTGCTAAAATCTATTTCATTCATATAGTTTGCATACTTAGGATAATTTTCATTTGGGATCATTGCATTTAGTTTAATATATTTAAGTTTAATCATCACTTCTCAACCATATTGTGTTTTTATTTACCAAGTTGTTAGTATAATTTTACAATTAAGTGATTTAACACAAATACAATCCCTATGGAGACAATAACTCGATATTTACTTATTACTTGATAACTACTGTATACACTTGCACAGACCTACAGGTTACAAGTTTTTGGCACTGTTATCGAGGATTGTTAACTGTTGCCATAGTCATTTTTTTTGTAAAATTATTTACTTCCAAGTTGGTTTATTTCTAACATTACTAACTTATTCTTTTTAATTTTCTGATTTTCTTTTTAGATGTTTATGAGCATAGATCGGATTATCGATTTACTCACTGTAGACCCTGAAATTGAGTGAACTTTCAGACACAGAAGATGTGAACGAATAGCTCAAAGACAAGTCAAGATAGACCTTGGAAATTAGAATCAAGACCAAAGGTAATAAAGTCAATCATGTACGAAACCCCATCCTCATTGCCGATGATAGGGACCGATGCATCAGACAATATGTTGTGCCACTTTTCAGTGAGTTAAATCCATGAATTAGAATGCCAGATATTGAGGCAACCCAATTTGAATTGAAACCAGTGATGTTTCAAATGCTCTAAACGGTGGGCCAATTCAGTGGTATGCCCACTGAAGATTAACATCTCCACCTTCGATTGTTTATGGAGGTGAGTGATTCATTCAAGATAGCTGATGTGACTGAAGACGCACTGAGGTTGAAGTTGTTTCCATACTCGTTGGGAAATCAAGCACGAGCATGGCTCAATTCATTGCCACCAAGTTCCATATCTACATGGCAAGAATTAGCAGAGAGATTTTTGGTTAAGTATTTCCCACCTAGCAAAAATGCTAAGTTAAGGAACGAGATCACAACTTTCTAACAATTAGATGACGAGTCTTTGTTTGAGGCTTAGGAGTGATTCAATGAGTTACTTCATAAGTGTCCTTATCATGGGATTCCTCATTTTATCTAGTTGGAGACATTCTATAATGGTCTCAATGCACATACAAGATTGATAGTAGATACTTCTGCGAATGGTGCAATTTTTTCTAGGTCTTATAATGAGGCTTATGAGATCATTGAGAGGATCGAGAGGAATAACTATCAATGGCCAACAAATCGAATAGCTTTAGAAAGACGCGTAGCCAGAGTTCATAAAGTTGACGCCCCCACTTCGTTATCAGCTCAAGTATTATCTATTTCCTCTATGTTAAAATAGTTTACCGCTAATAGTGCTAATAATTTTGTAGCTCAGCCACCAAGTCTGTTTAAAGTAGTTTCTTAGGTGTACTATGGGAAAGATCATTCTTTTGAGATTTGTCTATCAAACTCGAACCAGTGTACTATGTGGGAAACCAACATCAAAATAAGAGTGGACAAGGACCCCAGCCCAACTTCTACAATCCTTCATGGCGTAATCATCCTAACTTTTCTTGGAGCAACCAAGGAAATGGATCGAACAACAGCTTATTGCGGCATAGACCCAACCAATCTCAAGGGTTTAATCAACAAGCTCCAAAGCCACCTCAAGCTGAGGCATCAAATAGTTTGGAGAACTTGTTGAAAGCGTACATGGAAAAGAATTACGCTTTGATCCAAAGCCAAGCAACAACATTAAAAAATTTAGAAAACCAAATGGGTCAGTTAGCTACAGAGCTTCGTAATAGACCGCAAGGAACCTTGTCGAGCGATACTGAGAATCCATGAAATTTGGGTAAAGAACATATCAAGACAGTAGCATTACGAAGTGGTAAAATTTTGGAACCCCGATTGATTGATGTCGAAGATAAGCATGTTGAGAAAAATCAACCAGCTGCTGAAATTCTTACACCAAAAGAGTCAGAATCTGCAATGATTGACAAGGTAAATCCTAACTTAGTGAATTCAGATACTTTAACATCTTCTTTGGATGTAGATTTACCTACTCAGAAGAGTTATCCAATTCAACCAAAAGTTTCATCACCTCAATATCCACAAAGATTGCAGCAACACAAGTAGAAACAGGAGGTGTAATTCAAGAAATTTTTGGATGTTCTGAAGCAGTTACATATCAATATTCTGTTGCTGGAGGCTTTAGAACAAATGCCTAATTATGTGAAGTTTATGAAGGATATACTGTCCAAGAAGAAACGGCTGAGTGAGTATGAGACTGTTGTCTTAACAAAGGAGTGCAGTACGTTCTTGCAGAACAAACTGCCACTGAAATTGAAAGACCCATGAAGCTTTACTATACCCTATAACATTGGTGAATCTTACTGTGGTAAAGCTTTGTGTGATTTAGGAGTGAGTATCAACTTGATGCCTAAGTCTATTTTCAAGATGCTAGGGACTACAACTGTGAAGCTTCAGCTAGCGGATCGATCTTTAGCATATCTCAAAGGAAATATCAAGGATGTTTTGGTAAGAGTCAATAAATTTATTTTTCTTGCTGATTTTATTGAAGTAGATTTTGAAGTAGATAAGGAAGTGTCGATCATCCTTTCTTTGCCACGAGAAGAACATTAATTGATGTGCAGAAAGGTGAACTCACCATGCAATTTCAAGACACTCAGGTAACCTTTAACATTCTTAAAGCGATGAAATTTCTCGATTCGGTAAAAGAGTGTTAAGTTATGGAAGAGATAGAAACATTAGTTTCTATGGAAAGCAATTTTAAAGAAGATCCATTAGAGAAAGCATTAGATCTTGACCCTTTGGAGGATGAAGAAGGTGAAAAAAACATGGCTTTGATGAAAGCCAATCCGAGAAATTTTATTCAATCCACACGGCTTGAACAGTTAGAGTTAGAAGTCAGAGATTTTATGTAACCCAAGTTTTCAATTGAAGAACCACCTAAACTCGAACTAAAGGTACTTCTTTCTCATTTGAAATACGTTTATTTAGGTGACTGTTTTGCTTTGCTTGTGATTATTTCAGCAGAACTGACGAAAGATCAAGAGGAGCAACTAATTACTGTTCTAAAGAAATTTAAGAAAGCAATTGGTTGGACCATAGTTGATATTCGAGGTATAAGCCCTTCTTTTTACATGCATAAAATTATTTTAGAAGAAGGCGAAAGAGCTCGAATTGATGGGCAAAGGAGGCTCAATCCTATTATGAAAGAAGTTGTAAGAAAGGAAGTGATCAAATGGTTAGATGCAGGAATCATCTATCCTATTTTAGATAGTTTTGGGTAAGTTTAGTTTAGGGTTTAGTCCTATTTCAAAAAAGACGAATCTTGTCCTTAACTGGGAAAAATGCCATTTTATGGTTAAGGAAGGGATTATCTTAGGGCATAAAATCTCAAAGAGAGGAATTGAAGTCGATAAAGCAAAGGTGGACATAATTGAAATATTATTGGACCCAATTAACGTAAAAGGAGTCAGAAGTTTCTTACGCCATGCCAGTTTTTACTGAAGGTTTATCAAAGATTTCTCGAAAATTTCTAAACCATTGTGTTTGTTGTTATAGAAAGATACAGTGTTTGATTTCAACAAAGCATGTTTGAAAGTTTTTAAAGATCTGAAAAAATGGTTAATCTCGGCCCCAATAATCGTTACACCTGATTAGAGCTCATCTTTTGAGTTGATGTGCGATGCAAGTGATTATGTTGTTGGAGCTGTGATAGGTCAAAGAATAAACAAAGTGTTTCATCCTATTTACTATGCAAGTAGAACTTTGACGAGAGCCCAACTCAATTATACGGTAACTGAAAAGGAACTCTTTGCTATAGTTTTTACTTTTTACAAATTCCGCTCATATTTTATAGGTAGCAAAGCTACAGTATTTACTGACCATGCGGCCATTAAATACTTCCTCACGAAGAAAGATGCAAAACCGAGGCTAATTTGTTGGATACTTTTACTCCAAGAATTTAACCTTGAGATCCAAGATAGAAAAGGTGTCAAAAATGAAATAGTTGATCATCTATCGAGATTGGAATAAGATGAGGTAACTCGGTCATGTGTGCCTATCAATGAGAATTTCCCAAATGAACACTTATTTGAGGTAAGTCGAATTCATGAAACACCTTGGTTTGCTGATTTTTCCAATTATCTTGCATGTGGAATAATTCCTCGAGAAGTGACATACCAACAAAGAAAAAAATTCCTTTATGATAGTCGGTATTATTTTTGGGAGGATCTGTTTTTGTTTAAACAATGTGTAGACAATATAATCTGAAAGTCTATAGTTGAAAGTGAGATTGCTGAAATCTTGTATCATTGTCATTCATCTCCAAGTGGAGGACACTTTGGTGGTTCACGTATTGCAGTAAATATTTTACAAATAGGTTTCTTTTGGCCTACACTATTTAAAGATGCTTATGCTTATGTGAAGAATTGTTATAAATGCCAAAGGATCGAAAATATATCGAGGAATGAGATGCCCTTGACAAACATTTTGGAGATTGAATTATTCGAATTATGGGGCATTGACTTCTTAGGCTTGTTTTCTTCTTCGTATGGGAACAAATACATCTTAGTTACTGTGGGCTATGTATCCAAGTGGGTTTAAGCTGAAGCATACCCTACAAATGATGCTAAGGTAGTCATGTGATTCCTACATAAGCATGTGTTTACACGATTTGGGACACCAAGATCTATTATTAGTGATGAAGATTCTCACTTTGTGAACAAATGGCTTAAGTGTTGCTTGACAAATATGATGTGAAGCACAAGATTGCTATTACCTATCACCCCCAGTCTAATGGGCAAGTTGAAAGAGTAACAGCCCGATTTAGACCCTATTCGGAACGGTGGTTTTGGGACCACGAATCTGAGTCAGAAAAATATTTAAAAATTATTTTCAGTGTTTATTATGTGTGAATTTATATGTGTGAAATTTTCGTGATTTAATTTTATCATTTAGTGTCCGATTAAATAAAAGGATTTAATCGCGTAAAGTGAAAAATTTGGTGGTTAGATATGTAAGGACTGAATTGAACTTTTCTTATTAATATGAAGTATTTAAAGTGATAATGGACCATTTCATTTATAAGTGGGTAGTTGTGGACATGATATATATAGTTTACCAATTAATTTTGAAAGGTTAAATGTGTAAAATAATAAGTGATGTATATGTTATATTATTATACAAATTAAAAAGCTAGGTTAAATGTTCATCTTTTGACCGAAACAAAAAGAAGAAAGAAAAGAAATAACAAAGCTAGGTATTCGGCCATTATTGGTTCAATTTCAAGGTTAGTTTGGTTACGGTTTTTGATAATTTTTACGTTTTTGAGATCATTGCTTCGAATACTATCCGACCCATGTAGAATTTCTGATTTTGATGAATATTTTGAGTTATGCCATTGATGAATATTTGTGTTTTGTGATGTTTGATGATAAATTATGAAAGATATGTTTTGGATTAATATGTTTTGTATTGGAATTTTTGGTGAATTTGAGTAATTAGGGCTAAATTGCAAAGATAATAAATTGAATGACTAAAATGAAAAATAAATTAAATGTGTGTATTTGTATGTACTGGAGGAACATTTGGCCTAAATATGTTACATGGAGATTTTGTGTATTTTGTGTTTTATACAATTAGGACTAATTTGTAAAAGTATGAAATATTAAGGGTAAAATGATAATTTTCCCATTTGTGTTGTTGGATTAAATTGAATGAAATTGTGTTTGACTGAGATTAATTTCAAATTCTATAGATCAAGAACAAAAGAAACTGGACTTGGATCAGGAAAAAACAAAAATAGTCGAATAGTCGATTTACATCGCTCGTCGATATCCGAGGTAAGTTTTTAAGCAATTAAACATTGTTAATTTTGAATGTAACTTAGTTTAATATGTTGATTTAGAATTCATAAGTATATAGTAGAGTAGCCGAATGTGAATAAGCATAGAAATATCGTATTTGAGTTTAATTCTACTAAGTTATAACATTTGGAAGTCCATATGAACTATATGGATTATCTGGAATTTTTGATATATGGATTGTTGATGAGACAGCTTTATAATAGTGATATTTAGGCTTTGAGCCTAGCAAGCCTTGTGCTGGTGAATTAAATCAGGCTTATGCCTAGCAGGCTTATTGCCGGTGTATAAAAATCAGACTTTGAGTCTAGCAGGCCTTGTGCCGGTGTGAGATACAGGTTTAGGCCTAGCAAGCTTTATGCCAGTGAGTTATTATAAGTACATGCTTAAAAGACTTTTTGCCGATGTGGTAATTGAATATATTAAACGAGCTAAAATGAGCAGGTACGTGATAATTGGTTACCAATTTGAAAATAGGTGAAAGGATTTCTTAATATGTGATGAAAAATGATTCATGAAGTTGTTGTAGCATATGTGTTACTATGAGAGATATATTTGGCCTTCTAGTTGTATATGATGCAAGGTTAAAGTTTGAGTGATAAATATATGTTTATAAATATAAAAGTATATTCGTTTATATAAGACAATATGGTTTAGAAATTTGAGTATATATTGACAATGTATACATAAATATTCGACCAAGGAGAAATTGTCCTATGAAAGAATATGTTATATATGTATGGAATTAAAAGCTTGAAATTAAATGTTTTTACATATGCATCAGTTGATTTATTTATGAAATGATTAGTAATTGAAATGTTATTATGCATTAATTTTTTAATTTGCTTAAGGCTTACTAAGCTAAGTTAGCTTACTCTGTGTGTATGTTTATTCTTTTTTCTTATAGATTTGAAAGTTAGTTACGGGCTCGAGGATCATCGGTGAAGTCTTCCACACTATCGTCAACCTTCAGTACTTTTAAAAGTCTTATTTCGAACTTATGGCATGTATATGCTAATATGTATTTTGTCCGAACTTAGATATGTATAATTTAAGCCATGCGAATATGGCTTAACTACTAAGTTTGAATTTGGTTATGTTTAGTCATCGTTTAATTCATTTTGGTTATAATATTATATGCTATTAATGAATGGTATATGTGATTGGTGTTATACGTTTTGGAAATGGCTTGATTATGGTTGATGAGTCGGTCATGGTGTGTATAAATTTTTCATAAGTATGACTGGATGATTCGGTTTTTGCTGGACTATGTTTGAGATCCTTTAGATTATTACGTCATGTGTTTTGAATGGAAGTTACATGTGGTATATATATATACATATATTTTGAGTGTTGAAAATGCTTGGTAAATTTGATTATGTGTATTGGGTTGGTTCGGTTATGGTATTCATATATAAGTGATTATTTGTATTTTGGTTGTTGTATCTAGTCATAGTATTTAATATGAGATAGCATTATGAGTTGTTTGGTTATGTCCGAACATGACATAAGATCGTTTTGATATGTTCGTTATAAGATGGAAACATATGTAATGGTTTTTTTTAACTTGTGAGTTGGCGTTTGACTATATAAATAATTATGCACAAGGATTTGACTTGATATGTATTTTATCTTAAGTATATATATATTTATACATATAAACATGATGATGGTTAATGATGTGTTTCGGCTGTGTATGAATAGGGAATGTATATGGTGTTATAATGAATTTTGCATTATTAAACTAAAAATGCACGTTATTTATAGGATAATATTTAGTGTATGCTTAATGTGCGTATTAAAATAGGTATTGATTTTTTTTTTAAAAAAATAGATGAACAAGGTTGGAAGTGAATAATTTTCTAATATAATGGAGAATGCTTTTATGTTCGACTTGACGAAATGAAGATGATAAAATGAATGGTTTATAAATGTGTACAAGTATATGCATGTGATTATTCGAATAGGTGTTCTGACTGGTAATACCTTGTAACCCAGTCTGGTGATGGAAACGGGTTAGGGGGGTTATATTTTATTGGTATTAGAGTTACGATTTAGTCGATTCTAGGACTAAAGTAGCATGTGTGAGTCTAGCTATACATGCCATAATATTTGCTGCGATAGTGTTATGACTTCTGACATTGAAAATATGTTTTCGTATAGTAAATGGATCTCGTCAGAGCTGTAGCTGATGATGTTGAGAGTGTAGCACCTGCTCCCGCGCATGAGACAGCGCCAGTTGAATCTTGGCTGATCTCGAGTAGCCATGAGGGGGAGGCTAAACAAGCCTTCTATCAAATGATGAATGATTGGTTTACTCAATATATCCGATCTAACCCGACTACACAACAACCTCCACCCCCGAATAATTTATCTCCGATACCTGTGGTACCTCCTATGATTGATCCGATGAGATTTAACAAGCCTCATGTTGATAAAATCAAAAAACACGGGGCTAAAGAATTCAGAGCTACAGATGATGATGATGCTGAGCGAGCTGAATTCTGGCTTGATAATACTATCCATGTGTTTGATGAGTTATCTTGTACTCTGGATGAGTGCTTAAAGTGTGCCATATCCCTGCTACGAGACACCGCATATCACAGGTGGAATACAGTAGTATCAGTGGTTTCGAAAGAACGAGTGACCTGGGACTTCTTTCAGATTGAGTTTTGTAAGAAATACATCAGCCAGAGATTTATTGATCAGAAACGCAAAGAATTTCTGGAGCTAAAGCAGGGTCAGATGACTATGATAGAATATGAGTGAAAATTTGTGAGACTCAGTCGATATGCCCGTGAGTGTGTTTCAATTGAAGTTATCATGTGTAAAAGATTCGAAGACGGTTTGAACAAAGTCACTAAATTATTGGTTGGTATACTTGAAATCAAAGAGTTTGTAGTACTTGTTGAGCGAGCTTGAAAAGCCGAAGAGCTCGGGAAAGAGAAAAGAAAAGCTGATTTTGAAGCCAGAGATTCTCGTAAGAGATCATCGGGTAAGACTTTTCACTCAACATCGAAGAAATTCAGAGATGATTCTAGTCAATCTAAGGATACTGTGGGCTTTTCTAGATGAGATCGAGCCCGACCCCCTGTGAGTTCACGAGCCACTTTGATAGCTAGTATTGGTAATGTTTGATAGAACAGAGTCAAGTGCAAGCATTGTGGTAAGTGGCATTCTAGAGATTACAGATTGCATGACCGGTCATGTTTTAAATTTGGATCGATGGATCATTTTATCTGAGATTAGCCGATGTTAGCCGAACAAAACACTATTCAGAACGTAAGACCGAGTAATATGTCAGTACGAGGCAGACCACCCAGGCATTCAGGTAATGTAGGTGGCAGTCAGAGAGGGACGAAAGATATGGCAGTTTGATCTGAGGCTTGTGCACCTGCCAGAGCATATGCTATACGCGCTCGCGAGGATGATTCTTCCCCAGATGTTATCACTGGTACTTTCACTCTTTATGATATTAGTGTTATTGCATTGATTGATCCTGGTTCGACTCATTCTTATGTGTGTAAAACATTAGTATCCAGTAAGACTTTGCCTGTTGAGTCTACTGAGTTTGTGATTCGAGTATCGAACCCCCTAAGCCGGTGTGTTTTGGTTGACAAAGTATGTAAAAATTGCTCGTTGATGATTCGAGATTCATGCTTTCCGGCCGATTTGATGTTGTTACCTTTTGACGAGTTTGATATAATTTTGGGTATGGATTGGCTGACTTTGCACGATGCCGTTGTTGATTGCAAAAGAAAGACCATTGAATTGAGATGTCAAAACAATGAGATTATTCAGATTGAATCTAATGATCTGAATGGTTTACCAGCAGTAATATCTTCGATGTTAGCTTAGAAGTATGTGAGAAAAGGTTGTGAAGCTTACTTTGCTTATGTGCTTGATAGTAAAGTGACTGAAAGGAAGACTGAATCCGTACCAGTTGTGTGCGAGTATCCAGACGTGTTTCCTGAAGAATTGTCAGGTTTGCCACCTATCTGAGATGAAGAGTTTGGTACTGAGTTAGTACCGGGGATGACTTTAATTTCAATAGCTCCGTACTAGATGGCACCTACTGAATTAAAACAATTGAAATCTCAGTTTCAAGAGTTGACAGATAGAGGTTTCGCGAGACCGAGTTATTCTCCTTGGGGTGCGCCATTTCTGTTTGTGAAAAAGAAAGATGGAACTATGAAAATGTGTATTGATTATCGCCAACTAAATAAGGTGACTATAAAAAATAAATATTCGTTGCCACAGATTGACGACCAATTCGATCAGTTGAAAGGAGCTTCAGTGTTTTCGAAGATAGATTTGAGATCGGGTTATTATCAGTTGCGAGTCAGAGACTCTGATGTGCCAAAAACTGCTTTTCGAATGAGGTACGGACATTATGAGTTTCTAGTTATACCGTTAGGACTTACTAATGCACCTGTTGTTTTTATGGATTTGATGAATCGGATCTTCAGGCAGTATTTAGATCGATTTGTAGTTGTATTCATTGATGATATATTAATCTACTCCCATGATGAAACCGAACATGCTGAGCATTTGAGACTTGTGTTACAGACTTTGCGAGAAAAATAGTTGTATGTGAAGTTTAGTAAATGTGAGTTCTGGTTACACGAAGTTAGCTTTCTGGGACATGTTTCAGCATCAGGTATTCGGGTTGATCCGAGTAAGATTTCAGCAATACTTGGCTGGAAACCTCCGAGAAACGTTTCTGAAGTCTGAAGTTTTTTGGGACTTGCTGGTTACTATAGACGATTTGTGAAAGGGTTCTCGATGGTTGCAACCCCGATGACCAAGCTACTACAAAAAGATGTTAAGTTTGAGTGGTCAGAAAAATGCCAGAAAAGTTTTGACCAGTTGAAAGCCCTTTTGAACGAAGCTCCAGTGCTAGTTCAACCAAAATCGGGTAAAGAATTTGTTATTTATAGTGATGCATCTTTAAATGGTTTGGGCTATGTTTTAATGCAAAAAGGCAGAGTTATAGCTTATGCCTCGAGACAGTTAAAGCCGCATCAAAAGAACTATCCGACGCACGATTTAGAGTTGGCAGCTATTGTGTTTGCATTGAAAATATGGCACCACTATCTGTTCGGTGAAAAATGTCATGTTTATTCTGATCATAAAAGTCTCAAGTACTTGATGACTTAAAAGGATTTGAATTTGAGGCAGCGTCGATGATTAGAGTTGCTAAAAGATTACGAGTTAGTGATTGACTATCATCCGAGAAAGGCTAATGTTGTTCTGATGCTCTAAGTCGAAAATCCCAATTTGCTTTACGTGCAATGAATGCACATATGGTTATGTCAGATGATGGTACGATAATATCCGACTTAAAAGCAAGACCATTATTTATTCATCAGATTTGCGAAGCCCAGAAGGTCGATAATGATTTGATAATAAAGCAGACTCAATGTGATTCGACCGTTGATTCAGAATTTCAAGTGGATGTTGAGAGTTGTTTGTGGTTCAGAAACTGAATATGTGTTCCAAGAAATATAGAGTTGATTCAGATGATTTTGAATGAAGCTCATAACAGTCGGCTATCTGTTCACCCGGGTAGTACAAAGATGTATAATGATCTAAAACAATACTATTGGTGGCAAGGTATGAAATGAGACATTTCTGACTTTGTATCAAAATGTTTAGTCTGTCACCAAGTAAAAGCTGAACATCAGGTACCTTCTGGATTGCTTCAGCCGATCATGATACCTGAATGGAAATGGGACAGAGTCACGATGAATTTTGTATTCGGTTTACCGATGAATAGATTGACTAAATCTTCTCACTTTGTTCCAGTTCGTACAGATTACTCGCTTGATAAGCTGGCAGAATTGTATGTTTCTCATATCGTGAGGTTACATGGTGTGCCTATATCTATTGTTTCATATATAGATCTGAGATTTACATCGTGGTTTTGGAAGAAACTGCAAGATGCACTAGGTACTAAGCTACATTTTAGCACTGGTTTTCATCCCCAGACAGATGGTCAGTCCGAGCGAATCATTCAGATACTTGAGGATATGTTGAGATGTTGTATTCTCGAGTTTGAAGGCACGTGGGAACGATACCTACCTTTGATTGAATTTGCGTATAATAATAGTTTTCAATCGAGTATTAAAATGGCACCTTATGAGGCTTTATATGGTCGTACATGTTGTACACCATTGTATTGGACTAAACTTAGTGAAAACAAGATACACAGGGTTGATTTGGTCAGAGAAACTGAACAAAAAGTGAAAGTAATCCGTGAAAGTCTAAAAGCAGCATCAGATCGTCAGAAATCATATGCAGACTTGAAACGAAAAGATATAGAGTTTCAGATCGGGGATAAAGTATTTCTGAAAGTCTCACCATGGAAGAAAATACTTAGATTCAGTCGTAAAGGCAAATTCAGTCCGAGATTTATTGGGCCGTATGAGGTTATAAAGCGTATCAGTCCGGTTGCTTCTCGACTGTTGTTGCCACCTGAATTAGAAAAGATTCACAATGTATTTCATGTTTTGATACTTCGTAAATATTGATCTGATCCTTCACCTGTGATTAGTCCGACTGAAGTTGTGATTAAGCCCGATATGACGAACGAGGAAGAACCGATTCGTATTCTGGCTCGTGAGATTAAAGAATTATGAAATAAGAAAATTCAGTTGGTTAAAGTACTATGGGCATAAACACGAAATTGAGGAAGCAACATGGGAGCCAGAAGATGCAATGAGAAAATCCTATCCAAACCTATTCACCGGTAAGATTTTCGGGGACGAAAATCCCTAAGGGGGGAGAGTTGTAACAACCTGATTTAGACCCTATTTGGAACAATGGTTTCAGGACCATGAATCCGAGTTAAAAAAATTTAAAAATTATTTTCAGTGTTTATTATGTGTGAATTTATATTTGTGAATTTTTTTGTGATTTAATTTTATCGTTTTAGTGTTCGATTAAATAAAAGGATTTACTCACGTAAAGTGAAAATTTTGGTGGTTAGATATGTAAGGACCGAATTGAACTTCTCTTATCAATATGAAGTATTTAAAGTGATAATGGACCATTTCATTTATAAGTGGACGGTTGTGGACATGATATATATGGTTTACTAATTAATTTTGAAAGGTTAAATGTGTAAAATATTAAGTGATATATATGTTATATTATTATACAAATTAAAAAACCATGTTAAATGTTCATCTTTTGACCGAAATAAAAAGAAGAAAGAAAAGAAATAACAAAGCTAGGTATTTGGCCATTCTTGGTTCAATTTCAAAGTTAGTTTGGTTACGATTTTTGATAATTTTTACGTTTTTGAGATCGTTGCTTCGAATACTATTCGACCCCTGGTAGAATTTCTGATTTTGATGAATATTTTGAGTTATGCCATTGATGAATATTTGTGTTTTGTGATTTTTGATGATAAATTATGAAAGATATGTTTTGGATTAATATGTTTTGTATTGCAATTTTTGGTGAATTTGAGTAATTAGGGCTAAATTGCAAAGATAATAAATTAAAGGACTAAAATATAAAATAAATTAAATGTGTGTATTTGTATGTACTACAGGAACATTCGGCCTAAGTATGTTACATGGAGATTTTGTGTATTTACTAATTTGTAAAAGTATGAAATATTAGGGGTAAAATGGTAATTTGCCCATTTATGTGTTGTTGGATTAAATTGAATGAAATTGTGTTTGAATGAGATTAATTTGAAATTGTATAGATCAAGAACAAAAGAAATCGGACTTGGATCGGGAAAAAACAAAACTACTCGAATAGTCGATTTACATCGTTCGTCAACATCCGAGGTAAGTTTTTAAGCAATTAAACATTGTTAATTTTGAATGTAACTTAGTTTAATAAGATGATTTAGAATCCATAAGTATATAGTAGAGTAGCCGGATGTGAATAAGCATAGAAATAACGTATTTGAGTTTAATTCGACTGAG
Organism: Gossypium anomalum; assembly: GCA_025698475.1. Taxonomy (NCBI): domain Eukaryota; kingdom Viridiplantae; phylum Streptophyta; class Magnoliopsida; order Malvales; family Malvaceae; genus Gossypium; species Gossypium anomalum. Next base: position 35,970,754 of record CM046967.1, read on the forward strand.
TTATAACATTTAGAAGTCCGTATGAACTATATGGAATATCTAGAATTTTTGATATATGGATTGTTAATGAGATAGCTTTATAATAGTGATATTCGGGCTTTGAGCCTAGCAAGCCTTGTGCTGGTGAATTAAATCGGGCTTATGCCTAGCAGGCTTATTACCGGTGTATAAAAATCAGACTTTGAGTCTAGCAGGCCTTGTGTTAGTGTGAGATACAGGTTTAGGCCTAGCATGCTTTATGCCGATGAATTATTGTAAGTACACGCTTAAAAGACTTTTTGCCAATCTGGTAATTGAATATGTTAAACGAGCTAAAATGAATAGGTACGTGATAGTTGGTTATCTATTTGAAAATAGGTGAAAGGATTTCTTTATATGTGATGAAAAATGATTCATGAAGTTGTTGTAGTATATGTGTTAATATGAGATATATATTTGGCCTTATAGTTGTATATGATGTAAGGTTAAAGTTTGAGTGATAAATATATGTTTATAAATATAAATATATATTCATTTATATAAGACAATATGGTTTAGAAATTTGAGTATATATTGACAATGTATACATAAATATTCGACCAAGGAGAAATTGTCCTATGAAAGAATATGTTATATATGTATGGAATTAAAAGCTTGAAATTAAATGTTTTTACACATGTATAAGTTGATTTATTTATTTGAAATGATTAGTAATTGAAATGTTATTATGCATTAATTGTTTAATTTGCTTAAGTCTTACTAAGCTAAGTTAGCTTACTCTGTGTGTATGTTTATTCTTTGTTCTTATAGATTTGAAAGTTAGTTACGGGCTCGGGGATCGTCGGTGAAGTCATCCACACTATCGTCAACCTTCGGTACTTTTAAAAGTCTTATTTCAAACTTATGGCATGTATAGGCTAAGATGTATTTTTTTCGAACTTGGATATGTATAATTTAAGCCATGCGAATATGGCTTAACTAGTAAGTTTGAATTTGGTTATGTTTAGTCATGGTTTAATTCGTTTTGGTTATAATGTTATATGCTATTACTGAATGTTATATCTGATTGGTGTTATACGTTTTGGAAATGGCTTGATTATGGTTGATGAGTCGGTCATGGTGTGTATAAATTTTTCATAAGTATGATTGGATGATTCGGTTTTTGTTGGACTATGTTTGAGTTCCTTTAGATTATTATGTCATGTGTTTTGAATGGAAGTTACATGTGGTATATATATATATATATACATATATTTTGAGTGTTGAAAATGCTTGGTAAATTTGATTATGTGTATTGGGTTGGTTCGGTTATGGTATTCATATATAAGTAATTATTTGTATTTTGGCTATTGTATCTGGTCATAATATTTAATATGAGATAGCGTTATGAGTTGTTTGGTTATGTCCGAACATGACATAAGATCGTTTTGATATGCTCCTTATATGATGAAAATATATGTAATGGTTTTTATTAACTTGTGAGATGGCGTTTGACTATATAAATAATTATGCACAAGGATTTGACTTGATATGTATTTTATCTTAAGTATATATATATATATATACATATAAACATGATGATGGTTAATGATGTGTTTCGGCTATGTATGAATATGGAATGTATATGGTGTTATAATGAATTGTGCATTATTAAACTAAAAATGCACGTTATGTAAAGGATAATATTCAGTGTATGCTTAATATGCGTATTAAAATACTATTGATTTTTTTTTAAAAAATAGATGAACAAGGTTGGAAGTGAATAATTGAATAATACGTATTTGAGTTTAATTCGACTGAGTTATAACATTTAGAAGTCCGTATGAACTATATGGAATATTTGGAATTTTTGATATATGGATTGTTGATGAGACAGCTTTATAATAGTGATATTCAGGCTTTGAGCCTAGCAAGCCTTGTGCTGGTGAATTAAATCGGGCTTATGCCTAGCAGGCTTATTGCCGGTGTATAAAAATCAGACTTTGAGTCTAGCAGGCCTTGTGCCGGTGTGAGATACAGGTTTAGGCCTAGCAAGCTTTATGCCGGTGAATTATTATAAGCACATGCTTAAAAGAACTTTTTCCGATGTGGTAATTGAATATGTTAAACGAGCTAAAATGAACAAGTACGTGATAGTTGGTTACCTATTTGAAAATAGGTGAAAGGATTTCTTTATATGTGATGAAAAATGATTCATGAAGTTCTTGTAGTATATGTGTTAATATGAGATATATATTTGGCCTTATAGTTGTATATGATGTAAAGTTAAAGTTTGAGTGATAAATATATGTTTATAAATATAAATATATATTCGTTTATATAAGACAATATGGTTTAGAAATTTGAGTATATATTGACAATGTATACATAAATATTCGACCAAGGAGAAATTGTCCTATGAAAGAATATGTTATATATGTATGGAATTAAATGTTTTTACATATGCATAAGTTGATTTATTTATTTGAAATGATTAGTAATTGAAATGTTATTATGCATTAATTGTGTAATTTGCTTAAGTCTTACTAAGCTAAGTTAGCTTACTCTGTGTGTATGTTTATTCTTTGTTCTTAGAGATTTGAAAGTTAGTTACGGGCTCGGGGATCGTCGGTGAAGTCATCCACACTATCGTCAACCTTCGGTACTTTTAAAAGTCTTATTTCAAACTTATGGCATGTATAGGCTAAGATGTATTTTTTTCGAACTTGGATATGTATAATTTAAGCCATGCGAATATGGCTTAACTAGTAAGTTTGAATTTGGTTATGTTTAGTCATGGTTTAATTCGTTTTGGTTTTAATGTTATATGCTATTAATGAATGTTATATCTGATTGGTGTTATACGTTTTGGAAATGGCTTGATTATGGTTGATGAGTCGGTCATAGTGTGTATAAATTTTTCATAAGTATGATTGGATGATTCGGTTTTTGTTGGATTATGTTTGAGTTCCTTTAGATTATTATGTCATGTGTTTTGAATGGAAGTTACATGTGGTATATATATATACATATATTTTGAGTGTTGAAAATGCTTGGTAAATTTGATTATGTGTATTGGGTTGGTTCGGTTATGGTATTCATATATAAGTAATTATTTGTATTTTGGCTGTTGTATCTGGTCGTAGTATTTAATATGAGATAGCGTTATGAGTTGTTTGGTTATGTCCGAACATGACATAAGATCGTTTTGATATGCTCGTTATATGATGAAAATATATGTAATGGTTTTTGTTAACTTGTGAGATGGCATTTGACTATATAAATAATTATGCACAAGGATTTGACTTGATATGTATTTTATCTTAAGTATATATATATACATATAAACATGATGATGGTTAATGATGTGTTTCGGCTATGTATGAATATGGAATGTATATGGTGTTATAATGAATTGTGCATTATTAAACTAAAAATGCACGTTATGTATAGGATAATATTTAGTATATGCTTAATGAGCGTATTAAAATAGGTATTGATTTTTTAAAAAAAATAGATGAACAAGGTTGGAAGTGAATAATTATCTAATATAATGGAGAATACTTTTATGTTTGACTTGACGAAATGAAGATGATAAAATGAATGGTTTATAAATGTGTACAATTGTATGCATGTGATTATTCGAATGGGTGTTCTGACTGGTAATACCTCGTAACCCAGTCCGGCGACAGAAATGGGTTAGGGGTATTACAGTGAACCGTGAAATCAAAGGTATTCTTGAAAGTGTAGTACACCCTAGCAAAAAAGATTGGTCTCGAAGGCTCGATGATGGATTATGGGCCTATCGAACAACATTTAAGACACCGTTAGGAATGACTCCTTATCAGTTAGTCTTTGGAAAGGCATGTCAGTTGCCATTAGAATTGGAGAATAAAGCTTATTGGGCTCTGAAGCAGTTGAACTTTGATTTTAAACAAGCTAGTCGGAGAAGGATGTTACAACTTGACATGTTGGAAGAGTTGAGGTTGTTTTCCTATGAGAATGCCAAAATGTGTAAAGAAAGGTCAAAGAGATGGAATGATAGCCATATACAACCTCGTGAGTTTAAAGAAGGTCAGAAGTTTTGTTGTTTAATTCAAGGTTAAAGTTATTTCTTAGGAAGCTTATATCCCGATGGAAAGGACCCTATACCATCTACCGAGTTTTTCCTTATGAAGCTATTGATTTATACGACAATTACGAAGGTACATTCAAAGTTAATGATCAATGTCTCAAACACTACTGGGATGGTGAAGTTGAGCGAGTTGAATCCTCGTTCAAATTAATAGACCCTTGAATTTTCGTGAACTCGTTTTGTAAATAAATAAATAATTAGAACTTACTTTCTTAACTTATTACATTTAATTAATTCTGTCTAAAGAGATTGGAACTTTAGCGGGATTGCTGTGACCCGTCCAACCTTTCCTGGGAATTAATTTAATGTAATTTGTTAAGAAGAAATTTTCTAATTAAGATTTAAAATTTTTAAGTTTCTTTTGTTTTGTTTAAATTTTAAATTTTTATGTTAATAAAAGGGGTCAAATTTTTCCCAAGTACTGATCAGTTATTTTCTCTCGAGTAAGTTTATAAGTACAGTCTGAGTTTGAGGCCCGAGATAGCAAAAAGGAGGGAAAAATCCACACTTTGCCGCCACTCCCATTACTTACCACCCAAGTAACCCTAATATAGCTAACGTTTTGCTACATGTTGCCTTAATTCTTCCCTATATAAACCCCTCTCCATTCTACTGATTTTCATATCCCTCAAAGCAATTTGCTTAACCCCTAAAAAAATCCCTAAATCTTTTTTTTTTTGCCATCAACCTCAAATCCTGAAAGAAACCCTAGTTCTCTTCCCTTTTTGCCGAAACCATCTATGCCACAGCAAAAAGATTACCAAAGCACCGTCGTTGCTACCATGTAATCGCCATTGTCGCCACCATAAACTGTCGTTCTTGTCGCATACTGTTGTCACTGCCGCACTATTCTTGTTGTCGCAAGATTGTTGCCATAGCAAGTCTTTACCACTTTGCCAAGTTATTTTTTCCCTTTGTGTAGAAACTTTTCCAATTTTCAAAAAAAGGTACCATGTCTCGTAAAAGAGCTAGATCTTCAAAGACTACTCCTGAAAACCCTATTTTGATCGATGAAGAAGTGAAAGAGAGATTTGTTTCAATCTTCAAGCATCAACCTATGATGCCAGAAAAAGGTTTTGAATTGAAGAGTAATGATTTGATAGTTGTTCTTATACCGATTAGAAAGAAATCAATGCTCTCAAGTGAGAACGATTTTGTGATGCTCGTTCACTTCTCGATGATGAACTAGTTTGAAATTTCTATACTAATTTGACAATGCAAGATGCTACAGAGGTCATTGTTCAAAAGAAAAAGGTACCTCATACTTCTAAACCCATCAATGATTTGTTTAACTTACCTGATGTTGAAGAAGATGAGTACTACCCTATGATGAACAACATCAATTGGGATTTTCTTCAACAAGTGCTTGATCTTGTGACAAATCTAGGATCTCAATGGATTATAAGAAAGTATGGGAGCCATTCTTGCCGAAGGGAATACCTAAAACCAATAGCAAAGGTATGGTTTTATTTCATTCGCTATAGTTTTATGCTTATCTCACATAGTTCCACCTTCTCGATGGAACGGATGCTCTTGTTATATGCATTTTTAACAGAAAAGTCCATTAAAGTTGGGAAAATTATTCTCAAAGAGATTCATGATTGTGCTAAAAAGAAGACAGAAAGTGCTTATTTCCCATCATTAATCACTTCACTTTGCTCAAAGGCCCATGTTAAAACACAAGCAAATCTGAAGGGGTGATACGTTCAAAGGTGCATTACAAATCATGATCTTGAAAGGTTAGTAGAGAAGGTACATGAGCTGAATCAAGGCGAGCAAGAAGAGCCAACTGAGCCAGATACTGAGGAGTCAACAAATGAAATTAAAGCTAATTCAGTTACAGACACTAAAGAAGAAGAATCTGACAAGGAACCGAGTAGTCCTAAAACAGTTGAAGGATATGCAACCCCTGAACCAAGGGTTGAGCCAGAAGAAGAACCAGTCAAGCTAAGTGTTGAACCTGAATCTACAACTCCTGTAACACGCCAAACCCAGCCCAAACGTTACGGCCTGATCCGGTGAGTCACATTGAAGTGTTTTAGCGAAAATAGTGTTTTCATTGAAAACCCTTCTTAAAATAAGAGAGAATCTTAACTATATAAAAAAAACTTATTCAAACATAAGACTGGATGAAAATAAAGCACTTAGAAATTTAGTTGCGAAAGTGTAGAAAACATACTATAATTTAAGAAATCCATGTTCAACTTCTCGTAGTTACAATGAAAATAATAATAATAATTCAAGTAATAATAACATAATGAAAACCTTATTACGATCTGGTCTGAGCATACTTAAAAAGAAATAAAAACTTAAATGCTTAAAGAAACCAAGTCTGAATTATTTTGCTAGCCAGCCACCTAGAGTCCCTCCTGACATCGAACCTTCTACTGAGCATCACTTGAAAATAAAATAAAAGAGAGGGTGAGTTTTCACAAACTCAGTGTGTACAACCCTTGATAAAAATCATGCATTCAAAGAAGAATCATCAAACATGCAATGCAATCCCAACCAAGTTATCCATCCGCTACACACCAGCTTCATCCCGTGTCACACCATGTGGGGATATAAATATCGACCCATCCATCCCACACACCAATGGTAGCCCGATTGCGGTACTACCCTCATTTACATATTGGGCTTTAAAAGCCGTCGGTGGATCCACGATTGTCAAGCAACCATGCGATCCCTATATACTTCCTCTGTTCCATAGTTCCCACCCCATATGCAACCTAAGCAGAACATCATATGTATGCATGTCACATCCATAAAAGTTACATTCAAAACCTAGGGGTATTTTGGTCATTTTTGCCCTTAGGGGCATTTCGGTAATTTTCCCTTAATTATGGTTTCCACTTACCTTGGCCCGTTAATAAGTTTCGTGAGCTAAGGTGAACGAATACTATGCACCAGGTAGGATTCTAGGGAAGAGGAGGTGATTCATTAAGACCACTTAAGTACCAAGCTCTCCCTAGATCCAATCCTAGACATGCATATACCCGTTACCACACCTTAACCCTATGACTTGTCCACAATCGCCATATATTAATTAAGTTTTTTGTAGTTATCTAGGCCCAAAACCCTTTTACAAAGCCCAAACAACTTCACTTGCCTTTATCTGGCCCGTTAAGCCCAATCATATTCATATGGCCCATTAGGCCCAAATCACCTGTATATGGCCTATTAAGCCCAAATCACATTCATATGGCTCGTTAGGCCCAGTCATATTCATATTCGTGCTCACATACAAATTCCCATCACATAGCATCATTATTCAGTTTTTGCCCATTATGGGCCCAATAGCCCATCGGGCCCATTTAACCCATTCCGGCTCGTTTGGCCAAATCACAACCCAAGTCCACAGAATCGCCCGTGGGTCTCAGGCAACCTATCGGTCTCTCCCTTAAGAGTGTTCGCGCACTCACAAGACTATCGTAGCCACACTTTCGGCTTTTCAGCATTTCGACATTTTGGTTTTTGCCGATTCATAGTGTGTGTGCAGTGTATGTACACACCTGGTAAGCAAGCGTGATGCGATCTCCTTAGCCCCAAACCTTGAACACAATTCTCAAATAGCTTTTCCTTGATCAGATACCCCTTAGATCAATACTGCAACACCTAAGGAGCAATTCGGCAATGAGCTAAGATCCGAGATCTGATACTAACACCCTACCACAGTTGATTAGAAAGAGTGAGGGACAATATTCGATACTTAGCGAAGAAAACCGATTGAAAGAGTAACACTTACACTAGATTCAGTCAAAGAGTATTCGACTCTAGAGATTTGAATGGCACAATTGCTTATTCGGCAACAAGGGAGAGAGGAAGAAGAATCGGCTAAACCCAAAAGTGAAACAAAGAAATAGGCATAAGGAAAATAAAAAGGAGAACAAGGGTTGGGTTTTCGACTTTTGGAGAAATCGGCAGAAAGAAAAGGAAGAAAACAAAAGGGTTTTCGACTTTTAGGAAAGAGGGTTTCTGGCAACAAAGTGAGAAAAAGATTTTGGCATTAGCCTTATACCCTTGTATTCGGCACCTATTTATAACCCTTATGGCCGAACTCCTCAAGCCCAAGTTCCCGTTTCGGCTCCACTTGCTCCTCACTTCTCGTCTCCTCGTTTTTCTCCCTGATTTTTTCCTTAATTTTCTCTTCTGAGCACTCCCCTTAGGGTCCATCTTCACGCCACTTCCAACCTTCTAGAAGGCCAAAATTAAACTTCTAAAAACACTAAGCTAGGATTCGAACCCTAGATCTCCTTGCTAGCTACTAATGCCACCTCCCTACACTCTAAGTGGCGTCACTTAGCCACTCTTCCACAAGGCTTTTTGATGCCATTTTCCCTTATCTTTATTTAAAAGCCCAACTACTTGACAATAAAGTCCTTTTAATTATTAAACTTTAATTTATTCTACCCCTAGATTCGAACTCAACCTTTGACCAAGACCTACCATCCTATAACTAACACTTAACTGAAATTGCTAAGCTCAAAAATAAAAATTTAAGATTTTGGGATTTTTGGGTTTCGGGATTTTTGGGGCGTTATAACTCCTATGCCAACTTCTGCAATTGCTTCAAAGAAATCAGAGTTGTCAATTTTGATGGATAAGTGCAAATTCATGCACAATCAACAACAAACTTACTGGAAATATGAAAAAATTAGAGATAACTCAATTTGAAATACTTTTAAGAATATATCTAATTGTAACATCCCGAAATAGGGCCTAAACGAAACGATGGTTGTGAAACCACAAATTCGAGGTAGAAAATTTTATTTTATTATCATTTTAAGGTTTATGGCATGATTGCATGATTGTTTGAAAATTTCGTTTAGATATTTTATCAATAGAGGGTCCAATTTGATATTTAGGACTAAATTGCAAAAGTTGTAAAATGTGGGTTCTAGTTCACAAAGTTACTAAGTACTTGTGAGTAATGGGTTTTAAAGTGGAGGTCCTTGGATAGTAATTAGACCATTATACTAGTTTGGACAAAAATACCTAAAGGAAGATAAAACACCATAGTTTTTAATTAAGGGCATTTTGGTCATTTAGTTATTAAAATGAATTAAAAACAAAATTAAAAGCCAATTTTTGTCCATATTCAGCCCCTTGGCTGAATTTCACATGAGGAAGACATAGCTAGGATTTTTCAAGCTTCAAAGCTTGATTGTAAGCCCGTTTTAGCCCCGTTTTTAATGTTCTTTACGTTTTTGGAGTCCCGGTAACTTCATTAAGCTTATTCTAGCAATAAATTAACCTAGGGTTTATATTTGGAAAAATACCCATAGGTGAAATTTGTTTATTTTGATGTTTTATGGTAGAATATGAAGCTTGAAATTGTGTTAAACAACTTTTGCTAAGCGATTTTACGTGAAAATGAGTAAAACGACATAATCGGTAAAAATACCTAATGTTCATAAGTACATGTTAGAGTGAGAATTTGATGTTTCCATAGAAGGAAAAAATGATCAGCATGTCATAAAACATAAGAAAATAGGATGAAGTTTAATTTTCGAGCTTTGGGAAAAAGCGTAAATATGTAAAAGTTTAGGGGCAAAAATGTAATTTTGCCAAAGTTTGAGTCAAGGACTGTTTTAATAAATGTGAGTATTAAATAAGCTCAATTTTTTATTATAGATCAAGAAGAACGAAATTCGGAGTTAGACTAGGGAAAGAAAAAGATAGTGGACTAAATTGATATAGTTGATCGTATTTTGTTTCGAGGTAAGTTTGCGGTAAATAAATGCAATATTCTATTATTTTATGTTAATGTTGTTAATTTCCAGCATGTGTATATTTATTTTAAGAAATTATTCAAAGAAGACTCAAGCATGAATTGACGGAGAACTAATTTCAGAAAGCCCCGGTTGAACCTTAGGAATGTGTAGGATACAAATGTCATGACATTAGGGTTTAAGGATACCATGTAAGACCATGCCAAGGCATGGCAATTGGTAAGGTTTCTAAGGCAAGGAAATCATGTAAGACCTTGTCAAGACATGGCAATTGTAAGTTTCAAAAGGATACCACGTAAGACCATGACAAGCCATGGCAATGGTAAGGTACTCGTGTATCCTTAGTATTCCAAGTGGTTCAACGAGGAAATTTAAAGAGAATATCAAGGTAAGGTAAGGTAAAACGAGATATGTTAAAAAGGTAAGACAAGTTCATGCTAGAAGAGCAAAGGTAAGTATATAATGTTCATGTATGCTTGATAAGGAAAAAGGTAAGTAAAATGTATTAATAAATTTGATTAAGTAAGTAAGTATTTAAGTAAGTGAGTAAGTGAAGGAATTTAAAATATGTCTATGACAATTAATGAAGTTGCATTAAGTAGTACCATGCCAAGTAGTAAGATAATTCTTAAGAATGTTGTTATTTATTTGCATGCAAACTTACTAAGCTTAATGCTTACCCCCTTTATTTTCCTTCTTTTTATAGTTTTGTCAAGCTAACTCGGGGATCGTAAAGTACATCAGAGGTCCGGGCACACTATCACAAGGATTATTTTGGTATAGCAAGACGTTACATTTTGAGTATGGCATGTATAGCATCGTAGCCATTTTGTGTGTATGATCTTATGATATGACTAATGAATGGTATGTAAATGCTTGATAATAGTTAGCTATTGAAATGGGTAACCAAGGACATGTTTGGTGTTATGTATGCCGAAATGCTAGTTATTCCATGGAAATCATGAAAAAGGTGAAATTAGCTTTAAAACTGTATCAGACAGCAGTAATGACGTGAATTTGGAAAATCACTAAAAATAGTAGAAATGAATTTAGATAGTGAATGAGATATAGAATTAAATCTTATTGAGTCTATTTTCATATGAAAGAAACAGAGTAAATAAAGGAGTAGTATTTTACTAGATATTTAAATTTTTGGTGAGACAGGGTTAGAGTGATTTCTGAATCCCTTGTTTTGACTTTATAAATTCACTAAAAAATGTAAAAAAATAATTAGGAGTTATACTTTATATTTATAGATTCCTTATTGAGTCTACTTTTAAAGAAATAAACGACATGGTTATTTAAATTCCTTACAAGGAGAAAATTACTTCGTAGTGAACAGAGGTCAGAGTAGCCGAACACTAAAACAGGGGAAAATTTAACTAATAAACTATACTAATTGGCTGGACCAAAAATTCTAAAAACAATTTAGTAAGAAGATATATGAGTCTAGTTTTAGATAAAATTTATGGATTTGGATTTCGAGTTTCGTAACTCAAGTTATGATTTATTTAGTGTCTATGACGCAGATGGACAGTTTATTTATGAAAGATGAAATAAATTGTTTTGATTTGTTTAAGTGATCGAAAAATTTTTATTGATTCCGGTTTTTCCCAAACCATTTCAATTTCATGTTTTAGGGTCTCGAGGACCTTTTTTAAGGACATATTGAATGAATGAAACTAAATTAATTTTAAAAGCAAATTTTTATGCACTGAATTAGTAAGCTAAGTCAGGTAACGCCTCGTGCTCGACTCCGGCGACGGTCTCGGGTAAGGGATGTTACACTAATACTTTTGTTCCTGAGTTCCCAGATGCTATCTTTGAGACATGAACGGAAGGCACTGACTATGCAAGTGAAGATGGAGCTGAATTAAGACAAGGGGAATGAGTCAGAAAAATAAAATGGGGGATTCTTGTCTTTTATTTAATTATTTTTAAGTCTATAGGAATTTATTTCTTTTGTAATTAGGATTTAATTTCTGCAGGATAAAACATAACAAGCATGAATAAACTTAACATTTCTTTAGAAAGAAAAAGACTAAGTGATGTGGTAATAGGAATGAACATGTCTAGGATTAGGTTACTAGGAAAGACTTGGTATTTAAGCAGTCTTAATGACTCACCTCTCTTTCTTTTCAACCCTACCTGGTGTTCAGTTTTCATTCATTACTTTGTTCTTGCAATGAGGACATTGCTTCTTTTTAAAGGGAAGGTAAGGCAAATAAATTGCTCAAATTTTTAAAATTTTCAAGTATGTTTCAATCATTTCTTTCATAATTATGTTTTAATAAATGAATGTTTAGAGACATTTTTTGTTAATGAGATAGTTTGTATGCAAATGTGAATGATGATTTTATCTGAGTGAAAGTATGTTATCATGAAGAATGGAATGCTTGTATGATCTTAGCCTTAGTAATGTTTGCCATGAAAACTTAGTTTCTCTTGAGATTAGACATGCATGAAGGTTTATATCTTTAGAATTGACTTAGTAACTTTCTTGAGGCAAAATCCTAAGGGACATAGAATTCTAAAATGATATAGGCACTATTTCTTTGGATCGTTTGAGCCTTTTCAAGCCAACCCTATGATATTAGACCCTTGAAACTGTAATTTTGAGCTTAAAGGTCTGTTTATTGGAATGAACCTACATTATAAGCCACATTACCATTTTTTTAAGTTATCCTAATTTTGTGTACCCATCTTAACTATTGTTGTCTTGGTAATCAACATTTGAGGAAATTTTCAAAAAGATATCTGTGCTCATGCTTCAAAAAAAAAAAGAAGTGCGAAGAAAAGTTTGCTCAGTCTCCGAAAAGAGAAATGTATGAGCTTGAGTTCAAAATAAGTTTGGGGGTGTTCCAAAGGTTCATTTAAAGAAAAAGGTTGTATTTCGAGAAATCCAAGACAAAGTTAAAGGTTAAGATTTTGAAACTGAAATGCCACATCTCTTAAAATCCCTACCTTTAACCGAGCCCCATTACAACCTCATAAAAGACCTATTGATTTGATGATTATGTCACCTACATTAGTGGAGAGGAAGTACTACGTTCAACATATGAAGATCATAAATAAGCCTTATGATTGTTTGCTTGATTGATAAGAAATTATGTTGAATGAAGAATGTTATCTATGGCTGTGACATACATACAAACTATGATTCGTGTTGGCATATTTTGAAACTTAGTACAAAATTCTATAAATTTTTGCATATGAATTGCTTTTTAATAAAGAAGATCTATGAACATGAAGTTATTAATGCATGATTATGGGGCAAAGATTGATGCTGCTTACATAGTTAGCAATTTTGCCTTAGCAAGACCTTTTTGCTGTGCATAAACATTACTCGGGACAAGAAATGATTTAAGTTTGGGGGTGTGTAAATTGAAAAATATATTGGATTTTTCCTATGTAATTTATCACATTTTTACATAAATTCGTTGTTAAAACTAAGTAATTATTTAATAAATTAATGAAATATGTGAAAATATGAAATTAGGACATAAAAATTATTAAAATGTGATTTTATTCTTTATTATTTAGTTTTCATGCATAAAATGGCTTATTTTATGTTGATTTCTACATATTACATTTTTTTAAGACATAAAATGGGCCATGCATGATTAAATTAAATAATAAAATATAAAATTATATTTGATAAATCATTTTAAATATTTCATTAATAATTTAGGTTGTAATTGATTATTTAAATTGGATATTATTCTTTGGTCCTTTAACCTATTGATTTATTTTGGACAGGTCTGATAGCTTTGTTGGATTACAAAAACCGTCCAAATTGAAGACCAAGTCAACCCAAATTCAGCTACACATGGCTGTCCATTTAAACCACTTTTTGGTTTAATTACATAAGGTCCTTGCATTGTTGAAGAAACTAGATATTTGCCGAAGATTTACATTGGACCGAGTCTCAGTCCTGAGTTATTATGGCATTTAAATTACTTAAAAATCAAGCAAAAATCAACTTAAATTCCACTAATTGTGGCTGACCACTCATGGAAGAAATTGGAAGAGACTAAACCCAGCTATTTTTAGCAAACTACCCACCTCTCTTCACCTAAAAATAAGACCCCTTCATTCCCTGATTCATCATCCCTCATCCCTCATCATTCTCTCTTCTCTCTCAATTCTCTTAGCATTTTCCATTTCCCATGCCTAGCATCATCCTTTCATAGGGATTTTAGCAATTAAGCCTCTTAAAGAGTCCTTGGTCGACCACCTTAGAGAGCCATCAGCAAAGGAGCAAAGTGAAGAAACGAAGGAGCCTCGTCAGTCAGAGTCTTGGGTGACAGCCACTTTGATTTGGGTTTAATCTTTCTTTTCTTTAATTTAATCTAAAAATGTTTGCTATGTGTTCTTTATTCTCTTTCACAGCAATGTTAGCTTAATTTTATTTAAGCTAGGATGATTGCTTTGATTAAATAATATTTATTTGATTCATGCTTATAATGTTTAAGCCTCAATCGATTATGTTTTCAATTAAAATCAAATTTTTATTTCGTTCATACGTGATTGAAATACACCTGAATTAGCTAAGCAATCCTAACCAGACGATAGCTAGTGGACACATAATTGAAATGTGCATGCTCAATTTAGATCCTAACCTGATTAAGTTGCAGGTTGTACAACAACTCTAACCAAGCTTTGTTATCTGCATAGTTTTTAGATTTGTGTGATTAAATTGTTTCAAACCTAACATGTCCCTGTTACGTCACACGAATGCTAAGAAACCCTTAGTAAATAAGGATTAGTAAAATGTGTATTTACTAAGTAAAGGATTCCGAAAGGACCTAATGTGGTTTTCAAACTCATGAAAGATCGAGTTGTCATGGAATGGGTTGTCGAATGTTATTAAGCATGTTGATAATAAATGGAGTTTAATTAAAGTAATTGCCCTAGTTTATTTATGTTATAATTGTTGCAAATTGTGTTTAATTTTCCTAAAATCTATTTTATTCATATAGTTTGCATACTTAGGATAATTTGCATTTGGGATCTTTGCATTTAGTTTAATATATTTAATTTTAATAATCACTTCTCAACCATATTGTGTTTTTATTTACCAAGTTGTTAGTATAATTTACAATTAAGTGATTTAACACAAATACAATCCCTGTGGAGATGATAAATCGATACTTACTTATTACTTGATAACGACTATGTACACTTGCACAAACCTTCGCGTTACAAGTATCCATCGAGAAAACAGTAATAGTCTCACCTGGCAAGTCTATCCAGCGTCTGGTCCAAAAACGGCAAAGGAAAGTGATCGTTCCTAGTCACTTTGTTTAGCTTCTAGTAATTGATGCAAATTCTCCATCCCGCAGCTGTTCTAATCGGTATCAACTCGTTATTCTAGTTCTCAACGACCGCAATACCTCTTTTTTTTTAGTATGCACTGGACCGGACTTACCCACAAACTATCTAAAATGGGGTAAATTATACCTACATCTAACCACTTGATGATTTCTTTTTTTACCAAATCTTTCGTGATGGGGTTCAGTCTTCGTTGTCCATCAATCATCCCTTTTTCGCCATCTTCTAAGATGATCTTGTGCATGCATACAAATGGGCTTATACCACGAATATCGGCTATGGTCCATCCGGTAGCCTTCTTGAATTGTTTCAATACTAGGATGAGTTTCTCTTCTTGCTCAATGGTTAATTTTGCTGAAACAATCGTAGGCAAAGTAGAAGTGTAACAACCCATTTTTGTCAAATTGGAACTGTGGTTTCAGGACCACAAATTCAAAGTCAAAATAATTTTTTATTATTATTTTAATGTTTACAGCATAATAGAATGATTGTGTGAAAATTCCGTTAAGAAAGTTTATCATTTGAATGCTCAATTTGGTAAAAATGACTAAATCGCATAAAGTGCAAAAGTGGAGTTCTATTAGCTAAAGGTGTTTAATAGCTATGAAATATTAAAGTGGAGGTCCTTACATTTTTAATGTTAGTGGACATTTATGGACATATATTAAGTGATTTTAAATGGTTTAATTAAAGGTTAAATATGTAAATTGATTATTAAAGGTTAATTAAAGAAAACAAATTAAGATTTTTATTTCATTCATCTTCTACAACCGAAAATACAACCTAAAATAGCCATGGGAGAAGCTTTACATTTGCCAAGGCATTTTTGCTCAAATAGGTACGATTTTTATCCTGTTTTTAATGATTTCTGTGTTTTTGAGATCGTTACAGCTTAATCTATCGAGCCCAGGGACTAATTTGTAAAACTGTTAAAGGTTTAGGGTTTTTACATTCATGAATATGTGTGTGTTTTGATTTTTGATGATAGAAAATGTATGCTTGTTGTTAGATAAACAATATTTGTAAAGTGATTTTTTGACAAAATTGTCATTTAGGGATTAAATTGATAAATGTGTAAATTTTGTGGTAGAAATGTGAAATAAATGAAAAATGTGGGCTGGTAGGGACCTAATTGAAATTCAGCTAGTATGAGTTTAGGTTGAAATGCATGAATTTGTATTTTTATGAGATAATGACTAAATTGTAAAAATGTTAAAATATTAGGGGCAAAAGTTTAAAGTTGCTATAATGTGCATTTTTATGCTAAATTGAATAGGTTGATGATTAAATGAGTTAAATTTGATATTATTTAGATCAAGAAAAGTAAATTTTGGATTTAGATCGAGGAAAGAACAAGGTTTTGAACTAATTGACTCGTTTTGTCGTTTTTGCATTCAAGGTAAGTTTGTATATAATAAACATTGTTATGTTTGTATTTTAAATGCTTTGGTATTGTATAAACTATGAACAACACTACGGACATGTTCGACGATGATTCAGCAAGTGTGAAATCCCGGTTGAACCTTAGGAATAGATTAGGATACAAATGACATGTCATTAGGGGTTATGTGATTTGGGTGCTGGTCCGTACATCCTCCCTGTGGCTGAGTTATCCGACATGTGTTGTGGATACTCATCAGTTTGTGTGAACAGCACCATGTAGCTTCGTCATGACTATGGGCAGACCCGTTGATAGCTCAAGAGTGAGCATTATATGTGATAAGATATTGAGATAGCTTCGGCTATGTATGTGGCACTTAGGGTGCGGGATTCTCATGTATCCGATAGTATTCTGAATGGTCCAACGGGTATATAAAAGATATGAAATGGTGAAAAATAGATATGTATCAGTACAGGTATGTATGAAAACTATATAAGCATCTAATATATGGAAGTTGTGAGTCCATGGTTAAAACTATTTAACTGAATATATGTCAACATTGTGGTTAAATTTTTTGTAGTATATTATGTTCATATTTTGAATGGTAATTGAATGGTGAGCTTTGCTTATTATTTTCATACGAGCTTACTAACTTTTATAGCTTACATTGTTTATTTTTTTGTGTTTTTTAGTGAAGTCAAAGCTAGCTCGGATTTGAGAATCGTCGGAGACCTCATCACACCATCAAGCTATCACTTTGGTACTTTTGAATCTAAGTATTTAGCATATGGCATGTATATGAACTTTGGTCATCTTGGTATATGTGTTGGTAATCAATTTAGTCATTTGAAATGGCTTGTAAATGTTAAATATTTGGTTTTGTGCATAGCCATGTGAATTAGCTTATTTTGGTTTATTTAGTCATGTATATCTATGTGCAAATGGTCTTTGTTATGTGTTTGTTAATTGGTATGTGATGCTTGTTGAGAAATTTGTATTATGGATATTAAATGGTTGAGATTTGAGATTTGGTATTTTGTGAATTTAGGAAAAATATTGCATGTTTGAAAATGACCATATTGATGATCAAGAAAGTGATATTTGGTATGAAATTGAATGGCATATTGTGGTATTTGTGTGACTTGTAATTTTTAGCATTGAATTAACATGAAATAGACTTAGTTTAGAAGAGTTTGAACGTTTTTTAAGGATGTGTTTATGTGCCATTTGGTTTTATGTAGGTGTATGAAATTTTGGGTGGCAAGATGACTTGGTAAATAGCCTATTTTAGTCCACATGGGCAGAGACACGGGCGTGTTTCTCAGCTGTGTGTGACACACGGTTAGGTTACACGGTCTTGTGTCCCCTGGTGTTGAATTAAAAATCAAGTCAGTATGCTCCACACAACCTAGCATACGGGCGTGTGACTTGGTCGTGTGGCATAAGTCAGTATACCCTACAGGTTTGGCATGGCCTAGCACACTGCCTGGTACACGGGCATGTGTGGCCATTTCAAAGGGCACACGGGCATGTAGTTGGCCGTGTGACCCAAGTCGGAGAGTTACACGGGGTCAGACACAGGCTGGGACATGGCCATGTGATCCCATTTCAAAAGTCCACACGGCCTTTGGCACGGGCGTGTTTTTGGCCGTGTGAGACACATGGTTGGGCCACTTGGGCATGTGTCCCCTGTAATTTTTAAAATTTCCTAAGTTTTCTAGAAATTTCATAAGTTATCAGTTTAGTCTTGAACCACCCCAAATGCATATTTTGGGCCTCGTAGGCTCGTATTAGGAACATTATGAATGTATGTGAATAATTTTGAATGATGTTTATTTAAAACTTGAAAATGTATGTGAAATGTATAGTTATTTGTGAAATAAGTTCGGTAATACTCTATAACCCCATTCTGGTGTTTAATACGGGTGAGGGGTGTTACAAGAAGCGTTACCTAAATAAACATATTTTAAATGTGAAGGAAGTACCTTGAGTTCTAATTTAGGTGGGTCCTCAATTGGTGCTTTTGGTTAGGCATAATCCCTATTTTCTAACTCCAAAGATTCAAAGCGGGATTGCGGATTAAATCCCCTTTAATTAGCTTCTAGCAAAGCCAAGTATTCATCCTCCTCTGCATCATTTGGAGGGTTTGATGTCAGATTTTATTCCAATGGGTCCTCAACATAGTTAAGTTCCTTTTCCACGAATAATTCCTCTAAAATGGAAACTGTAGAATAACCATCAATTGTGTCAGGAAATCGCATAGACTTAAAAACATTAAATGTTACCTGATCGTCCTGATCGTGTATAGTAAGCTCGCCCTTCTGCACATCAATAAGGGTCCTTCCAGTTTCTAGAAAGGTCTTCCTAAGATGATTGGCACCTCTTTATCTACTTCAAAGTCTAGAACCACAAAGCTAGTAGGAAAAATAAATGTCTACACATACCAATAGGTCCTTGATTTTTCCTTCTGAATGTGCAAAGGATCGATCTGCTAATTGAAGTGTAACTATAGTAAGTCTAACTTCACCTATTCCCAACTTCCTAAATATTGACATGGGCATCAAGTTGATACTCACACCCAAGTTTCATAGTGTCTTACCACAACATGTTGCTCCAATGTTGCAAGGTATGGTAAAACATCTAGGATCCTTCAACTTTAGGGGTAATTTGTCTTGAAGATATGCACTGCATTCCTTTATCAAGGCCACCGTCTCAAATTCCACAAGTATTTTTTAGATAGAATATCCTTCATGAATTTCACGTAGTTCAACATTTGTTCAAGTGCTTCAACCAACGGGATATTGATATGAAGTTTCTTGAGCACATCTAGGAACTTCATCTTGAAGTCTTTAAGGGTAGAGTGGTGGAGGCTTCTTTATTGGAACTGGTTAATTCATCTTCTATGACAATTTTGCATCTAACAAAGTTGTTAGTTTATTAGAATTAGCTGGTTTAGAAGTTACCTTATTAGATTTTGCAGATTCAGGTTCCAGTAAAACTGGAATTTCAACATTCGTTTGAACTTCCTCTAAGCCTTGAGCATCAGCTGGCTCTTTTTCAACTTCGACGGTGTTGGGCTCTAATGTCTTTCTGCTACTTAATGTCAATGCTTTACAATGCTCCTTCCCTAGATTTCTTGGATTCTTAGTATCACTGGGTAAAACACCTCGTGGTCGGTTTCTGAGTTAAGTTGCAAGCTGGCCCATTTGATTCTCCAAATTCCTTAAAGTGGCGTCATTTTTTGCCATGTTTTCCTTCAATAGGTTCCCTAAGCTATTGGATGATTTAGCTTGGGTTGGTTTCTGAACTTGTTGGGGGAAACCAGGTGGCTGGGTCGATCTAGGTTGGGCGTAAGTGTTAATGGTTCCAGCCCCTTGGTTACTCCAGGAAAACTTCGGGTGGTTTCACCATGATGGGTTATAGAAATTGGATTGCATTCATTTCCTTCCTCGATTTTGGTTTTGATTACCCATGTAAAACACAGATTCTAGGTTTGATGGACATTTTTCAAACAAATGTCCTTCCCCACAATAGACACAGGCTACATTTTCAAATTGATTCAATAGCTATGCTGTGAAACTATTAAACCCATTAGTGGTAAAAATTTTAAGTATTGAGGATATTGAGGATACCTGAGATACGAGTGAAGTAAGAGCATCTACTTCATGTATTCTAATGAATCGTCTTCCAGATGCTGCTCGATTGTTTGGCAATTGATAATTTTTATTGGAAATCCTCTCAATGATTTCATAAGCCTCATTATAAGACTTAGAAAGGATCGCACCATTAGCAGAAGTGTCCACTACCATCCTCGTGTGGGCATTGAGACCATTATAAAACATCTCAAGTTGGATGCAATGTGGGATTCCATGATGAGGGCACTTTTGTAATAATTCTTTATACCTTTCCCATGCCTCATACAAGGAATAATCATCCATTTGTTGGAAAGAAGCGATCTCGTTCCTCAACTTAGCATTCTTGCTAGGCAGGAAATACTTCATGAGGAATCTTTCTGCTAACTCTTACCGTATGGAAATTGAATTTGGTGGCAATGAGTTTAACCAGGCTCGAGTTCTGTCCTTTAATGAATATGGGAATAGCTTAAATCGTAATGCATCTTCGAGCACTCCAGCTAACTTGAAAAAATCGCTCACTTCCATAAATAGTCTTAAGTGAATATGAGGATCTTCGGTAGGCATTCCATTGAATTGGCCCACTGTCTGAAGCATCTGGCACATGACTGGCTTCAGCTCAAATTATTGTGCCTCGATTTCAGGTCTCCTAATACCTGGATTAAGATCATGAAACAGTAGAGGACATACTGTCTTAGAGCTCTATCCCTATCATCAGCAATAATGATAGGATTTTGAGTAGGATCTGCTCCGCTTCCTTGATTTGTATTTTCGAAGTTCATCTCTTCGGTCCTTCTCTAACTTGCTTGTCTTTTTCACTGTTGAAAAGTTCTTTCAATCTCAGGGTCTATAGGGAGTAAATCAATAATTCGGTCAATACTAATAAACACCTGAAATAATCACAGAAAAATTAATTAAGTTTAAATTGAACAGAAAAATAAACCAAAATGCAAAACTAACTAATTCACAACTAATGACTTTTTAAAATAGTCCCCGACAATGGCGCCAAAAACTTGGAATGATGAAAATGTGCAAGTGTACACAATCACAACAAGTAATAAAGTGACAAGTGAATGTCAAGTTATCGTACCCACAGGGACTATGAAAAGAATTCTTTATGAATACAATTTTAAAAACACTTTGGTGAAGAAAAATATTTTGATTTGAGAAGGTCATTAAAAACTAGGATTTTAACTAAGTAAAAAAAATAAAAATAAAATAAAAGTTCCAATGCACGATTTCAAAAGATGATTTTAATCAAGATGACATAATTGTATTAGATTAATTACATTTCTTAACTTAGAATTATTAAACTCATGTTTATGTTGTTACGAATAAATTCACGGCAACTCGGTAATTTGCTAACTTATGAACATACTTACTTACCAAAATCCATTTGTCTCTTGATTATATCTCTATGTCAATTCAACTGATTAAATAAATTTTAATAAGCAAATGTGTTAAAGCACATACATACTTATGAAATCAAAATAATCTCTTGTACATATCTGTATGCCAACTCAAACAATTAATTCAATCTCATAAGCACATAAAAGATCATGGAAGGTAACAATGTATTTCTACCTTGAAACGGTTTAATCACAATAATCTTGCAAGTTATGCAAGGCTAATGTATCGTTAGATACCATTGCTAATTTAACCCTCAGCTACCTTAGATGACTAAACATGCACTGATTAAGTATCGTGTCAATTAATTACAATTTCAATCTATTTAAATAATTAATTCATTAGTTACCTTACAATTGTAATGCAAGAATAACTTAGTGATCGTTTACTTAATCAAACATCTTACCGAGGCCTATAACAACACAAACACAAGTTTAATAAATTAAGTAGACGAAATGCAATCAACCTAACATGAATTAAATTTAAGCCATATTAATTAAATTAAACATATCAACATCCCAAATATTCATAGACATGTTCATCATAACAAAAACAAAATTAAAAGGATAGGGAACAAGAATCAAATCCGATATTTTCTCCGTGGCTTGACTAGTTTGCTCCGCTCTTCCTTCTCCGCTTGTTCTTGTCGAACCAAGGCTTCTATGAGGACTGCTCCAAATGGTGGTTGATTCACTCATGTTTAAGAGGTGAAATGGGCAAGGGAATGGGAGAAGGAAATGAAGAAAAATGGAAGGCAATGAAGAGAGAAAAATGAGAGAGAAGTAAAGAGATGAGAAGGGTTGAGATGTGTTTGAAGTGAGCAGCAAAGGGAGGTATTTATAGGTTGATATGGCTGCTAAAATTATAAAAAAAATCAGCAGCCATAAAGTCCCCCCATGGCCGGCCACACATGTGTCAAGTTTGAAGAATTCAAACTTGCTATTTTAAAGTAGGGGCAAATCTAGAAAGGAACAAATAGTGGAGGGGTTTGAATACAATTTGAAGGAGT
The DNA here is from genome assembly GCA_025698475.1 of Gossypium anomalum. Taxonomy (NCBI): domain Eukaryota; kingdom Viridiplantae; phylum Streptophyta; class Magnoliopsida; order Malvales; family Malvaceae; genus Gossypium; species Gossypium anomalum. The sequence continues at coordinate 35,993,342 of CM046967.1, forward strand.
CTTCAAGGGCCATTTTTCAAGTTAAATAATCAGCCAAGCAAGCTGATTGGGTTAGCATGTGGGACAATTTTGGGCTGCCCAGTGCTCGGTTGGATCGGTTTTCTCGGTTTAGCTCAACTAGGCCACTTTTAATAATTAATTAATAATAATTTATTTAACCCAAATTAAATTAGATTAAAATTAAAATTAATTATATTATGAATTAATAAAATTGATTTGGACCGTCTTAGGCTGAAAAATTAATGTGCCTTGATGTTTCAAAATTGCTTCTTGATTTTGTGCTTCTAGTAGTATCTACCGAGCCGTTTTTTGCCCTTTGTGAAAATCTGTCGAAAATGATCAAAATTAATCAAAATTTATTATAAAATTAAGTACATTTCAACATGTTAAAAAATTTAAGTACAATTTAATTATTTTATAATAATTAAATATTTTTTGACAAGAATTTTATCAAAACTGCATGAATTTGAGTTAAAAAGGGCATAAAAAAGTGTGTATATTTTCGTGTTTCCAGGCCTATAGAACATATTTTACAATAGACATGCTTTACATGTGAGTCAAATCTATTTTCAGTTTAATACAGTGGCATGCTAAACATGCGAATCAGAATTAGATTTATGGCATGCCTAACATGCGATTCATAATCAGAATAATAGCATGATTAACATGCGAATCAGAATATCAATAACACCAAAATCGCCATATATCACATATTATGAGTATTAGGAAATCACACATCAAATCTTTTAATAGAAAAATCACATAATCGCATATTTCATCACATACCTGAAGTTTCGGAAACACTTACTTGGAATCCTCCTTTAACGAATTTTACCAATCCATAAGAATACTTTTACTTATTTGCCCAATAACACTTTTCATTGATTTACTTAAACATTAATTAAATATTTTATCTCGAATAAATATAATATTATCTATTTTTATCAAAATAAATCCCCACACCTAACTTTGCAAATTCAATGGCAAGGATTTCAATTCGAACTTCAAACGGAAGAGTTTGACTCTCAAGCCTCTATAGTTAAACCATTCACATGTATTAGAATGGGTTACTTAAATAAATAACCTTCAACATTATTATATGGTGGAATACTTACATAATCGATTGCCTAATTGCACTCTGCCACAAGTGGGGTATGGATTCTAGGATTTAAATAGCACTTCAAAAAAATCAATAAACTAAAATGGTTAGAGTTGTCTTAATCAAGTGTATATGTAAAAATATACCAAAGTATATCATGAAATAAAGATCAACAATACTTGAATAGTTTCAGAGGAAAATGGCTCAACACTTCCCATGAAATGTTGATTAGAGATGAGGGTTCCTCAGTAAATGGAGAATAACATGGTATAAAAATAAAAGTTGGAAAATAGGATGTGCGATAATCCTTTAATGAACAAAAATTAGAATTGAGGGTTTAAAGAAATCAATTACAAAAAGAGGAGAAGAAAAGAAGAGAATTCGAGAATCTTCTACGATAGTGAGACGGTGTCACAACGACGACGATGATGGAGGAGAGGCGATGGTTAGATGGTGGTGAGATGGAGGTTTGGTGGCCTTTAGTGGTGGTGGAGTGGAGGAGAAATGAGAAGAAAAGGGGTGATTTAGGTTGTAAAATGAAAGAAAATGAGAAAAAAAAAAAGGGAGGAGTAAGGAGGAGGACGGCAAAAAGAAGGGAGGAGAGAAAAATGAAAAAAAAAGATAAAAGGTAAAATGAGTATGTCTAGGTGCATGGCCAACCAAGATAAGATTAGGGAAGGAAAATGGTATGTTGACAAAGGCATGACAACGGGATCATAGGAGTGAAAAGGGGAACAAAAGGGGAATGTTTACCATGTAAACAAGGAAGGAATCTTCCCAAGCATGGAAAGAAATGTGTTGGATGACAATAGGGGTTTCCCACTTAATTTGTCAAAAAAAATTTAAATAAAAAGGTGAAAGTGTGGGGACTTGAACATGGGATCGGTTGGAATTAATTCACACACTTAACCACTAAGTCATTTAACTCCTTGTGTCATGAACTAATGTAAATAAATAAATAAATTATGTGGCGTGACAACTCTACACCCCTTAAATTAAATTTCATTCTCGAAATTTACCTAGTCCACACAAGTTAACATAGTGGTGATGCATTGAATCTTTGGGTTCCCAAGTGGCTTCGCTAACACCATGATTCCACCATAAAAATTTCACAAGAGGAATCTATTATTTTCTCAATCTTTTGATCTCATGGTCTAAAATCTAAATTGGTTCTTCCTCATATGACAAATCAGGTCTCGTGTAACGCCCCAAAAATCTTTAACTTTCTTTCTTTTTCGGTTTTGATAAAAGGTGTGCTTAATATTCCTAGTCGAGTGTTATTTATGTGATAATAGGCTTGGTTAAGTTTTGAGTTTGAACTTTGGGGTGAAAGAAATTATATTTAATAATTAAAAGAACCTTGATGGCAAGTAGTTTGTTATTAAATAAATGAAAGAGGAATTGGACACAAGAAGCCTTGTGTTGGAGTGTCAAGTAGCGTCACATGTGGGGCTTAGAGGTGGCGTCACATACATGGCAAGGAGGTTTAGGGTTCGAATCCCTCCTTACTCAAAAGAAGGATTTATTTTTGCTCAATAAATGGCCAATGTGGCATTGGATGTGAACTCTGAATGGACTGATCAGAGGAGAAATTTAAGGAAAGGATTGAGGAGTTATCAGGGAGAAAAGTTAGGAGATAAGGGGTGTAGAGAACTGAAGCCAAATAGGGAATTTGGGGATAGGTAAATTCGGCTATAGTATATATAGGTGCCAATTTTAGGGATTCTAGGTAATGTCGAAATTACTTCTCTTCCTTTAGCTAAATTTCTCATTTTTTTTGTGTTCCCAAAACACTTTTCTCTCTAAATGCTCAGAAGCCGAATTTCTTGTTCCTTGCTTGCCGATTTTCCATTCTTTCTCTTCTCAAATTCTCTTTTGATTAACCTTTGGTTTTAGCCGATTCCTTCTTCTCTTCTTCTTATTTATGCCTAATAACCCTTTCACCATACAAATCTCAAAAGCCAAATACATCTTTGTCTGAAGACCCTCTATGCTGCCGCTACTCCCTCTACTTCGACCGATTCTTGTGGGATTAGTATCGAATCTCGGATTCCAGATATCTGCCAAATTGTTCCTAGGTGTTTTGAGGTTTTGGGTAAGTATTCCTCTTTTATTGGCTAAGGTTGGTCGAATGGCCATGGAGGATTTGAGAGTGACTTGATTATTGTGAGTCATTTGTGTTTAGTTTTAATGATTAAGATTGATGCAGATTTAAGAAAAACTCGTGATTAGTGATCAAGGAAGGGCTGTTTAGGCTTGTCGTTCAAGGTAAGGCAAAGGTGAGATTTTTGGCTTTTGGTGATCGTATTTCATAAGTGTGTGATTAATCATTGTGTGACATCATTTGTAGGTTCATGGCTAAGGAGATCATAGTATGTTTTAGTACCAGGTGTGTACATACTCTGCACATACACAATAGATCAGCAAATCCCGAAATGCCGAAAAGTCAGAAGTTTGGCTACAATAGACTTGTGAGTGCACAAACACTCGTAAAGGGAAACCAATAGGTTATTAGAGGCCCCATTTCTGAATCTGTGGACTTGGGCCGTGTATTGGCCAACTGGGCCAAAATGGGCTAAATGGGCCCGATGGGCTGTAGGGCCCATAATAGGCAAAATTGGCAATTTGTTACTAAGTGATGAAAAATCATATGATTGCATGACTATGAATGTGATTGGGCCTGACGGGCCATATGAATGTGATTTGGGCCTAATGGGCCATACGAATGTGATTTGGGCCTAATGGGCCATATGAATGAGATTGGGCCTAGTGGGCCATATGCATATATATAGACTCATTTAGGCTTTGTAAGGGGTTTTGGGCCTAGTATCTGATAACTACTTAAACAGACATAAAACATAAATAATTAATTAATTGTGACCGTGGACAAGCCATAAGGTTAAGGTGTGGCAATGGGCATATGCATGTCTAGGATTGGATCTAAGGAGAGCTTGGTACTTAAACGGTCTTATTGACCAGCTCCTCTTCTCTGGATTCCTACCTGGTGCATAGTATCTATTCACTTTATCCAACAAGGACTTGTTAATAGGCCAAGGTAAGTAATAACCCACAATAAAGAGAAATTACCAAAAAGCCCCTAAGGGCAAAAATGACTAAAATACCCCTATGTGTTGAATGTAAGGTTTATGGATGTTACATGTATACCTGCTGCATTCATATGATATTCTGTTTAGGTTGCATATGGGTTTTGAATTATGGAACGGAGGAAGTATATGAGGATCGCATGGTTTCTTGACGACCGTGGATCCACCGATGGCTTTTTAAGCCCAATATATGATTAGTAGCTTTGCTGCAACGTTAGGTAGTACCACAACCAGGCTACCATTGGAGAGTATCAGATGGGTGGGTCGATATTTATATCCCCACATGGTGTGTATCGGGGGATGAAGATGGTGTGTAGTGGTTGGATGGGTGGGATCCGTGCATATTTGATTGCCTTACATTTGTTTTGATATTGAATTGGGCTCAGGCCTGAAAAGACTTGCTATTGCATGCTTTTCTATTTGCCAAGGGTTGTACACACTGAGTTTTCGAAAACTCACCCCCTCTTTTATTTTTCTCAAGTGATTCTCAGTAGGTGGTTCGACGATTGGAGGGACTCCGAGGTGGCCAACTAGTAAGACGGCTTGGACTGGTTTTCTTAAGCCTATAATTTCTAGTATTTTAAGTTATTTCAGTCCGGATTGTAATAAGGTCTTTCCTCTGGTTATTATTTCAAATTATGATTATTATTATTTTCATCTTTATATTTATTAGAATTAGAACATGGTTTTCCTAATCCATAATTGTTTTTAGATACTGCGTTTCCGCAACTCAATCTTTAAATGACAAGTTTTCATAGATCATCTATTTTAAATAAAGCTTTCGCAACTGAAAAAAGACTTTACAAAGTAATTATTATCATACAAGAAGGAATAGTTTTTTTTAAATACACCCCACTTTGAAAGCAACAAATACAAACTGAATGTTACTTAATTTTCTCTTTTGAAGGGTTTCCAATGAAAACAAGGTTTTTGATAAAACACATCAATGTGACATGCCAAATTCGGCCATAATGTCTGGGTCGGGTTTGGAGTGTTACATCTCACCTTGACCTCATCAACCAAAATCACATGAGATGGATCAAAACGATATCTCCTCAACATAGAAACATGGAACACGTCACAAATATGGTCTAGTTCTGGAGGTAACTCTAACTGGTAAGCCGCTGGTCTAACCCTCTTAAGAACTCTATAAGGTCTAATGAATCTTATGCTCAACTTACCCTTGTGTCCAAACCTCAATACTTTCTTCCTCGGTGAAACCTTAAGAAAGACTTGATCCCCAACACTGAACTCAATATATCTCTGCCTCAAGTCGACATCGTGCTTTTGTCAATCAAATACTCCTCTCAATCGATCTTAAATTAATTTTACCACATTCTTGATTTCTTGCACCAAATATGGACCCAATACTTTATTTTCCCCCAACTCAGTCCAACACAAAGGTGTAAGACATTTGTGACCATACAGTACTTCATAAGGAGCCATTTATGTAACGCCTCAAATTTTGGGCCTAGAAATATTAGGTCTTGAGCATGGGAACAGCTGGAAGGCTGCACATAAATATTTAGTTGTGCAAGAAAGTGACACAACTGTGTATTTGATTCAGTGGTTAAGTGTGGTGGGAAGTGTCTGAGAAGTCTTAGGTTCAAGCCTGAGTAAGTGCAAAAAGTTTTGTTTTTAAAGGAATAAGCATTGTCTCTAGGCAGTATGCTTTTAAGTAAATAGGGGAAGAATATGACAAAACAGATCCTACTGGCCCAGGGGATAAGTGGCATTTTACTATTGTCTGAGGTCAGAAGTTCGAGGCTTGGTTTGTGCAATGGGGGTTCTATTTTGCTACCTAAGTCATTTGGGTAGTAGAGTATGACCGAAACACTAAAAAGTTTGAATGAAATTTAAATTAAGTTGTTGAGTTGTTGAGGGATCGGTTTGAGGATGTTGTGGAGAGAATTTAGGAGAAAATTTAGGGATTTGAAGTTGGGAGAGAGTTGGTGCTGAAATGGTAATCTTCTTACTCAGAATTTGGCTTAGGGAGGATTATTCTCCATTTCTGCTGTTGTGATCATTTCGGATTTTGTTTCCTTTGTTCTCTAGAGGCCGAGTAGTGCTAGGAAGATTAGGTAATACCTTTTATTTTTGCTGATTTCATATTTACACTCCTCTCTTTAGCCCAATGCTCTCCTTTCCTCTCCCTCAATTCCTTTAAGCCTATCCAACCTCCTATTTTGCATCATATTGTTTGGCTGTACTCTCACTCTCTTTCCCTCTTAACACTTTCGGTTTTGACAAAGTGGTCTCTCGGTTTCTTGTTCTTTTTGTGACCTTACTTGACCGAATACTCCATCTTCATTCCACCCTCTTAATTCTTGTTGTTGGTTCGGCAAGTGTTCTTTAATCATTTAGGTTAGGGCGCACAGTTCTTCTCTCTCTCTCTCCTTATTGCTTTTCATTGGCCGAATGTTGATCAATCCTCCTCTTTGGTTCTTTATCAAATTTGTTCTTTCTCCTGCTCTCAACTCCTGAATCCCATTTGTTCGATAAGTCTTTTGGTAGGGGGAAAAGTATGCTTTAATTGTTTTTAAGAGAAGTTGTTGTTTAATTTGGAGTAAGTTCTAACTTTCGATTATGTCGACTTGTGTTGGACAGCAACAAATTGTATCGAACTTGGTTTACCTGCGAAGCTATGGGCCATATCGGTTGAAGCAATGGAAGTAAGTAATAGTAATGGTTTTGTTGGGGACTGTTTTTGTGTTATTAGTGCTAGGCATGACTAATGTTTGTCATGGATTTGTTTTATGTTGTAGGTGATTATTTCAGGAGCATTACGTACCAAGAATCCTATTAGGTGTGTAACCACACTACTATAAACGTAGATCGGTAAAAGCTGGAAAAGTATGACTATTTACGCTACATGAGCGTGCGCTCGCTCGTATGGTAATCCGTACGCGTAAAAATGTGGGTGTATGATCATAGAGGCCACCATGAGCGATTTCATGGGCCTAGGCCGTTTTGGGCCACGTTGGGCCGAAGTAGACCGTATGGGTCCCACGAGCTCGTGGGCCCCACACGGGTGTGTGGAGAATATTGGACCAGGCTGTGTAGCTTACAAGGCCAAGATCATTTCTGGGTTATGCCCGTGTGGGCCCACATGGGCCCATTTTCACTCTTTGACTGCTAAGGTTGCACGGGTTACCCAAAACGACTGTGGACTTACTGTTGGGTCGGTAAGTATACCTAGACCCCAAATTGGTTAATAATTATTTTTCCCTTATGTGGTAAAATAACTGAAATGAACCTACATGGTAAATAGATTGTTTTGCCCCTATGTGATGTATGCGTATATATGTACATGTATACGTATAATATTATGATATGGTATGACATGTGGTATGATGAATTGCATGGGGATGGGTTTTTATAAGATTGGAGGAAGTGTACTGTACTGGCAGCTCTGCTCCAAACCATTGATGGCTCTAAGCCTATTATACTGGCAGCTCTGCTGCAAATACTATTTAATGCCGCAACCGATGCTAATTCTGGAGTGTAGGGATGGGTGGGTTGATTATATCCCCACATGGAGTGTAGGGTTAGACGAAGATGGAGTGTAGAGGCTAGATGGGTAGGACTTGCATACTATTTACTGTTATTGCATTGTTTACTGTTATTGCCCGATTTACTGTTACTGCACTGTTTACTGTTATTGCAATGGGCCAGGGCCCAAGCATATGACTGTTTTTGTATTGGGTTGGGCTAAAGCCCAAACTGATATTGTCACTGTTACTGACATGGGCTTAGGCCCAGACTGTATTTATTCACTGTATGTATGACTGTCTGTTAATTAAGGGATTTCACACTGAGTTTTCATAAACTCACCCTTCTGCGTATCTGCGCAGGTAATCCTTAGGCAGATCGGTGCTACGAGGGACTCGAAGGTGACCACAGAACAGCTTACGCTTCCTTATTTAGCTTTTGATTTATAAATAATTTTAGGTTGGGTATTTTTGATGTAATAAGGCCTCTCTAAATTTATAATCTTTAATTTAGGGTTTTATTTGAATTGGTTTATAACTGGTAGTGATAGGAAAACGCGAGTTTTCAAGAGAAACAATGTTTTTACGAAGTAAACTCAAGTACACAACTATTTTAAAAAGCTTCCGCTATAAAATGATATTTTTGGAAATGAATAATGATTTTTAAGTAAATACCCTTTTGACTAGATCACAAGTTTTAATTGAACGACTCGTTTTATAAATCATCAATTAGATTACACAACAAAGGTAAACATGGAAAGGGTTTTCAACGACAACATGCTTTAGGAAAAACACTTCAATGTGACATCGCCAGATTCGACCATAACGTCCAGGCCGATTTTAGGGTGTTACAATTTGACTGCTCGACTGAAAACTGTTATTGTATGCAAACTCATCTAATAGCAAGTGTTCCTCCCAACTGCCACTAAAGTCTATCACACAACCCCTCAACTTGTCCTTTAGAATCTATATAACTCGCTCAGATTGTCCATCAGCCTATGGGTGAAAAGTTGTACTAAATTTCAATTGAGTTCCCAAAGCTTCATGCAACCTTTTTTCCAAAATCGAGATGTAAATCAAGGATTTCTATAATAGCCTATTTTTAGTCAAATCAGAATAGTGGTTTTGAGACCACAAATCTGAGGTTGAAATATTTATTTTATTATTATTTTGAGGTCTGCAGCATGATAGTATAATTGTATAAAAATTTCGTTAATAAATTTTATCGTTTGAGTGTTTTATTTGATAAAAAGGACTAAATCACATAAAGTGTAAAAGTTGGGTTCTAATACTAAAGGGGTCTAATAGCTATAGAACTTTAAAGTGGAGGTACTTAAGTGGTAATTAAACCACTTTAGTTAGTAGTGGACAAAGATGGACATGAGATTTATGTTTTAATTAGTTTAAATGTAAGGTTAAATAAGTAATTTGGTAAATTAAATAAAGAAAAGAATGTTATCATCTTCTTCATTTTAATTTCATCACCAAAAATTTGAGAAGGGGAAGCCATATTTGAAGCTTGAACATTCGACCAAATATATTACCTTGCATGTGAGTAATTTTTTATTACCGTTTTTAATGATTTCTATGTTTTTGGAGTCGTTGTAGCTTAATCTAACTAATTTGCAAAATTGTTAAAGGTTTAAGGTTTTACCATTAATGAATATATGTGTATTTTGATGTTTGATGATAGAAAATGAATTGTTGTTGTTAGATAAATAACAATTGTTAAGTGATTTTTGATAAAATTGTCAATTAGGGATTTATTTGTGAAATATGAAAACTGTGGCAGAAATGTGAAATAAATGAAAATTATGGGCTACTATGTTAATAAAGGAAATTCGGCTAGCATGGCTAGGGATTTAATTGCATGAATTTGTATTTTTATAAGTTAGGGACTAAATTGTAAATAAGTTGAACTATTAGGGGAAAAAGTGTAATTTTGCCATAATGTGATTTTTGGGCTAAATTGAATAAAATGATAATTGAATAAGTTAAATTTGATATTATATAGATCAAGAAAAATGAAGCTCAGATCTAGATCGGGTGAAAAATAAAGTATTGGACTAGTCGATCCATTTCGTCGTTTTTGTGAATAGAGGTAAGTTCATATGTTAGTAAGTATTAATATGATCATGTTTTAAATGCTTCGTTATTGAATTAATTGTGAATAAGACCTTATAGAAATGTTCGACGAAGAACCAACAATGTGTAAATCCCGGTTGAACCTTAGGAATAGATAGGATACAAATGACATGTCATTAGGGGTTATGTGATTTGGGTGCTGGTTCGTACGTTCTATCAGTGGCTAAGTTATCTGGAATGTGTTGTGAATCATCATCATCTTGTGTAAGCAGCACCGTGTAGTTACATTTTGACCATCAGCTTGTGTGAGCAGAACCGTTGGTAGCTCGAGAGTGAGCATTATATGAGATATTAGATTGAGATAGCTTTGGCTATGTATTGGCTCTTAAGGTGCAAGATTCCCGAGTATCCAATATTATTCAAAATGGTTCAACTGGTATATTAAAGATATGAAATGGTGAGAGATAGATATGTATCAATACAGGTATGTACAGAAATCATATGAGCATTGAATCCATGAAATTGTGAGTTCATGATTAATTATGTGAATGAATAAATGTTCACCTTATGATTAAATAGTTTTGTAGTATATTATGTTTATATTACTTGAATGGTCAGCAAATGGTAAGTTTTATTTATTAACTATACAAGCTTATCAAGCTTTATAACTTACTCTGTTTACTTTTCTGTGTTTTATAATGATTTCGAAGCTTGCTCGGATTGGGAGTTGTTGGAGATCTCATCACACTACCCAACTATTGTTTTGGTACTTTTGAACTTATGTATTTGGGTTATATGCCATGTATAGGAGTTGTGGTTGATATGGTTTATATATGTTGGTAATGAATTTAGCCAATTGATTTGGCTTGTAAATGATGAATGTTTGGTTATGTGTATAGCCATGTGATTTGGCTCATTTTGGCATATTTGGTCATTTATATATATATGTGCAAATGGCCTTTTGGTATGTTGTGTATAATTGCTATGTGTTTGCTTGTTTTGAATTGGTATTTTTTGTACCAAATTGTTGTCTATCGAGATGGTATTAGCATGCTATGTATTAGGTAAATAATGCATATCTGAAAGTTACCATATAGGTGGTTTGTGAATGTGAAATTGGTATGACGTTCAATGGCTAATTGTGATACTTGTGTCTTGTGGATGTTGGTATTGATATAGCATGAATTGAACTTGGTTTAGTTGGGTTTAAATGCTTATTGAAGATATGGTCATATGCAATTTGGTTTGGTATAGGTGAATGCAAGTTTGGGTGAGAAAGATGGCTTAGAAAATAGCCTATTTTTGTCAACACAGGCAGAAACACGGGTGTGTGTCTCAGCCGTGTGTGACACACGGTCACGTGACATGGCCATGTGTCCCCTAATGTTTAATTAAAATTCAAGTTAGTATTCTCTACACGGCCTAACACAGGGGGCGTGTGACTTGGTCGTGTGGCATAAGTCAGTACACCCTACAGTTTTGGCACGGCCTAGCACACGGCATGGCACACGGGCGTCTGAGGCCATTTCGAAGGGTACACGGGCTAGTCACACAAGTATGTGATTGGCCGTGTGACATAAGTCAAAGAGTTAAACGGGGTCGAACACAAGCTAGGAGACGGCCATGTGATCCCATTTCGAATGTCCACAAGACCTGTGACACGGGCATGTTTTTGGCCGTGTGAGACACATGGCCGGGCCATATGGGCGTGTGTCCCCTGTATTTTGAAAATTTTTCTAAGTTTTACAAAAATTTCCTGAGTTATCGGTTTAGTCCCGAACCACTTCTAATGCATGTTTTAGGCCCCGAGGGCTCGTGTTAGGGACTATATGATTGTATTTGTATGGTTTTTATTAATAAGAAAATTCTAATTCGAATTGTATGATTGTTTATGAGATTAGTCCAATAATTCTTTGTAACCCTATTTCAGCGACAGATAAGAGTTAGGGGTGTTACAATCTCGATTGAAAATGATGGACAACGGTACACTATGAAGTCTCATAATCTCTGAAATGTACAACCTTGCCACTTATGTATCGAATAAGTAGTACGAACAGGTAGAAAGTGTGATGACTTAGTTAGTCAATCCACTATAACCTAAACTAAATCCTTCTTAGTAGATGTCAAAGGCAACCCACTAACAAAACCCATGGTCACACGTTCCCACTTCCACTAAGGAATCTAAATAGGCGGTAACAAACCAAAAGGGAACTGATGCCCAGCCTTAACTTGCTGGCACGTCTAGCACTTACTCACTTACTCAGTTACATCACTCTTTAGACCTGGCCACCAATACAGTTCTCTCAAGTCTCAGTACATCTTATTCCCTCTAGGATGCATAGCATAAGGGCTACTATGCACTTCTTGAAGTATAGACTGTAACACCCCTCGCCCGTGTGATAGCCCTAATTTGACCCTAGTCGAAAAGTGGTTTCAGGACTACAAAATCGAGTCATAAAAATAATTAACAGTTATATTCTATGCTTATTATATGTGTAAATACATTTTTGAAAGTCTCATGTTTTGATTTTGTCATTTGTATGTGAAATTTTTAAATAGGACTTATGTGAGACATTTGTGAAATGTGATAGGTAAATTTTAAAGTGATCTATTAATGCATGTTATCAAAAAGGTGGACTTGCATGTCAAATTACCCATTTTTGGATAGTGGCCGGCCATGATATTGATTAATATATATTATATGTATTTTCTAGTAACATTTTTATTTACAAAATGAATTAAAGAATAAAGAGTAATAAAATAATGGTTAGTGGGAGGAGAAACCAAAGTTGGTTCATCTTTGCTCCTCCATTGCCGTAACTAGAAGAGAGGAAGAAGAAAAATTCTTATGAAAAATTCGGCTAAGGTGATTGCTAGATTAAGGTATGTTCAATGTCACTCTTGGAAACTTATGCATCATTTGGATGATTAGTTTAAATTCTACCTATCTCATGGTTGTTATTTGGAGAGTTGAGATTCGGCTAAGGAGCTTAAAAATTTTTAGTAGATGCTTTGATGTCATTAGCATAGATAGTTATGTTGGATGTGTTAAAAGTTGCTTGTTATTTTAGCTTAAAAGTTGAGGTTAGTAATTGGTTTATAGGATATGCCGAATTTGGATTTAGGGAGAAAAATAGGTAATTGGTCATGCTAGATTCTTGAGCAAAAATTGTTTAATGCTTTATATGTTATGTAAATGAGCTTGTAAGTGAATTTGAAGATTGGTAAAATTGTGGATGAGAGGTGCCGAATGTGGTTTTTGGTTGTGACTTAAGGAATAATAATATGGTGGCTTGTATTTAATGACATTCTGCTAAGGACTATATGTGCTTGCTAATTCAGTTTAAGTGAAGTAAATATGACTGATGGATGTGATTAGGTTGTGGTTTATTATTGACTTGTTTTGGTTGTATAAATTATCTTGTGAATTGGTTTGGAAGTGGTAAATAATGAGCATGCTTTGTGGCCGTAAGGTTATTTTATAATGTGTCGTGACAATAACTTAGCTAGTCGAATTGATGAGAAATGAATTTGATATATATAGGTAATGTTGACAAGCTGCTTAGCACATAAGTTTTGTATGTTGGTTCGGCAACTGAGCTAGAAAATAATTATTGGTAACATGGTAACTATGCACTTATATATATATATATGGTATCTTAAGCATATTTGCCATTTGGTAAGGTTGGCTAATGGTTCATGTATGGATGCTTGTTTAGCCATATGTTATGTTTTGTTTCGACTTAGTACTAGATGCACATATGACTATGTTGTTAAAATCTGTACTTGATTATTTTGTGAAGTGGGTTTTGCCAAATATGCTAAAAGACCATAAGCCATGTGATATGGGTTATTCTATTCGATATGTGCATGAACTAAAGTAATAAGATCGGTAATCAGCTTATGAAATACATGTATTGATATATACCCGGTTATAAGTTAAGCATTAGATAGTCATGATTCATTGGATATAATGCTTGAATATTACTTTGGGAAATATATGAATGGTTGCCTATTAATTAGTTTGAAATGATTCATAATAAGTTGATATTCGTATATATATGGTTGAATTCATGTATAAGGTAGCATAATAGGTTATGTAAATCTTTGTTTGTGCATGCGAGTTAGATAGAGATTAAATAAGCATGAAATTGAGTCATGGCATATTTTATAAAATATAATATGTATCGGAGTTATATATGATTGTCAAATGTGACTACTAAGAAGTAAAGTTGAGTAAGTAATTAAATAAATCTATTTGTTTAAATTAAGCTCAAGAGCAAAGAGGGTCGAAATCAGATAGGGAAAAGAGAAAGCAATCGAGTAGCCTATCCGCAACTGTTCAAATATACCCGAGGTAAGTTTTGAGTAGTCACCTTTAGTATAAAATTTATGATGCCTTGATATGTGTATATTAGATGAATTGTGAACTTTTGAGTCTACTTGAACTAAGTTGTGTGATAAATAATCTGAGTATATGATCTATAGTCAAATGGTCAATACGGGTTAAGCTTGATTAATGAAATGTATATGAGATATTTATGTATAAATTTTAAACCGAAATGTAAATGATGGTGTTTGTATGGAGCTTATATTCGCATGTAGCAAATGACTACTAATGTGACATGTTCAATGAGATGTGTTAATATATGATTAAATATGCATGATACTTGAGGAATGTTATCCGGGCTTAAAGACCCGTAGGCTATATGCTGGAATGCTATCCGGGCTTAAAGACCCACAGGCTATATGCTGGAATGTTATCTGGGCTTAAAGACCCGCAGGCTTCGTGCTGGAATGCTATCCGGTCTAAAGACCCGCAGGCTACGAGCAAGTATTATACCGGGTTTAAATTCCCGCAGGCTTGTGCTAGAAATTTGTTTCAAGTTCTAAGACTTGTCAGGATTGATGCCAGTAAATTAAGTAAGATTACGACATTGAATATCCGCGAAAAACCACCGTCGAGTAAGTACTATATATTTAACATGTTAAGGTACGTATTATGTGCTCATATGTGAATTGATTTTAAAATGAATTATTAGTATCAAAGAACGATATATATATATATATGTATGGATGATTACGGTATCTAAGAATAAGAGAATGATTTATTCGGTCAATGTATGTCATTATATGAAAGTATGTGACTTAAAGTAATTGTATGAGCCATATAGTATAGTGAAATATGTGCTGAAAATTTCTTGTGTATTCATATATAAATATTCGGCCAATAGGCTTTATAACTAGTGTATTTGTGTATATTCGGCCAAGTGATTTACAATTAGAATACGAGTTTTGTGATACTTAATGTTCGATTTAAACGATAAGTTTTAATTATTTGAAATGCTTAAAACTTACTAAGCCTCAAAAGCTTACTCTGTTCCTTATTTCTTTGTTTTATAGATTGTTGATTTTGGCCACCGACTCAGGGATCATCAGCAGTTCATCATACTATTGATCTTTCTTGGTACAGTTATATTTTGGCCTTGATATGGCATGTATAGGTTAGGCCGGTGATAGTTATGTTTTGTGTTGTAAATATTTTAGCCATATGAAAATGGCATTTATAACTTATAAATCAATATGTATTTAGCTCGATTTCTGTTTATGTTGGTTGGTAATGTGAATGAAAAAAATAAATAAATAAATAAATAAAATTTTAATGTTTAGCTCAGTAATACTTTTTAGCCCTAAACCGGCGATCGAATTCGGGCTAGGGGTGTTACAGCCCGCATCTGACGCCAGGAAGGGGTTCGAGGTGCTACCTGACTTTAACTCAATCAACTATGTAAAACGAGGCCATGAAATCTCAAAAAATTTAAAACTTTTCCTTTCCCATGTAACATGTCCATTATGCGGGCTTACGAGGCCCTAAACATACATTCGGGTGGTTCGGGACCCAACCGAGAACTCATTTAAAACTTAGAAAAATCTCTTGCATCAAAGCTCTACATGCCCGTGTGGGTATAAAGCACACGCCCGTGTGCTAGGGACACGCCCGTGTTCCAAGCCCATGTCTGAAAACCTAGGCATTCTACCAAAACAACACGGCCCAAGCATACACCCGTGCCCGGCAACCGTGTCCTTCACACGACTGAGACACATGGCTGTGTCTCTTGCCCGTGTACTACTAGCATACATACTGACTTCATGGCACGGCATGAACACATGCCCATGTGGCCTGCCCGTGTGCTAGAATGACTTTAAAGTTTTTGGTGCAGGGGACACACGACCATAACACACACCCGTGGGCGTGAACCGTGTGTTACACATAGCCTAGACACATGCCTGTGTGTCTTACCCTTGTGGACAAATTAGGCTATTTTCCAGGCCCTTTGTCACCCATCTTACACAACCTACACAAGATCATTTCAATATACCCATCTCATCACAATGAACATTAATTCAACCATAGAAAGAACATCGTATGCATTCATCAAAATGAATAATAGCCATTATTCTAGGCTTAATACAAAATAAAGGGCTTTTGACTTAGGCCAAAAATACATAAACAATTCTCATGATGAATATACTAGTCTAGCCCTATACATGCCACCTTCAAAAATATAAATCAAACTATACCGAATGTTGCGGACGATAGTGTGATCGATATCTCTGACTTTAAGGAATACTCGAGCTAGCTAGATAACGCTGAAAGAAGAGGGAAAGGAAAGTGGGTAAGCATAAAGCTTAGTAAGTTGCATATAAATAAATATACAACAACAATCTCACCATTACTTATCATGCTCAAATGTAAACATAACTCAACTTACTTTTTGTCATCTACTCGAGTCACATTTTCTAAATTAAGCTCGATACTCATGCTTACCATATAGGTACCTGTAACACTCACAACATGATTATTCTTTCTTTATCAAGATTAATCTATAACTCTCACCATTGAAACATTTGGAATACTATTGTATATTCACTGAAACTTTAACATGGGATATATTGCCGATGCGTGTCCCAGACACGTCTTACACTGGCTATCTCTGTCGAGGCCGATGCATGTCGCAGACATGTCTTACACTAGCACAACTCTTAGTTGATGTGTGTCCCAGACACGTCTTACACTGGCTATCTCTGTGCCGATGCCATGTCCCAGACATGGTCTTACACTGGCTATCTCTGTGCCGATGCCATGTCCCAGACATGTCTTACACTGGCTCTCAGAATGTGGCCGAAGCATGTCCCAGACATGTCTTACACTGGCGCACAATTCACCCAATGCCTTGGTACGAATATCCAGTTCGTATCCTAAAGTTTCAATGGGATATCTCTATTATCTCAAATATTATTAGGCATTCTCAACTTATAACTCAGCAAATCATTCAATATCAATTCAAAGGCAATATGAATGCAAGTATTAACAGTGTAGTTGTATTATTTACATACAACTTACCTCGATTTACAAAAAGTACTTGACTATTTGGTTTAGTTGGTTTGCTTGGCCTTCCCCCGATCTAGGTTTAGATTTGGTAAGTCTTGATCTATAATGACAATATGCACTCATCTAGTCACTAATTAGGGTTAAACAATCATAAATTCACACCTTTGTTAAAATAACCATTTTGCCCTTAGACTTTGACAAAATGACCATTTTGCCCCTAAGCTCGAAAATCGATTTTTATCGAATTTCTTTTTATTTCAAGCCTAGCTAAACTCTTTTTACTACTATAGTAATCCCAAATTCTCAATATTTTACACACTTATCATCTATTTTACAATTTATGCAAAATAGCACCTTTAGGTGTTTTCATGCCAACACCTTTCACAAAAGTTGTTTATAACATAACTAAAACTCATATTCTTCCATAAAAACTCAATAAACATCTCAAAATCATCCATGGCAAAATCTTAAACTATTGACCATTTTGCAAGATGTCACCCTCATTTGAAAGCTCATGCTTCAAGGGTCTCAAAAATGTGAAAATCTTAAAGAAAATTCATTAAAATCACTTACTTGTGAGGCTTATTATTGCTGCAAGTTTTTGAAGCTCTTAAACCCCAAAAATGGCTGATATTTTTGGTGGAGAGAAGGAAAAATGAAGAAGAAATGGCTTTTGTTTTATTAAATCAAAAACTAGTCAAATTTGATGACCTTATCCACACCTAACTATGTCAATTTTGTCTCCCCTCACACCATGCTCGGCTAGGCTATTCACAAGGGTCTAATTTCCCTTTAAAGACCCTAAATTTAAATTCTCTAGCTATTTAACATATTTGGGTACTAAAATACAACTTTTTTCTTTTATGCGATTTAGTCCTTTTTCGCAATCGGGCTTGAAAACATTAAAATTAGCTCACCAAATTTTTTATGCACTAATCAAATCATACTATAGCCTCATAAAAATGATAAAAATAATTTTCCAACTTTGGATTTGTGGTCCCGAGACCACTGTTCTGACTAGGCCCTAAATCGGGCTGTTACATAGACTGCCTCAATGATCAATCATCAGGCACACAGTATCTCCCATGAAAGCAGAGAACTCCAAAAGAATTAAGGCTAATGTCGGTAGTCATACCTTCCTCAACCTGCTTGAAATGGAATGCGAGAGATGCATTAATAGATTACTTCGATTGAATCTCATCCTCTAGGGTAGGCCTCACTTGCAACTCCGCAGGTAAACATCCATCATCAGTTAAGCTCAACTTTGTGAACATTTCCCTCAAATCAATCATCGAATTTCTACTCAGTGCATTAGCAACAACATTTTCCTTTCCCATATGGTACTCAATGGTAAAATCGTAATCCTTGAGTAGCTCAATCCATCTCCTTTACCTCAAGTTTAGCTTCTTTTAGATGAAGAGATACTTAAGCTCTTGTGATCTGTGTAAATGATACAATTCTCACCATAAAGATAGTGCCTCCAAATCTAGAAAGCAAAAACAATTGTAGCAAGTTCGAAATCATGGGTTGGATAGTTACGCTCATAAGGCTTAATCTCTCTAGATGCGTAGGCCACAACCTTACCGTCTTGCATCAAAACACAACCAATACCTGTATGAGACGTATCACTATACACCACATAATCTTTCCCAAACTCTGGCTGAATCAGAACAAGTGCTTGAGTCAACAAGACTCAAGCTTTTCAAAACTCTCTTGCTACTATTCAATCCACTTGAAATGGGCATTTTTCCTCAACAAGTTAATCATTAAAGCTGCAATTAAGGAAAATGCTTCCACAAACCTCCTATAATAGCCGGCCAATCCTAAGAAATCTCAAATCTCACTGATATTCTTAGGTTGTTTCCAGTCCAAGATTGCCTCGATCTTCTTTGGGTCGACATGGATACCCTTAGTCGATACCATGTGTCCCAAAAACATCACCTCGTGGAGCCAAAACTCACACTTACTTATTTTGGCATATAACTATTTCTCTCGGAGCATCTACAGAACCACTCTTAGATGTTCATCATGTTCCTCTTTAGACTTAAAATAAATTAAGATGTCATTGATGAAGGCTACAATAAACCGATCAAGGTAGGGCTAAAAAACCCGATTCATTAGGTCCATAAAGGCTACCGGAGTGTTCTTGAGACCAAAGGGCATCACAAGGAACTCGTAGTGACCATACCGAGTCTTGAAAGTGGATTTAGGAACATCCATCTCTTTGACTTTCAACTGATAGTATCCGAACCTTAAGTCGATTTTAGAGAACACATTTGCATCCCAAAACTAATCGAATAAATCGTCAATCCTCAGTAAAGGGCATCAGTTCTTTACTGTCAACTCATTTAATTGCAGGTAATCAATGCATAACCTCATAGACCCATCCTTCTTCTTTACAAATAGAACTGGAGCTCCCCATGGGTCTAATGAATCCATGATCCATAAGTTCTTGTAGTTGCGCCTTATGTTCCACTAGCTCATTAAGTGCCATGTGATATAGGGAAATGGACAGTGCAGCTATTCCTGGCAATAAATCAATGTCAAATTTGACCTCACACTTCAGAAATAGTCTAGGAACTTCTCTAAAAAAACATGAGGATAGTCCCTCATTGTACGAATGTTCTCAATAGATGGTCCACTGACACTCGTATCTAGAATGTAAGCCAAATATGCTCCGTATCCCTTGCGTACCAACTTTTCAGCCATTAGAGCGGAGATCATGTTAGATAAGTAATCTCTATGCTCTTCAACCATCATTATCTCTTTCCTAATTGGAGTCTTCAATGTAACCCTCTTTGTAGCACTGTAACACCCCTTACCCGTATTCAACACCGAAATAGGGCTACGGAGCATTACCGGACCTATTATACAATTAAACATACATTTTCAAATTCCAAATAAACAACTTTCAACATCATTCACATTGTCCCTAATACAAGCCTACGAGGCCCAAAACATGCATTCGGGGTGGTTAGGGACTAAACCGATAACTTAAGAAGTTTCTAGAAAACTTATAAAATTTTACAAAATACAGGGGACACAAGCCTGTGTAGCTTGGCTATGTGTCTCACATGGCCAAAGACACGCCCGTGTGGACAATTGAAATGGGATCACATGGCCATGTCTCAGCCCGTGTCTGACCCTGTATAACTCTCTAACTTGGGTCACACGGCCAACCACACGCCCATGTGACCAACCCATGTGCCCTTCGAAATGGCCACACACACCCATGTGACCAACCTATGTGCCCTTCGAAATGGCCACACACGCCCGTGTGCTAGGCCGTGCCAAACATGTAGGGTATACTGATTTATGCCACACTACCAAGTCACATGCTCGTGTGCTAGGCTATGTGGAGCATACTAACCTGATTTCTAATTCAACACCGAAGGACACACGGCCGTGTAACCTGACTGTGTGCCACACACAACTAAGACACACGCCCGTGTCTCTGCCCATGTAGACAAATATAGGCTATTTACCAAGCCATCTTGCCACCCAAATTTGCATACCCTACACCAACCAAAATAGCACAACACAAGGCATATATAGGCATCAACCAACCTTAACCAAGAATATTTCATACCATTTCAACCCCAACAATTCACATTCTCAAAACATCAATATGGTCACTTTCAAGCATACATTATTTTACCTAAATTCACAAATATACCAAATTCAAATCTTAACAAGCATCACATATCCCTCATCAAACACATAACTAAAGCCATATGCACATATATATATATATATATATATATACATTCATCACTTTTAACACCCCTTACCCGTATTCAATGCCAGAACAGGATCCGAGGCATTACTGAACTTACCACACAAACAATCATACAATTTTGAGCCATAAATTTGCATCCAAATTAAAACCATTTGCAATTGATCATAAAGTCCCTAATACGAGCCTATGAGGCCCAAAACATACTTTAGAAGTGGTTCAAGACAAAACCGAGCACTTAGGAAATTTTTACAAAACTTAGAAAAAAATTTGCCATGAACAAGGGTCACACGCCTATGTGGCTTGGGACATGCCCATATGGGCAGGCCGTGTGGTCACACACGTCCGTCTCCCTAACACGTGTAACTCTTTATTTTGCAATGCATGAACAAATTGAGATCACACAGCCAAGTCACACATCCATGTGCTAGGCCTTGTCGTTAATTAAATTTTCATAAAATGGGTGCAAATATCACACGCCTGGGACACACACCCGTGCTTGAAGCCGTGTCCCTCACACGGTTGAGACAGAGCCCGTGTCTCTACCCGTCTGCTCAATTCTGAGCATTCTATTTCTCAAAATTAAGGTGCAGGGGGCACACGCCCATGTGTCTACCCGTGTGGATAGAATAAAGGCTATTTGCCAAGCCATTTGCCACCCTTA
Organism: Gossypium anomalum; assembly: GCA_025698475.1. Lineage (NCBI taxonomy): Eukaryota > Viridiplantae > Streptophyta > Magnoliopsida > Malvales > Malvaceae > Gossypium > Gossypium anomalum. The sequence goes on from CM046967.1 coordinate 36,014,914, forward strand.
TTCACACATGACATACACCAATTCAATGGTACAAAACATAATATACTTAGGCAACCAAAACACCTACAATTATGACCAACACATGCCAACACAATAGTAACATCTATCATACTCACAACATTTATTATGCCCTAAATCAATCATGCAAATTTCACATTCATTAAGCCTCAATTTACTACTTTCAAGACATCTAATTGTGCACAATTTATCATCTTATCAATATATCACATTTCCAAATATTTCACATTCATGCTATGAATCACATTCCATCATTCACCAAGCATAATATGACCAATCACCAAAGACATTGGCACATATATGAATATACTTAGGCTTAAAACCAAGTTAGCCAAAATAATCCAATTTACACAGCCAAATATCAAATCAAGCCTTTGACTATTACAAGCCAATACATTGGCTAAAATCATAATGACACATATAACAAAATGAGCAAGTCCCTATACATGCCATACTTTCAAAATACTAAGATCATCAATACTCGAAAATGTAAGTTTGATAGTGTGAACCGAATCTCCGATGATCTTCGATTCGAGTTAGCTTGGGGACACTATAAAACATGAAAAATAAACGGAGTAAGCTATATAGCTTAGTAAGCTCATATGCAAGAAATAAGCAACCTTATCATGTGTATAACATTTAAATATTAAACATAATTAAATGTAAATTTACCACAGTCTCATGATCATAACTCATTCCACCACAAAACTTACCTCATATTCATCGTTTCAAGCATTTAATACACATGGGCTTTATGTACATACCTGAACCATCTCGACATAAATTTACACATATTCTCATCTTTGACATACACGTGAACCACTTGAAAGAATGATGTTGGATACTCGGTAATTTTGCACACTAAGTGCCACATACGTAGCCAATGCTACCTCAATCTCATATCACATAATCGCTCGCTCTCTAGCTATCGATGGGCCTGCTCACACAAGCTGTCAGTCAAGATGTAGCTACGCGGTGCTGCTCACACAAGCTATCAAGTATCCGTAACATATTCCGGTATACTCAGTCACTGATAGGACGTACAAGACCAACACTCGGATCACATAATCACATAACGCATAATGACCCTAGTGACATGTCACTTGTATCCTAATCTATTCCTAGGGTTCAACGAGACTTCTCACTTGTCGAATCGTCGTCGAATTCGTTCGTAGAATTATACGCATCCACATAATCAACATACAATTCATGCAATATTAAAGCATTTAGTACAAGTATTCTAAAGCTTATTTTTAACATACGAACTTACCTTGGTACAAAATGGCTAATAGTTCGATTTAGTCCACAACCTTGTTCTTTCCCCGGTCTAGATTAGAACCTCTTCTTTCTTGATCTATAATATCAAATTTAACTCATTCAACCATTACATTATTCAATTTAATCCGAAAAACATTTTATGGCAAAAATTACATTTTTATCCTTAACTTTTCAACATTTTACATTTTAGTCCCTAGGCTCGTAAAATGATTTTCATTCAATTCCATCACACCCAAGCCTAGTCGAACCTATTCCTTCCTCATAACAACCCACACTTTTCATTTATTCACATTCTTACACACATTTTATAACTTTTACAAATAGGTCCCTATTTGGCATTTTCATCAAAAATCACTTGGTAAATGTTGTTTATCTAACACCCAACATGCATTTTCTACCATTAAACATCAAAATACACAAATATTCAACATGGGTAAAATTTTAGACTTTGATTTTCTTTCAAATTAGTCCTTGAAATAGCTAGATTAGGTTGAGACAACTTTAAAAACATAACAATCATTAAAAACACGAGACAAAGACAGACTTACAATCAAGTTTGGAAGCTTGGCCAAAACCCTAGCTATGAGGACCCTTGAAATTCAACTATGGGGGATGAAAATAGAAAGATGAACATCTTTTATTTGTTTTATTTTGTCTTTATTAACCAAATGACCAAAATGCCCTTAATGCCAAACTTTGAAATTTCACCTAACCGTGTCCATTTTTGTCCAACTTAGAGTATAATGGTCTAATTACCATTTAAGGACCTCCAAATTTAAAATTTCATAGCAATTGGACACCTCTAGCTTCTAGAACACATATTTTGCACCTATTGCAATTTAGTCCTATTAGTCAAATTGGACACTCTATCGATAAAATTTCTTCACAAAATTTTCATACAATCATTCAATCATACTGTAAACCTTAAAGTAATAATAAATTAACATTTCTACTTCGGATTTGTGGTCCCGAAACCACTAGTTATATTTGACCCAAAAACGAGCTGTTACATCACCAACATACCAAAATAAGCCAACTCTCATGGCTATTGTAACACCCCTCACCCGTATTCAACACCGGAATGGGGTTATGAAGCATTACCAAACTTACAACACAATTAAACATACTTTTCTCTTACATTCAATCATTACTTACAATCATCATTCAATATCAATCAATTTGTCCCTTATACGAGCCTACGAGGCCCTAAACATACTTTGGAAGTGGTTAAGGACTAAACCAATAACTTAGGAAATTTTTCAACACTTAGATAATTTTTGAATAAAATAGGGGACACACGCCCGTGCAGCTAGCCTGTGTGTCGCACACGGTTAACAGACACGCCCGTGTCATAGGCCATGTGAACATTCGAAATGGGAGCACATGGCCATGTCCTGCCCCATGTCCCACCCCGTGTAACTCTCTGACTTGGGTCACACGGCCAACACACACACTCTTGTGGCTAGCCCGTGTTCCTTAAAAATAGCCACACACACCCGTGTGCCAGGCCGTGTGCCAGGTCGTGTGCTAGGTCATGCCAAACCTATAAGATATACTGACTTATGCCACACGGCCAAGTCACACGCCCGTGTGTGAGGCCGTGTGGAGCATACTAACTTGTTTTCAAAATCAACACCAAGGGACACACGACCGTGTAACATGACTGTGTGTCACACACGGCTAAGACACACTCTCGTGTCTCTGCCTGTATGGACAAAAATAGGTCATTTACCAAGCCATTTTGCCACCCACTTTGCACATACCTATACAAACTCAATTGGTACCATTTTAAGACACAAATATGCAGCCAAAAATCATCAACCAATACACAATCATACTATATCCATTTTAACCATTTCAATACTCAATTCAATGTCATTTACCTATTAAAATACCTATTAAAATACCTATCAACTCAACTTGTTTTACTAGACATAATTCACATATGTAATTCAGATGGTTAAACCATTCCAAACATGCATTAACAATTCAACTTCATTCACTCAATATAGGTCAATTACCTAACTCAAAACGAAGCCATTTATATAATCCCTATACGAAATCCATAGTCACTCTATCCCATTTTCATTCCGGTATCATCACAGACTGAAGCAAACCTGAAGGCACTTGATGCTCGGCTTTCACTTGCTGACAAATCAAACACTTTGATACAAACTCAGAAATATCTCGTTTCATACCCGACAACCAATACGATTTCTTCAAACCATTGTACATTTTGGTACTTCCAAGATAAATGGATAAACAACCACTATATGCCTCGTATAAAATTTTCTGAATCAACTCTAGATTTTTCGATAAACAGATTCTATCTTAAAACATCAAACAATCATCTGATCTGATTTGGTACTCTGAACCACTAGTTGACTCGCATTGCACTCGTTTAGCTTGCAATTTATTATCACATTTCTGAGCTTCTCAAATTTGGTAAAGGAAAATCATTTTAGCTTTTAACTCAGCTAGAATATAACCACCATCGGATAATGTCAACTGTGTATCAATTGTTCTTAGGGCAAACAACAACTTTCTACTCAAAGCATCTGCGACTACATTCACTTTCCCCAAGTGATAAGCAATTATTAACTCATAGTCTTTTAGTAGCTTGAGCCACCTCCGTTGTCACAAATTCAAATCTTTTTGAGTCATAATATACTTTAAGCTTTTATGATCAGTAAAGATGTGATATTTTTCACCGTACAAATAATGTCTCCAAATTTTCAATGCAAATACGATCGCGGCCAACTCTAAATCATGCGTCGAATAATTCTTTTCGTGCGGTTTCAATTTTCTGGAGGCATAAGCTACAACTTTTCACTCTTGCATCAAAATGCAACCTAAACCGTTCAATGACGCGTTGCTATAAATTGCAAAATCTTTACCCTATTTAGGTTGAACCAACACTGGTGCCTCAGTTAACAATGCTTTCAATTGATCAAAACTTTGTTGACATTTCTTGGACCATTCAAACTTTATATCTTTCTGTATCAGTCTTGTCATCGGTGTAGCAATCATCGAGAACCCTTTTACAAAGCGTCTATGATAACAAGCTAGTCCCAGAAAACTTCTAACCTCGAATACATTTCTAGGTGGTTTCCAATCAATAACTGCAGAAATCTTGCTTGGATCAACTCGAATGCCATCCGTCAATACAATATGTCCCAAGAATAGAATTTCCCGAAGCCAAAACTCACATTTGCTGAATTTAGCATACAGTTGATTATCTCTCAAGGTTTGCAACATAATCCTCAAATGCTCGGCATGCTCAGACTCATCACATGAATGGATCAGAATGTTGTCAATGAACACAACAACAAATCTATCTAAATACGATCTAAAGATCTGATTCATCAAATCCATAAAAATAGCAAGAGCATTAGTTAGTCCAAAAGGCATAACAAGGAATTCATGATGTCCATAACTCGTTCTGAATGTAATCTTAGGTACATCTAAGTCTTTAACTCGCAATTGATAATAACCCGATCTCAAATCAATCTTCGAAAACACTGTTGCACCTTTCAATTGATCAAACAAATCATCTATTCTTGACAACGGATACTTGTTTTTTATCCTAACTTTTTTGCGTTGACGATAATCAATACACATTCTCATTGACCTATCTTTCTTCTTAACAAACAATAATGGTGCACCTCAGGGCGAAAAACTCGGTCGTGTAAAACCTCTATCTATTAACTCTTGCAACTGAGCTTTCAACTCTTTCAACTCTGTTGAAGCCTTTCTGTACGGAGCTATAGATATCCGTGAAGTTCCCGGCACTAATTCAATAGCGAATTCAACCTCTCTGATCAGTGGCAATCCCGGTAATTCTTCTGGAAATACATCTGAAAACTCACAAACAGCAGGTACAGATTCAATCTTTAATTCAAAAATCTTTGTATCCAGTACGTATGCAAGATATGCATCACAGCCCTTTTTCATACATTTCTGAGCTAACATAGACGATATCACAGTAGGTAATTGACTAGAATCATTAGACTCAATCTGAAGAATTTCACCGGACTGACATTTTAATTTGATAATCTTTCATCTACAATTCACAACTGCATCATGCATAGCCAACCAGTCTATACCCAAAATCACATCGAATTCATCAAATGGCAAAAGCATCAAATCAGGTGGAAAACAGTGACCCCGAGTCATTAAAGGACAATTCTTGCATACTTTGTCAACTAGAACATACTTTCCTAAGGGGTTCGATACTTTAATCACAAACTCAGTAGACTTGACAGGCAAACTCTTATTAAACACCAAATTCATACATATATACGAGTGTGTCAATCTAGGATCAATTAAAGTAATCACATTAGTATCGTAAAGAGAGAATGTACCGGTACTAACATCTGGTGATGGCGTATCTTCGTGAGTACGAATAGCATAATCTCTAGCAGGTACTCTGGCCTCAGATCTCAGCGTAGAATCTTTCATTGTACCACGATTACCACGATTAGCTATATTGCTTGATCTTGCATTCTGAGACTTATCTTTTTCATTTAACTCAAGACAATCTCAGATAAAATGATCTCGCAAACCACAACTGTAACAAGCTCTAATATTATTTTTCATCCCACAATCTCCAAAATGTCGTCTTCCACACTGTTGACACTCAGGTTTAACATCTTTCACATTGCCAACACTCGATATCGATGTGGCTTGAGCTTTAGGGCTAGTGTATTTCTTTCCACGATCTCTATTGGAATATCCCACTGAAGCTTTTGATCAGTTCAAATAATCTCTGGATGTAACACCCCTTACTGAGACCGTCGCCGGAGTCGAGCACGAGGCGTTACCAAACTTATCTTACTTGTTCGGGGCATAAAAAAACTACTTTTAAACAAATTTAGTTCGCTCACATTCATTTAATAAATCCCAAAAAAAGGGCCCTCAAGGCCCTAAAACATGAAATTGGAACAGTTAGGGACCAAACCGGGAACATTAAAAATTTTTCGATTACTTACACAAATCAAAACAATTTATTTCACTATTCATAATAAAACTATCCATCCGCATAATAGTCACTAAATTAATTATAACTAGAGTTACAAAACTTGAAATTTAAATCCATAAATTTTATATAAAACTAGACTCGTATATCTTCTTACCATAATTTTTCCAGAATTTTTGGTTTGGCCAATTAATACAGTTTATTCATTAAATGTTCCCCTATTTTGCAGTTCAGCGGACCTGAACTCTCTTCACTAAAAATCGATTATCTCATTATACAGAAATCAGATAATGTTTCCATTTGTTTCTAATGAAAATAGACTCACTAAGGAATCTAAAAATATAAACTTTGACTTACAATTATTTTTTTACAATTTCTAGTGATTTTCCAAAGTTGGAATACGGGATCACGAAGTCACTCTGAACTAGTCTTACAGAAATTTAAATATCTCAAAATATAGACTTCTTTTTCTTACTCTGTTTATTTCCTATAAAAATAGAATCAATAAGATTTAATTATATATCTCATTAACCATTTAATTCCATCTCTACAAGTTCTAGTGATTTTTCAAAACCACATCACTGCTTCTGTTTCCTAACTGTTCCATAGTCAACTCTTACTCTTTCATAGTTTCTTTGCATCAAACCTCATTTAGGCATACATAATACCAAAACATGTTCTTAATTATCTATATCATAACCTAATCATTACCAAGTATTCACAGGCCATTCTTTAATCATATCATAAGGACATACACACAAAATAGCCAAGTCCCTATACATGCCATAACTTAAAGTATTTCTAGTCACAAAATACCGAGATAACTCGTTAATAGTGTGAGGCGATCTCTGACGTCCTTACGATTTTTCGAGTTGGCTTTGTGATACTATAAAAAGAGAGAAAATAAAGGGAGTAAGCATAAAGCTTAGTAAGTTTGCATGTAAATAAATAACAACATTCTAAATGAATTATCAAGATAACCTGAACTTTTCGAACATGGACTTATCTTACCTTCCCTTTGGTACACTTTTTGAATTTTCCGTTGAACCATTTGGAATACTAAGGATACACGGGTACCTTTCCTTTTTAAACTTACCATTGCTATGTCTTGACATGGTCTTACGTGGTATCCTTGCCTTATGAACTCACCATTGTCATGCCTTAGCATGGTCTTACATGGGATCTTTGCCTTATAGTAGTTTATCAATGCCATGTCTTGACATGGTCTTACATGATTTTCTTGCCTTGTAAAACTTACCAATGTCATGCCTTGGCATGGTCTTACTTGGTATCCTTAAACCCTAATGTCATGACATTTGTATCCTACACATTCCTAAGATTCAACCGGAACTTTTAAGTATAATTTCTCTGTCAATTCTTACTTGAATCATCAAGGAATAAGTTTACAAAATAAATATATAGATGCTGAAAAATAACATCATTAATTATAAATAATAAAACATTTCATTTATTTACCGCAAACTTACCTCGATAAAAAATACGATCAAATATTTTGATTTAGTCCTCAACCTTTTTCTTTCCTCGTTCTAACCCCGAATTTCTTCTTCTTGATCTATAATAGAAAATTTAACTTATTTAATATTCACATTTATCAAAACAGTCTTTTACTCTAACTTTGGCAAAATTACAATTTTGCCCCTAAACTTTTGCATATTTACACTTTTCTCCAAGGCTCGAAAATGAAACTTTATCCCTAATTCTTATGTTTTATGACATGCTAATCATTTATTTACCTACGACAACATCAAATTCCCACTCTAACATGTACTTATGACCATTAGGTATTTTTACCGATTATGTCGTTTTACTCCTTTTCGCTTAAAATCGCTTAGGTCAAGTTGTTTAACATAATTTCAAACTTCATATTCTACCATAAAACATCAAAATAAACACATTTCACCTATGGGTATTTTTCCAAATATGAACCCTAGGTTAAATTATTGCTAGAATAAGTTAAATCAAGTTACCAGGACTTCAAAAACGTAAAGAACATTAAAAACGGGGCTTGGAATCACTTACTATGAAGCTTGAAAGCTTGAAAAAACCCAAGCTATGAAGAACCCTTGAAATTTCGGCCTACTGAAAAAGATGGGCACATTTTGCCATCTTTTTCCCTTTTTTAATCTTTTAATAACCAAATGACTAAAATATCCTTCATTAAAACTTTAGTTATTTTTTTCTCTATATGTCCATTTTTGTCCATGAAAACCTAATGGTCTAATTACCATTTAAGGACCTCTACTTCAATCATACTCTTCAATTTAATCCTTTAGCATCTAAACCTCATATTTATCAACTTTTGCAATTAAGCCCTAGTAGGCAAATTAAGCATGCTATCTAAAAAACTTTCCATCGATACTTTAACACATGCATCTAATCACTCGGTAAATTATAAAAATTAATCGGAATAAACTTTTCTATCTCAGATTCGTGGTTTTGCAACCACTGTTCCATTTAGGCCCTATTTTGGGATGTTACACTGGATTTCTTCGATGAGGATTGATAAGGTTTACTCATCGATCTCTTCCTCAAGTCTCTTACCTCGGAATCAACCTTTCTCTTTTCTCGACTAAAGTCTTCATCTTTGCAAGCCCGGTCAACTAACACAACAAATTCTTTTAAATCTAAAATTCCAACCAGAAGTTTAATATCTTCGTTTAACCCATCAACAAACCACTTACACATTATCTCTTCAGTAGAAACATACTCTCGAGCATACTTGCTTAACCATACAAATTCTCTTTCATATTCAGTTACAGTCTTACGGCCTTATTTCAATTCTAAAAACCCTTTATGCTTTTGATCTAAAAACCGTTGACTGATGTATTTCTTTCGAAAATTAGTCTGAAAGAATTCCCAGGTGATTCTCTCCCTCGGCACTACCGATATTAATGTATTTCACCACTGATACGCAGTATCTCTCAAAAGGGATATAACACACTTTAACCATTCAGCTAGCATGCAAGAAAGCTCATCAAACACTCTAATCATATTTTCAAGCCAAAACTCAACTCTCTCAGGGTCATCATCAACATTAGTTCTCAACTCTTCAGCCCCGTGTTTGCCGATCTTGTCAACTGGAGGCTTATTCAATCTTAAAAGCTCAACTCCTTGAGGAGCTACTAGAACTAGTTAGGGATTAGGAAGGGGTGGAGGTTGTTTAGCAGCTGGATTCGTACGAATATATTGAGTGAACTTCTTTAGCCTCTCCTCACTGGCTACCCGTCACGGGTCTAGAGTTAAAAGGCACTATCCCTTGAGTGAGAGCGGGCGCATTACTCTCAACCTCATCAGCTATAGCTCGATTGGGATCCATTTACTATATGAAAACACATTTAAAAATATCAGGAGTCATCACACTATCACAGTTTATATATGGCATGTATAGCTAGACTCTCACACATACTACGTTAGTCCTAGAATCGACTAAATCGTAGTTCTGATACCAATAAATGTAACACACCTCACCCGTATTCAATGCCAAAATAGGGTTAGGGAGCATTACCAGACTTACAACACAATTAAACATACTCTTCTCATACATTCAATCATTACTTACAATCATCATTCAATCTCAATACATTTGTCCCTTATACGAGCTTACGAGGCCCTAAATATACTTTAAAAGTGGTTTAGGACTAAACCGATAACTTAGGAAATTTTTCAACACTTAGAAAATTTTTGCATAAAACAGGGGACATACGCCCATGTGGCCAGCACGTGTGTCTCACACGACCAACAGACACGCTTGTGTCATAAGCCGTGTGAACATTTGAAATGGGAGCGTATAGCCGTATTCCAGCTCGTGTCTGACCTCGTGTAACTCTCTAACTTGGGTTACACAGCCAACATACACGCCCGTGCGGCTAGCCCTTGTTCCCTAAAAATGGCCACACACGCTCGTATGCCAGGCCGTGTGCTAAGCCATGCCAAACCTGTAGGGTATATTGACTTATGCCACACGGCCAAGTCAAACGCCCGTGTGTGAGGCCGCGTGGAGCATACTGACTTGTTTTCAAAATTAACACCAAGGGAGACACAGCCGTGTAACATGACCGTCTGTCACACAAGGCTGAGACACACGCCCGTGTCTCTGCCTGTGTGGACAAAAATAGGCCATTTTGCCACCCACTTTGCACATTCCTATACCAGCTTAATTGGTACCATTTTAAGACACAAATTTGCAGCTAAAAATCATTAACCAATACACAAAAAAACTATATAATTCACATAACTCACATATATAATTCACAATCATCAAATACCTATCCATTCAACTTGTTTTACTAGACATAATTCATATATATAATTCATATGGTTAAACCATTCCAAACATGCATTAACAATTCAAATTCATTCACTCAATATGGGTCAATTACCTAACTCAAAACAAAGCCATTTACACAACTTATTACATTAACAATTTCATTATCAGAAGCCAACACAAATGGCCTATATATACATGCTCATCAAACATACCCAAAATGACTCAAGCCTACACATGCCATATACCATATATACATAACTTCAAAAGTACCAAAATAGATATTCGATAGTGCGATGAACTCTCTGACGATCCCCGAATCCGAGCTAGCTTTGAAAGACTATAAATCATAGAAAAATAAACAAAGTAAGCTATAAAGCTTAGTAAGTTCGTATGAAATATACCCAACAAATCATAATACACAAATCATCAATTTTAACTGTATAACATATAATTCATGAAAACAACAAACCTTCCATATGCTTAATCATATGCTTATATGCAAATTCATAACTTCTTCTACTTGAATCTCATACTTTACATATACATACCTTTATAATTTTATAACAAACTCTACGTTTTTGGTACAATGTCGAATACTCGATATCTCACACACTAAGTGCCAAGACATGGCCGAAGCTATTACAATTTCGCACACGAAGTGATTTACATAGCCGAAGCTATCTCGATCTTACACACTAAGTGCCATATATAGCTGAAACTATTCCAAATAGCACACTAAGTGCTATATATAGCCGAAGCTATCTTGAATCGCACACTAAGGGCCATATATATATATATATATATCCAAATTGTCTTCAAACATGACTATAAGTTCATAAACACAATTTATGCAATATCAAAACATTTTAAACATAATTGTAACAATGCTTATCACATACAAACTTACCTCGGATATTAAAACGGTGAATCGAGTCGATTAGTCAATAACTTTTGTTTTTCCCCGATCTTGATCCGAATTCCATTTTTCTTAATCTAAATATATTTAAAATTAACTAATTTAATCAACTATTTATTCAAATCAATCCAAAATATACATCAAGGCTATTTTACACATTTGCCCCTAAACTTTTATATTTTTACAATTTAGTCCTTATCGCATAAAATTACAAATTCATGCAATTTAGTACAAACCCATGCTTAGCCGAATTTAATACATGTTACTAGCAGCCCATATTTTCAATTTATTCACACTTTTAACCACCACATTCACATTTTCTCAATTTAATCCCTTTTTGACATTTTTATCAAAAATCACTTTACAAAAACTATTAATCTAACATTAAACCTTCCAAATCTATCATAAATCATCAAATTACTCAAGCATTCAACAATGGAAACATGAAAAATCTTTAACAATTTCAAACTTTAAGGTATGGGCTAGCTAGAATACGAAGCAACGATCTCAAAAACATAGAAATCATTAAAAACGGAGTCAAAAATCACTTACATGCTCAAAGTGTCATGGCCAAACCTTCAAAACACAAAAATGGTTTCTTCTTCTTCTTTAAAATTGGCTAGATGAAGATGGAAGCCTTAAAATTATGTTTTTGTTTTATTATTATACTTAAATAACCAAATTACAATATTAACCTTTAATATAAACCATTAAAATTCATTTATGCATGTTCATCTTTGTCCACTCATAATTAAAATGGTCTAATTACCATTTAAGGACCTTATATTTAAGGCTCTATAGCTATTAGACAACTTTGGCTATTAAAACTCAAGTTTTACGCTTTACGCGATTTAGTCCTTTTTCTCAAATGAACCAATTAAACGATAAAATTTCTTAACAAAATTTTCACACCAACATAATATCATAATGTAAACATTAAAATAATAATAAAATAATAATTTCAAATTTGAATTTGTGGTCTAGAAACCACTGTTCTGATTTGACCAAAAACAGGTTGTTACAACTATATACAAAACCAAGCACTTCACATTTACAAGCCAATTCAAGTCACCAAATTCATTACAAACACATATACCAAAATGACCAAAGTTCCTATACATGCCATATAACCAAAATACATAGATTCAAAAGTACCAAAGTGATAGATTGATAGTGTGATGAGGTTTCCGACGATTCCTGAATCCGAGCTAAAGTAACGCCCCAAATCTTTAGTAATTTAATTGTGTGTTATGTTACATGTTAGCTTACTTGCTGTGATGGTTAAGGGTCCGAAGCGTGGGAAGACCTGGGTTCAAACCTAGGCTTTAGTAAAAGTTTTTGGTTTCTACTGAATTAAACCTTTACTGCTAGAGGTTGGGTTCTTAATTAGTTGCAGGGAAATCAGGTCATGAAAAAGCAGTTGGTCCAAGGGATGAGGGCGTGTTGCTATTGCTAGTAGGTCTTCGATTCGAGACCTACCATGCTCAAAGTATTTTATTTTGGCTTGTTGCTGTGTGGATGGTTGTATATTACTGGGACTCTAAAGCTTGGGCGATTGGTATTTAAGGGAAGTGGGAGTGTGTAGCCGAAATTGTAGGAGGGAATTTGGGGATGTGGATAGAGGGGGATCGGTTGAAAGATTTCTAGAGGATTTCTGGGAGGTGATTATGGGGAGTTGAGGAGTGAGAGAAGGTTGTACTGAATGGGGACTCTAGGCACCCTTTGAGTTTTGGTTTGGGAAGTCTTAGCTTTTAGTGATTGTTTTCTTTGGGAAAATCGATTGGTGTTTAGGGGTTCATGTCGTGTTTTTCCTCTTACTCTAGTGCTTTCGGGTTTTTAGTTTTGGGACCTTTTCCATTGCTGATTCTCTCCTCTTGTCTATCTTCCAAACCTTGGCCGAACTACTCCATTCTCTTTCCCTTCATCTATTTCTACATGACCGAATATTGACTCTTCTCTTCTCTTCTCTATTTTCCCTCTCCAACCTTTTCTCGTTCATCTTTGGTTCTTTGTTCATGTTGTATACCCTTCCTTTTCTCCTCTTTTCGTGACATCTTTTTATCATAATACTGCGACTGGTTACTACACTTCTCCCCCTTTTGTGTTTCGGCTGCTGCAGTTGTTCTTTGAACAATCGGATTCAAACGTAAGGCTCTTTCACTCTTCCCAAGACGTTATTTCTCTTCTTTCTTTATTGTTGCCGATTATTACTTTTTGGTTTAAGGGTTCGATTGCTAGCCTCCATTCTCCTATCAAAATAATCTTTATCTAACACCTCTCTTCTCTGACGTATTCTGCTAGGAAGTGAGATTGTTTCATCTCATGCCTCAGATTGAAGAGGTGCTTTAGGTGTTGGCTGAATACTACTGTTCTTCATTCTTGGTTTTCATTTTTAGTAAGACACTATACACTTGGTTAGTGGATTGTGTGTATGGTAGCAGTTTACAAGTAGTATTTGGGTTGCAGATAACCTCTAAGGATTGGAAGTGATTGCTTGCAACAGCTCTTGGGTGATCAAAGAAGGTTTTGGACTCGTGCGCCAATAAATGCATTTTTGCAACCAGGTGTGTAATCACACTACAATAACCATGAAACGAAAAAAGCTAAAAATATGTCCATAGACGCTATACGAGCGTGCGTTCGCTCGTGTGGTGATCTGAACGCTCAAAATGTGAGTGTTTGACAGTAGAGGCCACCATGAACGATCTCATGGGTTTAGGCCGTTTTGGTCCATGTTGGGTCGAAATGGGCCGTGTGGCCCCACGAGCTCGTGGGCCCCGTACGAGAAAACCACATAGATGTGTAGAGATTATTGGGTCGGCTGTGTAGTTTACACGCCAAGGCCATTATTTTGGCTTATTAGGCCACACGAGCATATGGGCTCGCATGGGCCGTATTATGGGCTTGGGCCCAATTTTTGTTTCTTAACTGTTAAGGTTACACATTCACCCAAGATGACTGTGGACCTACTGTTGGGTTGGTAAGTATACCTAGACCCTAATCTTGAAAGTGACTATTATACCCTTATGTGGTAAAAGACGGATATACCCCTCTGTGATGTATGATTGTTTAAGCATGTCATTTTTATTGTATGTACATTTATATTATGGTGCATTGCATGGGGTGGGATATATGATATTGGAGGAAGTGTATTGAACGGCTATAAGCCTATTACTGGCAGCTCTACTGCAAATACTGTTAGTGCCGCAACCGGTGCTATATTTTAGAGTATAGGGATGGGTGGGTCGATTTTATCCCCACATGGAGTGTAAGACTGGACGGAGTGGAGTGTAGAGGATGAATGGGTAGGATCTCTATATGCACCTCTGATACTATACTAAATTGGGCAAAGGCCCACACTGATACTGTTACCGTAATGGGCTAAGGCCCACACTAATATTGCCACTGATAAGGGCTTAGGGCTAGACTATTTTGCACTGCATGATTTACTCTTTGATAAATAGGGATTATACACTGAGTTTTCATAAATTCACTCTTCTTCTTATCTGCGCAGGTAATCCTTAGGCAGGTCAGTGCTACGAGAGACTCGGAGATGGCCACACCACTGTTTATGATTTCGATTTGACTTTTTAGTGAAAGTAGTTTTACTTGGGTAAATTTTATGTAATAAGGCTAATTTAAGTTATTTTTTGGGGGGGATTTATTTAAATTGGTTTTTATATGTTAGCAGTAGGACTCGGTTTTCAAAAGATAAATGATTTTCAACTACCACGTTCCGTAACTCATTTTAAAAGCTTCCATAATGAATAATGTTTTTAAAATGTAATAAAAACTTAGTATGACACATGTTTTGCTAAAAAAATCTGTAAATTAACAAGGAATAAGATAAGATAGCTTTTCGTAAAGTCCACAACGAGGTTTGATTACAAAATAGACTTTTTCCAACAGAACTATACTTTTCAAAACACACTTCAATGTGACATTACAGATTCGGCCATAACGTCTAGGTCGAATTTGGGGTGTTACATTTATTGGTATCAGAGCCCGGTTACAAAATTCGGCTGTGGATTTGGGTTTTTCCTAAAAAACATAAATTTTAAAATAATTATTTCAAATGGTGGGAAAATATTTTGAGGTGTTGTTTCTGAATGTGTGGTCTACCGAGTCTCCAGCGCCGATCCTGTAAATTCTCTAAAAATATTGTTCAATCTAATTAAAATACTAAGATTACTGTAGATAATAGACTGTACTGAAACCTTTATTAGGGTAACCTAAAACTGAAGTAAGACTGTGATCTGCGATAACGAACAGCTCTGAATTATTGATGCTATTCTTTCATAAAACATCCATTAGTAAACATTGGAACTGCAAAACTAATGCATAAAACTGTTAATACAGATAATAGGCAAATCAATAATGAGCACCAGAGGTACTCGTGGAAGGGGTACTAGAGGCCACGGTGGAGGCCATAGAGGTGCTCGGGCTGGGTCTTCGGCATCGGATCATATGCCTAACGTTGAAGCAAGAGAGGCACCGACTTCACCTGTGACTGAGACCGGGTTACATGAACAGGTAGCTGGGGACGACGCACTGTCCCAAGCTATGTTGTGAATTCTGGAAAGGATCGATGGGCCTAATACTAGTACTATGGGCCGTGGGTCAGTAACGAAACGATTCATGTCTAATAGGGCTGAGATCTTTAAGGGTATTGCTGGATTTGCCCCTAATGTGGTTAAATATTGGATTGAGGCCACAGAGAGGATCATGGATGATCTTGGTTGTACCCAGGAGCAGAAACTGAAAGGTGCAGTATCGTTGTTGCGAGATGAAGCCTATCAGTGGTGCGTTACAGTGAAATAGGGTACTCAGCCCTAACGGTTGACTTGGGAGTTTTTCAAGAATGTGTTCTAAGGGAAATATGTGGGTGCTAGTTATGTATATGCCCGGAGGAAAGAGTTTACAATCGACTTAGGGGATAAGTCAGAGGCGAACATGAGTCCGAGTTTCATGACTTAGTCGCTACGCGCGCGTGGGATAGCAACCGATAATATGAGTGCTGTGTTCATTTCGAGGATGGCCTCAGAGAAAATCTGCAAGTTCTGATAGCTCGACAGAGGGAGCGAGATTTTGCAATATTAGTAGAGAAGGCGAAGATCACTGAGGATGTGAAGCGCGCTGAGCGCCAGAATCGTGAAAAGGATAAGGGAAGGAACAAGAGGGTTTAGGAGCCCTCAGGTTCAACTATGGGGCCGAAGAAAAAGGCCAGATTTGATGGGCGAACTAGAGTTGGGGCTTCTGCTGCTGTTACTGGACCGCAGTCTTGTGCTGATTGTGGAAAACACCACTAGGGCGAGTGCTGGAAGAGATTAGGGGCATGTTTGAGGTGTGGATTTATAGAGCACCGTATCAGAGATTGTCCACGGAGGCCCGATTAGATGCAAGCTACTGGTATGGGTAGCCGCAGAGAGGTTTTCAGCAGCCATCGAGAGGTCGTGGTCAGGCCAGAGGTGGAAATGGTTTGGGCCGTGGTCGTGGAGCACTAGGCAAAGGTGCTGGTCATACTGAGGCGAGGCAGCCGACGCTGGTTTATGCTACGCGTCACCGAGAGGATGGAGATGACCCAGATATTATTGCAGGTACTTTCTTTATTCATCATGTACTTTATGCTGCATTGATTGATGTTGGGTCTATGCACTCTTATATAGCATGCACTGTGTCTGAGACTTTGGGTATGATGTGTGAAAACATTACGAGTGAGGTTACTATGTTAAGTCTATTAGGGCAATCAGTGAGAGTGAATAAACTTTTTAAGGAGGTAAGGAAGAATCTTTTTGGCAGATTTAATGGAACTCCCTTTTGGAGAATTTGACTTGATACTGGGTATGGATTGGCTAGTTAAGCATCAGGTGAATTTGGATTGTGCTGCTAAGTGGGTAATATTAAAAACTGCCGAGGGTGACGAGGTAGTTATGATTGGGGAGCGTCGAAATTATCTCTCAAATGTGATTTCTACACTTAGAGCTGAGAAGTTGGTTCGTAAGGGTTGTGAGCCGTATCTGGCCTACATCAGCTCTTCTAGTTCTGAGGTTTCGTCTATTAAAGATATTAGAAATGTTAAGGATTTTTTGGATTTTTTCCCGATGAGCTACCGGGGTTACCTCTTAACCGTGAAGTTGAGTTTGGGATAGAGATCTTGCCTAGTACAGCTCCAGTGTCTATCACCCCTTATAGAATGGCACCGAAGGAGCTTGTAGAGCTTAAGGCTCAGATTCAAGAGTTACTGGATCGAGGGTTCATCTGACCTAGTGTGTCTCCGTGGGGAGCACCGGTTTTGTTTGTGAAGAAGGACAAAACCATACGTATGTGCATCGACTATCGACAACTGAACAAATTGACTACTAAGAATAAGTACCCCCTATCAAGGATTGACGATTTATTCAACCAGTTTCGAGGAGCTTCGGTCTTCTATAAGATTGATCTCCGATTGGAGTACCATCAACTGAGGGTCAAGGAGACTGATGTTTACAAGACAGCCTTTAGGACTCGTTACGGTCATTACGAGTTTCTGGTGATTTCATTTGGACTGACGAATGCACCAGTAGCTTCTATGGATCTGATGAACCAAGTGTTCCAACCCTATCTGGATCAGTTTGTAGTGGTGTTTATAGATGACATTCTAGTGTATTTGAGAACTGAGGATGAACATGATGCTCATCTCTGTTGTGTCCTGCAGATTTTGAGGGAGAAACAATTGTACGTTAAATTTAGTATGTGTGAATTCTGGCTTCGAGAGGTAACTTTTCTGGGTCATGTGGTGTCTGTTGAGGGGATTAGGGTTCATCCTTGAAAAATTAAAGCGGTTCTGGATTGGAAGCAACCTAAGTCAGTATTTGAGAATTTGAAGTTTTTTGGGATTGGCAGGGTATTATAGATGGTTTGTTGAGGGGTTTTCGTTGATTGTTGCACCTCTAACTAAGTTGTTACATAAAGGGGTACCATTTAACTAAACCAATAAGCAGCAGAAAATTTTTGAGAAACTTAAGAAAGTTCTGACTGAGGCCCCTGTCTTGATACAGCCAGAATCTGGGAAGGAATTCACTATCTATAGTGATGCATCACATGTTGGCTTGGGATATGTACTGATGCAAGAGGGCAAGGTAGTGGCATATATATCTCGTTAGCTTAAAATGCATGAGGCGAACTACTCGAGACATGGCTTGGAGTTGGCTGCGGTGGTATTCGCACCGAAGATTTGGAGGCATTACCTGTATGGTGAGAAATGTATCATTTACACGGATCACAAGAGCCTCAAGTATCTCCTCACTCAGAAGGAGTTGAACCTTAGGCAGCGTAGATGGATAGAACTACTTAAGGATTATGACTGTTCAATTGAATACCATCCTGGTAAGGCTAATGTGGTAGCCGATGCATTGATCCGTAGGGTTGTTACTGATTTG
Organism: Gossypium anomalum; assembly: GCA_025698475.1. Classification (NCBI taxonomy): domain Eukaryota; kingdom Viridiplantae; phylum Streptophyta; class Magnoliopsida; order Malvales; family Malvaceae; genus Gossypium; species Gossypium anomalum. Next base: position 36,033,810 of record CM046967.1, read on the forward strand.
GGGGCGATGTTTCCTCGTCTCAGTTTAATCTACGATGGTAGTTTACTAGTTGAACTTCAAGTTAAACTGAGGTGGGTTGAACAGATTAAATGTAAGCAGTTGGAGGATGAGTCACTGGGTTCTCGTTTCCAGCAGATAGAGAATGGGGAAACTTTAGATTTTGGGCTAAATAGCGAAGGGGTACTTTATTTCCGTGGGAGAGTTTGTGTACCGAAGGATACTGATTTGAGGAAGTTTATACTGCAAGAGGCACATAGTAGTCCTTACGCCATGCATCCTGGCGGGAATAAGATGTACCGAGACCTTCGGGAGTTATATTGGTGGCCAGGACTTAAGCGTGAAGTTACCAATTTTGTGGGTAAATGCCTGACTTGCCAGCAAGTTAAGGTGGAGCATCAGTTGCCTTCAGGGTTGCTTCAGCTAGTTAAGATTCCGCTTTGGAAGTGGGAGAGAGTAACTATGGACTTTGTTATTGGGCTACCCCTAACACCTTCTAAGAAGGATTCGGTATGGGTCGTCGTGGATCAGTTGACCAAGTCTGCCCATTTTATACCTGTTCGTACTGGTTACTCATTCCAGAAGTTGGCTAAGCTGTATGTGTCTGAGATTGTGAGATTGCATAAGGTACCGGTTCCCATCATATCCGATAGAGATCCTCACTTCACGTCTTGGTTTTGGAAAAAGTTACATGAGGTATTGGGTATAAGATTGGACTTTAGTACTGAGTCTCATCCTCAGACAGACGGTCAGTCAGAGAGGGTGATTTAGATACTGGAGGACACGTTAAGAAGGTGTGTGATTGACTCCCAGGGTAGTTGGAAGGATTACTTATCGTTGGCAGAGTTTGCATACAATAATAGCTACCAGTCTAGCATACAGATGGCACCTTATGAGGCATTATATAGACGTAGGTGTCGTACACCTTCATGTTGGACTGAGTTGGGTGAGCAGCGTGTTCTGGGCCCTGAGCTAGTATCTGATACCGATGATAAGGTTAGATTAATTTGGGATTGACTAAAGGCGACTTCGGATAGACAGAAGTCTTATGCAGACTTGAAGTGTAAGGAGATTGAGTTTTCTGTGGGGGACTTGGTGTTTCTTAAGGTCTCACCATGGAAGGAGGTACTGAGATTTGGTCGGAAGGGCAAGCTAAGCCCTAGGTTCATTAGGCCTTATTATATAGTGAAGCGTGTGGGACCCGTTGCCTACCAACTTGAGTTACCTCCAAAGTTGGACCAGATTCATGATGTGGCCCACGTCTCTATGTTGAGGTGATATTGCTCTGATCCTATGCACATCGTCTTGGCTGAGGAGATTGAAGTTAGACCAGATCTGACCTTTGAGGAAGAGCCGGTTCAGATTTTAGACCGTGACGTGAAAGTCTTGAGGAGGAAGTTGGTTCCACTAGTTAAGGTGCTATGGCGTAATCACAGTTCTGAGGAAGCCACGTAGGAACCCAAGGAGGCGATGCGACGACTACACCATTATCTGTTTCGATCAAGTAAATTTCGAGGCCAAAATTTTCTTTTAAGGGGTAGAGTTGTAACGCCCCAAATCTTTAGTAATTTAATTGTGTGTTGTGTTACATGTTGGCTTACTTGCTGTGATGGTTAAGGGTCCCCAGTAGTTTGAGAAGACCTGGGTTCAAACCTAGGCTATAGCAAAAGTTTTTGGTTTCTACTGAATTAAACATTTACTGCTAAAGGTTGGGTTCTTAATTAGTTGCGGGGAAATCAAGTCATAAAAAAGCGATTGGTCCAAGGGATGAGGGCGTGTTGCTATTGCTAGTATGTCTTCGGTTCTAGACCTACCGTGCTTAAAGTGTTTTATTTTAGCTTGTTGTCGTGTGGATGGTTGTATATTACTGGGACTCTGAAGCTTGGGCGGTTGGTATTTGAGGGTGGAAGTGTGTAGCCGAAATTCTAGGAGGGAATTTGGGGATGTGGATAGAGGGGGATCGGTTGAGAGATTTGTGGAGCATTTCTTGGAGGTGATTATGGGGAGTTGAGGAGTAAGAGAAGGTTGTGTCGAATGGGTACTCTAGGCACCCTTTGAATTTCGGTTTGGAGAGTCTTAGCTTTTGGTGATTTTTTTTAAGAAAACTGATTGGTGTTTAGGGGTTCTTGCCATGTTTTTCCTCTTGCTCTCGTGCTTTTGGGTTTTCAGTTTTGAGACCTTTTCCATTGCTGATTCTCTCTTCTTGTCTGTTTTCCAAACCTTGGCTAAACTATTCCATTCTCTTTTCCCTTCATCTGTTTCTGTGTGATCGAATACTGACTCTTCTCTTCTCTTCTCTGTTTTCCCTCTCCAACCTTTTCTCGCTCATCATTGGTTCTTTGTTCACGCTATATACCCTTCCTTTTCTCCTCTTTTCGTGACATCTTTTTATCATAATATTGCAACTGGTTACTGCACTTCTCCCCCTTTGTGTTTCGGCTGCTACAGTTGTTCTTTGAACAATCGGATTCAAACGTAAGGCTCTTTCACTCTTCCTAAGACGTTATTTCTCTTCTTTCTCTATTGTTGCCGATTATTCCTTTTTGGTTTGAGGGTTCAGTTGCTAGCCTTCATTCTCCTGCCGAAATAATCTTTGTCTATCACCTCTCTTCTCTGACGTATTCTGCTAGGAAGCGAGATTGTTTCATCTCGTGCCTCGGATTGAAGAGGTGCTTTGGGTGTTGGCTGAATACTACTGTTCTTCATTGTTGGTTTTTGTTTTTCATAAGACACTATACACTTGGTTAGTGGATTGTGTGTATGGTAGCAATTTACAAGTAGTATTTGGGTTGCAGGTAATCTCTAAGGATTGGAAGCGGTTGCTTGCAACGGTGCTTGGGTGATCAAAGAAGGTTTTGGACTCATGCGCCAGTAAATGCGTTTTCGCAACCAGGTGTGTAATCACACTACGATAACCATGAAACGGAAAAAGCCAGAAATATGACCATAGGCGCTATACGAGTGTACGCTCGCTCGTGTAGTGATTTGAATGCTCAAAATGTGAGTGTTTGACAGTAGAGGGCACCATGAGTGATCTCATGATTTTGGGCCACGTTGGGTCAAAATGGGCCGTGTGGGCCCACGGGATCGTATGAAAACAAGTTATAAAGCTTAGTAAGCTCGTATGAAATAATAAGCAAAGCTCACCATTCATTTACCAATCAAGAATATAAACATATCATAGTACTAACCATTTAATCATAATGTTAACATATATTCAATTACATGTTTTACCATGAACTCATATCTCTCATAGATTTGATGCTTATATAGTTTTGGTACATACCTATACTGATACGTATCTATTTCTCACCATTTCATATCTTCGATATATCCGTTGAACCATTCGAAATACTATCGGATACCCGAGAAGCTCGGACCCTAAATGCCTGATAAACCGTAATTTATACATATTATTGTCGCATGCTTTACACATTTATGAATGATTTTTCCTTATATTTGGTGAATTTGATGATCCTAATCCTTTAATTTCATGTTTTATGCTTAGGTGAGCACAGGAGAACAAAAAGAACAAGAAACGGACCAAAAACAGAGAAAATGGGTCAACGTGGGAAAACAACATGGCCTGGACTTCCTCACACGGGTAGCACACACACCTATGCCATTCTAGCAGGCTCAAACACGGCCTAAAACAACCTCAACACGGGCGTGTCTATCTCTCAGCCTTGACCACGGCCTGAAGTAATCGCACACGAGCGTGTCCTTGTCGAGCTTGAGTTAAGTTCTATTCGAAAAAGGGCGATTTTGAGGGCTTTCAGGCATTCTAAAGCCTATTTAAACACCCTAGAGGAGGAGTGAAGAGGACACATAGGGTAGAAAGCAAGGAATTACTCGAAGAAAGCCAATTGATCCATCTCGGAAGCCGGATTTACCTTCAGGACTGAAGATCTCCCTTTAATTTCCTTCAGGGGTTTTTGGGTTTTCTTTATGTTTTGTTATCATTCTTCTGAGATGTTTTCTTTTATAGTTATGAACAAATCCCCTAAATACCTAAGGGGGATGAAACCTAAGGCTGATCTTGTTAATATTTTCTAAACTGTATGACAAATACTTGATTTGTTCTTAATTATGACTTTAACTGTTGTTTGAATATTCCAGGATATTGATTCAAGTATTGATGTGCTTATTCGGAGGATGAATAGTCCCTATCTAAGAGTAGATCATTCATGATTAAGCGGAGTTGCATGCAATCCTAGAGATAGGACGACATAAATCTGTCGGATTAGAGTCAAATCTAATAAGGGAATCTATAGATCAAGTTAATGCAAAACTAGGGGTTTTAATTAGAAAGAGATTTCAATTAATCAACCCAGGGTTAGACATTATTAGTCTTGAATACGAATAATAACATAACTTAGGGATTTCTACGGATCAAGTCAAGTGAATAAATCGTCCGGTTCAGAGTCAATTAACAAGAGAAGTCTAGGTGGATTCTTGCTTGGGTGTTGTCTAAAATCAATCAGTTTTCCACAAGTATTTTCCCCAATCTATTTTCTGTGCATTTTTAGATTAGTTAATTAGTTATTTAAAACAGCCTTCATTATTTTTAGGCTGAATAATAAAAAGAAAGTTAATACTAGTACTTTTAGTTCCTTTAGGTTCGACATCCGATCTTGCTAAAATTATACTACTGTTCGATAGGTGTGCTTGCCTTCATCATGATAATAGTTAGTTCAAGTACGATCACTTTTAAATTTTAAAACTTATCGCGAGTGACAATTAGTGCCACATATATAGCTGAAGCTATCTCAATCTCATATCACATATAATGCTCACTCTTGAGCTATCAAAGGGTCTGCTCACACAAGCTGACGGTCATGACGAAGCTATACAGTCCTGGTCACACAAGCTGACGAGTATCCACAACACATGCCGGGTAACTCAACCACCAGTAGGACGTACGGACCAGCACCCAAAATCACATAACCCCTAATGACTTGTCATTCGTATCCTAAACTATTCCTAAGGTTCAATCAAGATTTCTCACTTGTCGAATCGTCGTCGAACATGTTCGTAAAGTCGTACTCACAATTTATGCAATATCAAAGCATATAAAATACAATTATAACAAAGCTTATTACATGCGAACTTACCTCGAATGCAAAAACGGCGAATTAAGTCGATTAATCTGAAACCTTGTTCTTTCCCCGATCTAAATCCGTATTTCACTTTTCTTGATCTAAATGTAACCAAAATCAACTTATTTAATAATCTCTCTTTTCAATTTAATCCAAAACACACGTTAAGGCATTTTTACATTTTTACCCCTAACATTTCAACATTTTTACAATTTAGTCCTTATTTCATAAAATCACAAATTCATACAATTCAACCCATGCTAGTTAAATTTCAATTAGGTCCCTAGCAGCCCATATTTTTCATTTATTTCACAATTTAACCATGAATTTTGCACATTTCACAATTTAATCCTTATTTGGACATTTTACTAAAAATCACTTAGTTTATTTAACAAGAAGCATGCATTTTCTACCATTAAACATCAAAATACATCAACATTCATCAATGGAAAAACCTTAAACCTTTAATAGTTTTACAAATTAGTCCCTGGGCCAGCTAGATTAAGCTGCAACGATCTCAAAAACATAAAAATCATTAAAAACCGAGTCAAAAATCACTTACATACATTAGTAACAATGGTCGAACCTTGAACCCTAGAAAAATGGCTTTCTTTCTTCTAATTTTTAGTGGAATATAGCATGGAGAAGATGATAGCTTAGTTTAGGTTATTTTACTTTAATTTATTTATTGAATAACACATTTAACCTTGGTTATTAAACATACAAATCACTTAATGCATGTCCATAAATGCCCACCCATATTTCAAATGGTCTAATTACAACATAAGGACCTCCACCTTAATAATCCATAGCTATTAGACACCTTTAGCGATTTAGTCCTTTTTATCAAATTAAACACTCAAACGATAAAATTTCTTAACGAAAATCTCACACAAACATACTATGTTGTAATAATAATAAAAAAATATTTTGACCTCAAATTTATGGTCTCAAAACCAATTCTTCAGTTTGACTAAAAACGGGTTGTTACAACTCTCCCCCTTAGGGATTTTCGTCCCTGAAAATCTTACTAGAAAAGAGGTTAGGGTACTGTTTTCTCATAACATTAGGTGATGACGCATCTTTGCGAGCGCAAATAGTGTAAGCTCTAGCTGGTGCTCTAGGCTCAGATCTCGCAGCAGAGTCCTTTGTCGTTCCTTTGCTACTAGTCACATTTTCCATATTTCTAGGTGGTCTCCCTCTAGTAGCTGTGTTGCTCGGTCTTACATTCTAAAATCTTTTTCGACTAACTCAGGGAAATCTCTAATAAAGTGATCTAATAAACCACATTTCAAACAAGCTTTATTATTCATCTAGCAATCTCTAAAATGTCGTCATCCACACTATTGACACTTGAGCTTATTGTTTCTCACACTACCCACACTCGACACTGAAGTAGCTTGAGCTTTAGTACTTGTATATTGCTTTCCATGATCCCTATTAGAATATCCCACTAAAGCATTCAAATGACTATACGAATCTTGTGATTTCTTTGACGATGATTGATAGGGTTTATTCATCGATCTCTTTCTCGAATCTCTAGTTTCGAAATAAGCTTTTCTCTTTTCTTTGTCAAGTTTTTTGGCTTTACAAGCTGTCAACTAGCACCTCAAATTTTTTCAACTCTAGAATCCCGACTAGTAATCTGATATCTTTGTTTGCTTCATCTTCAAATCGTTTACACATAATTTCCTCAGTTGAAACATATTCCCAAGCATATTTATTGAGTCTTAAAAAATCTCTCTCGTACTCAGTTACAGACATTCAACCCTATTTCACCTCCAGAAACTCTTTTATCTCTAATCAATAAACCGTTGGCTAATGTATTTCTTTTTGAATTTGGCTTGAAAGAATTCCCAGGTGACCCGTTCTCTCGGCACTACCGATATTAAAATATTCCACCATTGATACGCAGTGTGTCTCAGAAGTGAAACGGCACATTTTAAACATTCAGCTGGTGTGCGGGATAGTTCATCAAACACTCTGATAGTATTCTCGATCCAAAACTTAGCTCTCCTAAGATCGTCATCAACAGTAGCTCTGAATTCTTCAGCCCCACATTTTTGGATCTTATCAACAGGTGGCTTGTTCAATCGTAAAGGTTCTACACCTTCAGGAGCTACAGGAGCCGATTGGGAAATAGGTAGGGGTGGTGGTTGTTGAGCAGCCAGATTTTTTTGAACAAACTCCGTAAACCACTCATTCATCATTAGGAAGAAGGCTTCTTTGGCCTCTCCTCCCTGACTACCCGATACGGGTCTCAACTCTAATTGCGCTATTCTATGAACAGATGCTGGTGCATTACTTTCTACATCGTCAGCTACAGCTCGATTGGGATCCATTTACTATATAAAACATGATTTAAAATTGTAAGGAGATATCACACTATCACAGGTTATATATGGCATGTATAGCTAGACTCTCACATACGCTACGTTAGTCCTAGAATTGACTAAACCATTACTCTAATACCAATAAATGCAACACCCCTTACCCGTATTCAATGTCAAACCTCTTATACAATTAAACATAAATTTTCAAATTCCAAATAAACAACATTCAACATCATTCACATTGTACCTAATATGACCCTACGAGGCTCAAAACATGCATTCGGGGTGGTTAGGGACTAAATCGATAACTTAAGAAATTTTCGGAAAACTTATAATTTTTTACAAAATACAGGGGACACACACCCGTGTGGCCTGGCCGTGCGTCTTACATGGCCAAAAACACCCCGGTGTCATAGGCTGTGTGGACATTCGAAATGGGATCACATGGCCGTGTCCCAGCCCCTGTTCGACCCCATATAACTCTCTGACTTGGGTCACACGGCCAACCACATGCCCGTGTGACTAGCCCGTGTGCCCTTCAAAATGGCCACACGCACCCGTGTGCCAAGTCGCGTCAAACCTATAGGGTATATTGACTTATGCCACATAGCCAAGTCGCACGCCCATGAGCTAGGTCGTGTGGAGCATACTAACTTGATTTCAAATTCAACACCAAGGGACATACAGCAGTGTAACCTGACCGTGTGTCACACACGCCCGTGTCTTTGCCCGTGTGGACAAAAATAGGCTATTTACCAAGCCATCTTGCCACCCAAATTTGCATACCCTACACCAACCAAAATAGCACAACACAAGGCATATATAGGCATCAACCAACCTTAACTGTAACAGCCCGATTTAGACCCTAATCGAAACAATGGTTTCAAGACCACAAATTCGAGTCAAAAAATATTTTAAAATTATTTTCTGTGTTTATTATGTGTGACTTAATTTCTGTGAAATTTTTGTGATTTAATTTTGTCGTTTGAGTGTCCAATTAAATAAAAGAACTTAATCGCGTAAAATGAAAACTCAGTGGTTAAACGTGAAAGTGCTTCATTGTTATTGTCTTTATTAGTGGAGGCATTTATAATGCAATTATACCATTGGTTTTATAGGTGGACGGTAGTAGGCATGATATATATGGTTTATTAATTTAATTTAAAAGGTTAAAATTGTAAAAATGGTTAATAACATATATATCATAAAACATAATTTATAATATGGTTTATATTATCATCTTCATCCACCGAAACTTAAAAAAGAAAGAAAAAAAAGAAACTTAAAAAAGAAAGAAAAAGAAAAGAAACTAGGGTTCAGCCATTTCTAAGCTCAATCTAAGTATGTGTTTAGCTCGGTTTTTGATAATTTTTACGTTTTTGAGATCACTGCTTCGAGTACTAGTAAACCCAAGCTTGAATTTTTTATTTTGGTGAATATTTTGAGTTATGTCATTGTTGAAAGCTTGTGATTTTTGTTGTTTGATGATGAAATATGAAAGATATGTTTCAGATTAACATGTTTTGTATTGGAGTTTTTAATGATTTTGAGTAATTTGGACTAAATTACAAAAATAATAATTTGACAGACTAAAATGTGAAATAAATGAAATATATGGACTTGTATGAATATGGGTAAGATTCGGCCTAACATGGGTGTGTTGAAATTTAGCATGTTTTGTGTTTTATGTAGTAGGGACTCAATTGTAAAAAATGTAAATGTCAAGGGTAAAATGGTAATTTTACCATTTACATGCTTTTGGACTAAATTGAATGAAAATATGTTTGAATGAGCTAAATTTGAATATGTTTAGATCAAGAACCAAAGAAATCGGATTTGGATCGGGGCAAAACGAAAGTTGTCGACTAGTTGTCCCGTTCCGTTTTACATCATCCGAGGTAAGTTTATAAGCAAATAGACGTACTTAATTTTAATTATATGTGAACTATATATGCTGAATTGAAATATGCAAATTTATATATGCAATAGCTGAATGTGAATAAGCTTGGCTACTATATTTCTGAATTCATTTCGACCGAGTTACGACGTCCGAAAGCCCCATATAAACCTTTGGAATAGCTAGGATACATATTTCATGACATAGGATTTCGATATGTGATGTGCGACTAAGACCATGGCATTAATATGTGACTCTGATATATGTGTGCGAGTAAGACCCTGTCCAAGACAGAGGCATCGATATATGATTACATGTAAGACCACGTCTAGGACGTTGGCATTGTACGATATATGTGTGATTATCCGAGTGTCTTATCCAATTTCGAATGGTTAATCGGGCAAAGGTAAATCGTGATCAGATATGTAGAAACGAGCCAAATGATCAGGTATGAATTAGCTTGTTAGCTACTAGTAATAAGGTAAGTATGTACTTTATAGTTGTTACAAATTATGTGTGTTGCAAAAGAAGGTTATTTATGAATTTGGTAAGTGTATTCGGCTTTTGAATAATTGGTATGAAAAATTATGGAATTGATTCATGGATATGTTTATATATGTGACCATGTATATTTGGCCATTCAAGAAATGTGTGTACAGTATTTCGTATTATGATGCTTGAGCTTGTGTTTATGAGTGTATGAATATTTGGTTATCTAAAGACATATTGGCTTGGAAAGTTGAATGAAAATTACTTAAATTGACTATGTAAGCATTCGGCCAAGGTGGAAAAATGTCTATGAAAATGTTTTACTTATGAAGTTTGTAAGTTGATATTAAGTACAGTAATGTTAATGTAATTCGGTTTAGTTTATAATGAGTTATATATATTATTGGGTTGTTTATTTGCTTATGACTTACTAAGCTATGATAGCTTACTCTGTGTATTCATGTTTACTCTGTTTTATAGATTTTTGGATTAAAGTTATGAGCTTGGGGATCATTAGCAAAGTCAATCACACTATCGACTGTTTTTGGTACCTTTATAAGTGAACTATTAAATCTATGGCATGTATAAGCTAACTATGGGGTTGGTTTATTTTTTTTAAAGGCCATGCAAAAATGGCTTAACTTCCATGCTTAAATTCGGTTTTGGTTGGACTATGGTTTAAGTTCTTTTTGGTTATTATGCAATGTGCGAATGATACTTGTGATATCTATTCTAAGCGTCGATGTTGCTTGGTGATTTTGGATATATGCATTAGGTTGATTCGGTTATGGTATGCACATATAAATGATTATTTGAATTTTGGTTGTAGTATTTAGTCAATATGTTATATGTGATTTGGCATTCGGTTATGAGATAAGAGATATGAATATTATTTTTGAGCTATTTAAGATTCAGCACTTGTGAATATACATGTAATGAAGTGGTTTGATGTATTATTTGAATTATATGTTTATAAGACAAAATGATTGGAACAAGGGGATTGGAAATTTGGTTGTGGTCTATGTTTGTTGATAAGTATGAAATATATATATTTAGTTATATGTATTTGGTAACTATGACAAAACATTCATTTAAGTCATAAAAGTTAGTTTCATAAATGAACTATTACATGGTATTAGCATGCATAAATGTTCGGCATTATTATGTGACTTATGTGGTTGTTTTTGAATTAGATATTCGGTACTAATTGGGTTAGCCACTCTGTAAATATATATAAAGATATTTGTTTGTATAATTTATTGACATGTGATTTTAAGTATAAATTCAATTGATATTAGATATTTAAATGATGCTTGAGTTTGAATTGAGTAATGATATCACTAGTTAATATGAAAAGTCAATGTATACTCATGTATTATAATAGTTGGATAATCATTTAGGTTTATGTCTTATCTTTGTTAAAATCAGTATATGCTTTAATGTTTTGATTGATATATTTTATATTGTTGAATAAGAATGATTTGACTGTATATATATAAGTGTGATATGAAATGTTTCAATTTAAGAGCTGTGTTAGTTTATGAAATAAATTTTGACCGATCTTCAAGACTTGTTCATGTGTATTTATATAATTGTTCGGAATTGTGCTTTTACTTTGTAATGCCTTATGACCCTAATCTAGTGACGGATACGGGTTAGGGGTGTTACATTAACCAAGAACATTTCATACCATTTCAACACCAACAATTCACATTCTCAAAACATGAATATGTTCACTTTCAAACATACTTTATTTTACCTAAATTCACAAATATACCAAATTCAAATCTCAACAATATAGTAATTATCAACAAGCATCAGATATCCCTCATCAAACACATAACTAAAGCATATGCACACACACACATATATATATATATACATTCATCACCAACATAAGAAAATAAGCCAACTCTCATGGCTATATACAAAACCAAACACCTAACATTTACAAGCCAATTAAAATGACCAAATTCATTACCAACACATATACCAAAATGACCAAAATACATAGATTCAAAAGTACCAAAGTGATAGTTTGATAGTGTGATGAGGTCTCCGACGATTCCTGAATCCGAGCTAGCTTTGATTTCACTATAAAAACACAGAAACATAAACAATGTAAGCTATAAAGCTTAGTAATCTCATATGAAATAATAAGCAAAGCTCACCATTCATTTACCAATCAAGAATATAAATATATCATAGTACTAAACATTTAATCACAATGTTAACATATATTCAATTACATGTTTAACCATCAACTCATATCTTTCATAGATTCGATGCTTATATAGTTTTTGTACATACCGGTACTAATACGTATCTATTTCTCACCATTTCATATCTTCGATATACCTATTGAACCATTCAGAATACTATCGGATACCTGAGAAACTCACACCCTAATTGCCACATATATAGCCGAAGCTATCTCAATCTCATATCACATATAATGCTCACTCTCGAGCTATAAACGGGTCTACTCACACAAGCTGATAGTCATGACAAACCTATACAATGCTGCTCACATAAGCTGACGAGTATCCTTAACACATGCCGGATAACTCAGCCACCGGTAGGACGTACGGACCAGCACCCAAATCACATAATCCCTAATGACATGTCATTTGTATCCTAATCTATCCTAAGGTTCAACCGGGATTTCTCATTTGTCGAATCATCATCGAATGTATTCGCAAGGTCATACTCACAATTTATACAATATCAAAGCATTTAAAACATAATTATAACACTGGTTGTTACATATGAACTTACCTCGATCGCTAAAATGACAGAACGGATCGACTAGTCCAAAATCTTATTTTTCCCCCAATTTAAATCCGAATTTCACTTTTCTTAATTTAAATATAATCAAAATTAACTTATTTAATTATCAATCTATTCAATTTAGTCCAAAATACACTTTAAGGTAACTTTACATTTTTGCCCCTAATATTTTAACATTTTTACAATTTAGTCCTTATCTCATAAAAATACAAATTCATGAAATTTAACTTATACCCATGCCATCCAAATTTCAATTAAGTCCCTAGAAGCCTATATTTTTCATTTATTTCACAATTTAACCACAAAAATTCAACATTTCTCAATGAAATCCCTAAATGACAATTTTGTCAAAAATCACTTTATAGATGTTGTTTATCTAACAACAAGCATATATTTTCTACCATTAAACATCAAAACACATGTTATTTCATCAATGGTATAACCCTAAACCTTTAACAATTTTGCAAATTAGTCCCTGGGCTAGCTAGTTTAAGCTACAACGATCTCAAAAACATAGAAATCATTAAAAAAGGGATAAAAACCATACCTAATTGAGCAAGGATAGCATGGCCAAATCAAGGAGATGAAAAATGGATTATTTTGCCCTATGTTTGATTGAAAAAGATGATAATGGGATAAAATTTTGTTTTATTTTATTTAATTAACCTTTAATTACCAAATACCAAGATTAACCTTAAAATTTATTACAAATTTCAAAATTACCAAGCCATCATCATCCACTATCATATTAATGGGCTATTTACCACATAAGTACTTTTACTTTAAGGTTCTATAGCTATTTGACACCTTTAACTAATAGAACACAAGTTTTACACTTTACGCGATTTAGTCCTTTTTATCGTATTAAACACTCAAACAATAAAATTTCTTAATAAAATTTTCACAACAATCATATTATATTGCTGTAAACATTAAAATAATAATAAAATAATTATTTTGACCTCAGATTTTTGGTCCCAAAACCACTGTTCTGATTTGACTAAAAACGAACTGTTACAAGCACAGTCCAAACTAAAGGGTAATTCCATCAAGTTTGCCAGAAATTCCTCTTCTTGAATCTCTAACGGGCACCGATTATAAATTTTATAAACAGATTTCCCTAAGGACTAAGTACAGTCATATTACTAACAGTCTTCTCTACTTCTATTCCCAATTTATTAGCCATTAAGCATGAAACATATGAATGGGTTGAACAAATATCAATCAGAGTGAAATACAGTATAGAATAAACAATAAAAATACCTACTATGACACCGGCTACGTCATGGTCCTCTTTGTGCCTAGTTGTATAGACCAGTGCAAGTTGTCTAGCATCAAGTTTTTAGCACCTGACCCTGAGCTCTCTGCCTCTGTCCAACATTACCACCCCTATTCGAACCTTGACCTCTTTGAGGTTGTAGTCCAACTCTCTAGTTCTGAGCTCGGTTCTGGTCCACTGCTTGCATCTATTCATTCTGGAGCAGACATTCCTTGATTTTATGATATAGAGATCCACATCTAAGGCATGCACCCAAGCTCCTCCAACATTCACCTGGATGTCCCTTTCCACAAGTAGTACAGTATTGGGCTATCTCACCATCAGTAGTGGTAGAAACATTCAGCCTACGTCAGTTGTCTCTGGCTCACTTATTAGGTTGAGGAGCCTGGATAGTAGAATCGACATCTTTCTTTGTAAGGACTCTAGCTTTGTCCCTCTTTTCGCACTCCAAAAACATCACTTCTTCCACTATCTTGGTTTTCTCCACCAACATCTTGGAAACCCTTTCCTGATGAGGGCCCACCAGTACCATCAGTCATATCTTAGCTCGTTCTCGAATCTGAAGAGCCCATCTTGCTCAATTGCAACCATCCCCTTAGCGTGTCAACTCAGCCATAGAAATTTAGCCTCATATGTGGCCATAGATCTGTCCCCCTGTTTGAGTTCAATAAACTCCAGTTTACAAGCCTCAATGTAACACTTACCCACATATTTGTTCTAGAAAGCATCCAAAAAATATTCCCAGGTTAGTATCTTAGCGTAGGTAGCCCTCAATACCCTTCAATTTCTACTCTAGGGTACATTCCATGTCATCCAGAATTCTTTCCATAGCCTCCAACCAGTATTCTATTATAGTGGGTGTCGTCCTAGCGACGCCCATAAACAACTCAACTCTGTTAGATCAGAGTCTATTTGCAATAGTCCCATAATTTCCAGATCCACCTTGGGCCCCGACAACACGCTGTAGCACCCTAAGCATGGCCTACAACACAACATCGTCAGCAGGCTCCTGATGATCCTCCATAATAGCATGCGTATTTTCAACCTGGTCAGCCACTAACTCTGGTTCAGGTGTGCACACTTGCAATGCAGACGAATCAATTTGGGTTCCATGACCCAGCTTTCCACATGCTCTCGTACCTCGAGAATGAACGCCTTGAATACTCATCTTTTTATCAAATTTTTAAATTTTATGAAGGTTTATCTAACAATTAGAAATGAGTTTTCATTATCAATTTAGAATGTTTTTAGTTCTAAAAGTTTCATCACCATAGTACCAGTATCTATAGTTTTTAGAATCTAGAGTTTCACGATATAGTTTTCGGAATCTAGAGTTTCACCGTTAATAGGAATCTACAATTTCACAATTAAAATTCAGTAAGTCAGAAGTACTTATCTGGGCTAGCTTCGGAGTCTCAAATTTTCAGAACAAATCAAAATAATATTTTTTAATAAAGGGATCGATTTTTCCCAAAATACCCTTTTCACAAACATGCATGTATTTTGAAAATAAACCATAGATCGTGTTTTTGAACTGGGCTCTACTAACACTAAATGTAACCCCCTAAACTTGCCCTATACATTATGGCTGAATCTTGATAATCACATTGGCCAAATTGTTGGCACAAAAAACCATTTTCACTATTTCCTCTTAAAGATTTTGTCCTTATTTTTTAAACGTCCTTTATTTCACTTAAAGAAATATCATACATCATTTATAGAATTCCTTTTAAAAGATATTGTCAAAATTGTCTATCTTTAGAAAGACTCGAGTATAGATAGTTTTCAAAAATCATTATTTTCAACGTAAACACCACAGCAGAAATTAAAATAGTTAAAGCTCGTTTTGCCACTTTAAAAATGTGGGTTTAATATATAAAAATCTTGTAAAATACTATTTTATTTGGTAGGTTAGCATCAAATTTTTGAAATCAAAGTATTGTATTTGAAAACACTATCATTGAGTTGAATTTAACATTATTGTGAAAAACCTATTGCTTAATTATCATTTTCATAAACCCTCTTAAGTGATAGTTTAAAAGGTAAGTCATGCAAACAATCTAAAAACCATAAATCCAAAATAAAGTCCCAAGCCAAAGTTCACTTTAATAAAACACATCCCAAAATATATCAAACACCAAATAATGTAGTTTTTCTGAAAATGACCGAGTGCACCTCCGTAAGCCGAGCCCATCCTAAACTCGATTATTTTTTTGAAAAGTCAGAACAAAAGGGGTGAGCCTAAAAAGCCCAATGTGGGTTACAAATCATAACAACAAAATTTTATACAGAATATCATCAATTTTTATAAATCATATACATACATAAAATTCAATCACCAAATCACATTTATCATAATGCACAATGACGATGTCCATGCAACACAATTTCTGAAATAGTGTAAATTTAAAAAAAATATAAGTTCCTACCCATCTCTACTACACACCATAATGAGTTCCCCAGAACTTGTCCATCCAATAACACACTAATAATGTGGACAAGCCACCAGATATTGTAATTGACTTGCCTGAAACAGAATGTTGTGGATAAGCCAACAGAAATTTGTAGATATACTTCCAAATCCTTCCTTCATACACGTTATCCTTACTCCATGTATGTGATATGACCTACAGAACAGATTTTACAGTAGGCAAGATTTACATGCAAATCAGATCTATTTTTGATTTAACACAATAACATGCTTAACATGTGAATCATAGTCAAAATAATAGCATGCTTAACATGCAAATCATAGTCAGAATAATAGCGTGCTTAACTTGAGAATCAGAACATCTATAAAACATATCATGTTTACAATACATGTAATATCCAAAATCACAATATATCACATATTATGAGCATTAGGAAATCACGCATCAACTCTTTTAATAGAAAAATTACATAATATATTTCATCACAAACCTGAAGTTTCAGAAACACTTACTTGGAATCCTCCTTTAACGAATTTTACCAATCCATAAGAATACTTTTACATATTCACCTAATAACACTTTTCATTGATTTATTTAAACATTAATTAAATAATCCTCATATGTAAATATTTTATGTCGATTAAATATTATATTAATTATTTTTAGCTAAATAAATCCCTACAACTGACTTCGCAAATCTGATGGCAAGGATTTTGATTCCAACTTCAAACAAAAGAGTTTAATTCTTGAGCCTCTATGGTTAAACCATTCACACATATTAGAATGGGTTACTTAAATAAATAACTCCAATCTTATTATATGGTGGAATACTTACATAATTGATTGCCTAATCGCACTCTACCACAAGTGGGGGTATGGATTTCGAGATTTGAATAGCAGTTCAGTAAAATAAATAACCTAGAATGGTTAAAGTTGTCTTAATCAATTGTATACATAAAAATATACCAAAGTATATCATGAAAGGAGGATTGACAATAATTACGTAGTATCGGTGGAAAAGGGCTCAACATTTCCTACGAAATGTTGATTAGAGAGGAGGATTCATCACTAAACAAAGAATAAATGATATAAAAATAAAATTTAGAAAAATAAGATGTACGATAATCCTTTAATGAACAAAAATCAGATTTGAGGGATTAAAGAAATCAATTATGAAAATAGGATATGAGATAAGAGAATTCAAAAATTTTTTGTGGAGGTCGACGACAGTGGCAGGACGACGATGGCAGAGGAGAGGTGGTGGCGAGATAGAGGTTTGATAGCCTTTACTGGTGGTGGAGTGGAGGAGAATTTGAAAGAAAATGGGTGATTTAGGTGGTAAAATGAAAGAAAATAATAAAAAATGGGAGGAGTAAAGAGGAGGATGGCAAAGAGAAGGGAGGAGAGCAAAATGAAAAACATAAAAAGTAAAATGAGTATGTTTAGGTGCATGGTCGGTCAAGGTAAGGTAAGGGAGAGAAAATGGTCTATTAAGGGGACAAAGGCATGAAAAATGGATCATGGGAGTGAAAAGGAGAATTTTGACCTCGTAAACAAGGAAGGAACCTTCGCAAGCTTGGTAACAAATGGGCTGGACAGAAATAGGAGTTGATCACTTGAGTTGTCAAAATAAATTAAATAAAAAGGTTAGAATTAATTCACACACTTAACCACTAAGGCAATTAACTCATTGTGTTATGAACTAACGTGAATAAATAAATTATGGGGCATGACGAAGTAAGTTTTATAAGTTGAGAAGTTAGTGGATGATTTTATTTTGGAAAATTCTTTTATTAGAGATAAGAGAATTCTAACCACATATGGTTTCATTAGATGCGAATCAAAGTTTCTATTCTTTTGGATTGGAAGTGATTGAGCTTCAATAAGATTTCCTATTCGAATCACAAAAGGTGTGCATTTTATACAAGTTAAATATGTAAGGATTTTACTATAATTTACCAATCTATTTTAAAAATGAAAACATAATTATTTTTGTTATTACATATGAGTGACTATGTGGTTATAAGGTAAGTTATTCTCACTCGAGTTTTAATGATATGATATGATAAATATTTTTATGAGTTGATAATTTATTTCTAATCTCATGTTCTTGAAAAATCATGGCTATATGTTCATTTTGGAAAGCGTGGATCACCTTGACTATTGAAAATTATATGTACATGAAAGCGTAATTATCATGCTTATTAATTTGCAGTTAGATTTGTATGCCATGATGCAATACATGGGGTTGGGACAATTGTTAGAGGAAGATGTGGTAGTTTAACTACTTATTGATAAGTCATCATTGCTGAGCAACCCAAGGTGACGGGTTATCATTGCTGAACAACCTGAGATACTTAAATTTGGTGGTTTATCCACAATCTACTTGTTTTGGCAGTTGTTCTGAGAATTTGGTGGCTTTGTCCACAACTATACGTATTGGCAATTTGTCTGCAAATTTGGTGGCTTTGTCCACATATATGTTGGTGTCTTTTGGATAGATGAATTATGGGGAACTCTTTTTGGTTTGTTACGGTGATGGGTAGGATGTTTTAAAAGAAACTGCATATTATTTTTTATCAAATTTGCATTGTTTATAATCATGTGCACAAAAGATGTGATTTTGTATATTGTGTTTGTGTTTATTGATATTTAATTTGTTATAAAATTTACACTAAGCTTTTAGCTCGGTCTTTAGTTTTCATAAACATTTCATATGATTCACGAGCGTGAGACTTGGATTCAGTATATGGAGGGGTCTCTTAGATGAAATATTTTATAAAATGATTAATAAACTTTTTGGGTTGTTATTTTGGACATTAGACATTGGACTATATATCGATTTTCTTTACTTATAATTTATAAACTGACATGCATGCATGATTGATAAAATTATAAGTGTTTTAAATTGTTGATATCAAATATTTTAATGATTTTATCTAATTTTTAACTAAAATTATAAATTTAAGTTTTATTTCTAAGTATTTTCAAATTCCGGTGTGAAATATTTTACCAAAATCATTTTTAAGAAATAATTAAAATTGATGATGCAAATTCTTTGTTTTAAAGATATAAGACGATAACTCGATAAAATAATGAACTTTTCAAATATTTATGTTTTAATAAATTTTATTCAAAAACTAAATTATTTAGTATTTAAATTTTAAGTTTTCACAAAAACGACTTTAACTTAGTTGTTTTTAACAAGTACAATTTTTCAACAGATTTAATGTGGCTCCCGAAAGTTGGCCATAACATCTAGACCGCATTTGAGGGGTTACACTAATACATTTAATGGGGTGATTTTAGACTACCGTAAAAAGAAGTTTGTAGTTCAGAGTGCTGATGGTAATTCAATAGAGGTGAATGGTGTTAGAACGAATGGTTCAACTCATATCATTTCAGTAGTTTAAGCTAATAAACTCCTTAATCAAGGTTGTGAAGCTTTTCTGGCTTATATTATTAACTTGAATGCTGGTAATAATTAGATCAGTAAGATTCAAACTATTTTTGAATTCCATGATGTGTTTCCCGAGGAATTATCAAGATTATGGCTAGATTGGAAAGTTAAGTTCGCAATTGAACTGCTGCCTGGTACGGCCCCAGTGTCGATTTCCCCTTATCGCATGGGACCGATGAAGCTGAAGGAACTAAAAGTTCAATTGCAAGATTTACTGGATCGCGGCTTTATACGCTCTAGTATATTGCCCTAAGGAGCTCCAGTATTGTTCGTTAAAAGGAAAGACAGTTGGATGCGGCTTTGTGTATATTCTTGGTAATTGAATAAGTTGACAATTAAGAATCGATACCCCCTACCTCGCATTGATAACTTATTCAATCAATTGAAGAGAGCTTCAATCTTTTCCAAGGTTGACTTGACATTGGGTTACTATCAACTGAAAGTGAAAGATAGTGACATACCAAAAATAGCATTCCGTATGTGTTACTTCCATTACAAATTCTTGGTGATGCCTTTCGGTTTGACAAATGTTCCAGCGACATTCATGGATCTCATGATTTGTATTTTTCAGCCCTAGCAAAATCAAATTGTGGTAGTTTTCATCGATGACATTCTAATCTATTCAAAATCTAAAGCTGAGCACGAATAGCATCTCTGAATCGTTTTGCAAGTGTTGCGAGAAAAGCTATCGTATAGGAAGGTTAGGTGTAACAACCCGATTTAGACCCTATTCAGAATGGTGGTTTCAGGACCACAAATTTGAGTCAGAAAAATATTTTAAAATTATTTTATGTGTTTATTATGTGTGAATTTATATCTGTGAAATTTTCGTGTTTTAATTTTGCCGTTTGAGTGTTGATTTAATTAAAAGGGCTTAATCGCGTAAAATGAAAATTTGAGGGTTAAATGTGAAAGTGCCTAATTGTTGTTGTCTTTATAATATGAAGCATCTATAAAGCAATTATGCCATTGAATATAGGATTGGACGGTTTTGGACATGTTTTATATGGTTTTCTAATTAAATTTTAAAAGGTTAAATATGTAAAATAGTAAATAATATATATGATAAATTATAACATAAATTAAAAGTCATAAGTGTTCATATTCTTGCATGACCGAATATAAAGAAAAGAAAAAAATAAAGCTTCCATAGGTTATTGTTGGTAGCTTAATCAAGGTATGTAACTAGCTCGGTTTTCGATAATTTTTACGTTTTTGAGATCGTTGCTATGTTATCTACAAACCCCATGCTTGAATTTTTGATTCTGACGAATATTTTGAGTTATTCCATTGATGAATATTTGAGCTTTGTGATGTTAGTTGATGAAATATGAAAGATATGTTTTGGATTGATATGTTTTGTATTGGAATTTTTTATGATTTTGAGTAATTAGGACTAAATTGCAAAAATAATAAATGGAGGGACTAAAATGTGAAATAAATGAAATGTATGGATTTGTATGAATACATGGAACATTCGGCCTAAGCATAGTATGTGCAAATTTTGCATGTTTTGTATTTTATGCAATTTGGACTAAATTGTAAAAAGTGTAAATGTCAAGGGTAAAATGGTAATTTTCCCATTTATATGTTTTTGGACTAAAATGAGTGAAAATATGTTTGAATGATTTTAATTTGAATATGTTTATATCAAGAACCAAAGAAATCGGATTTGGATCGGGGGAAAACTAAAGTTGTCTATTAGCTGTCTCGTTCCGATTTTCATCGTCTGAGGTAAGTTTACAAGCAAATGAGTGTTAATAATTTTGAATAAATATATGTTTTAAATGCTGAATTGAATTTTATGATTATATATACTTAATGATCGAATGTGTATATGCTTGAGAATTAAGTTTACGAGTTCGATTCGATTGAGTTATGACGTCCGAAAGCCCCATATGAACATTAGGAATAGCTAGGATACATATGTCAAGACATAGGATTCCGATATGTGATGTGCGTGTAAGACCATGGCATCGATATATGTGTGCGAGTAAGACCACGTTTTATACGTTGGCATCGATATGTGACTATGATATATGTGTGCGAGTAAAACCCTGACTGGGACAGTGGCATCGATATGTGATTACATGTAAGACCACGTTTGGGACGTTGGCATTGTACGATATATGTCATTATCCGAGTGTCCTATCCAATTCCAAATGGTTCATCGGGCAACGATAAGTTGTGAACAAATGTGCAAAATGAGTTAAAGTGATCAGGTATGTGATAGCTATTTACCTAGTTAAATTAGGTAAGTAAGTTACTTGATTTGGGTTGTAAATTATGTATTATGTAAATGAAAAATTAGTGTGCATATGGAAAATGAATCCAGTCTTTTGATTATATCATGTAAATATTACGAAACAATTCATGAACATATGTATGTGGGTTAATGTATATTCGGCTATATAATAGTATTAAGGTTTTGAAATTGAATATTACATTGATAATGGATACATGTATATATTTGGCTAAGGTAACTATGTATATGGAAGTATATGTTATATATGAAATTATGATCTTGAAAATAAATGTGATTATAGTAGCATAAATTTGGTTTGGTTTAAATGAGTTGATTATGTTGTTAAGTTGTTTATTTGCTTATGACTTCCTAAGCTATGATAGCTTACTGTACGCATATGTTTGCCTTTGTTTTATAGATTTTGGAATCAAGTTACGAGCTCGGGGATCGTCAGCACAATCCATCACACTATCTACTGTTTCGGTACTTTATAAGTTGAACTCGAATTATGGCATGTATAGGCTAGCCTTGGAGTTAGTTTATTTTGAATGTGTATGTATATAAAGCCATACGAAAATGGCTTGATCTTAATGCTAATGTTTTAATGTTTAAGTGATTTTGGTCATCATGTATATGTGTGAATTAAACTTGACATGTAGAGATGAATGTGTTTCGGTTGTGGCTTATCATTTATTTATTTAGGATGTATAATTTATCTTGTGAATTGGCTTGGAGGTGGTAAATGATGTGCCTTTATATTCGGCTAGTAATGGGTAAAACATATACATATGCTTATGACATGTTGCTTGTGGTTCGGTTTTTAAAGGTCAAGTTGCTAGTAAAATGATTGATTACTAAATGTGCTATATATGTGATTGTAAAAATTTGGTTTTGGTATGTGGTTCATTTTGGTAAGCATGTGATTTGGTAATGGTGTCACCGATTGAGGTTAGATTTGATAACTGAATAATTAATTAGTTAATAGTTTGAAATATGAGGTTTAGGCATATTATTATATATGTGAATTAGGTATACATTGATATGCTATTTGTGTTCAAAAGTTTAAATGTGGCTAAGGTGAATTGCGCATAAGTTGGTAATATTTACAATTGTGTATGGTTATTTGGTGATGCTTGTTTGTGTTTTATATATAAGCATGCCTATTAAGCCATGAGTATAGTTCATTTTTTGGGCAGGGTCAGGCCTAGCAAATGAGTCAAATTTTTTTGTTTGGCCTGGCCTGGCCCATGAGCACATCTAGCTCACACTATCTAATCAACATCTTGGTGAAGTTTTAATCATTTGCTTTTTGGTTATAAGTGGCATGTACTAGGAGTTTTCAATTTTAACACATATAACTATGTTGTGTTATACTTTGGTTATGTCAATGTTGTTAAGGTGTTATTTAAATAGTACTTTTGGTTTAAGTATGTTCATGGATATAAGAGTGGTTTAAATCATGATGTGTGAGATTGATTGTGGTAAGGTGCTATGGTAAGAATGATAGGTACATGTTTATTTTTTATGAATGTGAAATGGTTTGAATGTTTGAATTGTGGTGTCAATGAGGGCATATTGATTAGGCACTTAGGTTGTATGATTTAGTATGTTTTAGACATGTTTGAATGTGTTTTGAATGTGTAAAAATGGTTGGAAATGGTTTGGCTTGGTACCTAAGAAATGGTTGATGAATTGGCTTGTTTTAGAAGTTATTTTAGGTGTAGATGGCCTGGGACACGAGCTATCAGACAGCCGTGTGCCATACACAGTAACCCCACATGGCCATGTTGCCTATTTGATTTTTTTGGTGCAGGATTGCCCACATGGCCTCAGGGAGTTATACAGCCTGGACACACAGCCGTGTGACCCTAAGTTACACGGACTAAGGTTGTTACACAGTTTTGCCACACGACCATGTGTTTGAGACAAATAGTCTGGACTCTGTTACACAGCTGTGTGACTTCTGTTTTTGGAATAGTTAATCTGCAAATCAAATTATTCAGTTCGATGTACTATCAGTCTAGTCAGTCACATCTATGTTTATTATCTTATGTGAGTCATCCGCTCAGATGCTCAAGAAAAAACATCTCGCCCATTGGACTTGATTGATGATATATTAGTCTTTCAATCGATTTGCTCATTTCCGATTAGACTAAGGACATGTTTAGGTTCATCTATTAAGTTGTCTTTCTGTATTATGATCCAAACATGTAATATCGCTTAGTATTAGTTAAATGTCAGTTAACCATTGAGCTAATATATGCTTTCATTTTGCTTTGCGTGTGAAAACCATTGAGGACAATATACAAAGGGTATTAATTTTAATGGATTTTTATTAAATCAATTTGTTCGAAAAATACAAGTGTACATAGACAAAAATACTAAACTTAGGGCACCGAATCCAACACAAGCTACATTCCAAATCAAATTATAGCATCACATACTCACTATCAACTCATATTCTCATAATCAAGGATAGCATTTTCAACTCTAAGTACCAAAGTGACAACTTAATATAATGACCAACTCAAAGGTTAGGTACATTCCACTTGCAACTTACATAACAAAACTATACAAACTTGCCAAGTCAAGGGTTGCATCTGCATGGTGTTAACCACTTTGAAACTCCAAGATCTGCGATGCCTGCACACGAAAATAAACAAATTATACACTGAGCAAGAAGACTTAGTGGTGTTAACATAATTTGAACCAATAATCAAATAGAAATTAGATTTCGAATACAATCAATTGTGATCTTGATATCAACTAAATCAAATTTTGCATTTCATATCTCATGTGTCAGTCCTCATACCATATTTCATTTAGCATATTATACATGAACATATAATATCTTCTATCATCATATCACATTTACATATGTATCATATCAGGTAACAAACTTTATTTCATTTTCTCAATCCTAACTCAAATCCACTTATTCGTTTTGTATCCATATCAGCACTTAGATCTCGTTTTAACCGGATCACATGATCTTTCACATGCCATCATTTGATACTTTAACATTGATAATCAAGATACACCATTAAATATTAACATTTCATATCCAATATCACATAGCATGGTATATGTTTCATGATCCCTATTAATCGAGCACGGACTCCAAACAGATACACAAATCATCTAACCATTACACCAATATAACTGGCACCCAGTGCATCATCGGTATGTTCGAAGTATAATATGCACTTTGTGCCTCATCGATATAAGCTGAAGTAATTTTTGCTTCGGACCTCATCTTTCACATCCCAAAAATTGGGTTAGTAGAATCGGGTTTGTGAATCGAGAGTGGTCACGCCTCAAGTTTTAAGGTTATCTGAGTGTGTTTGGTAATAAGTGAGTTATTGGCCTGATGGTTAAGAGTTCGTGAGTTCATCCTTGAAAACTAAGTTTGAATTCCTTCCCTCACATCGTTTTTATTTTTGTGCAATTTTACTTCAAATCCTAGAGTTGTCATGCCCCATTTAAATTTAGTTATCGTTAATTCATGAGCAAGATCCTATGCTAACCTAATGGTTAAGAACAAACATAGTTTCCCTTAATACCCATCTTTGAGTCCCCTCTCCTATTTTTATTTTTAATTTCGACACAAGCATCTTGGTCAACACCTTCTTTTGTCACCAATATTTGTTGCCATACAAGGGAGATTCTTTCCTCCCTTATCTTTCTCATCCTTCCTTTCTTATCCCCCTTTTCACTCCCCTCGTCCCCCACATTCCTTTTCTTTTACTTATTTTACTATTTTTCATTTTTTCCTTCCTCTTGCCTTGTTAGCTGTCCCTAGCACCTAAAGCAAATAATTATTTTGTTTTCCTCTTTATTTTCTTTCTCCCCTAACATCTTTTTCTCTCCTTCTCCACTTGCCACCATCTTTCATATTTTTTCCACCACGTCACCACCTTCGGCCACCATTGCAACACCAAATCACCATCCCTTCCTTCTTATCCTATCCTTTTTCCCATCACACCGCCGCTGTTGCCGTCGCCACCACCCGATTTTCTTCCTTTCTCCTCCTATTTCCTTTTCTTTGGTCAAAATCAAACTTTTATCACTCTTTTTCCTATTTCAATTCTATTTTATTTTTATTCTTATTCTATTAAATTTATCTTAATATAATCACCTTTATTTTGTTTGATTTTCTCTGTAGCTATCCTTCCTTTATTCTCTCAAAATTCTCTGATTGAATCTTAAGTCTTCCGATATAGCAGTTTTAAAGTAAATAAAGATCGGAATAGTCTAATTTCGAAATATTTTTATTTTGGAAGGGTCGACTCTAACATGTTGTATGTTTATATTGTTTTCTTCAAGGGTGACTACGGATAACTTGGATTTATTTTAATACAAGAGAAACCTTTTGGATATCGTTGGAAAGAACAATTGAGTAAGTAGTCCTTAATTATTTTAATAAGCGGATTTTATTGGTTATGGCCGAAATTAACATGATAATATTTTGGTCTTGGTACCATTATGTCATGAACAAATCAAGGCGAGATCTAACTAGATTGGTATCGTTAAAGTGTGGTAAAGTAGATCTAGTGACACAAGGCCTTATTTTAGGTGTGGGTTTTAACCTGCAAAAGTTGTATATATTTTTCCATAAAAATCATATATCTATGATTAAAATAATAATAATTATATTAGTCTGATTCAAAATATTGGCTAAATGATTACGATAAGTATTCTAGGTAAAGATAAATCCTTTATTAGGATTGAATTCAAGTAAGTACCTCTAACTTGAAAAATATGTGATGTCATATATGAATGTGTGTTATTATATGACTCGGTGATATTTCGCATAATATGTGATATTAAAACATGTTACTGATTTGCTATTGAGATTGACTACATGATAGATCGTGTATATTATTACTGAAATTTTAGTCACATATTAAAAATGTGGTTTATAGTACTGTTAAAACTGAAAGCATTATTAAATCGCCCACTATATTGTTTTACCGAATGCATGATATTTCATGACACTATTTATGTTATTGATCGCATGTCTAAATCATGCTTACTGATTCCGCTACTGATTGCATGTTTTAATCATGGTTACTATATTGCTCTATTATCATTAAAAACATCCATACTACATTGGGGTTGGGACAATTATGTAAGGAGGAAGGACTGGTAGTTTTTAAGCATTACTGGTGGCTTGTCCAAAAACTAGTGTGTTATTAGATGGATGAGTTCTGGGGAACTCTTATTATGGTGTGTAGCGGAGTTAGGTAAGACCTTTTTCTGGAAACACTGACATTAACATGTTCATGCACTACATAAACTGTATATTTTGTATTGTTTATGATATTCTGAATATTTACTAGCTTGAATGTTATACTTACTGTTTACTGGAGGTAAGACTCACACTGAGTTTATTAGCTCACTCCTTAGTTTAGATTTTATAGATAACCCTCAAGGTTAGAACTTGGACGCGACTATCAGAGGAGCTTCTTGGATTATTTTAATTTTAAGTACTTTAAAATTTATTTTAATGATTATTTTGGAACTGTAATATTTTTCTTTATGAACTGTGGCATGAGACTTTATTTAGGGATTTTTATTTTATTTTTGCATGACTTGAAGTTTTAAATCGCTTATTCAATGTTTTAATGATTATGAATTAAAAATTGGTTTACAAACGAAATTCTAAGATGTTTGATTTTTTAAAATTAACATGTTTTCTCAAAACAAAGGCAAATAACCAAGTTCACTAGTTTTGTATAAAAAGGCAAATGATTTTATAATATGATATAAAATACGAAAGTTTTTCTGTGTCATTCTGGTGGCCAATATAGTCTTCAAGATTCGACCATAACGTTTAGGCTAGGTTTGGGAGGTTACATCATCGAAACATTCGAAGTATAATATGCGCTCCATGCTTCATAGGTATAAACTGAAGTATAATCCGATAGACTAGTCTTATGCCATGCCAACTATACCCGACTCTGCTCGAGACAGTTAATAGGGTAACCAATATTCTAAACATATATATTCATGATCACATATCAGAGTTTCATATAATAACAATTTATATCATGCTCAATCCAATTCATATAATTTCATATCACCACATCTTTCACAAGTTACCAACCATGTAATACTTACCAAGTTCATGAGACAAGTATGGACCTTACCTTAATCAATCTAGCATGCAAAAGTCATATGAATATATGTATATGTATTGAATTCAAATCATGGAAGCACAAACCTTGATTAGCTATTCGTTTACGACTGTCGCCTTTCCTTTATCTCGGGATAGCGGAACATCATCTTTAGCTACATACAATAATACAAATATAAAAATGATATTAGTTTTCATCAAATCACATGAACATCGCAAAATCAAGAATAGTTTGCATTTTATTCATTTTAATCCCTATTCTGAAATATTCATATTTTTTTATATTTAACATTGAATCAAAATTTAATTTAATATTATTTCATTAGGGACCTTGTAATTTTAATTTATAGCATAATTCCTTAACTTTCAATTTAGTCCCTAATGTCCCCTAATGTCATAAATTTATCTATAAAGCTTAACTTAATTTCTAATTTAATCCTTAACATAATCTAAGCTTACTACTTAATAATCTCTTCAAATTCAAGCTTAAATTCATCAATTATACCTTAATGGCAATTTGCTAAACATCTAACAATTGAAGAAACCAATAAATAGATTAGCTAAAATAAACTCTCATGACTCAAAATTCATAAAAATCTTAAGAAAAAAAACTTAATTACCTTGATTAATCTTTGACCGAATGCCTAAAGAACTTTGAAGAATTTTTCTTTCTTCTTTAAGCATTCGCTTCAGAGTTTTCTCTTTCCCACTAATATATATTGATTAATTATTTAATCAAACCTAATTAGCCTAAATTTCAACTTTAAGAATGATTAATTTAATGGTTAAACTTTATTAATTATAAGTGGGCGGATCATCAGCACTTTCGACTATCCATATAGAAAAAATGGTTAAATAACCATTAAGTCTTTTGGTTAATTACCAGTCAAGTCCTCAAGCATTTTCTAATTTAAAATTTAATAGTGATTGAATTTTTATTTTTCTAATTTAGTCCTTGGACTATAATTATCTATTTTGTCAATTTAATTTCTTTACCGACCACTAATATATTTTCAATTTAAGCATATAAACTCTCCTATACGTAATTTTACTAACTTGATTACGGAATTAAATTTTAAAATCGCATTTTTTCAACACTATCTAAAATTATAAACAACTTCATTTGGGTATAAAAAACAAAATGAGGAAGGAATATTCATAACTAATATAAAACAGAATTATAAAGAAAACACCATAGATGTCAACTCTATTTAAATAGGATTAGATTTAGATTAATTAGTAAAAAAAATCTCTGACACATATGAATATGAACATCAATACAAAACATTAGTTAGAATTAGGTTTACATTAATTAGTAAACTCTTAAATTCATTAATAAAATTAGATTTACGGCATATAGCGAAAACCTAAATATATATATACATGACACCAAAGGATGTCAAGAAATGTCTAACATATTTATTACGGTGGAGGGTAAAAAAATAATTTCAACTCAATTAGAAACTGCCAAAAATTTGACAATGACCTGTCTAAGGTACTTTAATCCATTATATCTAAAATTCAATTGCAACATACAAAAATTTGCAATCGCATATATCAACCATAAACTCCACATGGAGATAATCTTAAAAAGAAAACATTTTTTTAAAATAATTTAAATTTCTTTTATTGAAAAGAAAAGAGGAATGATGGGCTGGGCTAAAGCAGGCGAGCGAGGCTTTTAGGCTTAGTGAATGGCGATGGGAGAGCGCGGTCCAATCGGCGGAAAGACCGCGACTACAGTGAAGAAAAGCCCTACTCTCTCTCAAAGTAGAACTGACATCCCATATCTTTACTTCTTGCTTCTCACTTCTCATAAACATACAAAATGTCCACTCTAAACTTATTGATAATTAAAAACCGTTTCAAGCTACCCGACCTTATCGCCTGAGCCTTCAACTTCGAGAACCATTATTCCCATTCAAACTTCTGATAGATATACAGAAAAAAAGAAAATACAAAACAATAAAATAAAGGTGTTTGGTCTCAGTTCCAGTTTCAGTCTCTTGCTTTATTTGCATTTAGATAAGGTAAATCCAACAAAACCCATAGTTTCTTTTTATTGGGGTTTGTCTGTGTGTGTTTGATTGATTTTTGTTTCAGATTTGAAAGTGGGGGAAGAGGCGATTGAGAAAGATGGATAGGTATCAGAGGGTGGAGAAGCCAAAAGCAGAGATTCCCATAAACGAAAATGAAATTAGGATAACAACACAAGGCAGAATGAGGAATTATATTACCTATGCCACCACTCTCCTCCAAGTAACTTCCTGTTTCTACTCTCTTTTAATTTTAACTCTATAGTTTCACTTCATGTTTTGCTTTGTTTCAGCAATTAATGTTACATATGTGTGCGTTATAATTGTTTGGATGAGATGCTTCCTATGGAATGAGTAGCTATGTGTCTAACAGGCTTTTGTTTGATTTTTTTCTGAAGTTTTTCCTCTTATTCCGAGATTCATATTCCCATACCCATGTTTAAGTACATAGAATAGATGAGCAGATATATGGATATCTAACTTTTGAAATTTATGTTGATAAAAAATGTTTCATGGTGTCAATCTTGTGATAATTGGGTTTATGCAAATGCTTCATATTCATGGTGGTAAAACCAGTGTAGAGTGGCAGTGTTGTGATAAAAATGTACTCCGGGTTGCCCTTAAGTTCAGCAGGCCTTTTATGGTATTTATTTAGTTTATGATTTAGATATCAAATAGAATTTGGGCCGCTGTTCTATTCGACTGGTTGTGCTCTTAATGGCTAACAGATCTTTGGTATGGTTATAGCAATCGGTTATGGAAATTATATCACTGACCGAGGAGATTTTCTTGAAATTATGTAATGGAAATTATATTTTCTAGTAAAATTTGAATAGTATGCTTTCTGTAGTTAATCCAGTTAATGGAAAGATTTAATTGGATGATTGCAATTTGAAGTTTAGAAAAATTTCTCCTTTGAAATTTTCCTAGAGGGAAAAAAACTTGGCATTGAATTACTTAATACAAACTAAATTGTTTTTTATCTGGTTTTGCCTCTCTAATTTTATGTAGGAGAAAGGTTCCAGTGAGATTGTTCTTAAAGCAATGGGAAGAGCCATTAATAAGACTGTGATGATTGCAGAGCTAATCAAGGTAGCATGAAGATGTCTCTCCTCCTAATTCACTCTTCTCAAATACATGTGAAGTAGTTCATATCTACATATGCCATTTTTCTTTATTTATATCAAGGTTTCTGTTTGCAGAGGAGAATTGCTGATCTTCATCAGAATACTTCAATTGGATCAACTGATATAACCGACATGTGGGAACCACTAGAAGAAGGCCTCCTTCCGTATGAAACATTGACACTTTTATGCTACTCCTTCGCATTGCCATGTTTTAGAGCATATAAATCATGGTGATTGATTTTCTGTCTTATTACAGTCTGGAGACTACTCGTCATGTATCGATGATCACTATTACATTATCAAAGAAGGAGCTGGATGTGTCCTCCACAGGGTAAATAACTGAGATCCAAAATTCTATTTACATTTAAACAGTCAGTGTATGCTCCTGCTTATTTTTAATTGTTTAGAAGGTATTGGTCAGATTTCCGTCTTTGGCTTTAGACCTCCTTGATGTAGGGGTGAGTGTTCGATTGAATTGAATCGAATGAAAAAGTTTCGAGTTAATCGAGCATCCTTACTCAATTTGAAATTTTCTCGAATCAAGTCGAGTGAGATGGAATTTGAATCGAATTAAATCGAATATATTTGTTCGAGTTAAATTAAAAAAATGATTTTGGGTCCTTGTAGCTATTGCCACCTATCGTAATCAAATTTGTCCGCCGTAATCAACAATGTTATTAACTTTCATCCTTCATAATTTATTTTTTAATTTTTTATATATGGGTTAGCTTCTTTGCTTGCTTAGTTACTTCATTTATCTTTTGATTCTTGTCACCATGTAATTTGAAATTAAAAAAATATATTAAATGTAAAAAATGTGATTTTTTAATAAAAATTATTTTAAATATATAATGTGAAATTGATACCAAAAGAAAATTTTGATACGAATATTTTATGGCATCATCATAATATTAATTTTTGGGGTTTGGAGGAAGTAAAAGTTTTGGAGAGAAGGTAAAAAGAAAAAAGTTCTGGGAGTTTGGGAGGAAGTAAAATTTTTGAGGGAAAGTAAAAGTTTTGAGCGAAAAGTAAAAAGAAAAAAGTTTTGGGTTTGGGGGAAGTTAAATTTTTGGGGAAAAGTAAAAGAGTTTGAGTGGGGGTGGGGGAAGGGAAGTAAAATGGTTTAATATTTGTTTTATTTGAATTATTTGAATTATTCGAACTCAAAAATTCAACTCGATTCAAACTCAAAATTCGAAAAAAAATTCGAATTGGTTCAATTAACTCGATTATCCATTCGAATAATTTGAAATTTGAACATTTTTTTTTTTATTTTTTCGAGTCTAATCGAATTCTGCTCATCCTTACCTTGATGACCACTTGTCCTTTGCTTTTGTTTTATCTGAAGAAATGTCTTTTTTTATTCAATGTATAGTTCTTATATATATATATATATATATTCTTTTTCTGATTTTCTATATATGATATGACTTGCTGCATACCAATTATTCAATCTCTCATCGAGAAAATCCATGAGTTTTTCCATTCTTTGGTTTGAAACCTAAACCCGAGGTCATATCTAATTACACTGAAAATACAGATATCAACCTCCTCTTTCGACTGATCAAGTGAAACCCTTAAATGAATTTGAAGAAGATGGAGGTAAGCAACCTTTTTTGCTAAACAAGCTTATATAAAGGGGGATAAAAAGGAGAGAATGTATTTGTAATATCTAATATTTTGATGCCATCTAGCTCTGGAGGCAACACTAGGGACGCGAGGAAGGGGTCGAGGTGCTCGAGGAAGACCTAGGGGTAGAGGTATTCTTACTATAACATATATAGTTTTCTATTTGAGTATGTCAACTTTTCATTTGCCTTTTACTAATTGCATTTAGAATAATTATCTCAAAGCAACCTTAGTGGATCTAATGATTCCTTTTTGTGGACGGTGAAATCATGCATCAACTTTACTTTTTTCTTTGGCTATTATTTATTGTTTTTATTTTAGTTTTATTCGTGCATTGATCTACGATATTCTTTGCATCCATAGCTTTCTAGTTTTGCCTCTTCTTATAAAACCTATGCACTTTCTACAGCATTTATATTATTAACAGACACACTCACAAAAAAAGGGGTTGGGGTGAAGAATGAACAATTTTGTCTCTTTGAAGTTGCAACTGAAGTTCCTTTGATCAATTGCTGCAGAATTGAAGTTGTCATGTTGTGTATTATTATATAACTTGGTGAGTATGCTCATTGCATGGGTTTTACCTCTTTGATGGGTACAGGAATCTATGGTGCAGTAGGGGGATATAATGGTGATGGGTGGGACAGTGGGCGTGGTGTTGGGGGCCGAGCTCGAGGACGTGGAAGAGGTAATTCCTTCCGGGGTCGAGGACGAGGCTATGGTGTTGGAGGGTACTATGACTATGGTGAGTCTGATGCAACGCTTGCCCAAGGACGTGGTAAGTTTGAGATTTGGAACTTTCTCTTGCTTTCTATAGTTCTTTTCCATGTAGAACCATTTAATGGGGTAAACTATCTCCCGTTTTGCCTTAAATCATGTTTTCCAACATTCTTTTCCGGGAGGGGCTGGTTTATTATAAACGTCTTCAAAGGATGGATGCCTAATTTTATTATGATATGAAATGTCATCCTTTTCCATATGTTACATCGGATGACTTTATATTGGATAGTATTGGTGTTTGTTTTGATATACCTTCCAACATCATTGGGGCTACGTGATTTGCTTTTCATCATGCTTGTATGATTTCAACTTGCAGGTCGTGGTCATGCCCAGGGAAGAAGGGGGCACGGGCGTGGGCGTGGTCGATATTCCAGGTCAGACTTACCAGTCCAAGCAAACGCGGCTTGAGAAGCAGAAAACATTGTAGTCGGTGTGGTATTTGAATGTAAAATGTGGATGCCTGCTCTGCTTGTTTGTTCATGAGTTGATGATATTTAAGGTAATTTTATGTTTGGCTCCAAAGTAAGTGAAAAAAGGATAGCAGCCTGCCATGGTGGCTTGCAGTTTTGTCATTTCTAATTGTGGTTTAGGGAATGCTGTGACAAAGTATTTACGCTTTTACATATAACTTAGAAAAAGTTGTACAGTTTTTTACATCCTTTTTTAAAATTTTTTTAGGAATAATAGAGCAGTACATTCTTTTGTTATAAAATGTATTTGCATGCTAATTTCCAGAAAATAATAGGTCACGCTATCAAACTGTAAATAAACCTTTTGGGTGAAAAATTGCGTAATTTAATCCACTTTCCTTTTGAAATCTGGCCATGGACTGGTGAGTAACCAAAATTTAGCGGTGTTGTTGAATTTCATCTTGTGCCTACAGTTTGGTGGATAGTGTGTGTTTAGATTCGGTAATATCATGACAAAAGGTAATTAAATATAATATGTAACCTTAGTATGATTATTCATAACATGGATATATGAATATTTAACTTCAAATTTTAGATCATATTTTTCATGAGATTCCAATTTTACCCTCTTTTTTTTGGGTTTTAAGTTATTTGAGTGTTTTTTTTTTTTTTTCTGTTTACCAAATATGTGAGAGTGATTTGTTTTTCAATCATATGAAAATTTTAAAATTATTTAATTATATTTATACACAATGTTAGGTACGAGTTTAAATTTTAGAGATGTTACTGTTGAAAGCAGCGAACAAGACTAGTTTTTATGGATTGTTTTTAAGATTAAATTTTGTGAATTGTAAAACGTGAGGACAAGCTTTATAAATGCTTGATTTATACTTTATCTTTTGTGTTTGCAAATTAAAGAAAAAATCAGCCTATAAGTTGCATGAGCCTCAAACCGAGGTGTAAATGAGCAATTCTCTTCCTATTAGCATCACTAGGGATGATATTGGTTCAGTTCGATTTTTTGAATTGTTCATTAAAATTTGTTTTGATTTGGTTCTTGGGTTTTTATATTAATTTTTTGTTTTATTTTTTAAAATTTATTTTGATAAAATGGATTTTGTTTTACGACTTTTGAGTATTATTTTACAAAATTTTAAGAATTTTTTAATAAATATTTTTAAAGAATAATAAATTTTCAAGAACTTTATTTTTATTATTTTAAATATAAACTATTTATTTTTATATCATACAAATTAAGATTAATTATAAATTAAATAAAAAATGGGATTTGAATCGGTTTTAGATAATCACGATTTTTAAACTTATATTCTATAAATCATTTTTTTTATGGCATATATTCTATAAATCATTTAAATACCTTAATTGGGGTTGATTTATTTACTTGGCCCTAGTAATGGATGAATTTAAATAAGAACCAAACAACGTAGAATTAAAGATGATAGAGATGATGACTCTTGCCATATAGGAGAGTGATTCACTTTAGCAACATATATCTACCAATCAAAGCCATTGATTTAAAGGTGTTTATTTAATTTTTAATTTTCATGATTTACATCTCCATTCAATTCTAGTAAAAAAAAAAATTGATTTAGATAAACTTTAAAAGACACTCTTTGGTTTTAACCATGCTACTTTACCCAATAATGATGTTATAAGCCGAAGTAAACTCAAAGTTTGATTTCTTGTAATGTTTAAGACGTTCGTTTTGGGAGTCAAGCTGCATGGTGCTTTGATTTGTTTTAATCCATTACCACCAAATTCTCACTGCCCATGGCTACTACCTTAATGATCACAAACACCGTACAAGAATATCTCAGAGTGGAAGCTTGTAACCGATCTCTTAACCAAACAAGATTTTGAAGAATTTAACTGTTGAAATAATAAAACTGTTATTCGTTACTATCAAATTTCGTCTTTTCCATATTTCTAAATTTGTAATTATCTGAAAAAAAGAGAGTATTTGTTTGATATAATTCTTCACAAAACAATGTATGACGGAACTATAAAATTAAAAGGGGATCTAAATTGAATCTTATCAACTGTGTTTTATCAATATCTAAATATAAATGAATTAAAAGGTCGGAATTAGATAGCATCAAGTTTGATATACTTTGCTTCTGTACCATACAAGTTTTTTAATCTCTAATGTTAGATGAGTACTTTTTGTTTCAATGCGAAAATTGGATTGATTAGCGATTGTGGTTCACACTATGAGGGGAGCGAAGAGCCATTGTCTTTGGAGGATCAATGGAGTTAGTAGATGGGATTTTTTTTGCAAGTTAGGTCCATTGGATTCTTTTTTTTCTTTTGTCTGACATTAAAGAATACTTATAAAGAAAGAAAGGTTGAGGGTATGCCCATTTATCGAGCTTAGGTGCCATGGTAGGGTGGTGAGTGTCAATCTAGGATGCTATTGGACGTGACATAAAGGGACTAGATGAGGGAGCTATCAAATGTAGGCTGTCTTTAGGGGGACTTCCCAATATATCTTTTGCAGATTTATGTGGGTCCTAGGGATTAAGGCTTAAGTGAAGAAATGAGGTTTGGGCCTCTTGGGTGAAGCAATGAGAGGGCTATGCTGCTATAGCTTGGTCAAGGGCATGAGAGGTCTTTATGTTAATAGATTCTTCTAACAAGGGGAGGGGATTTGGGTACCATATAGAATATGAGGGTATTACAATCCCCCCCCATAGGTTAAAGACAAGTTATAAAGTGACCTAGCTTGAGGTAACTATGTTTTTGATGATAATGCCCATTGTTTGGAGTGATTTTCATTCTGAAGTGTCATTATTATTCTCCAATCCTCCTGCCTATTGTCTTGGTTGTGTTTGGGGGAGGTATCGTTTCTTTCAGCCATCATTTCTTCTCGGTGTGTCAATTCATTTTCTTATAGATGGAGTAGTTGATTCAATCTAGAGTTGGTACCTTATTGTTTCATTTATTATCGATCATCTTATTTTTGTGCAATAACTTTCCTTTTTTGTTTCCTGCATTTGTTCCTTCTCTTTCTAAAGATACGCAAGAATTCTTTGATTGAGAATGTTGTGGTGGAAGGTGAAGAATTATATTCTAGTACATTATGTGGCACTGTTTAAGGATTTGCCATAGTGAGATTCTGAGAAAATTCAAAAATAAGACTAATAAGGAGAATTTTTAAAGGAACTATAACGATTTGTGGTTGGAAATCAATAAAGAAAACCTATGTATGTGAAATTGTGAAAAATGACTAATTGAATAAACTGAAAAGTACAAAGATCAAATTGTAAATTTTCCATTTTTATCTTAGAAGAGGATTAAAGTGTAATTTTTGCATTGTTGGTTAGTATTGTGGACTTTTATGATGTTATATGAAGATTAAATGCACTAAGTTTCATATTTGGTATAATAAAGTGAAGTGATAAGAGGAGGGGACTAAAAGTGTAAATTCTTCATTAAAAGATATTTGGACTTTTTCAAAAGTATTAATTGAGAATTTATAAATTTATTTTATGTGTGTTGATATGATAAAATTGATGGTTACAGATTTTGGAAATTTTAAAGTGTAACACCCTTTACCCGATCTGATTGCCGAACTTGAGTAATAAAATGTTACAAACAAATACAAACATTTGCATACAAATCATACCTCAAAATATCAATTAATTATCATACAATTCATGAATAATCAAATTAAAATGTGTTTCAACCAATTTCGGTTTAATATCGAGCTTACAAAAGGTTAAAAATAAGCAGGCAACTATTAGGTATCAAATTGAAACTAATTCAAAAAGGTAGGAAAAATATGAAAATAGGGGTCACACGGCCATGTCCCTTGGCCGTGTGCGAAAGCTAAGCCTCTGTGTGTGTACCACACGACTGTGTCAGTAAACTGTGTGCGAGAGCTAAGCCCGTGTGAGATAGGCCACACGACCGTGTCCCTAGACCGTGCAACTAACTGATACTGTGTGCACCATAATCACCTAAATTTTTACAAACCACACAGTCGTGCTATGAGCCCATGTATGACACAGGGTTGTGTGCCAGGCCGTGTGTACTTGTCGTTACCATTCAAAACAAGTTTTCTAGCATAATTCACTTAGGATACAAGTTATCGGTTTTAAACCATATTCAACCACTTCAAAAGTAAATCAAAACATGCCAAAACCATCATTTAAAATCACCATCCTATCAGCCAAACCAATATGCCAAAATTGGTACTTCAATTCACAATTTAAAACTAACCAAATGAATATATATACAACTATACCAATATGCCTTTAATGCACCTTAACCATTTCCATTATACTAAGCACAACCAAAAGAACATACCGATACCAATTCAATAATCACTAAATGACATATTAACTATCAACTTCTTAAGCACCAAATAACCATTCAACCATTCCACATTTGATTTCATATTAGCCTTTTAACTTAGATACTCTAACTACCAAATCTATTCAAGCAAAGCATAGATATAAAATCAAACTTACCAAATCACGTCTAAGGCATCACCTAAGTATATCATCCATCATACTATTTCCAAACATCAACTAAAATATATCACTTAGCATGATATTATCTCAACCATTATAACATTAGGCATATAACTGAAACATCCTATCAAGACATCAACCACATAACCATTACCATCACATAAATACATACACTTATATACATAATATCCAAAAATACCATCAAGATACAAAATGATCATAATAACCAAAAGACTTTCTAGGTACATGCTAAGGCCCCAAATAAACACATCACCAACACTTGAGTTTGGGATTGCTGTTGGATGCTGAATCGATAACTGAATTGCTAAGTACCTAACCTACGCAGGGGAAAACAAAATCGTACGTTGAGTATAACTTAGTGTTCTTTCTATAATCTGAATATTTAAACAAAATAGAGATCATTAAGATGAAAATTTTAATTCAAGTAATGACATGCAATATAATCAATCACAAATGCCAAATTACCAATTCTTTCATTACAACCAATTCATCATTCTAATATCAATACATAGCAATTATATTTCATAATACATATGATAACTCAGTCCATATATAGACATATTCCATCTAGCCTTTCATGTTTATAAACATTCATTGGTCATCACCATTCATTATTCACATTTCCATTCACTATTTCGTATTCTTTTCCACATTTCGATTTCATTTCTCATCATTTTCTATTTTCAATAATAATATCTCGATTTTACCATTTATTTTCCTATTAACATGACACGGACTCTGACTGATACACGAATCCAACCAACAGACCAGTTTAGCACCTAGTGCCTCATTCGATAAATTTGAAGCAAATAATTGTGGTTAGTGCTATAAATAAGTTGACACCTAGTGTCTCATCGATTAAATCGGAGCAAATTAGTACCGAGTACCTCATCGACTCATAATTGAAGTAACCCTGAACTTTTCCTATCCTATGGCTACTCAACTATATTCGACTTTGCCCAAATAATTAATATGGTTTCCATTTTGTATTTCATTTTCCACAAATATCCCAATTCACACTTATTTTCATCACAACACATTTATTCAACATATGGCAACAATATATCATCACATTATGTATTCAATTTCACATTTGCGTAAATATATACACTTTTCATAAATATACAATTTAGTCCTTAGATACATCAGTCAATTCAATTCAACCCATTTCATTTCATTATCACAAATAACTCACCTCATATTCTTACCATACACAAACAATTCAAAATGAAGCAATGTACGAGTAGTTTGGATTATGAAAACACAAACTGTAAACTCTGAGATACTCGTTGATGACTTTGTCTATTCTTTTTTTTTTGAGCAATCCGTGTCGACGTTAGCTAGGAGTAAAAACAAAACATAAAATTATCAATATACAACCATTTTCACATTCAATTTCTAATTTATGTAACTTTTGCATTTTATTTCATATAGTCTCTAAAACCGAGTCTAACATAACTTTCACATTTAGCCCTCTAATTTTATGTCGAATTCACTAGAGTTGCTATAGGACTTCTTATTTTTCAATTGTACCACAAATTTCACAAATTATTCTTTTTAGTCCCTATTGCACAAAATCATAAACTGACTTTATAATTTAGTCCTTTTTCACTTCTAACCTTAATATCTATCAAAATAACACTTCAAGCTCCAATTAGTCAACAATGGTAACATCCTTAAACTTTAACAGTAATGAAAAATATGACATGGGTTAGCTAGCCTAAGCTACCGGGGTTTCGAAAACATAAAAATTCCAAGAAAAAGACTAAATTTAACTAATCAAATTGAAGCTTGAAAGTTTAAAGCCCTAACCATTCATCTTATTCTTCTTCTCTTCTTTGTTTCGACATGTTTAAAGTGAAAGAGAATGGTTACATTCTCTTTTGATCCACTAATTAACATCTTTTTTGTTTTAATTAATCTTTTAATTATTTTATATTATACTTTTTATAACATTTTTAATCTGTAAACACTTTATTGTCGTCTACTAATATCAAACCATTGGTTTAATTGCTTTTAAGGTGCCTTAGTCATGTTCCACCTTATAATTTAATAACAATTGAACTTTTGACACTTTTACGATTTAGTTTATACGCTATAATTAAGCATTAATTCGACAAATTTACTTGACCGAAATTCAATTCACTTATAATATAAATCTGCAAATATTTAATAAAAATATTTATGAGTTCGATTTACGAAACCACATTTTCCAACACCACTGACTTTTGGGTTTTTACAATTCTCCCCCTTAGAGAAATTTCGTCCCCAAAATTTACCTGAAAAAGAGGTGGAGATACCGGGATCTCATAATTTCTTCCAGTTCCCAGGTTGCTTCCTCGACATTGTGGCTATGGCACAAAACTTTCATAGGTGGAACGCATTTTTTTCGCAATTCTTTCACCTTGCGAGCATAAATTTCAATCAGTTGTTTCTCATAAGACAAGTTAGGCTAAATTTCTATATCTTCCGCCAAAATAATGTGAGACGGATCCGATCGGTATCTCCTGAGCATCGATACATAAACATCATGTATTTCCTATAACTCTACCAATAATTCCAATCGATACGCAACTGGTCCAACCTTTTCAGTGAATTCATACGGTCCGATAAAATAGGGAATCAACTTTCCTTTCCGGCCAAGTAGTAAGAACTTTTTCCTTGGAGAAACCTTTAAAAACACTTTATCACCCATGAAACACTCAATGTCTTGACAATTCAGATCTGCGTACGATTTTTGTCTATCGGAAGTTGCTTTCGAATCACCTTAACTATATCTTACGTTTCCCGAATTAATTCTAGTCCAACAACTTTGCTTTCACATAAATCTAACCAACAAATAGGTGTTCGACACCTATGACCATATAATGCTTCATCTAGAGCCATTTCAATACTCGACTGAAAATTGTTATTGTACACAAATTCAGCCAAGGGTAAACAACGTTCCCAGTTTGATTCAAAATCAATTAGAAAGCTCAAAGCATATCCTCTAAAATCTGAGTAACATGTTTTGATTGTCCATCTGTCTATGGGTGAAAGGAAGTTTAATTTTGTACCTAAAGATTCATGCAACTATTTCTAGAATCTCGTAGTAAATTGGGGATCTTGATCAAATATAATTGACTTAGGTACACCGTGTAATTTAACAATTTCCGGAATGTATACCTCAGCAAGCTTCGGAAGTGACCAATTGGTTCTAACTACAACAAGATGGGCTGATTTTGTACGTCAATCAACTATCACCCAAACTACATTTCTTTTGCTCGGAGAAAAAGGTAACCTTGATACAAAATCCATCATTATGCGCTCCCATTTCCATTAAGAATCGAAATAGGTTAAACAAGTCCAGTGGGACTTGATGTTCCGCCTTAACTCATTGACAAGTTAGGCATTTAGCCACGAACTCAACTATTTCTCTTTTCATTCTAGGCCACCAATATGATTCCTGTGAATTGCGATACATTTTCATTCCACCAGGGTGCATGGCAAAAGAGATATCGTGAGCTTCATGAAGTATTAATTTTTTCAAATCGGCAATGCTTGGAACACAATTTCGATTACAAAACCTTAAACAATCACAATCATCTATGTTGAAAATTTGTATCGACCCATTCTGAACCATTTCTCTTTTCTCTGACAACTTAGCATTAGTTAATTGCACTATTCAAATTTGGTCAAACAACACTGGTTTGGCTTTCAACTAAGCCTACAAATTGCCGTCATTGCTAATAATAAGTTGAGTGAACATCGCCTACAACTCAACTGCTGCCTTTATATTCAACGCGTCAACTACAACGTTAACTTTACTAGGGTGGTAATGGATAACGCAGTTGTAATCTTTTAAAAGTTCAACCTAACAAAACTGTCTCAAATTCAACTCCTTTTGGGTTAGGAGGTATTTAAGACTTTTGTGATCGGTATAAATATGACACTTTTCAACAAAAAAATAGTGCCTCCAGATCTTTAGAGCAAAAAACCACAGCAACTAGCTCTAAATCGTGCGTCAGATAGTTGTGTCCATGCATTTTTAGCTGGCGAGACGCATATGTAATCACATTTTCGTCTTGCATCAAAACACAACCTAAACCATTCAACGAAGCATCACTATATATGACAAAATCTTTCCCCAATTCTAGCAAGGTTAGAAGTGGTGCTTTCATTAACATCTGTTTCAATTTCTCAAAATTCTGCTGGCCCTGATTGTTCCAAACAAACGAAATATTATTTTACAATAGCTTAGTCATCGGCATGGATTTTTTCGAGAACCCACTCGCAAACCTTCGGTAATAACCGGCTTATCCAAGAAAACTGCAGACTTCTAACACATTTCTTGGTGTTTTCCACTGCACGATGGCCTCGATCTTTTTCAGATCAACTCTAATCTCATCAGCTAAAATAACATGTCCAAGAAACACAACCTCAGGTAACCAGAATTAACATTTCCTAATGTAACACCCCTAACCCATATCTATTGCCAGATTAGGGTTATGAGGCATTACCGGTCATATCACAGTTCATACAAATATTCATTACATTTCACATCTCAAAATTTAATCACATCAATGCTCGTAATTTAATTAAATATCAAGTCTTAAAATCATATCATTCATACCATTGCATAATTAAAACACAATCTAGTATATACTAAAACAAATTATATATATATAGAACATATAACAAAATAATTATTTTATTAACTGAATATCAAACCTATTATTATATAGCTTTTGCACATGTACAAGTTAAACATCAAGCGAAACAAATTTCAATACTATACTTTTCATTCATTTATGCGGCATTGATATATATATATATACATATATATATAAAATAATGACCAAACATACTTTAGTTACTATTATACCATGCGCATATTTCTTA
This sequence comes from Gossypium anomalum, assembly GCA_025698475.1. Lineage (NCBI taxonomy): Eukaryota > Viridiplantae > Streptophyta > Magnoliopsida > Malvales > Malvaceae > Gossypium > Gossypium anomalum. The sequence continues at coordinate 36,077,350 of CM046967.1, forward strand.
TTATCAAAGCCAAATCTAAGCATAATTACCAAATAAATATTATATTATTCCATTAATTATGTAATGAATATGTCAATTCACATGTTATGCACAACGATCAAAGTTAAACTTAAAATTTTGCCCAAACTCGGTCCGGATAAATATGCTAAAACCCAAGCCCGACCCACCTATTATTAATATTTTTATATAATTTTTAAATATATATAATACATAAAAAATACTAAAAACATTAAAATAAATATTTCCCAACAAATTAAAAATAAAACTTAAAAAATATGTATACTTAAATAACACTAAGATAGATGCAACTCAACAAGCAAAAGCCTCTAAAATAATAACAAAATTAACAATAAAATACATATTATATAATATCCAAACAATAACAACAAAATAGTAGTAACATAATAGTGAAATGGTAGCAAAATAGGGAAAAAACAATAAGAAAATAACATTAAAACAAAAAAAAAAGGAGATTTTTTTGTCCTTTTGCGAATTCTAGTGGCTGGGTCGAGCCTGGGCCTTACCTGAGGCCCGACCCATTTTTTAAAAGGGCCTTTTTTTACCTAAGTCCATTTTTCATGCCTATATTTTTGCCCAAGCTCCCACTTTTTGGGCGGGCCTTCGAGCCGGGTGGCCCAGTGGAACGACGGAAAATGTGCAAGTGTACACAATCACAACAAGTAATAAAGTGACAAGTAAATATCGAGTTATCGTATCCGCAGGGACTATAAAAAGAATTATTTATGAAATTAATTGTAAATTGGTTTTAAAAGGTGGTCAAAGACTATTTAAAAACTAAGTAAATAATTCAAATAAAACAAAGGAGTTCTAATGCACGATTTCAAATAAGATTTAATCAAGATAACATACTTGTGTTGGATTAATTACATTTATTTAACTTAGAATTATCAAACATATCTTTATATTGCTACGAATAAATTCACAGCAACTCGGTAATTTGCTAACTACTGCTCATACATACTTATTAAATTAATCAATCTCTTGAACATTTTTCAATGTCAATCCAAGCGGTTAATCAATCTTCATAAGCATATAAAAGATTAAGTGAGGTAAAAGGGTATTTCTACCTTGAAACAGTTTAATCACAAAAATCTTGCAAGTTATGCAAGGCATATGTATCGTCGAATACAATGCTAATTTAAACTTCAGCTACCTTAGAAGAATAAACATGCACTGATTAAGCATTGTGTCTATTAACTATAATTTCAATACGATTTAATAATTAATTCATTAGTTATTTAACAATTATATTGCAAGAATAACTCAGGCATGATTTTACTTAACCAAGCAATTTACCGAGGTCTATAACAGCATAAACATCATTTTAACAATTTAAGCAGGCAGAATATAGTCAACCCAACACAAAATTAATTTAAGCTAAATTGATTAAAATAATCATTTCAATAGCATAAATATTCATAAACATGTTCGTCAAAACAACAACAAAAATTAAAGAGATAGGGAACAAGAAGCAAATCTGGTGTTTCTCCGTGGCTTGACTAGTTGCTCTGTTCTTCGTTCTTCGTTGCCCTCTGCTATCAAGGTGGCTTATGAACACCTAATTATTGCTCCAAAATGGCTGATGAGAGCTTCTTTCCCAAGAGAAGAAATTGGAACTTGAACAAAAAGGAAAATGGGATGGAAAAAATGGAGAGAAAAGTGAGAGAGGAGAAGAGAGAATGAGAGAATGTTGTGGGATTGAGGGATGGTTTGAATGATCAGAAAGGGGTGGCTTTTATAGCTGACTGTGGCTGCTAAAAATAGCAAATTCCAGCAGCCAAATATCCCCCCTATGGCCGGCCATCTACTTGGCAAAGAGTTGAGATTTTCAACTTTGTTAAAACTAGCCTTGGGCAAATCTACAAAGCCACAATTAAAGGTGGGGTTTGAATACAATTTGGAAGTCTTTCAAGGGCCTTTTTGCAAGCATATTTAATCAGCTAAAATGCTGATTTAGGTCAGCATATGGACAGTTCTGGGCTGCCCAATTAGTGGCTGGTTCGGTTCACTCAATATGGTTCGACTAGTGCGGTTCAACTGGACCCTTTCTCCATAATTAATTAGAAATAATTTATTTAACCCAAATTAAATGGGGAATAAATTAAAATTAATTAAATTATGAATTAATACACATTTCTGGACCATCTTAGGCTGAAAATTAATGTGCCTCAATACTTCAAATTGCTTCTCGGTTTTGTGCTTTTAGCAGTGTCAGCCGAGCCAATTTTCTCCCTTTGAGCGAATCTGTCGAAAATAGTCAAAATTAATCAAAATTAAGTATAAAATTAACTAAAATTCACCATGTTCATATTTTAAACACAATTTAATTATTTTATAATATTTAATTATTTTTTGACAAGAATTTAACCAGTTTTGCACGAATTTAAATAAAAATGGGTATGAAAAAGTACATAAAATTTTGTGTTTCCGCACCCCTCAACTTAATTCATTGCTCATCCCGAGTAATGCACAAATTTTGAAAAGAATTTATCGGAAACGCTTTTGAAAAACTCCTTCAGAACAACATTCTCCCTAAAATTATGAATTTGATATGCTCATGCTCAAAAACAAAAAATATGATAGTTATGCTACTTAGTATAACGTTCAAATTAGATTCAACAACTTATTATAATAGCAAATTTTAGACTAAATGCTTTTGTAACAAAGACATGTTAACCCTTACCAATTTGATTTTTATTCCTTTATTCAAGACTAAGCTGCAATCATTAAGCTTAACTTATGTCTTCATATGTTGATCGTAGCAATTTCTCTCCACTAATGTAGGTAGCATTAGGACTTTGAATCAATAGGTCTTTATCAAGGTTGTAACGTGGCTAGGCTAGGGGTAGGTGAAAGATGGATAAATTTTGGCTTAAAGCACTAGACTTAGCTTCAATCGATCCTTCAAAATTTTTACATTCGATACACCAACTTGACTTTCATATGCTCTTTTGTACATCTCTTTCAAATACATGTGCTCTTTTTTTTTAAAAATAACACGATCACTTACATTGTGTACTGCAATTCTCGAGCAATTGATACTTCTTTTCAACACCCCGAACTTATTTTCAAAGAACATTTTGAATAGTACTAAGTCTTGTGTTTAGGACAATTTTAATATCATTAAGCGAAAAGTAATGGCTAAATATTGCAAGGGTCGAAATAAAATTAGGCCATATAGTCTCAAAGTTGGGTTTCAAAGGATAAAATTTACCATGGTGGGCTTGAAAGGCTCAAACGGTCCAAACAATAGTTGCCTAAATCATTTCCAACGTTTCATGCTCCCTAGGATTTCACCTCAAGAAACTACTAAGTCAATTCTAAAGACATAAACTTTCATGCATACCTAACTTTCCTAAAGAACTAAAAAAATTTTAGTACAAATTTGCATGCTTTATTAAAAATACATTCATGTCATTTATTAAGCTAACATAATAATTTATTCAAATAATAGAACTTTATTCATACTCAAGTTTAGCATACTTAACAAAATTCAATTTTTTGAACAAAATATATCCTAATCATAATTAAAAAAAATTTTATTCTGAGTGGAATTTCGGCCCCCCAACTTAAAATGAACAATGTCCTCATTGTTTAAAGTGAATAAATACTATACACCAGGTAGGATTCTAGAAAAGAAGAGGTGAGTCAAATTGACTGCTTAAGTACCAAGCTCTCTCTGAATCCAATCCTAGACATATATATATCTATTGCCACACTTTATATTTTGAAACTTGTTCATATTTACTCATAATTTCCATCTCTTGTTTTATTATGCAAAAATAAAAATTCCTAATTAAACTTAATCCTAAAAATAATCTAAGAACAAAAATAAAGTAAAGTCAAGATCCCTCCCTTTTATTTATTTGCAGATCCTTCCGAATTGGACTCATCTTTTGCTCCATCATTATTGCCTTTGCATGAATCACTTCGCTCCTTCTTTGATAATGGACTCCATGGTTCAAATATGAAATCTGGGAACTCAGGCACAAAAATAAATGGGTCATTGTATATTTTCTGAAAACCACTTCTCATCTAGTCATCCCTTATTTTTGAGTATCTCCAGTAGGGTTATTGCTGCCATTGCATATGTTGCATTAAGTCCATCAATTTTGATAGCTCATCTCGAAGGTTTGGATTAGGCGGTTGAGCTCTAAATATTGAAGTTTCAGCATCAGATCCACCTTCTGGCTCCACTAATTCTACCTTATCAGGGACTTCAAATGATTGCATCGTGGGATATTCTTCTTCATCAAGGTCCTCAGGTTCCTCACTTCTTTCAACTCGTTGCTGTAGAACTGAGTCTCCAGCAACTCGGTACAGGTCCCAATCTGTGATTGTGCCTTGGCTATACCCTGTCTTCCTTACATTTGCAAAAATTTTAGCTTTCAAGAATAGTATTGTTATTGTAAAGGGGAAGTGAGCAGAGCCAGAGCGTTTAACGACACAATTCCGTATTTTCCTCAAGATGATCTTTCCCACATCAATGGTCTTACCAGTTAGGATCGAATACAATAAGACCATTCGCTCTAACGAGATTGTAGTCCCATGTGAGCTAGGCATAAGGCTAAATCGGATGAAGTAAAACCATACGTTCGCGAGTGGCATTAAATATCCTCTTCGACAAGTGTAGATTCCTTGTTTTGACACAGTCCACGTAGAACCCTGAACTGTTAGTTCTTCGAGAATTTCTTGCAAATTCTCAGGCTTGATATTTCTCATTAACATGGAATATTTATCATTTTTCGAAATCAAGTATTTCAAAGAACTCATTAATAACATTTGAATTTATTGGTACCTTGATTCCGCGAACTGGAACTTCTGTCATCTCGCTTGAAGTTAAATTTGCATAGAACTCACGAACTAGCTCTTCATCCACACTAAGTCTCTTTTCACAAAACAGTTCCCAATTGAGAGTTTCAGCAACTTAATGAATACGTGCCATAAAGTCTTTGTAGTTGCTTTCCTTTAATGTAAACCCTTTCTCTGGATGCATCTGTTGATTTTTGAAGATACTTTCGTATCTCACTTTGGCTTCTTCACAGTGGAACTTGTTTGGTGTTTCATCAATTTGAGTGGAAGCATGAGTTCTCTTGCGAGGCATGTTTAACCTGATCATAAGATGGGAAAATTATTTTCTCAAAAATTTAATAAAAATTATTAATAATTCATAGAATTAAAAAATTAACTAATTGAATAAAATTAAAATTTAAGAGAAAATTAGGTCTTACCACCTCTTTTTTTTTTTTAAGAACTCTTAAAATAATAATAATTATTATTATTAAGAAAGAAATGGCAATTTAAAAGAAAGGTTGGAAGGCTTGGCTAAAGGGCTTGGTGTGCGAGGTGGCTAGGTGCTTGGACGGATGGTGCGTGTGGGAGCAGCAATGCAGCAAGAAGCCTTCGGTAGCAGGCCTGGCGTGGGCACTGAGGCGTTGGGCGCTCGTTCGTTGTGGCCTAGAGTAGTAGGCGTGCGCGGATGGAAGCCTAGAGCAGGACTCGGCCTGGACAGCTACTGGGTAGGAGCAGCAAGCACGCACGGATGAGCGCTTGGCGCGAGCTGAGGCTAGAGCAATAGGCGTGCGATAGAGCTGGACGTGCGGCAGTCTGTTGGGCGTGTGCTGGTCAGTCAGCTGGGCTAGGCTTGCGGCACTTAGGGTTTGGTGTTTTGGGGTTTTGAAGATGAATGAATGGAGGGAGAAAGGTTGATGGTATTTATAGATGGAAAAATAAGATTTGTAGTAGTATTCTTAGAAAATTTTAATGAAAAAAATCCTATGTTCTAATTCTACTTAAAGTTTAACAATAATTAATAATTATATATATATATATATATATATGAAATTATCAATTGCCATTAATTTATTAAGATAACCATAAAATATAATTAAAATACGATTAATCCTAATTCTAAGCTAAATTGATAAAAATTAATATATAAATTATAATAAATATAATTATATATTAAGGTTTATCAAATTAATAAATAATATTAAAAATATTTATTCTAGATGTTTTTTGAAAATATTTACGAGGAGAAGTACCTAGTTTTTATTATTTACAAAAAGAGCAATCAAATTTTAGAAATAATTCAATTAAGTCCCTAGACTTAATGAAAATTTAAAATTGAGTTGAAAATTAAAAGGTGGATCAAAATTAACCCTTTTATTTGAAAAACTAAAAATTTATTTTCCCATTTAGGGAATAATTTCTTAGGAAATTATGTCAAAATAAATTCCCAAGAAAGATTGGAGGGGTCACAAGCGGTCCCGCTTAAGTTCCAATCTCCTAGACAGAATTTATTTAAACATACTAAACCCAAAAATATACCCTAAATCATTTATTCAAAAATAAAAACAAGAAATTAAGTATCCGATAAAATGAACGAAATTTTATCCCGTTCAATTTTATCTCCCCAATAATGTTTCAAGCGCTGAGCATTGACTCGGAAATTACCTCCCTTACCTTGGAGTTCAGCAACTCCATATGGATAAACTTGATGAATCGTAAATGGACCGGACCAATGTGATTTTAACTTACTTGGGAAGAACCTTAATTTGGAATTGAACAACAAGACTTGCTGGCCTGCTTCAAATTCTCGAACTCGAATGTGTTTGTCATGCCATTTCTTGAGTCATTCTTTAAGTAATTTGGCATTTCCATATGAAAACATTCGGAACTCTTTTAACTCATTAAGTTGGAACATTTGTTTCTCTTTCGCGAGCTTAGGATCCAAATTAAGCTGTTGAAGAGCCCAATAAGCTTTGTGCTCTAACTCTAAGGGTAGATGACATGCTTTCCCAAAGACCAACTTGTAAGGTGACATCCCTAAAGGTGTCTTGTATGCTGTTCTGTAAGCCCACAAAGCATCATCCAGCCTTTTGGACCAATCTCGTCAGTTCGGGCAAACTACCTTTTCAAGTATGCCTTTGATCTCCTTATTTGCCAGTTCAGCTTGCCCATTCGTCATGGGATGGTAAGTCATTGTAATAACTGTGTTTCACTTCGTGCTTGTCTAATAACCATTTTAACCACTTGTTCACAAAGTAGGACCCTTCATCACTAATGACAGCTCTTGGGGCTCCAAACCTTGTGAACACGTGTTTATGCAAGAACTTCATTACATCCTTCGCATTGTTTGTCGGATAAGCTCCAGCCTCGACCCACTTGGACACATAGTCCACTGTTACCAATATATACTTGTGACCAAAAGACTGAGGGAAAGGACCAAGAAAGTCAATACCCCATACATCAAACAATTCTACCTCAATGATGTTTGTTCGAGGCATCTCATTTCTTTTGGTGACATTTCCGACCCTTTGACATCGGTCACAGCACTTTATGTACGCATATGCATCCTTGAATAGTGTTGGCCAAAAGAATTCGACTTGCAATACTTTGGCCGCCGTACGAGTACCTCTAAAGTGTCCCCCACTCGGAGTTGCGTGACAATGGTATAAAATCTTTTGTACTTCATCTTCTGCCACGCATCTCCTAATCATCTGATCTGCACACTGTTTAAACAAATATGGCTCTTCCCAAAAATAGTACTTCACATTGTGAAGAAAATTTCTCCTTTGTTGATACGTCTTATTAGTTGGCATCAAACCACAAGCTAAATAGTTAGCAATATCAGCAAACCAAGGGGTATTATGGACATGACTTACCTTTAGTATGTGTTCATTTGGAAACATTTCCTGAATTGGTATAATAGGAGAATTCCCTTCTTGTGGCTCCAATCTGGACAAGTAATCTGCTACTTGGTTTTCTACTCCCTTTTGATCTTAAATTTCTAGATCAAACTCTTGAAGTAGAAGCACCCACCAGATCAGTCTCGGCTTAGCATCTTTCTTGGCAAGTAAGTACTTAATTGTCGAGTGATCCGCATAGACAGTTACTTTGGTACCTACAAGATAAGATCAAAACTTGTCAAAAGAAAATACAATAGCAAGTAAGTCTTTTTATGTTACCATATAGTTCAGTTGAGCTCCTGTAAGAGTCTGGCTTGCATAGTAGATGGGATGAAAAAAATTGTTCCTTCGCTGGCCCATGACAACTCCTATCGCGAAGTCGCTTGCGTCACACATTAATTCAAATGGTAAATCCTAGTCTGGTGTGACGATTATGGGTACTGTAACTAATCGACTCTTCAAATCCTTGAAAGCTCTTAAGCATTCATCATCGAACTTGAACGTCATGTCCTTCTCTAATAATTTGCATAAGGGTTTAGTAATTTTGGAGAAGTCCTTGATAAATCTTCGATAGAAACCGGGGTGGCCCAAAAAGCTCCTAACACCCTTTACAGATGCTGGTGGTGGAAGCTTCTTAATCACGTCTACCTTTGCTTTATCTACCTCGATCCCATGTCTCGTTATCTGATGCCCTAGAACAATTCCTTCTCATACCATGAAATGGCACTTCTCCCAGTTAAATACAAGGTTTGTTTCTTTGCATCGTCTTAGTACCTTAGCTAGATTGGCTAAGCAATCATCGTATGTATCTCCGAATACTGAAAAGTCATCCATAAAAACTTCCAAGTACTTGTCAACCATGTCAGTAAAAATAGACACCATACATCTTTGAAATGTAGCAAGTGCATTACATAAACCAAATGGCATGCGTCTAAATGCAAATGTACCGTACGGACAGGTGAACATTGTCTTGTGTTGATCTTTAGGTGCTACTGTAATCTGATTATACCCCGTGTATACATCGAAAAAATGGTAATAGTCTCGCCCCGCGAGTCTATCCAGTATCTGGTCCAAGAACAGTAAAGGAAAGTGATCTTTCCTAGTCGCCTTGTTCAGCTTCCGGTAATTGTTGCAAATCCTCCATCCTGTAACTGTTCTAGTTGGTATCAATTCATTATTCTCGTTCTCTACGACTGTGATACCTTTCTTCTTTGGCACGCATTGAACCGGACTTACCCACAAACTGTCTGAGATAGGATAAATGATACCCGCATCTAACCACTTGATAATCTCCTTTTTCACCACGTCCTTCATGATGGGGTTCAGTCTTCGTTGTCCATCAATCGTCCCTTTTTCGCCATCTTCCAGGATAATCTTGTGCATGCATACAGATGGACTAATACTGCAAATATCAGCTATGGTCCATCTATAGCCTTCTTGAATTGTTTCAAGACAAAGATAAGTTTCTCTTCTTGCTCAATAGTCAATTCTGCTGAAACAATCACAGGTAGAGTAGAAGCGTTACCTAAATAAACATATTTTAAATGTGAAGGTAATACCTTGAGTTTAATTTAGGTGGTTCCTTGATTGACACTTTTGGTTGGGCATACTCCCTCTTCTCTAACTCCAAAGATTCAAAACGGGATTACAGATTAAATCCCCTTTGATTAGCCTCTAGAAAAGCTAAGTACTCATCCTCCTTTTCATCATTTGGAGGGTCCGATGTCAAAATTCTTTCCAGTGGATCCTCAATAGAGTTGAGTTCCTTTTCCACAATTAAATCCTCTAAGTCAGATACTGCAGAATAATCATCAATCGCTTCAGGAAATCACATAGACTTAAAAACATTAAATGTTACCTGATCATCCTAAACATGCATCCTAAGCTCGCCCTTCTGCACATCAATAAGGGTCCTTCCGCTTGCTAAGAACGGTCTTCCTAAGATAATTGGTACTTCTTTGTCTGCTTCAAAATCTAGAATCACAAAGTCAACTGGAAAGATGAATTTATCTACATGTACCAATACATCCTCAATTTTTCCTTCTGGATGTGCTAAGGATAGATCTGCTAGTTGAAGTGTAACCGTAGTAGGTCTAACTTCACCTATCCCAAACTTTCTAAATATTGACATAGGCATCAAGTTTATATTTGCACCCAAGTCACATAGTGCCTTACCACAATATGTTGCTCCAATGTTGCAAAGTTTGGTAAAACATCTAGGATCCTTCAACTTTGGGGGTAGTTTGTCTTGAAGATATGCGCTGTATTCCTTCGTCAGAGCTACCGTCTCAAATTCTCTAAGTCTTCGCTTCTTGGATAGGATATCTTTCATAAACTTGACGTAGTTCAGCATTTGTTCAAGTGCGCTACCAATGGGATGTTGATATGAAGTTGCTTGAGTACATCAATGAACTTCTTAAATTGAATTTCCTGTTTTTGCTTCTGAAATCTTTGAGGGTAGGGTGGTGAAGGGTTCATTACTGGAACTAGTAATGGTTGATTTGTCTTTGGCGGTAATTCTGCATCTAATGTAGTTGTTAGTTGATCAGAATTGGGTGGTTTTGAGGTTATTTTGTCAGTTTTTACAGATTCTGGTTCTGGTGAAACTGGGATTTCAACACTTGGTTTAACTTCTTCTGAGTCTTGAGTGTCAGCTGGCTCCTTTTCAGCTTCGATAGTGTTAGGCTCTACTATCTTTTCGCTGTTCAATGTTAACACTTTGCAATGTTCCTTTCCCAAATTTCTTAGATTCTCCGTATCACTAGGTAAAGCACCTTGTGGTCAGTTCCTAAGTTCAGTTGCAAGCTGGCCCATTTGGTTTTCCAGATTCTTCAATGAAGCTGCTTGGCTTTGAATTAAGGCATCATTATTCGCCATGTATGCCTTCAGCAGATTCTCCAAGCTATTGGATGGTTCAACTTGAATTGGTTTCTGAACTTGTTGGGAAAAACTCGGCGGCTGAGTCGGTCTAGGTTGGCAGTAGTTATTACTGGTTCCAGCCCCTTGGTTACTCTAGGAAAAATTCGGGTGGTTTTGCCACGATGGGTTATAGAAGTTGGATTGCAGTCCTTGCCTTCCTTGATTTTGATTCTGGTTACCCATGTAATATACAGATTCGGGGTTCGATGGACATTCTTCGAACAAATGTCCTTCCCCATAATAAACACATGCTATACTCTCAAATTGGTGAGGTGGTTGGGCTACAAAACTGTTAGACCCATTAGTGGTAAGATTTTTAAGCATTGAGGATATTAAAGATACCCGAGATGCGAGTGAAGTGAAAGCGTCCACTTCATGTATTCCAGCGACTCGTCTTCCTGACCCAGCTCGATTGGTTGGCCATTGATAATTGTTACTGGTGATCCTATCGATGATTTCGTAAGCCTAATTATAAGACTTAGAAAGGAGAGCAACATTAGCAGAAGAGTCTACTACCATCCTTGTGTGAGCGTTGAGACCATTATAAAATGTCTCAAGTTGGATGCAATGTGGGATTCCATGATGAGGGTACTTTCGTAATAACTCTTTGTACCTTTCCCATGCCTCATATAGGGATTCATCATCCATTTGTTGGAAGGCAGTGATCTCGTTCCTCAACTTGCATTCTTACTAGGCTGGAAATACTTCATGAGAAATCTTTCTACTAACTCTTGCCATGTGGAAATTGAGTTTGGTGGCAATGAGTTCAACCAGGCTCGAGCTCTGTCCCTTAGTGAGTATGGGAATAGTTTCAATTGCAATGCATCTTTGGGTACTCCAACTAATTTGAAAGAGTCGCTTACCTCCATAAACAGTCTTAAATAAAGATGAGGATCTTCGGTAGGCTTTCCACTCAATTGGCCCACTATCTGAAGCATCTGGAACATGACTAGCTTTAGCTTGAATTGTTGTGCCTCGATTTCGGGTCTCCTAATACCCGGATTAAGATATTTAAACACTGGCACAACATATTGTCTTAAGGCTCTCTCCTGATCATCAGCAATAAGGATAGGATTTTGAGCAAGGTTTGCTCCATTTCCTTGATTCATATTCTCGAAATTCATTCCTTCAGTCATTCTCTGATTTGCTTGTCTTCTTCACTGTCGAAAGGTTCGTTCTATCTCAAGGTCTACAGGGAGTAAGTCAATAATCTGGTCAATACTCATTAACACCTGAAATAATCACAGAAAAAAATTGAGTTAAAAATTAAATAGAATAGTAAACCAAAATGTAAAACTAACCAATTCACAAATAATGGCTTTTTTTTTTTAAAAAAAAGAGTCCCCGGCAACGACGCCAAAAACTTGGAACGATGGAAAATGTACAAGTGTACACAATCACAACAAGTAATAAAGTGAAAAGTAAATGTCGAGTTATCGTATCCATAGGGACTGTAAAAAGAATTATTTATGAAATTAATTGTAAAACACTTTGGTGAGATAAAAATAATTTGGTTTTAAAAGGTGGTCAAAGACTATTTAAAAACTAAGTAAATAATTAAAATAAAATAAAGGAGTTCTAATGCACGATTTCAAATAAGATTTAATCAAGATAACATACTTGTGTTAGATTAATTACATTTCTTTAACTTAAAATTCTCAAACTTATGTTTCTATTGCTACGAATAAATTTACGGCAACTCAGTAATTTGCTAACAACTGCTCATACATACTTATTAAATTAATCAATCTCTTGAACATTTTTCAATGTCAATCCAAGCGGTTAATCAATCTTCACTAGCATATAAAAGATTAAGTGAGGTAATAGTGTATTTCTACCTTAAAACAGTTTAATCACAAAAATCTTGCAAGTTATGCAAGGCATATGTATCGCCGAATACAATGCTAATTTAAACTTCAGCTACCTTAGAAGAATAAACATGCACTGATTAAGCATTGTTTCTATTAATTATAATTTCAATACGATTTAATAATTAATTAATTATTTATTTAACAGTTATATTGCACGAAAATAATTTAGGCATGATTTTACTTAACCAAGCAAATTACCGAGGTCTACAACAGTATAAACATCATTTTAACAATTCAAGCAGGCAGAATATAATCAACCCAACACAAACTTAATTTAAGCTAAATTGATTAAAATAACCATTTAAATAGCATAAATATTCATAAACATGTTCGTCTAAAACAAAAATTAAAGAGATAGGGAACAAGAAGCAAATCCGGTGTTTCTCCGTGGCTTGACTAGTTGCTCCATTCTTCGTTCTTCATTGCCCTCAGCTATCAAGGTGGCTTATGAACACCTAATTTCTACTGCAAAATGGCTTATGAGAGCCTCTTTCCCAAGGGAAGAAACCGACACTTGAACAAAAAGGGAAATGGGATGGAAAAAATAGAGAGAAAAGTGAGAGATGAGAAGAGAAAATGAGAGAATGTTGTGGGATTGAGGGAGGGTTTGAATGACCAGCAAGGGGTGGCTTTTATAGCTGATTGTGGCTGCTAAAAATAGAAAATTCCAGCAGCCAAACAGCCCCCCTATGGCCGGCCATTTACTTGGCAAAAAGTTGAGATTTTGAACTTTGATAAAAATAGCCTAGTTCAAATCTACAAAGCTACAATTAAAGGTGGGGTTTGAATGCAATTTGGAAGTATTTCAAGGGCATTTCTGCAAGCATATTTAATCAGCTAAAATTCTAATTTGGGTCAGCATATGGACGGTTCTGGGCTGCCGAATTAGTGGCTGGTTCGGTTCACTCAATATGGTTCGACTAGTGCGGTTCAACTGGACCCTTTCTCCATAATTAATTAGAAATAATTTATTTAACCCAAATTAAATGGGGAATAAATTAAAATTAATTAAATTATGAATTAATACACATTTCTGGACTGTCTTAGGCTGGAGATTAATGTGCCTTGATACTTTAAATTACTTTTTGATTTTGTGCTTTCAGCAGTGTCAGCCGAGCCAATTTTCGCCCTTTGCGCGAATCTGTCGAAAGTAGTCAAAATTAATCAAAATTAAGTATAAAATTAACTAAAATTCACCATGTTCATATTTTTAACACAATTTAATTATTTTATAATATTTAATTATTTTTTGACAAGAATTCAACTGGTTTTACACGAATTTAAGTAAAAATGGGTATGAAGAAGTATATAAATTTTTGTGTTTCCACCCGGCCCATGAGTAGGTCTAATGTGAGCAACAAATTGAACTTCCAACTGACAATAACTTCTGATGATCTACAAGAAATCAAACACAACGATTGTAAACAAATCTTTGTTTAGTAAGTTCGTATTTAACTTAAACTTAAACTTACCGTATTTAATGCAATTTAAACATTTCACAATAATTTCATACACAATACCATGATTTCATTTATCCTCTATTCACATCACAAATCTCACAAGGTTAGTGAGTTCATATATGAAACATGTAACATTAACATACCATAGTACATAAACAAATAAACATATATGATACATAAATTAATCATCTCATATTCTTTCAACATTTCACATTTTCACTTTAAGAACCCATTTCCTAAATCTATTTCCATATAAACAATTCGTATAACTCATTCATATATCCTTTTATAACTAATGAACCATAGTGAAATAACATTGGATACGTGCATGCTCGCACGAATTATGAAATGGGCTTGCTCCCATGAGTTATGGGTTGGGATGTTAAGCTACACGATGTTGCTCACACGAGCTATGGAGACTCTGCAATAAATGCTGGACCTCATCCATCGGTAGGACATCCAATACTAGCACCTGAAACTATAATAACCCTAATGACATGTCATTTGTACCCTAAGCACTCACAAGGTTCAAACGAGACATGTTTCATATCCAAATCATATAATTATTTATACATTATTTCATCTCAAGTACTTATCCATGTAATTTCCCATTTTCAATTATAACTTTCAATTTAGCTAATATTATAATTTAATCCAATTCACCACATAACATATGTTTAGCAAATGAACTAAATCACTATACACATAACTAGATATTAAATCTCAACAACAATAATCAATTAGTTTAATTTAACTTACAAACCTACCTATTGAAAAATGACTATGAACGCAACACCGATGTTTACTTCGCTAACTTCCCTTTTCCACTATTATTGTCCGGTTGATTTGTTTATTGATATATATAATAAAATTTAACTCAATTAACCATTTTAAAAAGTAGCTTGAACACTTCAATTTATGTATATAATTCCTCTGTTAAATTTTACAATTTTACCATGAAATTTCACCCTTTTTAAAATTTAGTCTCTAAATCAAAATGTGCAAAATTTTCACAATTGACCCAAAAAGACTAGTGCCAAATTCTTAATGGTCCCTCTATAGCCCCTAACAAACTGAATATTTTTAATTAAACCATGCAAATTTTGGAATTATAACAATTAAGTCCTTAAATTAAAAACCGACCAAAATTACATTACAAAATAGTTTAAAATCATCATTAATCTCCAAACTAAACCATTAACAACTAGAAAGATTCAAAAACATCAATGGCCAAATTTCAAAACTTAACAGTATTGAAAAATAGTCCCCGGTCTAGATAAATTAAGCTACAATGATTTAAAAAACATCAAAATTACTATGAACGAACTAAAATTTCACACACATGTAGGGTAGATTTTATAGCCAAACTTCAAGCTTCTCTCATGGAGTTTTGTTCTAAAATTTTGGTGGTTGTCTAATGAAGATGATGATGTTATTTTTGTTTTGTTAATTTTCAATAATTTTATTAATTACTAATTTAACCTTTCATTAAACTTACAATTTTATTAAAAACTTGTTCATAACCGTCCAGTAAAAATCTATATCGTCTAATTACCATTTAAAGCCACCTAATAATGTTTATTTACCAAATTAACACATTTAAACGAATAATGATTAACCTTTTTTGTCTTTTATGGTTTATTCCTTTCTATTTAATTAACTATATAAACGTTAATATTTTCTAACCAAAATTTAATACGACACTATAATAGACTTGTAAATATTAAATAAATATTTACTGACTCACTAGTCAAAATTGTGGTCTCGAAATCACTATTTCTGGGACCACTAAAAATAGGTTGTTACAACTCTCCCCCGTAAAGAAAATTTCGTCATTGAAAATCTTATCAGAGAAAAGGTTCGGATATTGCAATTTCATAGCTTCTTCTTGTTCCTAGGTAGCTTACTCAACCCCGTGGCGTTGCCAAAGAACCTTAACTAAAGCTATATGTTTATTTCTCAACTCTCTGCTCTTTCGAGCCAGAATTTTAACCGGTTCCTCACTATACGACATATCAGGCTTTAACTCCACATCAACCGACAAAGTCACATGTGAGGGATCAAATCTGTACTGTCTCAACATGGACACATGGAACACATTGTGAATTTTCTCAAGTTTTGACGGTAAAGCTAAATGATAAGCTACCGGCTCAATTCTCTTGATAACTTCATAAGGACTAATGAATCGTGGACTAAGTTTTCCCTTTTGACCAAAATAGAGAACGTTCTTCCAAGGCGACACTTTCAAAAAAACTTTATCGCTAACTTGAAACTCGATATCTTTTCTTTTTAAATCAACATATAAATTTTCACGATCAGAAGCAGCTTTCAAACAATCCCATATCATCTTTACTTTTTCTTTAGTTTCACGAATTAAGTCGGTACCCAAAAGCTTTTTCTCACTCAACTCGGTCCGGTATAATGGAGTTCTGTATTTTTAGCCATACAAAGCTTCGTACGGGGCCATTTTAATACTCTACTAGTAACTGCTGTTATAAGCAAATTCAACCACTAGAAGAAAATTTTCCCAGTTACATTCGAATCAAGAATGCAACAACAAAGCATATCTTCGAGTATCTGAATCACTCTCTCAAACTAGTCATTTTTCTTTGGATGAAATGTTGTACTGAAAGTCAATTCAGTGTCCAAAGCTTCATATAGTTTACCTTAGAATCGAGAGGTGAATCATGGATCGCAATTAGAAATAATCGACAATGGCACACTGTGTAATTTGACAATTTCAGAAACATATAATTCTACTTATTTCTCAATTGAAAAATCAGTGCGCACGACAATAAAATGTGCAAATTTAGTCAAATGGTCAACAACAACCCAAATTGCATCTTTCTTTCTTGGCGATAATGATAACTCTGACACAAAGGCCATGGTAACTCGTTCCCACTTCCATTTCGAAATCATAATAGGCTATAGGAAGATTGAAGGTACCTGATGCTCAGCTTTAACTTGCTAAAAAATCAAACATTTGAATACAAATTCCAAGATCTCACGTTTCATACTTTACCACAAGTACAATTGTTTCAAGTCACAGTACATTTTATTACTACCATGGTAAATCAAATAAATGCTGCAATGAGCTTCCTTCAAAAATTCTCGTTTAACTTCAGAATTCTGTGGAACACATAATTTATTTCGAAAGTTGATAACTCTTGAAAAGAGTTATGTTTCAAGCCTCTAGATTGAATTAATTGTTTATGATTAAGTAAATATGTTTGCATTTTTAGATATTTTTAGAACATTACATAACAAAGCTTGGATTATGCTATACATGTTATTATTTGTTACTTCTATTATTGGAGAAGAAATG
The DNA here is from genome assembly GCA_025698475.1 of Gossypium anomalum. NCBI lineage: Eukaryota > Viridiplantae > Streptophyta > Magnoliopsida > Malvales > Malvaceae > Gossypium > Gossypium anomalum. Next base: position 36,094,637 of record CM046967.1, read on the forward strand.
TATTGTTTGTGGTTGGCAGCAGGTGCAGGATAAAGAAGAGAAGAGAAAAAGAGTAGGAAAATAAAGAAAGTCAAATATTGCCATAACAAAATGTTGGTTAGATTGCCAAGACGAATGCCATGGCAATTCAAGGAAGATGACGCAACACTCAGTCCACGTCACTCTCAGCCAGCTATACTTGTACCATATAAACCACCCTAAAAAAGAGGAAGCAAAAGGTGTATGCTGAGAGGGAGGGACCTACCATATAAAAAATGAAAGAGAAAAGAGAAAAAGGGGGTCAAAGAGAGAGAGAGAAAAGGGGAGACAAAAGGTTTTTATCTCTTTACATAAGATTCTCGTGAAATTTTAGAGAAAGAGGGGAAAGGGTAGCAGGTTACAGAGGAGAAGATTTACAGACGTAAGGAAGGGGAAATAAATCTACCCTGGGTTTTGCATCAAATCTCATTATTAGAGTGAAAGCTGGAGTAGTGAAAGCTTCATAAAGTTTTGCCTTTATTTTTTTTATTTGAACTTGTGATTCGTAAATTTAAACAATGATGTTGAATGGTTTTTTTATGGATTCGAATGTTCAACCCATGAACTAATTTTCTTTGGGTTACAATTATTTTGGGTGAATTTTTATTATCTTTAATGCCCATGGTTTGATTCTGAGTTGGATACTGTTTCATTCGATTTGTGATTATTTTTAATGCATGCATGCAAGCTCTAGACATAGATGGCTATGTGGCATGTTATTAGATCTAATTTAATTCTGTAAAGATTAATTAGATTGGATTATAATCGGTTGATATAGGCAAGTATTCGAAAGAATATTTGTAGCACTCTAGACATAGAAGTTGCAATCTGTATAGGGAAAGGGAGAAAAATCTGGATATCATTCTTGAGTTCTGTAGACATACAAAAACTCAGAATGACAACTCAAAGTCTGGCTTTCAAAAAAAACTAGACTACAGTAGTGATTCCCTGAGCAGTAGAATGGTCAAGATTTTTCCATGGAATTATTATGTTATAAAAAGAAGCCCGAGTAATTCCAATCTTTATCATTCAACAGTACAAACCTTTCCCACTTATTATTTGAGAATTGCCACAACATTTTAATTACCCTAGCATATTTTTAGTCATAATTGATTTTATTAATCCTTCATTACATCTCTTTTTCAATTAATCACCTGTTTCTTTTGCACAGTTTAATTAGTCAATTTCATAGTAATAGCATAACCAATTATTTTAGTCAATTTTGATCCCTATGGAGACGATACTCACTCATCACTTTATTACTTGATTCGACATGTATACTTGCACATTCACATTACACATGCACACGCGATAAGTTTTTGGCACTGTTGCCGGGGATTGACAATTTTGGTGAAATATTTGTTGTGATATTATCTCTTTAATTTTATTAGTTTAACTTAATTAGTGTTTTGAGTTTTTCTTTTTTAGGATTTTTGTTGGTGCATGTATTGAGATATTTCTGCAATTAAAGAGTATCCTTTTAATCTAGAAATTGAGAGAACCTTGAGAAGAAGGCAAAAGAATTGCGAGAAATAAAATGAATTAGAAATTATTAGGTTACAATAGAGGCATTACATCAGGAAGGAAGGGATGTTGATATTCCTCGAATAATAGATGACAAAGACAGACCCATCAGAGAACATTTAGTGCTGATCCTAGATGATTTGAATCCAGGAATTGTTAGGCCGCATATTTAGGCTCAGCATTTCGAGTTAAAGCTGGCGATGTTTCAAATGTTACAAACAGTGGGGTGGTTTAATGGATTGCCTACTGAGGGTCCAAGGTTGCACTTAAGACTCTTTTTGAAAGCCCGTGATTCATTCAAGCAGCAGGGTGCTCTTGAACATGCCCTGAAACTAAAGTTATTCCCTTATTCATTGTGAGATTATGCCAAAGCATGGTTAAATGCATTGCTAACAGGTACTGTGGCATCTTCGAATGAACTTTGTCAGAGGTTTTTGCTGAGAAATGATATTACGTCCTTTCTACAATATGAGGATGAAACATTATATGAAGCACGGGAGTGATTCAATGAGTTAATTAGAAAATTCCCAATGCATGGTTTCTGACATTGGACACAAAGAGAAATGTTTTATAATGGATTGAATGGTTGATGCATTTGCCAATGGGACTTTGCTCGATAAATCATATAATGAAGCATATGAAATTCTAGAGAGGATAACAAATAATGATTATCAATACCCTATTACCAGAGTAGGGATTGACAGAAGAGTTTCTAGAGCAGTGGAATTTGATGCGATCACTTCCCTAACTGTAACATCCCACTTTTCAGTGAAATCGGAACAGTGATTTCGGGACTACAAATCCGACCCAAAAATAAAGTTTATTTTTATTTTATTATATGGTCCATATTATGATAAACATGTCTTGTGAAAATTTTGATACGAAAATTTTATCGATTAAGTGTTTAATTACGAGAAGGATCAAATCGTATAAATGAAAAAGTTAAATTCTAGTAACTAGAAGGGTCAAATAGCTATGGAATTCAAAACTTAAGGTCCTTATATGGTAATTAGACCATTAATAAAAAGTTAGTAGATATTTTTGGATGATTAATCCTTGGAAAATTAGAAAAAAGCTAGGGACTAAATTAGAAACCAAAATTATTAAGATGATAAATTAATTAAATAGAAATAAAAATCATTTTTATCATCTTCTTCCCCAAAATAATACATGGAAACCGTAGGAGAGAGAGAAGAAACTTTCTTGGCCAAATTGGGTAAGTTTTCTTGTCCCAATTTTAGTAATTTTGATATTTTTGAAATTGGGATAGCTTAATCTACCTATTTAGGGGATCAATTTGAGAAGTTATCAAAGTATGGAGAATGGGTCATGGATGTATATGCTAAAATTTGAAATTTATGGTAGAAAATGAAAGGTTGTTGATAGATAAACAACTTTTACAAAGTGATTTTTGATGAAAACATGATTTAGGGACTAAAATGCAATGTGGTGAAAATTGATGAAAAATTCTAAAATTTATAAAATATGTGTGCTATAAATTCTATGATGAAATTTTGGTTAGGCTTGGAATATGGAGTAAATTGCATAAATTTCATTTTCCGAGCGTAGGGACGAAATTGGAATTTATGGTAAAGTTAGGGGCAAAATGGTAATTTTGCCTAGGATGTAAATCGAGTCCACATGAATGTGAAATGTGATAAATTGACGTTAAATTTACTCATATAGATCCGGATGGACTAAATTTGGAGTTAGAACGAGGAAAAGAGGAAAATGTCAGATTAATAGATTTATGTACACAAACATTTGTTAAGATATGTTCGTGTAACTAAATTGTATATGTTTTTATGCTTGAATTAAATGTTGTGTTTGTGAATTTTATAAATGCCATAAATATGTGAAATGATCACATACTCGTTAAAGCTCCATAAATGAAAGTGCCCGATTAGTTATAATGCCCTACAAATGATAAATGATAAAAATGTAAATTTTATACTTGAGTTGAATGTGACCATTTGAATTGCATAAATGCATAAATAAATGAGATTGATCACATGCTTGATAATGCTTGAAAGATGCTAAATTTCGTTTGAATAAATGGAAAATTCGATGGATATGTGATTTCCCGAAATGAATGAGGTCTTGCATTTGTTGCTGATGGGATTTAGCTCAAACGAGTAATCCTATTGACCTAATTATAGAAAGGATTTAGCCCGAACAGATAATCTTGATATAAGTCCTCTCGAGCATATGTTATGGATTGGGTTTAGCCCGGATGGGTAATCTAGATCAAGCTCCTTAGAGCATATGTCATAAAAAGGATTTAGCCTGGACTGGTAATCCTATTGTATATATGCGTGGCTCGAGATTGTATTCTCTGAAATAGTACCTTATAAGTATCACTGAACATGAATTGACGGATTCTGATTTGTACACCTTGGGTGTACTACATGTGTATCCATCAATGTTTCGAACAAATTCAATGGGTAAAAATCTTGACATGAAAGGACATGAATAAGAAATGAGTTATTACACGTAGTTGTCTGAAATCCATGAAAATGATGCTACATGACAATTGACATATAGAAAGATGAGATGATGATATTTGTACATAGGATTCTTTTGATAAATATGTTCATCCTTGGTTATAGACTTGTACACTTTAAGTGTACTACTACTCGTGTGACATTGCTATTTCGAGTAAAATGTGTAAGTCTTGATATGAAATAATCTAAACTCGAGATGTGTTATATGAAAATATACTTGAGATATAGTAATGTGAATTATACATGTTGTGGAAAGCATATGTGCATGGAAACTTGATTATTATTGAGCCCATACATGTTTTTGATGTTATTATGGAATATATGACTAACAAGGGCAATGAGGATATGTGTAGGGCTTGAGGTGAAATTGAATGAATGTGCCTTACATAGTTACCTCAAAATAGATTAAATGGTAAGTTAAGTACCATGTTATATGAACTTACTAAGCATCTTATGCTTACTTAGTTTTATTTCCCTATTTTATAGTAAATCAGAAGCTCGTTGGATTGGAAGCTTTGCAGAGATCACTCACACTATTCATCGGCCCATGTTGGTACAGTATGGTAAATAAATTATGGTTGTAATGGCATGTATAGGATATATTGGCCATATTGGCATGTAAATGTAAATCATGCTTGTAATCTAGCCATTGGAATGGCTAGTATTGGTTTGTTTTAATATACTTGTAATGTCCAACTGTGGTAGCTACATATATGATAAGTAGTTGATCAAATTATGCCTTACTTGAGGACTTAACTAAGGTAAGATTATAGGCATGTATGCATGAAATGATATGCCATGATGAATGATGGGATTTGCTTGATTTGAATGCTTGAAATGGTTGGTATTTAGATGTGTGATTCAAGTGCAAGTTATGGGTGTGATTTTGGGTGAGAAATGAAGTTAGGAATGGCTTTATTTTGTCCACACGGCCGGATACATGGGTGTGTAGTTAGGCCGTATGTCCCCTGCACCTTAAATTTGAGAAACAAAATGCTCAGAATTGAGCACACGGGCAAAGACACGGCCATGTGTCTCAACCGTGTGTGCCACACGGCCTAGCACACGGGCATGTGGCATGGCCGTGTGTCCAAGTCAGAGAGTTACACCGGTCAAACACAGCCTCCAGCACAGGCGTGCCTTAGGGTCACACAGGCGTGTGAGCCCTACACCTTAGAAAATTTTTGAAATTTTACAAAAAATTCTTAGATGTTCCGATTACGTCCCGACTCGATTCTAAGCTCATATTGGACCTCGAGGGTCTATTTAAGGAACCTTACGAATGATTTCAGAATTTAAATAGTAACTTGGATGATTTATCTATAAATGTTTCTGAAATTTTTGGTAATGCTTTGAAACCCTATTCTGACGACGGATACGGGTTAGGGGGTGTTACACTAACAGCTTAAGTATCATTTTTAACAAATACAATTAAAACACTAAAAATACTAGTAGCAGTGTAGGAAATAAAAGCAGCCGAGTTAGCATGTGTTTACTACAGAGAAGATAATGTTTTTGATTAATGCCTATTAAATCAAACTTCAATTTATTATATGGGAAATTTCAATCACAACAACAACAACCCATATTTGAACATATATAATCGGGGGTGGAAGCAACATCCTAATTTTAGTTGGAGTAATCCAGGGTGTGAAATTCTAGCAATGCTATTTGATAGAATATTGAATGTTGTGGGTGCACCACCTAGATACAACCAACTCATGCCACGACAAAATGTTAAGCAAAATTCAGCTTCAAGTTCTTCATCGATGGAAGATCTATTGAAGGAATATATGGTCAAGAATGATGCTATCATTAGAAGTCAAGCTGCATTTTTAAGAGCTTTAGAGAATCAAGTGGGGCAACTTTCCAAAGCATTAAGCTCAAGATTGCAAGGAGCATTGCCGAGTGATATCGAAAATTCATGATCTCAAGTAAAGGAACAGTGTAAAGCTATTACGCTCAGAAGTGGTAAGCAAATATCAGGAGTTGTTAATGACAACACTATTGAAGAAAGTAGTTCATATTTCACAAATAAAAAGAATTCATAATCAGTAGTGGAGCAGGCTACAAAGGAAAAGAGCAACTAAAAAAATATTGAAGCAGATTCACCTTGTATTGCCAATAAAAATGCCACGGGAAAATAACCTCAACAAGTGGAAGGATGGCCACCACCTCCTCAGCGTTTCCAAAAATCTAGGCAATATTTTCAATTCAAGAAATTCTTGGATGTCTTAAAGCAACTACATATCAACATACTACTGGTGGAAGAACTGGAACAAATGCCCAACTATGTGAAATTCATGAAAGATATCTTATCAAATAAGAAATGGTTAGGAGAGTTTGAAACTGTTGCTCTCACTAAAGGATGCACAGCAATGCTGAGAAACAAATTGCCACCAAAACAAAAGGATCTAGGGTGTTTTACTATACCTTGCTCTATTGGAAACCATTATGTTGGCAAAGCACTACACGATTTATGTGTGAGTATAAATCTAATGCCTATGCCTATTTTAAGGAAGTTGAGGATAGGGAAGGCAAGACTTACAACTGTCACTTTGCAACTAGCTAATCGCTCATATGCACATCCAGAAGGTAAAATAGAAGATGTGTTGGTAAAAGTTGACAAATTTATTTTTCCAGTATATTTTATTATTCTGGAATGTGAGGCTGATAAAGAGGTACCAATCATACTTGGGAGACCTTTTCTAGCAACTGGTAGAACATTAATTGATGTTCAAAAAGGTGAATTAACTATAAGAGTTAATGATTAGCAAATAAATTTTAATGTTTTCGATGCTATGAAGTGTGTAAATATATATGAAGAATGTCACACTGTGGAGATTGTGACACAATAATTCAGGAAGAAATTGTAGAGTTTTATCACAATCATTGTAATAACGATGCAGATTCAATTAAGTTAATTGAAGCAGAAATGATTGAAGAGCTTGGTGAACTGATGGATGTTAAGCAAATCGAGACTGGAGCGAGGAGAAGTTTTGAATCATTAAATTTATCAGACTGATCTTTTAAACCTCTTTGGCCATCCATAGAAGATCTTCCTTTGTTGGACTTGAAGCCTTTGCCAGCATATCTGAAGTATGCTTACTTAGGAGACAAAAACACATTGTCAATAATTATTTCTGTGGCATTGACATTAGATTAAGAAGCTCAATTATTGATAGTTTTGAAGAAATCTAAGAAAACATTGGGATGGATGATTGTAGATATCAAAGGAATCAGTCCAGCAATCTGCATGTACAATATATTACTCGAGGATTGCCATGGAAATCTATCGAGTAGTAGAGAAGATCGAATCCCATTATAAAGGAAGTTGTCAAAAATGAGATTATCAAATGGTTGGATGTTAGAATCATATACCTAATTTCAAATAGTTATTGGGTGAGCCCTGTTCAATGTGCACCTAAAAAAAGGGGTGTCACCATGTAAGCAATGATAACAGTGAACCCATTCCTACTCATACTATCATGGAATGGAGGGTTTGTACGGACTATTGGAAGCTCAACAAAGAAATAAGGAAGAACCATTTTCCTCTGCCATTTATCGACCAGATGTTAGATAAATTAGCCGGGAAAGCCTTCTATTATTTTCTAGATGGTTATTTAGGGAAAGTTGTAACAACGCATTTTTAGCGAAATAGGAATAGTGGTTTCGGGACCACAAACTTGATTCCGGAAAGGAAATTATTTTAATATTTTTTATGATCTACAGTATGATAATAATGTCATATAAAAATTTCGTAAAGAAATTTTACCGGTTACATGTTTAATTTGATAAAGGACCAAATTGCACAAAGTGCAAAAGTTGAGTTCTAATAGCTAAAGAGATTAAATAGCTATGTAATTCAAAATTTAAGGTCCTTATATGACAAATAGACCATTAAAAATACTTATTTGTTAAGGATGATAAATCATCCATGGAAAATAAAATAAAGAAAAGGACAAAATTAGAAAGATGAAAAATAAAGATGATAAATAATACAATAAAGAAAATATCATTTATATTATCATCTTTCCCAAATAAATATGGAAACCCTAGCCATGGAGAATGGAAGAAAGAGAAAACTTATTTGGCCAAATTAGATAAGTATTCAAGTCCCATTTTTAGTAATTTTTATATTTTTGAGATCGGGATAACCTAATCTAGCTATTTTGGGGATTAATTTGAGCAGTTATCAAAGTATAAAAATTTTTTCATGGATGAATATGCTGAAATTTGAAATTTATGGTAGAAAATGAAAGGTTGTTGATGGATAAACAACTTTTGTAAAGTGAATTTTGATGACAATGTGAATTAGGGACTAAATTGTAAAGTTGTAAAATTTATGGAAAAAAATTGAATTTTATGAAATACATTGGCTGTAAATGTTACTTGTAAAATTTGGCTAGGCTTGGAATAAGGGTTAAATTACATGAATTTCATTTTCCGAGCCTAGGGACGAAATCATCATTAATTAAAAGTTTAGGGACAAAATGGTAATTTTTCCTAAAACGTGAATTGGACTGAATTGAGTATGAATTATATTAAATTGATGTTAAATTTACTCGTATAGATCTAGATAGACCAAATTCGGAGTTAGAACGAGGAAAAGAGAAAAATGTTGGATTAGTAGATTTTATGTACACGAACAATTGTCAAGGTAAGTTCGTGTAACTAAAATATGTATAATTGTATACTTGAATTGAATGTTGTGCATGTGAATTGTATAAATATTATATATATAATTGAAGACATGTAACGCCCCCGTACCCAAGACCGTCGCCGGAGTCGAGCACGAGGTGTTAACGGACTTAATACATTAATTAAGCAGCTCAAACAATTTATTTTAGAAATTACAGACAAGCTGGCTAACTGCGTCACAGTCGTTTAAAAATCCATATCTCGAGTTACGAAACTCGAAATACAATTCTGTAAATTTTATCTAAAACTAGACTCATATATCTACTTAAAAATTTGTTTCTAGAATTTTTGGTTGGGCCAATTAGTACAGTTTATTAGTTAAATTCTCCCTTATTTTAGGGTTTGGCTACTCTAACCCCTGTGTATTTCGAATCAGATATCTCTCGGTACAGAGTTTCAATGACTATTCCATTTATTTATCATAAAACTAGACTCAAGAAGGATTTCATGCATGTAAGGTAAAACTCCTAATTATTTTTGTACAATTTATGGTGAATTTTTAAAGTCAGAATAGGGGATTCAGAGATCGCTCTAACCCTGTTCCACAAAAACTTAAATATCTCATAAAATACAACTCATTTACCTGTTTCGTTTCTTCCATATGAAAATAGACTCATCAAGCTTAGATTCCATAACTTATTCGTCATTTAAATCCATTTTTACTATTTTTAGTGATTTTTCAAATTCACATCACTGCTACTATCTAATTTTGTTTTGTGGCCAATTTTACCTTTCCAAGGATTTTCATGGTTTAGTTAAGACATAAAGCATACATGTTATCATATATAAACTTGATTAGCCATTCTAATAGCTAATCATTCTCAAACATTTCCATTCCATCTATGGGCCATATCGTAAGATTATACACACAAAATGATTGGAATGCTGTACATGCCATATTTTCAAAAATTACAAGTCGTTATACCGCGATTATCCAGTGATAGTGTGAGCGTATCTCTGACCGCCCCGATCTCCAAATTGACTTGTCAAAACTACAAAGAATGAAAAGGAGGGAGTAAGCATAGGTGCTTAGTAAGTCCACATGCAAATAACAAATATCTTAACAAAGCAATTATACCAACCAACATTAGCATAATATCACCAAAACATATATCACATTTCTATTCATCATTCATCATCTTACCATATTATTGTTGTCTTATTAAGTCTCAAACCGAGGGTTAAGTACATACCTGCCCAAAGTGCCCATTCCACAACACTTACCAATAAGTCAATCGCATCATGAGTATTCTTCCATTTCACTAAAATTTTACCCGTTGAACACATCAGAATATAACTCGGATACATGGAAAGTTTGCACATAAGTGCCACATATGTAGCCAAGCTACCATGTAACTCGCCCATAAGTGAACTCGGACTCAACTCAACGAGGTCGGGCGTTTGCATCCATAAGTGAACTTGGACTCAACTCAACGAGCTCGGATGCCTAGTTACATTTCACGAACTCGGACTCAACTCAACAAGCTCGGACATTCGCATCCATAAGTGAACTCAGACTCGACTCAACGAGCTCGGATGCCCAAATATCCTAATCTATTCCTAAGGTTCAACGGGACTTTCCTCGTTCGTACTCCTTTACCATTCTCCTTGGAATACCAATGACGATACTTCGGTAGTCTTTCACATTTTTCACATAATTCATAAAATTTTTGCATGTTGTCCAACAATGACCACAAAGCATAGAATTGCATGATAACAATCATAAAATCATATAAATAACATTAAATGATTTAAAATAACAGTTATATTACAATATTTACATATGAACTTACCTCGATACAAAATGAGAATAGTCGAGCGTATTCCTCGTAAACTTTATTTTTCCCCCGATCTCGACTCGAATCTCTTCTCTTGATCTATAATACCAAATTAATTCATTTAATACGCACATTCATCAAAACATCCCCTAATACGAACTTTGGCAAAAGTACTATTTTGCCCCTAAATTTTCACATATTTACACTTTTGCCCCAAGGCTCGTAAATTAAACCTCACCCTATTTTCTTATGTTTTATGACATGCTGATCATTTTTCCCTTCTATAGCAACATCAAATTCACACTATAACATGTACTTATGAATATTAGGTATTTTTACCGATTATGTCATTTTACTCGTTTTTACGAAAAATCATTTAGCAAAAGTTGTTTAACACAATCTCAAACTTCATATTCTACCATAAAACATCAAAATTCATACATATCATCCATGGGTAAATTTTTAAATATAAACCCTAGCTCAAAATATTGGTAAAAATAGGTAAACCGAGCTACGAGGATTTTAAAAATGTAAAGAACATTAAAAACGAACATAGAAATCACTTACAATCAAGGCTTAAAAGTGTTGAAACCCTAGCTATGGTGGAGAGCAAAATTCAGCAGCAACTTATGGAGAAGATGATCATTTTTGTGTTATTTTTCCCATTTTATTTCATTTAATATCCAAATGACCAAAATGCCCTTTCTTACTAAACTTTCAAAAATTCCATCCATGTCCAATTTTTGTCCATAAACTTAGAAATTGGTCAAATTGCTATTTAAGACCTCCTAATTAATATTTCAAAGCAATTTCATACTAGAAACTTCTAGAATGCAAGTTTTGCAACTTATTCAATTTAGTCCCTAACTTCAAATTAAGCACTTTATGCATAGAATTTCATCACGAAATTTTCACATAATCATGAAATCATATCATAGACCTCAAAATAATCATAAAATATTTATTTCTATATCATATTTGTGGTCCCAAAACCACTATTCCATTAGGCCCTAATTCGGGTTATCACAACTCTCCCCCCTTTAAGGATTTTCGTCCCCGAAAATCTTACCGGTAAACAAGTGTGGGTATTGATTCCTCATAGTTTCCTCCGGCTCCCATGTAGCCTCTTCTACCCCATGTTTTTTCCATAATACCTTCACGAGAGCGATACTTTTATTTCTCAGTTGCTTGACCTCCCGAGCTAAAATTTTAATCGGTTCTTCATTGTAAGTCATATCCAGTTGTAACTCGATTTTTGTTAGTGAAATCACATGTGAAGGATCCGAACGATACCAACGTAACATAGATACATGGAATACATCATGAATTTTTTCTAATTCTGGCGGTAATGCTAACCAATACGCTACTGGGATAATTCTTTCAATTACCTCATATTGTCCGATGAAACGTGGACTCAACTTGCCTTTTGGACCGAATCTAAGAACTTTCTTCCATGGAGACACTTTTAAAAACACTTTATCACCAACTTGAAACTCGATCTCTTTTCACTTTAAATCTACGTAAGATTTTTGCCTATCCGAAGCAGCTTTCAAACAGTCTCGAATCACTTTCACTTTTTCTTCGGTTTCATTGATTAAATCAACTCCGTAAATCTGGTTTTCTTTGAGTTCGGTCCAATACAGTGGTGTCCGGCACTTGCGACCATACAACGCTTCATAAGGTGCCATTTTCAAACTCGTCTGATAACTGTTATTGTAAGCAAATTCCACCAACGGTAAGTACCTTTCCGAACTTCCTTAGAACTCCAACACGCAACATCTGAGCATGTCTTCAAGAATCTGAATTACTCTCTCTGATTGTCCATCAATCTGTGGATGGAAGGTAGTGCTGAAATTTAACTTCGTACCTAATGCTTCTTACAGCTTTTGCCAAAATCACAAAGTAAACCTCGGATCTCTATCCGAAATAATTGACAAGGGTACTCCGTGAAGTATAACAATCTCACTGATATATAATTCAGCCAACTTATCAAGAGAATAATCAGTGCGTACCGGAATAAAATGGGCTGATTTAGTCAATCTGTCAACTATCACCCAGACAGCATCTTTCTTATTCGGAGTTAACGGCAATCCTGATACAAAATCCATAGCAATTTGATCCCATTTCCATTCGGGAATCATGATAGGCTGAAGTAGACTCGAAGGCACCTGATGTTCAGCTTTTACTTGCTGACAAACCAAGCATCGCGATACAAACTCAGAAATATCTATTTTCATTCCGTTCCACCAATACATTTTCTTCAAGTCATTGTACATCTTTGTACTACCCGGATGCATAGACAAACAACCATTGTGTGCTTCATGGAAGATCCTCCGAATCAACTCATTATTTTTCAGCACACAAATCTGATCTTTAAACATCAGACAATCATCAGAGCCGATTCTAAACTTTGATCCTGTATCTGCCTCACATTGTTTTCTTTTAGCTTGTAATTCTTTATCACTTCTCTAAGCTTCATAAATCTCTTGTAAAAATATCGGGCTTACCTTCAACTCTGCTAGAATCGAACCATCATCAGATACCGCAAACCTAGTATTCATAGCTCTCAAAGCAAATAACGACTTTTTACTTAAGGCATCGGCAACCACATTCGCTTTCCCCAGATGATAGTCAATCACAAGCTCATAATCTTTCAATAATTCTAACCATCTCCGCTGTCTCAAATTCAAGTCTTTTTGTGTCATAAAGTATTTGAGGCTTTTATGATCCGTATACACTCAGTATTTTTCTCCGTACAAATAATGTCGCCAAATCTTCAAAGCAAATACTACAGCAGCTAGCTCTAAATCATGAGTTGGATAGTTCTTTTCGTGAGATTTTAACTACCTCGAAGCATAAGCCACAACCTTTCCCTCTTGCATAAGTACACATCCCAAGCCATTTAGAGAGGCATCACTATACACTACAAATTCTTTACCTGGCTCGGGTTGTACCAACACCGGTGCTTCAGTCAGTAACTTCTTTAATTTCTCAAAACTCTGTTGGCATTCTTCTGTCCACTCGAACTTAACATCCTTTCGGAGTAGTCTAGTTATAGGGGTAGCAATCATAGAGAATCTATTTACAAATCGTCGGTAATAACTAGCCAAACCCAAGAAACTTCTGACCTCAGTCACGTTCTTCGGTAGCTTCCACTCAACAATAGCTGAAATCTTACTGGGATCAACCCGTATACCATCACCTGAAACAATATGACCTAAGAATCCAACTTCTCGAAGCCAAAACTTACTTTTACTGAACTTGGCATACAACTGCTTATCTCTCAGAATTTGCAAGACTATCCTCAAGTGCTCAGCATGTTTTGGCTCGTTCTTCGAATAAATCAAGATATCGTCAATAAATACCACAACAAACTTGTCCAAATATGGCCGGAATATTCGATTCATCAAATCCATAAACACAGCAAGAGCATTTGTCAACCTGAATGGCATAACTAAAAATTTATAATGGTCGTACCTTGTTTTAAAAGCAGTTTTAGGCACATCTGATTCTTTCACTCGCAACTAGTAGTACCCAGACCTCAAATCGATCTTTGAAAACCATGTCGCTCCTTTCAGCTGATCGAACAAGTCGTCAATTCTTGGCAATAGATACTTGTTATTAACTGTCACCTTATTCAACTGCCGATAGTCTACACATAATCTCATAGAACCATCCTTCTTTTTCACAAATAATACGGGAGCACCCCAAGGCGAGAAACTCGATCCCACAAAGCCTTTATCTATCAATTCTTGCAACTGTGTCTTTAATTCTTTCAACTCTATTGGTGCCATTCTATACGGAGCAATCGAGATTGGAGTCATTCCTGGTATTAGATCAATACCAAATTTTACTTCTCTGACAGGAGGCAAACCCAGCAACTCCTCTGGAAATACATCCGCTAATTCACACACAATCGGTACTGATTCAACTTTCTTCTCAGATTCTTTTGTATTCAATACATATGCCAAATAAACTTCATAACCTTTTCTCAAATATCTCTGAGCCGACATCGAAGTAATCACACTAGATAATGCTTCTGATTCGTCTGATTCAACCCACAGAATTTCACCATTTTCACATTTTAATTCAATAACCTTTTGTTTACAATTCACTATAGCATCATGCAATGTCAACCAATCCATACCCAAAATAACATCAAATTCATCAAACGACAACAACATCAAGTCGGCTGGAAAGTAATGACCCCTAATCATCATAGGACATTTCTTGCATACTTTATCAACTATGACACATTTGCCTAACGGGTTCGATACTTTAACCATAAATTCCATAAACTCAACAGGTATGTTCATATTAGACACCAATTTCATGAACACATACGAATGAGTAGAACCAGGGTCGATCAAAGCAATAACATTAATATCATAAAGAGAGAAAGTACCGGTAATCACGTTGGGAGACGAAGCATCTTTACGCGCCCTTATGGAATAAGCTCTAGCCGGAGCTCTAGCTTCAGATTTCAGTGCTGATTCTGTAACTACATTCTTGCTTCTTACCTTGTTCCCAGCATTTCTCGAATATCTTCCTCTTGAAACAGTACCACTTGGCTTTGCACTCTGAAATTTTTCTTTCTCGATCCTCTCTGGACAATCTCTAATAAAATGATCCAGAGACCCACACTGGTAACATTCATTAGTTCTACAAGGACCAAAGTGACTTCTACCACATCGTTGACACTCGGGTCTAGCAATTCTTGAATTTCCCATACTAGCCACCGAAGTAGTCCGAGATCTAGAACCCACTTTTTTCTTCTTACGATCCCCATATGAATGTCCCGCTGATGCCTGAGAATGAGGATACATATCTCTGGACTTTCTAGACTACGGTAGGAGTGTACTACTCATCAGTCTTTTCTTCCAATTTCTTATCTCAACCTCTGTCTTTTTCTTCTCTTTAATTAGTTCTTCAGCCTTGCAAGCCCGATCAACAAGTACCACAAATTTTTTCAACTCAAGAATACCTACAAATACCTTGATGTCTTTATTAAGCCCATCTTCAAATCGTCTGCACATTTTAACCTCTAAAGGGATATATTCTCGAGCATACTTCCTCAATCGAATAAACTCCCTTTTATACTCGGTAACTGTCATGTTGCCTTGCTTCAACTCGAGAAACTCTTTACGCTTTTGGTCTACAAATCTTTTGCTGATATATTTCTTTTGAAATTCTTCTTGAAAGAATTCCCAAGTCACCTTCTCTTTCGGCACCACTAAAATTAATGTCTTCCACCAATGATAAGCTGAATCCCTTAGCAATGATATAGCACACTTCAAGCACTCTTCAAGTGTACAAGATAACTCATCAAATACCCGAATAGAATTTTGGAGCCAAAATTCTGCTTTTTCAACATCATCATCAACATTTGCCCTGAATTCTTCGGCCCTTGCTTGCGGATTCGGTCAACCGGAGATCTATGAAATTTCATCAGATCCATACCTAAAGGTATCTGGGGTATAGGTTGAGGAATCGGGGGTGGTGGGGGAGGTTGTTGAGCAGTCAGGTTCGTACGAACGAACTCTATATACCAAGCATTCATCATTTGGAGAAAGGCTTCCCAAGCCCTTTCTCCTCCTCGGCCAACAGTAGGTGGTCCACTTTCAGCCGACACCGCCCCTTTAGGAGGAGCTGGCGCATTGGTCTCTACATCATCAGCCACAGTTGGATCGAGATCCATTTACTATATAAAAAAATATCATTAAAAAAAAGTTAGGAGTCGTCACACTATCACAATATATAAATATGACATGTATAGCAAAATTCGTACTTACACCACGTTTGTCTGAGAACTGACTAAACCTGCTCTGACACCACCAAATGTAACACCTCCATACCTGAGACCATCGCCGGAGTCGAGCACGAGGTGTTAACAGGCTTAATACATTAATTAAGCAACTAAAACAATTTATTTTAGAGATTCCAGACAAGCCGGCTAACTGCGTCACAGTCGCTAAAAAAAATCCATATCTCGAGTTACGAAACTCAAAATCCAATTCCGTAAATTTTCCCTAAAACTAGACTTATATATCTACTTATATATCTACTTACTAATTTTTTTCTAGAATTTTTTGGTCAGGCCAATTAGTACAGTTTATTAGTTAAAGTCTCCCCTGTTTTAGGGTTCGGCTACTCTAACCCCCGTATTTACTTAATCGATATCTCCCCAGCATGAGTTTCAATGACTATTCCGTTTATTTCATACATGTAAGGTACAACTCCTAATTGTTTTTGTACAATTTATGGTGAATTTTTAAATTCAGAACAGGGGATTCAGAGATCGCTCTAACCCTGTGCCACCAAAACTTAAATATCTCATAAAATATAACTCATTTACCTGTTTCGTTTATTCCATATGAAAATAGACTCATCAAGCTTAGATTCCATAATTTATTTGTCATTTAATTCCATTTCTACTATTTTTAGTGATTTTTCAAATTCACGTCACTGCTACTGTCTAATTCTGTTTTGTGGCCAATTTTACCTTTCCAAGGATTTTCATGGTTTAGTTAAGACATAAAGCATACATGTTATCATATATAAACTTGATTAGCCATTCCAATAGCTAATAATTCTCAAACATTTCCATTCCATCCATGGGCCATATCGTAAGATTATACGCACAAAATGATTGGAATGCTATACATGCCATATTTTCAAAAATTACAAGTCATTATACCGTGATTATCCAATGATAGTGTGAGCGTATCTCCGACCGCCCTGATCTCCAAATTGACTTGTCAAAACTAAGAAGAATGAAAAGGAGGGAGTAAGCATAGGTGCTTAGTAAGTCCACATGCAAATAACAAATATCTTAACAAAGCAATTATACCAACCAACATTAGAATAATGTCACCAAAACATATATCACATTTCTATTCATCATTCATCATCTTACCATATTATTGTTGTCGTATCAAGTCTTAAACCGAGGGTTACGTACATACCTGTCCAAAGTGCCCATTCCACAACACTTACCAATACGTCACTTGCATTTTGAGTATTCTTCCATTTCACAAAATTTTACCCGTTGAACACATCGGAATATAACTCGGATACATGGAAAGTTTGCACATAAGTGCCACATATGTAGCCAAGCTACCATGTAACCCGCCCATAAGTGAACTCGGACTCAACTTAACGAGCTCGGGCGTTTTCATCCATAAGTGAACTTAGACTCAACTCAACGAGCTCGGATGCCTAGTTACATTTCACGAACTCAGACTCAACTCAACGAGCTCGGACATTCGCATCCATAAGTGAACTCAGACTTGACTCAACGAGCTCGGATGCCCAAATATCCTAATCTATTCCTAAGGTTCAACGGGACTTTCCTCGTTCGTACTCCTTTACCATTCTCCTTGGAATACCAATGACGATACTTCGGTAGTCTTTCACATTTTTCACATAATTCATAAAATTTTGCATGTTGTCCAACAATGACCAAAAAGTATAGAATTGCATGATAACAATCATAATATCGTATAAATAACATTAAATAATTTAAAATAACGGTTATATTACAATATTTACATATGAACTTACCTCGATACAAAATGAGAATAGTCGAGCATATTCCTCGTAAACTTTATTTTTCCCCCGATCTCGACTCGAATCTCTTTTCTCTTGATCTATAATACCAAATTAATTCATTTAATATGCACATTCATCAAAACATCCCCTAATACGAACTTTGGCAAAAGTACTATTTTGCCCCTAAATTTTCACATATTTACACTTTTGCCCCAAGGCTTGTAAATTAAACCTCATCCTATTTTCTTATGTTTTATGACATGCTGATCATTTTTCCCTTCTATAGCAACATCAAATTCACACTATAACATGTACTTATTAATATTAGGTATTTTTACCTGTTATGTCATTTTACTCATTTTTACGAAAAATCACTTAGCAAAAGTTGTTTAACACAATCTCAAACTTCATATTCTACCATAAAACATCAAAATCCTCACATATCATCCATGGGTAAATTTTTAAATATAAACCCTTGCTCAAAATATTGGTAGAAATAGGTAAACCGAGCTACGAGGATTTCAAAAATGTAAAGAACATTAAAAACGGGCATAGAAATCACTTACAATCAAGGCTTAAAAGTGTTGAAACCCTAGCTATGGTGGAGAGCAAAATTCAGCAGTAACTTATGGAGAAGATGATCATTTTTGTATTATTTTTCGCATTTTATTTCATTTAGTATCCAAATAACCAAAATGCCCTTTCTTACTAAACTTTCAAAAATTCCATCCATGTCCAATTTTTGTCCATAAACTTAGAAATTGGTCAAATTTCTATTTAAGACCTCCTAATTAATATTTCAAAACAGTTTCTTACTAGAAACTTCTAGAATGCAAGTTTTGCAACTTATTCAATTTAGTCCCTAACTTCAAATTAAGCACTTTATGCATAGAATTTCTTCACGAAATTTTCACACAATCATGCAATCATATCATAGACCTCAAAATAATCATAAAATAATTATTTCTATCTCAGATTTTTGGTCCCAAACTGCTATTCCAATTAGGCCCTAATTTGGGTTATCACAAGACATATCCGACAAAGCCCGATAAATGATAATGCCCTAAAAAATGTTAAGTCCCGTTTGAATAAATGAAATTCGATGGATTACTAGATTTCCTGTAATGGTTGTAGTCTTGCATATGTTGCAGACATACTATAGCTCATACGAGCATTTTGTTATTAGCACTCTCGAGTTTCCTGTTATATTTGTGAGCATCCTGATCGGTAGTAATCTTGCATGTGTTGCGACTACTACAGCTCTTTGTGAGTGTCCTGTTTATTGATCAGTTGTGATCTTGCACATGTTGTGGACACGAACACAGCTCCTTATGAGTATCCTGGTATGGCTCGCCTAAACTTCCTGATATATCACTATCTGGAGCTCCCATTGCATGGCTCTTTGTGAGCATTCCTTATAGGCTCTTCATGAGCTTCCTAATTAAAAGTTCTTTGTGAACTTCCCGTTTTAAACTCTTATGAGTTTCCTGATTGAGCCCGGATATGCTTCCTGTTACATGGCTTATATGAGTATTCCTGATAAATGGCTCGAGAGAGTGCTTTCTGATTATGTACTTGATTCAGTACCCCTGATTATGAATTGATGGATTTCTTATTTGTACACTTCAAGTGTATTACCTGCGTGTCCATTGATATTTCAAATAAATTCAACAGGCAAAAATCTAACATGAGAAATTATGAACAAGAAATGAATTTTTACAAGTGTTTGCCTGAAATACATGAAATGATGATACATGATTTATGGAAATACAAGTTGATGATATATGAACATGGAATATATTAATAAATATGTTCATCCACGAATATAGATTAGTACACCTTGAGTGTATTTTTTGTGTGACATTGATATTTCAAATGATTTAATGGGTAAAGTTCCGGCATGAAATAATTTGAACTCGAGATGAATTATTATGAAAATGTACTTGAAATACAGGGACATGAATTATATATGTTATTTGAATTCATGATGTGGAAAATATATGTATATGTGAATTTGGTTATTATTGAGCCCATACATGTTTCTTGATGTTTATATGAGATAGTATGACTTAGAAACGAATTATTACCTATATGTACATGAAGTACATGGAAATGACATTACTTGATATAATGATGCATGAACTGGTCATTACATGAATGTGGATTATGCTTGATGACTTTTTTCATCCATGATTAAGGACTATCATATGTGATTACTTGGCTAACATGATGAGCATATGTGTTTAGGGCTTATGATAAAATTGATTGAAAGTGCCTTGCAAGTTTATTCTGAACATAAATATATGGTAAGTTATTTACCATGTTATACGAACTTACTAAGAATTTCATGCTTACTCTGTTTTATTTTCCCTTGTTCTATATTAATTCAGAAGCTCGTTGGATTGGAAGCATTGGTGGATATCACTCACACTATCTATCTGCCCATCTTGGTACATATTACATTAATTATGGTTATAATGGCATGTATAGGTTAATTAGCCAATATTGGCATATAAATATTTGGGTTAAAAATAGCCATGGAATGGCTTGTGATGAATGTGTTTTGATATGTATTAATGGGGCTATAACATGTTTGGTATATGCTTAAATGATTGAATGATAAAAATCATGTGGGTATATTGATGATTAATGTAACGCCCCATACATGCATTCCACACCGAAATAGTGTACGAGGTATTACCAGAACATAACACATACCATTAAATAAAACCGAAACAAAAATATGGCATCCAATTGAATCATGAAACATTATAACATATGCCTTTAACAATATTAGCCAACTTCAATGGCTTTGTACAAAATACTCAATCACATACTGTAGCCAATATTTTTAGCCTAGGCAATTATGACACGTAACAAAATAACTAAGCCTACTATACATGCCATAATTCAAAATGTTTAGTTCAAATACCCAAAAAAATTGATAGTGTAGGCAGATCTTCAACGATCCTTGACTCCTGTGCAAGCTGGACGACACTATAAGCCAAATGAGAGAAAAGAAAGTAAGCTTATAGTTTAGTAAGCAAGTATATAAATAATGAATAAAGAATTTAATATGATTATATAATAACTCAAGTGTATCTACTTTTAATTTCACTATTTACTCCACTTTGGTCAAGCTGTCTCTCCTGCGTCATGTTCACTAAATAAATCATAAATCGAGTTACAAAACTTGAAATCCAATTCCATAAATTTTCCCTGAAAATAGACTCATATATCTACTTACTAATTTTTTTCTAGAATTTTTGGTCAAGCAAATTAGTACAGTTTATTAGTTAAAGTCTCCCCTATTTCAGGGTTCAGCCACTCTGACCCCTGTATATTACGATTTACATATCTCTCTATTCAGAGTTTCAATGACTATGCCGTTTATTTATTATAAAACTAGACTCAATAAGGATTTCATACATGTAATATACAACTCCTAATTGCTTCTTTACAATTTATGGTAAATTTTTAAAGTCTAAGCAGGGGATCATGCAGTCATTCTGAACAGTTCTCACGAAAATATAAATTTCTCAAAATATAAGATTCCTTTGCTTGATCTGTTTCTTTTACATGAAAATAGATTATTAAGCTTTAAATTCATGTCTCATTCAGCCTCTAATTAAATTCCCATTATTTTTGGTGATTTTTCAAATTCACGACACTACTTCTATCCCAAACAGTATTATTGCTAATTCACTCTTTCACACTTTCTTTATATTAATCTCATTTTAACATGCATATCATAATTCATTTTCACCACATTTCATACATTACAAGTATAGGTCCATGATTACAATGTCACCATAAAGCCATCCCGTTGAACAATTCGGATCAATTCCCGATACTTGATGGTTTCAGCACACAGCTCCACCATCATATTTTATATAATTCGGCTCTCTTGTACACATGGTGAACACTTAGTACCACCCATGTGACCTAGCCAATTTATCTCATAGCTCTCTTGTCTACATGGTGTCCTTCACTTGGAATCACACATGCGACCTAGCTACATTTATCTCTCTCGTAGCTCTCTTGTCTACATGGGATACTTCCCGTATCACACATGTGACCTAGCTACTACATAGTATCACGTAGCTTTCTTGTACACATGAAGTGCACTCGGCATCATACATGTGACCTAGCTACACTCCATCTATATTATTCAATCTTTCCGAATGTTCAACCGGGATTTCTTTCTCTATTATTTATTTCCATTCTTCCAATAGTCAATTTATGCTTCAAAATCGGCTAAAATATATATATAATAGGCTGAAATATAAAAATGTAAATGAAGTTAATGTATTATTTACATACAAACTTACCTTGGTGCAAAATATGGAAATTTTGCAATTTAGTCCAAAACCTTTTCCTTCCTCCGTTCGAGATCGATTCCACGCCTTTCTTGATCTATAATAACACATTTAGCTTATTTAACACTCATACTATTTGTTTCAATCCAAAAATAACATTATGGAAAAATTACATTTTTGCCCCCTAACTTTTACAAAATTACGATTTTGCCCCTAGGCTCAGAAATTTAATTTCAGCCCTTATTCTTATGTTTAATGGCATGCTGATCATTTTTATCTTCTATGGAAACATCAAATTCTCACTCTAACACATAGTTATGAACAGTAGGTATTTTTACCGATTATGCCGTTTTGCACGTTTTCGCTAAAAATCACTTAGAAAAGATCGTTCTCCTAATTTCAAACATTCATATTCTACCATAAAACATAAAAATACATGCATATCATTCATGGGTAAATTTTTAAACATAAATCCTAACTCAAAATAATGGTAGAAATAGGTAGACCGAGTTACGAGGATTTCAAAAATGTAAAGAACATTAAAAACGGGACTTGAATGCACTTACTATTGAGCTTGAAAGCTTGGGAAAAACCCTAGCTATGGAGAACATGCAAATTTCGGCCAAGCTTAATGAAGATGAACACATTTTTGTGTTATTTTTCCCATTTTATTTCATTTTACATACAAATGACCAAAATGCCCTTACTACTAAACTTTCTAAAAATTCCATCCGTGTCCTAATTTTTGTCCATATAAAAGATAATGGTCTAATTGCCATTTAAGAACCTCTACTTAAAACCCCCATTTCAATCTAGTACTTTATGAATTAGCAACACACATTTTTCACCTATTTCAATTAGTCCTAAACGTCAAATTAAACATCCAGTCGATAAAATTTCGCAACGAAATTTTCACACAATTATGAAATCATAATATAAACGCTAAAACTTAATCATAATAATAATTTTTTAATTTTTTTAATTTAATTTTTTTAAATCTTGGATTCGTGGTTTCGAAACCACTATTTCATTTTGATCCTAAATCGGGCTGTTACAATTAATTCTATCATATTTGGTAAAATACACATATAATTGAATTTGATAAGTTAAGTAAGTTTTTTATGTTTGATTACATGATGGTAAAGTGTTATTTGAGCTGCTTAAGAGCACATTGGTTGTATGTGATGTTATGTAACGCATGAGATTCGGTTTTGTCTTAAATTAATTATTTTAAAAAATGGCTTGTGAATATGTTAAAGTATTAGTGTAAGAAGAAGACAAATTGGGTGAGAAATGTGGCTTGGAAAATAGCCTATTTTTATCTACACGAGCAGAGACACGGGCATGTGTCTTAGCCATGTGTGACACACGGCCTAGCACATGGGCAGATTTAGGGTTTAGGGTTTAGAAAAAAATAGGCCTGACATGATTTTGAAAATTTGAAATTTTACAAAAAAATTCTGAGTACCCGATTTAGTCCAGACATGATTCTAATGCATGATTTGGGCCTTAAGGGCTCATTTAAGGGACTATATGATTAAATTTGATTGAAATATGATATGAACACTAAACGTTTATGAAACGTCTGTTACTTGACCCGTAAACTTTGGTAATACTCCGTAACCCTGTTCAGGCGACGGATTCGGGTTAGGGGTGTTACAGTATAACCAGATTGCCATAGCTCCTCCTAATCAAGAGAATACCACATTCACATGTCCTTATGGAACTTTTACGTTCCGAAGGATGCTGTTTGGATTATGCAATGCCCCTACAACATTTTAGTGTTGTATGATAGCAATACTTTTGTACATGGTGGAGAAACTTTTAGAAGTTTTTATGGATGACTTCTTGGTGTTTGGTGATACTTTTGAAGATTGTTTAAAAAATCTGGAGTTAGTTCTTTGTCGGTGTGAAGAAACCAACCTTGTTCTCATTTGGGAGAAATTCCACTTCATGGTCTATGAAGGCATTGTTTTGGGACATACAATTTCACATCAAGGAATTATCATCGACAAAGCAAAAATTGAAGTTATTGAGAAATTTCCACCACTATCCATTGTTGAAGGTAATCACAGTTTTCTTGGCCATGCAGGATTCTATAGACGATTCATCAAAGATTTTTCAAAAATATCAAAACCCTTGTGTACATTGTTAGAACACAATAGATCTTTCAATTTTGATGATTAGTGCTTACAAGCATTTGAGGAGTTGAAAAAGTGGCTAGTCACAGTGCCAATAGTCATAGCACTAGATTGGACTCTACCTTTCGAACTTATGTGCGATGCCAGTGACTTTGTTGTAGGGGCAATACTTGGGCAGAGAAAGAACAAGGTATTCCATGCTATCTACTGCGCAAGCCATACATTGACTGATTCATAGCTAAATTATACTACCACTAAGAAGGATTTATTAGCTATGGTATTTGCCTTCGACAAATTTAGAGCTTATTTAGTAAGCACCAAAGTTACGGTTTATATAGACACTCTGCTATTAAATACTTGGTGACCAAGAAAGATGCCAACCCAGGTTGATACGATGGATATTATTTGTAACAGTTTAATTTTGAACCTAGTCAGAATAGTGGTTTTGGAACCACGTATCCGAGTCAAATTTTTTTTAATATTATTTTTTGTGCCTATTACAAGTGAATTGACATGTGTGAAAGTCTTGTGTGAAAATTTAACTGTTTGTGTGCTTAATTTGTAAAAAGGACCTAATCGCGTAAAATGTAAAAGCTGTGTGCTGGTTGTTAAAGTGCCTATTTGATGTGGCTTTTTAAGTATGAAGTCCTTATGATGCAATTGGACCATTGTACTAATGAACGGACAAGTATAGACATTAGTAGGTGGATTTTTATATGTTAATATTAAGGGCAAAGTTGGTAAATGGCATATAATGTTTAATAAAATAAGAAAAAGCATGAAAATAGGCCATTATCATGTTATATTGCTGAAATTTGAAGAACAAAATAAAAGAAAAAGAGCTTTAGGGTTTCAGCTAGTTTAAGGCTTAATTAAGGTATGTATCTTATTCGGTTTTTGATAATTTCTACGTTTTTGTAATCATTGCTTCGTATACTATCAAGCCCATGTCTCAATTTCTGATTTTTGTGATGATTTTGAAATGTGTCATTGATGAAACTATGAGCTTTGTGATGTTAGTTGATGAATTATGGAAGCTTGATGTTGGGTTTAAATGTGTTGTCATTGAATTTTTGATGAAATTGAGTAGTTTGGGCTAAATTGTAAAAATATTATTTTGAGGGACTAAAATGTGAAATAAATGAAATATATGGACTTGTATAAGAGTCATGAAAATTTGGCTAAGCTTGTGTACAAGCAAATTTTGTGTATTTTGTGATTTTGTGAATTAGGGACTAAAGTGTCAAAATATGAAAATGTGGGGGCTATTTTGCAAAATGCCCTAATTGTGTGTATATGGATTGTTTTGAATGATTTGGTGAATAAAATTTTTAATTTTGAATACATATAGATCAAGAAAAGTGGAATTCGAATTTAAAACGAGGGAAGTCGAAGATTGTAGAATAAACGTTCGAGTCGACAACTTCGAGTACGGGGTAAGTTTGTATGTAGAACATAATATTATAAGTACATATTGCTGTTTTGATTATGCATAGATGTATAAATAATTGAACTGGATGTATATGATGATGAATCGAAAGTATTTGGCACTAAGTGTGTGATTTAAACTAGCTTCGGCTACTTGAGGCACTAAGTGTGTGATACCAACTTAGTCTTGGTTAATTGAGATAGCACTATGTGTGCGGAATCGTTCTAGCTTCGGCTAACCTTTAAGCACTAAGTGTGCGGATGTTTAAAGCATTGGCGATATTTGGAAAGTGTTAAAGTATTTGAACAAGAGGTGAGATTAAAAATGATTGAATATGAAAAAATTCAGGTAAGTATGATATCTATGTGGTAGATGATATTGTGTTTATAAAGCTTATTGAATTGGTAAGAATTTATGGATTGTGTTGGTATAGATTTGATAGATGAATTGAGAAATTGTAAATACTTAAGTGTTGATGATTTATGTTTTATATACTGTTGATGATTTTAGTACGAGCTTACTAAGCTATTGAAAGCTTACTTTGTGTGTTTGTATTGTTTTTTTTTTAGATATCGAAGCTATTACAAGCTCAGGGATCGTCAAGGATTGTCACCACACTATCCAACCTCATTTTGGTACTTTTATAAATGCATATTTTTGAAGTATGGCATGTATAGGCTAGTAGTTTGGGAAGTATGTTTTGTGATGTATATGCTTAGCCATGTAACTTGGCTAATTTGTGCTTAAACTCATAGTTGATAATGGTTCATGGTATGTGATGGCAATATGAAATTGTGGTATGTTTTAGTTGGTAAGTTTTGGTAAGATTAACTTGAGATTGAGTGATGTATGGAAGAAATGTTTTGGTATGATATTACCTTATGTTTGGCATGAATTGGTAAGGTTTATGAGTATGAATTTGGGTGACTATTATATGATATGAAAGGGTTATGTTGTGGTGTTGAAATTGGTTAAAATGGTGATATAAATATTCTTGTTTTCTTTGCTTGTAGGATAACCAAATTGGGGTGGCAAATTGGCTATTCAAATGACCTATTTTTGTCCACACGGGTAGAGACACGGGTATGTGTCTCGGCTATGTGTCATATTGTACGGTCGTGTGTCCCCTGGGGTACCTTACAATTATAAGTCAGACCAAAGCACGGCCAAAGCACACGGGCGTATGACTACCCGTGTGACCAAGTCAGGATCGACCACGGTCAAGACACACGGGTGTGTCTTGTAGCCATGTAGGCAAGTCAGTAGCTATGCCCTATTTTGCCACAGCTTAGACACACGGGCGTGTCTAGACCGTGTGAGGCACACAGCTTGTTCACACGGGTGTGTGACCTTTTAAAAGTTTAAAATTCTTATAAGTTTTGAAACTTTCATATGTTGTCAATTTTGTCCCGAATACAGGTTTAAGTATTATATACTCGCTTTTACGATCTTAATGAATGTGAATGAATGAGATTTACTGCAATAAAATGATATTTGATATTCAATTATTCTGGGTTGTGTTATGGATTAAGTAATGCCTCTTAACCTATTCCCGTGACGGATACGGGTTAGGGGTGTTACATTTTATTGGTATCAGAGCTATAGTTTAGTCGGTTCTAGGACTACCATAGCGTATGTGAGTCTAGCTACACATGCCATCTTTATGAACTGCGATAGTGTGATGAATCCTAACATTGAATGTGCTTTTATATAGTAAATTGATCCCGAGAGAGCTATAGTAGACGATGTTGAAAGCAATGCGCTTGCTCCAGCGCAAAGGACGGTGCAAGCTAATTTTTGACCGGCTACGAGTAGCCATGATGGTGAGGCTAAACAAGCCTTCTATCAGATGATGAATGATTGGTTCACCCAATACATTAGAACCAATCCGGCTGTACAACAACCTACCCCCAGTTAATTCTCCTCAAAATCCTGTTATGCCACCAGTGAATCCGGTATAGTTGAGTAGACCACCAGTTGATAAGATTAGAAAATATGGGGCTGAAGAGTTCCGAGCTATAACAAGTGATGATGCTGAAAAAGCCAAGTTCTGGTTAAAAAATACGATAAGAGTGTTTGATGAGTTGTCTTTGAGTTTTGAAGAATGCATAAAATGTGCTATTTACCTCTTGAGAGATACGACATATCATTGGTGGAAGACTTCGACATCTATGGTTCCGAGTGAACGAGTTACGTGAGATTTCTTCCAAGTTGAATTCCAAAAGAAATATATCAGTCAAAGATTTATTGATCAGAAATGCAAAGAGTTTCTCTAGCTTAAACAAGGCCGTATGTTTGTCACAGAATACGAGCGGGAATTTGTAAGGTTAAGTCAATATGCCCTAAAATGTGTATCTTCAGAAGCAATAATGTGTAAGAGATTTGAAGGTGGTTTGAACGAAGATATTCGTTTTCTATTTGGGATCCTAGAAATCAAAGAATTTGTGGTGCTTGTTGAACGAGCATGTAAAGCTGAAGATCTTGGGAAAGAGAAAAGAAAGGCTGATTTTGAAGCTAGAGAGGTAAGAAAGAGGTCATCGGGCAAATCATTTCAATCTAGATCCAAGAAGTTTAGAGATAATAGTAGTCGTTCAAAGGCTAGTGTAGGACATTTGAACAGAGATCGTTCTCGATTGCAATCGAATTTCAAATCTTCGGCTACGTCTATTGCCAGTGTTGATAATGCAAAGAATGAAAAGCCTTAGTGTGATCAATGTGGAAGACGACATTTCAGTGAATGCTGGGGAAAAAGTAATAACCAAGCTTGTGATAGTTGTGGTTCAAGAAATCATTTTATTAAAGATTGCCTAGATTTAGCTGAAAAAGATAATGTTCAGAATCTGAGGCAGAGTGGTAATGTTTCTCGTGGTAGACCTCCCAAAAATTTGGGAAATGTGTTTAGTCGAGAGAGAATGAAAGATACAAATTGTGATCTCGAGGCTCGTGCACCTGCCAGAGCCTATGCTATTCAAGCTTGCGAGGAAGCTTCATCACCAGATGTGATTACTGGTACATTTACTCTCTGTGATACTTCTGTGATTGCTTTGATAGTTCTTGGATCAATGCATTCGTATATATGTATGAACTTAATGAACAGCAAGATTTTGCCTGTAGAATCTACTGAATTTGTAATTAGAGTTTCGAACCCCTTAGGAAGATGTGTTGTTGTTGATAAAGTCTACAAGAAATGTCCGTTAATGTTTCGAGATAATTATTTTTTGGCTAATCTGATGTTATTACCTTTCGATGTGCTTGATATAATTCTGGGTATGGATTGGTTAACTTCACATGATGCTATGGTAAATTACAAACGAAAAACTATTGATTTGAGATGCAAGAATGATGAAATAGTCAGAATTGAATCTAGTGATTTGAATGGATTGCCTGTTGTAATATCTTCGATGAAAGCTTTGAGTATTGTGAGAAAGGGTTGTAAAGCTTATTTTGCATATGTGATTGATTCAAGAGTGTCAGAAAAGAAAGTTGAATCTGTATCTGTTGTCTATGAGTTCCCTGATGTGTTTCTTAAAGAACTTCCGGGATTACCTCTAGTTAGAGAGGTAGAATTTGGCATTGAATTGGTACCTGGTACTACTCTGATTTTGATAGCTCCGTACAGAATAGCTCCAACCGAACTAAAAGAATTAAAGTCTCAGTTGTAAGAGTTGACCGATAGAGGGTTTGCTAGACCGAGTTTCTCACTTGGGGTGCTCCGGTTCTATTTGTGAAAAAGAAAGAAGGTACGATGAGAATGTGTATAGATTATCGTCAGTTGAACAAGGTGACTGTCAAGAATAAGTATCCCCTGCCCTGAATTGATGATTTGTTTGATTAGTTTAAAGGATCTACAGTGTTTTCAAAAATAGATTTGAGATCAGGCTATTATCAACTGCGAGTGAAAGACTCAGATATTCCGAAGACTGCTTTCAAAATGAGGTACAGCCACTATGAATTCTTAGTTATGCATTTCAGATTGACTAACGCACCTGTTATCTTTATGGATTTGATTAATAGAATTTTTAGACCGTATTTAGACCAATTTGTTGTGGTATTCATTGATGACATATTGATTTATTCATGTGACGAATCTGAACATGCCGAGCATCTGAGAATAGTGCTACAGACTCTGTGAGATAAACAGTTGTATGCGAAGTTCAGTAAATGTGAGTTCTGGTTATGAGAAGTTGGTTTTCTGGGTCATATTGTATCAGCCTCTGGTATTCGAGTTGATCTGAGCAAAATTTTAGCTATTTTGGATTGGAAACCTCCGAGGAATGTATCTGAATTCCGTAGTTTTCTGGGACTTGCTGGTTACTATAGAAGATTCGTGAAAGGTTTTTCGATGATTGCGACTCCTTTGACAAAACTGCTACAAAAAGATTTGAAGTTTGAATGGTCTGAAAAATGTCAAAACAGTTTTGATCAGTTGAAGACTTTGTTGACTGAAGCTCTGGTATTAGTACAACCTAAATTGGGTAAAGAATTTGTAATTTACAGCGATGCTTCGTTGATTGGTCTAGGATGCGTTCTAATGCAAGAAGGAAAAATTATTGCTTATGCTTCGAGACAGTTGAAGCCGTACAAAAAGAGCTATCTGATGCACGATCTTGAGTTAGTTGTGATTGTGTTTTCTTTAAAGATTTGGCACCATTACTTGTTTGGTGAGAAATCTCACGTGTATTCTGATCATAAGAGTTTGAAGTATTTGATGACTCAGAAAGATTTGAATCTGCGACAGAGAAGATGGTTGGAATTACTAAAAGACTACGAACTCGTGATTGATTATCATATAGGAAAAACAAATGTTGTTGCTGATGCTTTGAGTTGAAAATCATTGTTTGCTCTGCGTGCGATGAACGCTCATTTGGTTTTGTCTGATGCTGGTTCAGTTTTGGCTAAATTAAAAGCAAAACCTTTGTTCTTACAGCAGGTTATTGAAGCTCAGAAGATTGATAATGAGAATTTAGCTAAACGAACTCAATGTGATGTAGAATCCGATTCAGAATTTAGAGTTGATAAAGATGATTGCTTGAGATTCCGAGATCAAATTTGTGTTCTAAGAAATCCATAATTAATTCAAAGGATTTTGAGTGAAGCTCATAGTAGCCGGTTATATGTGCATCCGGGTAGTACGAAAATGTATAATGATTTGAAACAACATTATTGGTGGTAGTGAATGAAAAGAGACATCTTTGATTTTATTTGTAAATGTTTGATCTATCAGCAAGTTAAAGCTGAACATCAGGTGCCATCTGGTTTGCTACAACCGATTATAGTTCCAGAGTGGAAATGGGATCAAGTGACCATGGATTTTGTTTCGGGTTTGCCCCTGTCTCTGAGAAAGAAAGATGCAAATTGGGTTGTAGTTGATCGTTTGACGAAATAAGCTCATTTTATTCCGGTTTGATCTGATTACTCACTTGATAAATTAGCTGAGTTATACATTTTGATATTGTGAGATTGCATGATGTGCCATGGCCGATAGTGTCAAATAGAGACCCAAGATTTACATCGCGATTCTGGAAGAAGTTGATATTTGGAAAGTGTTAAAGTATTCGAACAAGAGGTGAGATTGAAAATGAATGAATATGAAAATATTCAGGTAAGTATGATATCTATGTGGTAGATGATATATTGTGTTTATAAAGCTTATTGAATTTGGTAAGAATTTATGGATTGTGTTGGTATAGATTTGATAGATGAATTGAGAAATTGTAAATACTTAAATGTTGATGATTTATGTTTTATATACTATTAATGATTTTAGTACGAGCTTACTAAGCTGTTGAAAGCTTACTTTGTGTGTTTGCATTGTTTTTTCTTTAGATATCAAAGCTAGTACAAGCTCGGGGATTGTTAAAGATTGTCACCACACTATCCAACCTCATTTTGGTACTTTTATAAATGCATATTTTTGAAGTATGGCATGTATAGGCTAGTAGTTTGGGAAGTATATTTTGTGATGTATATGCTTAGCCATGTAACTTGGCTAATTTGTGCTTAAACTCATAATTGATAATGGTTCATGGTATGTGATGGCAATATGAAGTGGTTGATCACTTGTCTCAAATTAAAGCAGGGAATGAAGGCGGTAATATTTAGCATATTCAGGATGATTTCTTGGATGAGCGACTGTTAGTTGCCATGGCATTACCATGGTATGCTGATATTGTAATTTTTTTTGTTAGTGGAATGCTGCCATTTGACCTCACAAATCAAAGACAAAAAAAAATTTCTCTATGATGCCAAGCAGTATTATTGGGATGAGTCATTTTTATTCAAACACTGTGTAGACCAGATAGTTCGGAGGTGTGTTCTAGTTGACAAGATTTAATGTATTTTATTTTATTGTCATTCAGCACCATCCGGAGGGCACTTTGGGGGCATGAAATTTATGGCAAAAATTCTCCAATCTGGTTTTTATTGGCCAACCATGTTTAAAGATGCTCATGAATTTTTCCAAGCTTGCGATCACTATTAAAGAACCAAAAATATATTGAGGAGGTATGAGATGCCCTTGTAAACTATTTTAGAAGTGGAACCATTTCACATTTGTGGAATTGAATTTATGGGTCCATTCCCACCTTCTTGGGGCAATGCATACATACTTCTAGAAGTTGATTATGTGTGGGTTGAAGTTGTTGCTTTACCAACAAATGATGCCAAATTGGTACTGAAATTTCTCCATAAGAATATTTTTACCAAGTTTGGTACTCCTCGTGCTCTAATTACTGATGAAGGTTCACACTTGGATTGCAAATTAGTTGCTATGCTCTGAACATGTATGGAATTAAACATAAAACGGCCACGACATACCATCCCTAGACAAATGGGCAGGTGAAAGTCTCTAATAGAGAGATTAAACAAATTTTGGAGAAGGTAGTCAACCTCAAAAGGAAAGATTGGTCATCCAGATTGGATGAAGCTTTATGGGCATATCGTACTGCATTCAAGACACCATTGGGGATGTTGCCCTTCAAGCTTGTTTATGGGAAACCCTGTCATTTTCCAGTTGAACTTGAACATAAGACATATTGGGCTATTAAGAAATTGAATATGGATTTGAGTGCTGCTGATACCAACCACCTGTTAGAGTTGAATAAGATGGAAGAATTTCGAGCACAAGCTTATAGGAATGCCAAGCTATACTAAGAAAAGATTAAACGATGGCATGACAACAAAATTTTGCCACTGCAATTTGCACCTGGACAACAGTTCCTATTATTCAATTCCAAACTTAAATTATTTTCTAGAAAATTGAAATCTCGTTGGTCTAGTCCATTCGAGATAGTGCATGTTTATCCTTATGGAGCTGTAGAAGTTAAAGAAAACAAAACTAGTTGCAATTTCAAAGTTCCATCATTTTTCAAACAGCTTAATATTTCTTTCTTATTCTATTTTATTCATTTACTTTGCATATAATTCTTTGTTTCGTTTCTTCAATAAGTTTATTTACTTGTTATTTTCTTTTGCTACAGCCCATTCACTACATTAGTTAATTTTAATTTACTAATTTTTCTATTATTTTTCTTTTCCCACTTAATTTTTCTTTTGTCTGTGTCAGGGCACATTCTCAGGTTAATCTTAGCCACCATGTCACCGCTAAATTTTCTCTCACGTTATACCCTAGTCATTTCATTTTTTTCTAACCTTATTTTAGTTTCATTATCTTCAACTTCCTCTACTTTTACTCCATTAAAACTATAAAGGTCTCACCTTTCTTATTTTTCCAGTCATTATTGTCTCTACAATGGCTCGCCAAGCACTCTCCTCTTCCACCTTTGTGTCTCTACGAACATTTTTAGCAAAACCGTGGAGGAAAAGTATACCCAAAACATATCAAAGTGGCCATTTTTTCTGGAAAAAGGTTTCATTTTTCAAGATGCTCCATTTATGAGTTACTGTAAAGTTATCTCTTTTGTAATGTAGAAACATGAATGACAAATCTAAAGTCTCCAACCCGATAACATTCTCACCAAGGTAGTGAAAGATTTTTATGCTCATCTAACCTCTCTGGACAATGATTTATATATATGCACGATGTCTCGATGATGTTCAATGAAAACTCCATTAATGCATAATATGGGTTATCTGTCAGCCCTGATGAACACGCCTAATTTGTCAAGACTATGACCATTGAAGGACTCCAACAAGTATTGACAGTTTTATGTATCGAGGGGATGAAGTGGATGGTTTCTAGAAATGATTGTTATACTATTGATCGTGAATCATTGAAGCCTTACAGCAGAGTCTAGTATCATTTCCTTAAAATTCGTCTCATCCCTTCTACTCATAACTCAACTATTTCAAAAGAATGCCTGTTATTCTTGCGCTCGATTATGACGGGAAAAAAGATCAATGTTGGAAGCAGTATTGTTAGAAAAGTCCACTGCTGCTCTTAGAAGAAGACAGATAATTTAAATTTTCCATCCTTCATTATAGCATTTTGTTAGTGAGTGAATGTTCCTAATCAAACGAATAAAGACACAATCCCTAGCAAAGGAGCCATCACAAAGCAACTCGCCCTACGATTTTCTGGGGAGGAAATGATAATGCATCTGGGATCCACATCCACATCTACATCATCACCACCTCTGAATACTGATATTGCTCCATCAACATTTCATAGTAACTTTGACCAAAAAGTGATTGACGTGCTTGAGATGTTGCAGCAACAATTCTGAATACTAGAGAAACACCAACAAAGGCTGACCACTAATTTTGGCCGAGTTCAAGAGGAAATGGCTCTATTTGGGGGTATGTTCGACGAAGAGATAAGGCCATAAAGAAATATCTTCAGAATAACTTTACCCGACCCATGCCTTCATTCCCTATTTTTCCAAAGGAATTGTTGTTTGAGCTAGATGATGATGATCATGACGATGACGAAGAAACCACTGCAGAGAGGAAGACCACAGAAAAAGAAGGAGAAGCGAAGAAAATTGAATTTGTCCATGTTGAGTTTGAGAAGGATGATAATGATTTGACTCAAGCTACTATATCTAAGACATCACCACTATGCTGATCATTACGCCTATGACAGAATAAGAACGTGTAATTCATCAATTGATTGATGATCTCACAAAGTTAGACACTGATGATGAATAATATGTGCCTATTAACCAGCTAAAACGGAAGTGCTACAAGAGAGCTATTGCAAAATCTATTCAAATTGATGTTGGTGAAGTAGAAAGGCAGTAGCACTACAAACGTGCTGCCAAGAAATCCACCCAACCCAAATAGAGTAACATCAATTCTTTCCAAGCTTTTTTTTTTCTTTCTTTCATTTTACACTATATGTTTCATGCATTCATATTTAGTTTTCATGACAATTTTTTTTCTAATTACTAGTTGTTGTTTTGCATTTTGACATATTTCATTGTTCATGCATTGAGGACAATGCATCCCTTAGGTTTGGGGGTGTGTTGTACATAAAGTATACCATAGACAGATGTTTTAATATTCATGCATTTTGTCATTTATTTTTCCAATACATACAAATGCAAAATAACTGTCAAACTATGCTGAGTATATTGATACTGGTGGTGTTCAATGAGGATAATAACTCTTCGACTAATTTAAAAAATTGTGGAAGTTGATTAAGCATGTTTAGGTTAGGATAGTTGTTTTAAAATTGATTCCTAAAAGTAGAATAACTTAAGTATCAATGTAATTAAATCTGTAGTAGGGTTCTTTTAATACATTTAGAATTTCTTGAACCGAAATTCAATAATTTGGTTATAAATGAGAAGGAATACCTTAGGAAATAGTTTTACACTCCAATGTTTGAAACTATTGAGTAGGTCAGTAATGCTTTATTTGCTCCATCGTATTATTGATTAGAAAAACGAGTTCAAATAAAAGTGAGTTATTTTTTTAAAATAATTTAAGGACACTCCACTGTAGTAATATGCTAATTAGCTAAGGAGGTAGTTGTTTACTCCATCCATCTCTTTAGTTAAGAGCCTTAGCTTTATGAGTTAAATGTATTCAAATTGTGGCATGATATACTACCAGGTAATCTAGTGTATGCACCATTGAGATTGTCAAGTAAAGAAACCATGCGACAATGTGAATTTCCTATAGAAAATAATATTTGTGATTAAAATTTTTTAATGACTGAATAAGTGAGAATAGTGAAACTGATTTTAGAGGAAAGATATTCTAAATACATTAGAAGAGGTTTGCTGTAGTCAGGTTTGCATAATTATTAAATTTTATTTTTAGGAAACATTTTTTGCACTTCATTTGCTAAACAAGCCTATAAAACTCGAACAAATTTTTTTGTTAGAAGATTGCTGAGAATGGAGGTATTAAATATACTTCATATAGTTTAACAGTGCAAATGGTAACTATGTGTTTTGGCAAATATTCATGCATTCATGCATACTCATATACATTTTGCTTGAGGACAAGCAGCAATTCAGGTTTGGGGGTCTGATAACTCTTGAAAAGAGTTATATTTCAAGCCTCTAGATTGAATTAATTGTTTCTACTTAAGTAAATATGTTTGCTTTTTTAGATATTTTTAGAATATTGCATAACAAAGCTTGGAATATGCTATACATGTTTTATTTGTTACTTCTACTATTGGGGACGAAAGGTTTTGTGTAACACCCCTAACCCGTATCCTTCGCCAGACTAGGGTTTAGAGGCATTACCGGACATATCAGAACAATTCACATTCATTTCATAATAAACATAGCATCAAAGTTGCACATCATTTTAAAGTCCCTTACGTAGATCGACGAGACCTTAAACATGCTTCAGAAAGGGTCAGGACTAAACCAAACTCCTACAAAATGTCTTTCGAAACTTAAACTTTTTTCAAAGTTACAGAGGTCACACGCCCGTGTGAATAGGCCGTGTGCCTCACACGGCATTAGACACACCTATGTGTCTAGGCCCTAGTGAAACAGAGCATGCATATTAACTTATCCACACGGCCGGAGACACGCTCGTGTGCCTTGGCCATGGTCGAAACTGACTGGGTTACGCGGCTGACCACACGCCCGTGTGTCTAGCCCGTGTACCCTTCGAAATGGCCACACATGCCCATGTGGTAAGGT
Source organism: Gossypium anomalum (assembly GCA_025698475.1). Lineage (NCBI taxonomy): Eukaryota > Viridiplantae > Streptophyta > Magnoliopsida > Malvales > Malvaceae > Gossypium > Gossypium anomalum. The sequence goes on from CM046967.1 coordinate 36,131,671, forward strand.
TGTGTGCCTTACACAACCACTAAACATGCCTGTGTGTTTAGGCTGTGCTTGAGATTGACTTACTTCAAAAGGAGACATTGAAGGACACGGTTAAGACACACGCCTGTGTGCTCAACCGTGTGGGCAAATATAGGCCATTTGCAAGGCCAAATTGCCACCCATTTGGGTCATACCTACAAGTCAAAAATCAAAGCAAATGTGACACCCCTAACTCGTATCCGTCGCCAGATTAGGGTCACGAGGTATTACTGAACAAAAGCACAGTTCCGATCAGTCACACATTAACACAAGTCATGTTCATATATATAAAGCATATGTCTAATTAAATATTAAGCATGACTTTATTAATCATAATACATATGCAAATAATATATTTAACACTTTAATGGTATTTGAATACCTAATAAAAATCAAACATTTTATTTCATATTTCATCAACTAACATCACAAAGCTCAAATATTCATCAATACCATAACTCAAAATATTCATCAAAATAAAAAATTCAAGCATGGGCTTTGTACATTACACTGCAACGATCTCAAAAACGTAAAATTTTTTAAAAATCAATCAAAATCCATACCTTAATTTGAAGCTCAAAATGCCGAACTTAAAACCACAAGCAAAGCTTTCTTTTTCTTTGAGTTTCGACCAAATAATATGAACATGAATGTAATTTTAATACTTTGTTTTATTTAATATATTTTATTACACTTTTTACCTAATAACCTTTAACTTAAAATATAAAACCATTATATATTAAGGAGACTACCGTCCAGCACATTATATCATGGGTAAACTGCAACTTAAATACTTTCACTCATAAAGACACATTCAATTCGGCCTTTTTACAATTAACCATCAAATTTTCATTTTACGCAATTAAGCCCTTTTATTAAATCGGGCACTCAAACGACAAAATTAAATCACAAAAATTTCACAGATATAAATTCACACATAATAAAAACAGAACAATAATTTTAAAATATTTTTTTGACTCGGATTCATGGTCCCGAAACCACTGTTCCGAATAGGGTCTAAATCGGGCTGTTACAACTCCCCCCTTAGGGATTTTCGTCCCCGAAAATCTTACCGGTGAATAGATCTGGATAGCGTTCTTTCATTGTATCCTCTGGCTCCCACGTTGCCTCTTCAACTCCATGTTTATGCCACAGTACTTTCACTAATGAAATTTTCTTGTTTTGTAATACTTTAACTTCGCGAGCCAGAATACGAATCGGTTCTTCCTCATATGTCATTTCAGGCTTAATCTCAATCTCTGACAGATTAATCACATGTGAGGGATCAGATCGATATCTATGAAGCATTGAGACATTAAAGACATTATGAATCTTTTGTAATTCAGGTGGCAACAATAGTCTGTAAGCAACGGGCCCTATACACTCAATAATCTCATACGGCCCAATAAATCTCGGACTCAATTTGCCTTTACGACCGAATCTGAGTATTTTCTTCCACGGTGAGACTTTCAAAAATGCTTTATCCCCGATCTGAAGCTCTATATCTTTTTGTTTCAAGTCCACATACGATTTTTGACAATCTGATGCTGTTTCCAGACTTTCGCGTATCACCTTTACTTTCTGTTCAGTCACTCTAATCAAATCACTGAGTTCAGTCCAATACAATGGTGTACAAAATTTACGGCCGTACAAAGCCTCGTAGGGTGCCATATTGATACTCGATTGAAAGCTATTATTGTATGCAAATTCAATCAGAGTTAAGTATCGTTCCCACGTACCTTCAAACTTGAGAATGCAACATCTCAACATATCCTCAAGTATCTGAATGATTCGTTCAGACTGACCATCTATTTGCGGATGGAAAGCAGTACTGAACTGTAATTTTGTACCTAGAGCATCTTGTATTTTCTTCCAAAATCATGATGTAAACCTCGGATCTCTATCTGAAACAATAAAAATAGGTACTCCGTGTAATCTCACAATCTGAGAAACATACAATTCAACTAGCTTATCAAGCGAGTAATCTGTGTGAACCAAAACAAAATGAGCCGATTTAGTTAATCTATCCACAATAACCTAGATTGCATCTTTCTTGCTTGATGTCAATGGTAAACCACATACAAAATCCATCGTGACTATGTCCCATTTCTGCTTAGGTATCATGATCGGCTAGCAGACTAAGCATTTCGAAACAAAGTCAGAAATGTCTCATTTCATACCATGCCACCAGTAAAGTTGTTTCAGATTATTATACATTTTCGTACTACCCGGGTGAATAGATAACTGACTACTGTGAGCTTCATTCAAAATCATCTGAATTAACTCTAGATTCCTCAGAAAACATATTTAGTTTCTTAACCTTAGACAATCTTCAGCATCAACTCGAAACTCTAAATCAACATTCGAATCACATTGTACCCATTTAGCTAACAAATCATTATCAACTTTCTGAGCATCACAAATTTGTTAAATAAATAACGGTCTTGCTTTTAGCTCTAGTATAATCAAAACATCATCAGACATAGTCATATGCATATTCATTACGTGCAAAGTAAATAGTGATTTTCGGCTTAGAGCATCATCAACAACATTAGCCTTTCTTGGACGGTAATCAATCACAAGCTCGTAGTCTTTTAACAGCTCTAACCATCGACACTGTCACAAATTCAGATCTTTCTAAGTCATCAAATATTTCAGGCTTTTATGATTAGAATAAACATGACATTTCTCACAGAACAGGTAGTGGCACCATATCTTCAATGCAAACACAATAGCTGCCAATTTTAGATCGTGTGTCGGATAGTTCTTTTCATGTGGCTTTAACTGTCTCGAGGCATAAGATATGGCTTTGCCTTCTTGTATCAAAACACAGCCCAAACCATTTAAAGATGCATCATTAAAGATAAGAAATTCTTTACCCGATTCTGGTTGAACTAGCACTGGAGCTTCGGTCAAAAGAGCTTCGAATTGATCAAAACTTTTCTGGCACTTTTTTGACCATTCAAACTTAACATCTTTCTATAATAGCTTTATCATCGGTGTTGCAATCGTAGAGAAACCTTTCACAAACCATCTATAGTAACTAGCAAGTCACAAAAAACTTCAAACTTCAGAAACATTTCTTAGAGGTTTCCGATCAAGTATAGCTGAAATTTTACTTGGATCAACTCGAATACCCGATGCTGATACAACATGACCCAGAAAATTGACTTTACGTAACCAGAATTCGTATTTACTGAACTTTGTAAATAACTATTTATCTCGTATAGTCTATAACACAAGTCTCAAATGTTCGGCATGCTCAGTTTCATCACGGGAATAGATCAATATGTCATCTATAAACACAACCACAAATTGATCTAGATACTATCTGAAGATCCGGTTAATCAAATCCATAAAAATAGCAGGTGCATTAGTGAGTCTGAAAGGCATAACCAAAAACTCATAATGTTCGTACCTCGTTCGAAAAGCAGTCTTTGACACATCAGAGTCTTTAATTCGCAACTGATAGTAGCCAGATCTCAAATCTATCTTTGAAAACACTATAGCTCCTTTCAGCTGATCAAACAGATCGTCAATCCATGGCAATGGATATTATTCTTTATAATTACCTTATTGAGCTGTCTATAGTCGATACATATTCTCATAGTTCCGTCTTTCTTTTTTACAAATAAAACTGGTGCACCCCAGGGAGAGAAACTCAGTCACTCAAAACCTTTATCTGTCAACTCTTGCAACTGAGCTTTCAATTTTTTTAATTCATTAGGCATCATTCTGTACGGAGCTATCGATGTTGGAGTCGTCCCCAGCACTAACTCAATACCAAAATCTACTTCTTGAATAGGTGGGAAACCCAAAAATTCTTCAAGAAACACATCCGGATACTCGTACACAACTGGTAGAGATTCAATCTTTCTTTCAACCACTTTACTATCAAGCGCATATGCAAAGTAAGCTTCACAACCCTTTCTCACATACTTTTGAGCTAACATCGAAGATATCACTACTGGTAAACCATTCAGATCATTAGATTCAATCCAAATAATCGCATCATTTTGGCACCGTAAATCAATAGTCATTCTTTTGCAATTTGCGATAGCATCGTGCAAAGTCAGCCAGTCCATACCCAAAATTATATTGAACTCATCAAATGGCAACAACATCAAATCAATAGGAAAACACAAATCTCGAATCATCAAGGGGCAATTCTTACATACTTTGTCAACCAAAACATATTGGCCCAAGGGGTTTGATACTCTAATCACAAACTCAGTAGACTCAACAGGCAAAGTCTTACTGGATACTAAAGTCTCACACACATAAGAATGAGTCGAACCAAGATAAATCAATGCAATTACACTAGTATCATAGAGAGTGAATGTACCAGTAATAAAATCTAGGGATGAAGCCTTCTCACGTGCGCGTATAGCATAAGCTCTGGCAGGTGCACGAGCTTCAGATCGTACTACTGTGTCTTTAGTTCCTCTCTGACTGCTAGTCACATTACCTGTATTTCTGGGTGGTCTACCTCGAGCTGCAGTATTACCCGATCTCGTACTTTTCACTGTATCTTGCTCGACCAAATCAAGACATTCACAGATGAAGTGATCCATTGATCCACATTTAAAACAGGCTCGATCATACAATCTACAACTGCCGAGATGTCATTCACCACAATGTTTACACTTCGATTGATTTGATTTAACGTTACTAACACTAGCTACTAAGGTAGCTTTCGAATTCGTAGGTGGTCTATCCTGATCACGTTTAGTATAACCCACAGTAGCCTTTGAACAGCTAGAGTCATCCCAGGATCTCTTTGGTGTCGACTGAAAAGACTTACTCAATGATCTCTTACGTGAATCTCTAGTATGAAAGTCATCTTTTCTTTTCTCTTTCTCGAGCCCTTCGGCTTTGCATGCTCGCTTAACCAGTAATATGAACTCTTTTATTTCAAGTATCCCAACAAGCAATTTGATGTCTTTGTTCAACCCGTCTTCGAATCTTTTACACATTATAGCTTCGGTCGAAACACACTCTCGTGCATATCGACTGAGTCTCACGAATTTTCGTCATATTCTGTCACAGTCATGCGACCCTATTTCAATTCCATAAATTCTTTGCGCTTCTGGTCGATAAATCTCTAGCTGATGTATTTCTTATGAAACTCAGTCTGAAAGAACTCCCAGTTCACCCGTTCTTTTAGAACCACCGATAATAGTGTATTCCACCAGTGATATGCGGTGTCTCGTAACTAAGATATGTTACACTTTAAACACTCATCCGGGGTACAAGATAGCTCATCGAACACACAGGTAGTATTATCAAGCTAGAATTCAGCTCGCTCAGCATCATCATCATCAGTAGCTTTGAATTCTTCAGCCCCGTGTTTTCTAATTTTATCAACAGGAGGCTTAAAGAATCACAACGGATCACTCACTTGAGGTATAGCAGGTATCAGAGAAGGATTAGTTGGGGGTGGAGCTTATTGTGTAGTCGGATTAGTCTAGATATACTGAGTAAACCAGTCATTCATCATTTGGTAAAAGGCTTGTTTAGCCTCTCCCTCTTGGTTACTCGAAGTTAGTCGAGAATCAACCGGCGCTGTCCCTTGCGCGGGAGCAGGCGCTATACTCTCGTCATCATCAACTACGGCTCTATCGGGATCCATTTGCTATACGAAAACATATTTTCAAATATCAGAAGTCATCACACTATCACAGTATAAAATATGGCATGTATAGCTAGACTCACACACGCTACATTAGTCCTAGAATCGATACCAATAAAATGTAACACCCTTAACCCGTATCCGTCACTAAATTAGGGTCATGAGGTATTACTAAACAAAAGTACAGTTCTGAACATTCACTGTAACGTCTCAAAATATAGGTACTTATCTTCTGTGTGTGGGGTAACTCAAATGCATGCTTGTCTCATTGATTGAGTGTCCCAGGAAACGCTTGAGAAGTCTTGGGTTCTAGCCTGGGCTTTTGCAAAAACTTTGTTTGTAGGGAATTAACCCTTGACTTTAGTTAGTAGACTTTTAAATTAAGGTGGGTAGAACATTACAAAAAGGGTCTGCTAGCACAGTGGTAAGTGGCGTGTGGAGTGTGCCTTTGGGTCTAGGGTTCGAGGCTTGATGATGCAAAATGAGTATTTATTTTGTTGCTAGTACTGAGGAAGTGTCCTAGGTTGACAGAAATTGAGGTGTTTGAAGAGTTTTTGAATGGGTGGTTGAGGGATTTTAGGAGAATTTTATGGGATTTGAAAGTTGGGGAGGTTGTGCCGAATTTGAACTCTTGTTCAAGAGAGTTTCGGCTGAGGTGGAAAAGAGTTAGAAAGAGTCAAGTGTGGGGGTTTTAGAGGTCTTACAGAATTAAGAGTTCCTTTTGGAAAAATCGGCATTAGCTCCTCTCCTTGCCTTTGGTGCCGAATTTGACTATGGCCTTTTTATTGTTATGGCCGATTAGTGCTTTTTTTTTGGGTCTTTCTCTCTTTTCTGCTTTGCGGTTTTATGCTCCCTTTCTGTCCTCTTTTTCTTTTGGTTATTGACTTCTTTTCTCTTTGTTTCATTTGTTTGTTTCTTCTTTTCGTGACCGATTTCTGTTGTCTTCCTCCTCAACACTCTCGGTTTGGATTCCACCTTCTCTCTCCCACAGTCGATTGCAGTCTCTAGGCCGATTACCTTGTCTCTTCTCCTCTCTTTTTCTTTCACTTCTCTGCGCTCTCTCAATTCTTTCCCTTCTCACTAGTGGGTGGTCGAGTACTAATTGGTAAGCCTCTGTTTGTCTCTATTCTTTCGGTTTTTCTCTTTTTCTCCCTAAATGCCGATTCTTATATTTTTCTCTCTTGGTCATAGTGTTCTTTTGGGTTTTAGTACTACTCGAGGAGTGAAGGAGTTCGCTAGTATTTCAAAAATGATCAGAATCTTCCTCTCATCTCTCGTTTGAAGGTAATGCTATTCGTTGGTATTTTATTGAACTGAGATATTTTGGCTTGGGATCCTTCAGTCTTGGCCGAATGTTCTTTCCATTATTTTGGGTCTGCATTTTCTATGGGTTGGTATGCATTGTTCAACCCTTGTGTATAAGAAAATTGAATAATAGATCCGCTTATCATGTAGATAATCATCAAGGAGTCTGCTATCAACTTTAGTCAGCGATCTAAGCGGGGTATAACCTTGCTCATTCAAGCAAGGAGATAGTAAGTAATCTTTTGATAAAGTTTCGGTTAGGGTTTCTTTCAACTTGTATGTTAGGTTTGTAACTGAAGCTTCTGTTGTAATAGGTTGGAGTGCACATGGGCTAATTCGCTCGTTTTCGCAACTAGGTGTGTAATCACACTATAATAGCTGTTAATTGGCAAAAGCTGAAAAACTTGTCTATAGATGCTATACGAGCATGAGCTCGCTCGTGTGGTGATTCGAACGTATAAAACGTGGCGTTTGACAGCTGAGGCCACCATAAGCGATTTCATGGGCTTAGGCCGGTTTGGGCCACGTTGGGTCGAAATAGGCCGTGTGGGCCCCACATGGGGAAGCCACACGGATGTGAGGGCATTAATGGGCCTGGCTGTGTAGTTTGTACGGCCAAGGCTATTTTTGGGCTTGTTCGGCCACACGGGCATATGGGCCCACATGTGCCGTATTATGGGCTTTGGGCCTATTTTTACTATTTGACCGTTAAAGTTGCACGGGTCACCTGAGATGACTGTGGACCTACTGTTGGGTTGGTAAGTACACATAGACCCTATACTGTTGAAATGACTATTATACCTCTAAGAGGTAAAATGATTGATATACCCCTATGATATGTTTGACTGTATTTGAGCATGACATTTTTGCATTCACGTATTTTATTATGACATGACATGTTGCATGGGGTTGGGTTTGATATATTTGGAGGAAGTGTACTGTACTAGCAACTCTACTGCAAATACTGTTTAGTGCCGCAATCGGTGCTATTTTTGGAGTGTAGGGATGGGTGGGCCGAATTTATCCCCACATAGAGTGTAGGGCTGGACGAAGTGGAGTGTAGAGGATGGATGGGTTGGACTTTATTTGCATTATCGATCATCGATCTTCAGAATGGGTTAAAGCCCATCACGATCTTCGAACTATCATCAAAAGCGGGCTTAGGCCCAAACTGTATTTGCCTACTGATTGACTGATTATTGAAAAGGGAATGCACCCTTAGTTTTCCATAAACTCACCATTCTGCTCTCCTGTGTAGGTAATCCCAAGCTGGGTCGATGCTGCGAGGGACTCGATGGAGGCCACACAACTGCTTTTGCTGTTGTTTTAAACTTTTAATCTTTAAGCTATTTAATTTGGGTGTTTGCTATGTAATAGGGCCTTTTTAAATTTTTATTTTAATTTGGGGTTTACTTATTTTGACTTATATCTGCTAGTAGTAGGATGCAAATTTTCAAAAAGATAGATGTTTTCAAAACACCACGCCATTACAATGTCTTTTAAAAGCTTCCGCTACAGATAATGCCTTTAATGTGTAACAACAACCTAAAATGATTAAATCTACTTGAGTTTTTATTAACAAACAAGGCACTTAAAGGTTTTGTCAAAGATCACTATGAGGGTTTAATATAGTACAAACTTTTCGAGCAGAACGTTTCTTTTCAAAACACACTTCAATGTGACATCGCAGATTTAGCCATAACGTCTAGGCCGGGTTTGGGGTGTTACATTTATTGGTGTATCAGAGCCAGGTTGCAAAACTTGGCTGTGGAATTGGGTTTTTCTTTAAAACTTAAAACTTTGAAAAATAACTGTTTCAAATGGTTGAAAAGTATTTTTGAAGTGTTATTTCTGAATGTGTGGTCCATCGAGTCTCCAGCGCTGTTTCTGTAAGGTCTCTAAAACTATTATTTTTTTAATACTGAAACTACTGTTGGTAATAGACTGTACTGAAATACTCTGTTTAGCGTAAACTAAAATTGTAGTGAAACTACGATCTGCGAAAATAAAACCCTGGATTATTGATAATATTTTTCATAAAATATCTGATAATAAACCTTGGAACTGAAAAAAATTGAGGCATAAAACTGTTAATACAGATAATATGCAAATTGATAATGAGCACCAGATGTACTCGTGGAAGGGGTTCAAGAGGCCTCGGCAGAGGCCGTGGAGGTGCTCAGGCTGGGTCTTTAGCATCGGGTCATATGTCTAATAATGAAGCTAGGGAGGCACCGACTTCACCTGTAACTGAAACTGGGTCACACGATCATGCAACTAGGGATGATGCACTATCCCAAGCTATGTTACAAATTTTGGAAATGGTCGTTGGGCCTAATACTGGTACTATAGGCTGTGGGTCGGTGACGGAACGACTCAGGTTTAATGGGGCTGAGATCTTTAGAGGTATTGCTGGAGTTGCCCCTAATGTGGCTGAATATTGGATTGAGGCTACAGAGAGGATCATGGATGACCTTGACTGCACCCAGAGCAGAAACTAAAAGGTGCAGTGTCATTTTTACGAGATGAAGCCTATCAGTGGTGGCTTACAGTGAAAGAGGGTACTTAGCCCGAACAGTTGACTTGAAAATTTTTGAAAACTGCATTCTAAGGGAAAAATGTGGGTGCTAGTTATGTGGATGCTCAGAGGAGGGAGTTTCTAAATTTGACTCAAGGAGATAAATTAGTAACTGAGTATGAGTCTGAGTTTTTACGACTTAGCTGCTATGCGCGTGGGATGGTGGCAACTGAGCATGAGCGCTATGTTCATTTCGTGGACAGCCTCAGAGATAATCTACAATTTCTGATAGCTCCATAGAGGGAGCGAGATTTTACTGTGTTGGTGGAAAAGGCGAAGATCGCCGATGATGTGAAGTGCGTTGAGTGCCAGAATCGTGAGAAGGACAAGAGAAGGAGCAAGAGGGTTTGAGAGCCCTCAAGTTCAGCTGTAGAGCCTAGAAAGAAGGCCAGATTTGATGGGCAGGCCAGAGTTGGGGCCCTTGTTATTGCTACTGGACCGCAGCCTTGTGCTGATTGTGGGAGACACCATCAGGGCGAGTGCTGGAAAAGGTTAGGGGCATGTTTAAGGTGCGGATCTATTGAGCATTGTATCAGATATTATCCACGGAGGCCCGATCAGATGGAAGCTACTGGTATGGGTATGGTTCAGCCACAGAAAGGTGTTCAGCAACCATCGAGAGGCCATGGTTAGGCCAGAGGTGGAAATGGTATGGGTCATGGACGAAGAGTACCAGGCAGAGGTGCTAGTCATGATGAGACGAGGCAGTCGACACTGGTTTGTGTCATACATCATCGAGAGGATGGAGATGCCCCAGATGTTATTACGGGTACGTTCTTTATTCATAATGTACCTTATATTGCATTGATTGATGTTGGATCCACGCACTCTTATATAGCATGTACTGTATCTAAGACTTTGGGTGTGATGGTTGAAAAAACTACGAGTGAGGTTACTGTGTTAAGTCCATTAGGGCAGTCAGTGAGAGTGAATAGCCTGTTTAAGGATGCACCCTTGGATGTTCAAGGAGTGATCTTTTTGGCAGATTTAATGGAACTTCCTTTTGGGGAATTCGACTTAATACTGGGCATGGACTGGCTGGTTAAGCATCAAGTGAACTTGGATTGTGCTACTAAATGAGTGATATTGAAAACTCCAGGTGGTGACGAGGTGGTTGTGATTGGGGAGCATCAAAATTATCTCTCAAATGTGATTTTTGCACTTAGAGCTGAGAAGTTGGTTCCCAAGGGGTGTGAGGCGTATTTAGCCTCCATTGGAGTTTTTGATCTTGAGGTTTCTTCTGTCAACGATATCAGAACGGTTAAGGATTTTCCTGATGTTTTTCCCGATGAACTGCCTGGGTTACCTCCTAACCGTGAAGTTGAGTTTGGGATAAAGCTCTTGCCTGGTACAGCTCCGGTGTCTATTTCCCTTTATAGAATGGCATCGAAGGAGCTTGTGGAGCTTAAAGTTCAGATTCAAGAGTTACTAGACCGAGGGTTCATCTGTCCTAGTGTGTCTCCGTGGGGAGCACCAGTTTTATTTGTGAAAAAGAAGGATGGAACCATGGGTATGTGTATCGATTACCGGTAACTAAACAAATTGACTATTAAGAACAAGTACCCCCTACTGAGGATAGGCGATCTATTCGGCCAGTTTCGAGGAGCTTCAGTCTTTTCTAAGATTGATCGCTAACAGGGTACCATCAACTGAGAGTCAAGGAGACTGATGTTTACAAGACAACATTTAAGACTCGTTATGGTCATTACGAGTTCCTAGTGATGCCATTTGGACTGACGAATGCACCAGCAGCTTTTATGGATCTGATAAACCGAGTGTTTCAGCCCTATCTGGATCGGTTCGTAGTGGTGCTTATAGATGATATTCTGGTGTGTATACGAGAACTAAAGATGAACATGATGCACATCTCCAAATTGTTCTGCAGATTCTGAAGGAGAAACAATTGTATGCTAAATTCAGCAAGTGTGAATTTTGGCTACGTGAGGTAACTTTTTTGGGACATGTGGTGTCTGCTGAGGGGATTAGGGTTGATCCTCGAAAAATTGAAGCTGTTCTAGATTGGAAGCAGCCTAAGTCGGTATCTGAGATTCAAAGTTTTTTGGTTCTAGCAGGGTATTATAGACCGTTTGTTGAGGGATTTTCGTTGATTGTTGCGCCTCTGAGTAAGTTGTTGCGTAAAGGTGTACCGTTTAACTGGACTGATAAGTAGCAAGAAAGTTTTGAAAGGCTTAAGAAGGTTCTGGCTGAGGTCCCTGTCTTGATTCAGCCAGAGTCTGGCAAAGAATTCACTGTCTACAGCAATACATCACATGTTGGTTTAGAATGCATGCTGATGCAAGAAGGTAAAGTAGTGGCATATGCGTCTCGTCAGCTTAAGACGCATAAGGCGAACTATCCGACACATGACTTGGAGTTGGCTGCGGTGGTATTCGCACTAAAAATTTAGAGGCATTATTTGTACGGTGAGAAGTGTATCATTTACACGGATCACAAGAGCCTCAAGTATCTCCTCATCCAGAATGAGCTAAACCTTAGGCAGCGTAGATAGATTGAGTTGCTTAAAGATTATGACTGTTTGATTAAATACCATCCTGGTAAAGTTAATGTAGTTGCCGATGCTTTGAGCCGTAGGGTTGTGACTGAGCTGAGGGCAATGTTTGCTCGTCTTAGCTTATTCGATGATGGGAGCCTGTTGGCTGAACTTTAGCTCAAGCTGACGTGGACTAAATGAATTAAGGGTAAACAGTTGGAGGATGAGTTACTGGGTCCTCGATTTTGACAGATTGAGAGTGGGGAAACATTAGATTTTGGATTGAATAGTGAGGGAGTACTTTGTTTCCGTGGGAGAGTTTGTGTACCAAAGGATACTAATCTGAGGCAGTCTATACTGCAAGAGGCGCATAGTAGTCATTATGCTATGCATCCTGGCAGGAATAAGATGTACCAAGATCTTCGTGAGTTATATTGGTGGCTAGGTCTTAAGCGTGAAGTTACTAATTTCGTGGGTAAATGCCTTACTCGTCAGGAGGTTAAGGTTGAACACCAGTTAACTTCAGGATTGCTTTAGCTAGTTAAGATTCTAATGTGGAAGTGGGAGAGGGTGACCATGGATTTCGTTAGTGGGATGCCTTTAACGCCTATAAGAAGGATTCAATATGGGTCATCGTGGATCGATTGACCAAGTCTACCTATTTCATACCTGTTCGTACTGATTACTCGTTATAGAAGCTGGCTAAGCTGTATGTGTCTGAAATAGTGAGACTCCATGGAGTACCAGTTTCTATAATATCTGATAGAGATCCTCGTTCCACATCTCAGTTCTGGAAGAAGTTACACGAGGCATTGGGTACAAGGTTGAACTTCAGTACTGCATTCCATCCTCAGACAGACGGTCAGTTAGAGAGGGTGATTTAGATACCGGAGGACATGTTAAGGAGTTGTGTGATTGACTTTAGGGGCAGTTGGGAGGATTACCTGTCGTTGGCAGAGTTTGCGTATAACAATAGCTACCAGTCTAGCATACAGATGGCACCTTACGAGGCATTATATGGTCGTAGTTGTCGTACTCCTACGTGTTGGACTGAGTTAGGCGAGCGGCGTATTCTGGGCCCTGAATTAATTTCTGATACTGAGGATAAAGTTAGATTGATTCGGGATCGACTGAAGGCAGCATCTGACAGACAGAAGTCATTTGCGGATTTGAAGCGTAAGGAGATTGAGTATTCTATGGGGGACTTCGTGCTTCTCAAGGTCTCGCCATGGAAGAAGGTACTGAGGTTTGGTTGGAAGGGCAAGTTAAGCCCTAGGTTCATTGGGTCTTACCGTATATTGAAGCGTGTGGGACTTGTTGCCTATCAGCTTGAGTTACCTCCAGAGTTGAACTAGATTCATGATGTGTTCCATGTCTCTATACTGAGGCAATATCACTCTTATCCGACACATATCGTCTTGACTGAGGAGATTGAGGTTAGGCCAGATCTGACTTTTGAGGAAGAGCCAGTTTAGATTTTAGACCGAGATGTGAAGGTTTTGAGGAGGAAGTCTGTTCGACTGGTTAAGGTGCTATGGCGCAATCACAGTTCTGAGGAAGCCACGTGGGAATCTGAAGAGGCGATGCGACAACAATACCCTTATTTGTTTTGATTAGGTAAATTTTGAGGCCAAAATTTTCTTTTAGGGGGTAGAGTTGTAACGCCCCAAAATATAGGTACTTATCTTCTGTGTGTGGTGTAACTCAAACGCATGCTTCTCTTATTGATTGAGTGTCCCGAGAAGCGCCTGAGAAGTCTTGGATTCTAGCTTGGGCTTTTGTAAAAACTTTGTTTGTAGGGAATTAAACCTTGCCTTTAGTTAGTCGACTTTTAAATTAAGGTGGGTAGAACATGACAAAAAGGGTTTGCTAGCATAGTGGTAAGTGGCGTGTGGAGTGTGCCTTAGGGTCTGGGGTTCGAGGCTTGGTGATGCAAAAGGAGTATTTATTTTGTTACAAGTGCTGAGGAAGTGTCCTAGGTTGACCAAAATTAAGGTGTTTGAAGAGTGTTTGAATAGGCGGCTGAGGAGATAATGGAGGTGGGATTTTAGGAGAATTTTGTGGGATTTGAAAGTGGGGGAGGTTGTGCCGAATTTGAACTCTTGTTCAAGAGAGCTTCGGCTGAGGTGGAAAAGGGTTGGGAAGAGTCAAGTGTTGGGGTTTTAGAGGTCTTGCCAAATTAGGAGTTCCTTTTGGCAAAATCAGCAGTAGCTTCTCTCCTTGCATTTGGTGCCGAATTTGACTATTTTTCGGTTTGGCCTTTTTGTTGTTGTGGCTGCATAGTGCTTATTTTTTCGGGTCTTTCTCTCTTTTGTGCTTTGTGGTTTTATGCTTCCTTTCTGACCTCTTTTTCTTTTGGTTATTGACTTCTTTTCCCTCTTTCTCATTTGTTTGTTTCGTCTCTTCGTGATCGATTGCTGCTGTCTTCCCCCTCAACACTTTTGGTTTGGATTCCACCTTCTCCCTCCCACAGTTGATTGTAGTCTCTAGGCCGATTACCTTATCTCTTTTCCTCTCTTTTTCTTTCGCTTCTCTGCTCTCTCTTAATTCTTTCCCTTCTCATAAGTGGGTGGTCGAATACTGATTGGTAAGTCTCTATTTGTCTCTGTTCTTTCGACTTTTCTCTTCTTCTCCTTGAATACCGATACTTATCTTTTTCTCTCTTCGTCATAGTGTTCTTTCGGGTTTTAGTAATACTCAAGAAGTGAAAAAGTTTTCTAGTATTTCAGAAATGATCGAAATCTTCCTCTTCTCTCTCCTTCGAAGGTAATGCTGTTCGTTGGTATTTTATTGAACTGAGGCATTTTGGCTTGGGATCCTTCGGTCTTGGCCGAATGTTTTTTTCCATTATTTTGGGTCTGCATTTTCTATGGGTTGGTATGCGTTGTTCAACCCTTGTGTATAGGAAACTTGAATAATAGATCCGCTTATCATGCAGATAATCATCAAGGAGTCTGTTATCAACTTTAGTTAGCAATCTAAGCGGGCTATAACCTCTCTCATTCAAGCAAGGCGATAGTAAGTAATCTTTTGATAAAGTTTCGCTTAGGGTTTCTTTTAACTTGTGTGTTAGGTTTGTAACCGAAGCTTCTATTGTAATAGGTTGGAGTGCACATGGGCTAATTCACTCGTTTTCACAACCAGGTGTGTAATCACACTGTAATAGCTGTTAATCAGCAAAAGTCGGAAAGCTTGTCTATGGACGCTATACGAGCGTGTGCTCGCTCGTGTGGTGATCCGAACGCATAAAATGTGGCGTGTGACAGTTGAGGCCACCATGAGCGATTTCATGGGCTTAGGCCGGTTTAGGCCACGTTGGGCCGAAATGGGCCGTGTGGACCCTACGGGCTCGTGGGCCCCACATGGGGAAACCACACGGATGTGTGGGGGTTAAGGGGCTAGGCTGTGTAGTTCGCACGGCCAAGGCTATTTTTGGGCTTGTTGGACCACACGGGCGTATAGGCCCACGTGAGCCGTATTATGGGTTTTTGGCCCATTTTCACTATTTGACCGTTAAGGTTGCATGGGTCGCCCGAGGCGACTGTAGACTTATTGTTGGATCGATAAGTACACACAGACCCTATACTGTTGAAATGACTGTTATGCCCCTAAGAGGTAAAATGACTGATATACCCCAATGATATGTTTGACTGTATTTGAGCATGACATTTTTGCATTCACGTATTATATTATGACATGACATGTTGCATGGGGTTGGGTTTGATATATTTGGAGGAAGTGTACTATACTGGCAGCTTTGCTGCAAATACTGTTTAGTGCCGTAACCAGTGTTGTTTTTGGAGTGTAGGGATGGGTGGGTCGATTTTATCCCCACATGAAGTGTAGTGCTGGACGGAGTGGAGTGTAGAGGATGGATGGGTAGGACTTCTGTTTGCATTACTGATACTGATACTGTAATGGGTTAAGGCCTACATTGATACTAGACTGTCACTGAAACGGGTTTAGGCCCAAACTGTATTTGCCTACTGATTGACTGATTACTGAAAAGGGAATACACACTTAGTTTTCCATAAACTCACCATTTTGCTCTCCTATGCAGGTAATCCCCAGGTGGGTCGATGCTGCAATTGGCTCGATGGAGGCCATACAACTACTTTTACTACTATTTTAAACTTTTAATCTTTAAGCTATTTAATTTTGGGTGTTTACTATGTAATAGGGCCTCTTTAAATTTTTATTTTAATTTAGGGTTTACTTATTTTGATTTATATCTGCTAGTAGTAGGATGCAAATTTTCAAAAAGATAGATGTTTTCAAAACACCACGCCATTACAATTTCTTTTAAAAGCTTTCGCTGCAGATAATGCCTTTAATGTGTCACAACAACCTAAAATGATTAAATCTACTTGAGTTTTTATTAACAAACAAGGCACTTAAAGGTTTTGTCAAAGATCACTACGAGGGTTTAATATAGTACGGACTTTTCGAGCAGAACGTCGCTTTTCAAAACACACTTCAATGTGACATTGCAGATTCGGCCATAACGTCTAGGCCGGGTTTGGGGTGTTACGTTTACACATTAACACAAGTCATGTTCATATATATAAAGCATCTGTCTAATTAAATATTAAGCATGATTTTATTAATCATAATACATCTACAAATCATATATTTAACACTTTAATGGTATTCAAATACCTAATAAAAATCAAACATTTTATTTCATATTTCTTTACATGCACATATTAAATCAAATAGATCAATTCACATGGCATTTTGTCTGTTAGCATATACGGCATTAACAACTTCACCAAATGATCATATATATTTCATGAAACAATAGAAACCTTATGCACATTTAACCACATCAAATTTGGACCATTTTCGAACATTAATACTTAAACATATGAAGCCTAATTCACATACTAAATATTATACCCAAATCATCAAATTATAATTAACCATTTTAGAGCACAAGTAACAACTTAGAGTGCATGCAATACGCATGCTAATTATCATGCCTAAAATGCATATACACAGCCAAACTGTTTATTTTATATCCGGTCATCCAGTTTATTTTCCATATAATATTTAAATTATGTACATTCTTTGCCATTCTAAACTGAATCTAAATAGCCAAATACTAAAGCCAAACATACAACTACTTATATATACCACATTATGTAATCAAACATTATATAAGCAATTCGACCCTTCATGCAGAATTACCGAAAATCATGACATAGGCATATGTTTTTATTTACCTATCATCAACTGAATATAAAAGCTCATCAATTGCCAATTCTAAACCAATATGCATACGAATTACACATTAAAATATAGGTCAATAATAAACCTCAACCAGAGCACATCATTCAACCATGTTTACTTCACTTAAACCAAATTCATATATCTAAACAGCACCTTCATATATACCATGAAATAATATATATATCAAACCGGTACATCAAATACTTAAATATATAAGTGCAAGTACCAAATCATCAATCAAACATATTCATTACCTAAATTCAACATTTAGCCGAATATTCTTGTCAACCAAATTAAACTATTACTATCAATACAAGTTATAACCGAATCATTTTAACCAAGAGTAACATAACAAGCATAATTCATACCTATGTATATACCATGGCCGATTTATTCAAACCACATCCAAAATCACCGACCATTTTCCATACATATATCACATATAAACTTAACTAAAGTTTCATATACTCACATCACATATTAGCCATTTTCACGTGGCTTAATATATACATACTTCAAACTTAACCAAATACAATCTAGCCTATACATGCCATAGGTTCGAGTTTAAACTTATAAAATACCAAAAATAGTTGATAGTGTGATGGGCTTTGCTAGCGATCCTCGAGCTCGTAACTAAATTCCAAAATCTATAAAACAGAGGCAAACATAAACATACATAGTAAGCTATTATAGCTTAGTAAGTTATAAGAAAATAATCAACTCATTTAAACCAAACCAAACTATACTATCATAATCACATTAAATCACAAACTTACGATTTCATGTATATCATATACTTTCACATATAAACTTATTCATGGTCGAATGTACATATATATATTAACAAAGTATCTTTCAATTTCAAAGCCAAAATATAATTATAGCCAAGTACATTTACACACATATACATATACTCATTAATCAAATATAACATTACATGCATATACATAGCATATGGCCGAATATACTTCACAACTGCATATATGTTCACATTAGTAACTTATATAATTTCCATCACATATCTAATGGTCAACTTACCTTATTTTCAAATAGGAAATCAACTAACTCATACCTGATCATTTTACTCATTTTACACATTCGATCACAACTTATCGTTGCCGGATGAACCATTCGAAATTGGATAGGACATTCGGATAATCACATATATCGTACAATGCTAATGTCCCAGACGTGGTCTTACATGTAATCACATATCGATGCCACTGTCCCAAACAAGGTCTTACTCACACACATATGTCGGAGTCACATATCGATGCCAACGTATAAAACATGGTCTTACTCTCACACATATATCGATGCCATGGTCTTACTCGTACATCACATATCATAATCCTATGTCATGACATATGTATCCTAGCTATTCCTAAGGTTCATACGGGGCTTTTAGATGTCGTAACTCGGTCGAAACGAACTTGTAAACATAGCTCCCAAGCTTATACATATTCGGCTAACAACATATATACTACACATAATTCATTTCAGCTTATAAAGTTCGTATTTATTTAAAATAAACAACATCTAGTTGCTTATAAACTTACCTCGGACGATGAAAATCAGAACGGAACAGCTAATCGACAACTTTAGTTTTCCCCCAATTCAAATCCAATTTCTTTGGTTCTTGATCTAAACATATTCAAATTAAACTCCTTCAAACATATTTTCACTTATTTTAGTCCAAAAACACATAAATGAGAAAATTACCATTTTACCCTAACATTTTCACTTTTTACAATTTAGTCCCTATTGTACAAAACACAAAATATGCAAAATTGCAATATATCATGCTTAGGCCGAATATTCATCTTCCTCATACAAGTCCACACATTTTATTTATTTCATATTTTAGTCCCTCAATTTATTATTTTTACAATTTAGTCCTAATTACTCAAAATCATCAAAAATTCCAATCCAAAACATGTTAATCCAAAACATATCTTTCATATTTCATCATATACTTAAATATATTTCATGAAACAATAGAAACCTTATGCACATTTAACGACATCAAATTTGGACCATTTTCAAACATTAATACTTAAACATATCAAGCCTAATTCACGTACTAAATACTATACCCAAATCATCAAATTATAATTAACCTTTTTAGAGCACAAGTAACGACTTAGAGTGCACTCAATACACATGCTAATTATCATGCCTAAAATGCATATACAAAACCAAACTATTTATTTTATATTCGGTCATCCAGTTTATCTTCCATATAACAATTAAATTATGTACATTATTTGCCATTCTAAATTGAATCTAAATAGTCAAATAGTAAAGCCAAACATACAACTACTTATGTATATACCACATTATGTAATCAAACATTATATAAGCAATTCGACCCTTCATGCGGAATCACAGGAAATCATGACATAGTATGTTTTTATTTACCTATCATCAACTGAATATAAAAGCTCATCAAATGCCAATTCTAAAACAATATGTATACGAATTATACATTAAAATATAGGTCAATAATAAACCTCAACCAAAACACATCATTCAACCATGTTTACTTCACTTAAACCAAATTCATATATCTAAACACCACCTTCATATATACCATGAAATAATATATATGATCATTTGGTGAAGTTGTTAATGCCGTATATGCTAATGGACAAAATGCCATGTGAATTGATTTATTTGATTTAATATGTGCATGTAAAGAAATATAAAATAAAATGTTTGATTTTTATTAGGTATTCGAATACCATTAAAGTGTTAAATATATGATTTGTATATGTATTATGATTAATAAAATCATGCTTAATATTTAATTAGACATATGCTTTATATATATGAACATGACTTGTGTTAAAGTGTGAATGTTCGGAACTATGCTTTTGTTCAGTAATACCTCGTGACCCTAATCCGGTGAATGACACGTGTTAGGGGTGTTACAGCAAAATTGCACCATAATTTCAATCAATTTCAATCACAAAACATACATCCTTCATTTCATATAGCCTCTTACCAAATTGAGCATTCCTTACTAAGCTATTTAAGCTCATCAAAATATACCATTTTTGAACACAAAAACATATACCAAAATTTATTCATAATCACATCCATAATCAAACCATATCACATGGCTAGATATACACATTACAAAACATATTCTAATACTTCCAGCCTATACATGCCATACTTCAATATACACATTTTCAAAAGGTACCAAAATAAAGTTCGATAGTGTGGTGATGATCCTCGATGATCCTCGAGCTCCCAGTAGCTTCAATATCTATAAAATAGTTGAAAACGCACACAAATTAAGCTTTCAAAAGCTTAGTAAGCCATATACAAATAAACTTATCACCAATCATAACTATAAACAAATTATTTGTATGAATCATGGCATAACTCAATGTCAAGTTAATAATTCTCAATTAGCTCAAATAGTCATAACCATTTGCTCATATGTACATCACATTTCCACATAGTACAAACATATTTCATATGTTCATACATATATACATATGCTTACCTTTCATTCTCAATCTTAACATACAATTCAAACGTACCTAAATCGAATACATGTTCTCATAATCATTCATTTTCCCGGAATGCCTGTTGAACCGTTTGGAGTCAATAAGGATACTCGGATAGCTTGAAAATCTCGTACAATGCCAACGTCCCAGATGTGGTCTTACATGTAATCAAATATCGATGCCACTGTCCTAGATAGGGTCTTACACGAAATCAAATACGATGTCGATGTCCCAGACATGGTCTTACATGTAATTCATAAGTCGATGCCGACGTCCCAGACGTGGTCTTACATGAAAACACATATCGGATCCTATGTCATGACATATGTATCCTAACTATTCTTATGGTTCGTACGAGACTTATTAGATGTCGAAACTTTGTAGATACTTTCTCGGATATCTTATATTCAACTCATATAATCATCCATCATTTTTCAAGAGCATATAAACAATAATAATTCAATTCAAAATAGATTTATTTGTATATCGACTTACCTCGTGCAAATTCGAATGAACTGAATCGACTACTCATCGACTTTCTACTTTCCCCGATCCAAATTCGTTTTCTTTGGTTTTTGATCTATATAATTTCAAATTTAAATCTTTTATTCAACAAATCATTCAATTCAATCTATGAATACATATTTAGGGCATTTTGCAAATTAGCCCTCACATTTTCACATTTTAACCCTTTAGTCCTTAATTCATAAAATCGCAAATTACACCAAATTTCTATATACACATGCTTAGCCGAATTTTCATGGATTCAGATAAGCCCACATATTTTATTTATTTCATATTTTAATCCCTCAATTTATCATTTTCATAATTTAGTCCAAATTACTCAAATTCATCAAAAATTCCAATAAATCTAACACATATCTTTCATTTTTCATCAACTAACATCACAAAACTCACAAAAGCATCAATGGAATAATTCAAAATCATCATCAAATTTAGAAATTGAGACATGGGCTTGATAAAATACAAAGCAACGATTACAAAAACGTAGAAATTATCAAAAACTGAACAAAACTCATACCTTAATCAAAGAAGACAAAGGCTGAACCCTAAATAGTTTGTTTTCTTTTCTTTTTCTTCTATTTTTGCTTGATGAGCAAAGAAATAATGAATATGATGGCTTTTGTTTTAATTATTATAAGTGTATTTACATGTTTACTTATTTAACCTTTGTTTAAACATAAAATAAACACATAATGTATGGTCATTTATGTCCATTAACCTTGTCAATGGCATAATAACAACATAAGGACCTTTGCTTTAGAAAGCCATATCAAGTACACACCTTTACAATATAGAAAGCCACTTTTGCATTTTCTACGATTAGGTCCTTTTTGCAAATTAAGCACACAAATGATAAAATTTTCATACGAAATTTTCACACATACTAATTCACATATAATAAGCATGAGAAATAATATTAAAATATTTTTAACTCAGATTTGTGGTCTGAAACCACTATTTTGACTAGGGTCTAAACCGGGCTATTACGACTCTCCCCTCTAAGGGATTTTCGTCCCCGAAAATCTTACCATTGAACAGATTTGGATATTACTATCTCATAGCATCTACAGGCTCCCACGTAGCCTTTTCAACACCATGTCGATGCCACATTACTTTAACTAACGAAATTTTCTTGTTTCTCAATTCTTTAACCTGGCGAGCCAAAACACGGGTCGATTCTTCTTCATAGGTCATATCAGACTGAACCTCAATCTCAGATAGAGAAATCACATGCGAGGGATCAGATTTGTATCATCGAAGCATCGATATGTGAAACACATTGTGAATATTTTCTAACTCAGGTGGTAACAATAATCGATAAGCAACCTGCCCTATACACTCGATAATCTCATAAGGTCCGATGAACCTCAGACTCAATTTGCCTTTTTTGCCAAATCAGAGTACTTTCTTCCACGGAGATACTTTCAAAAACACTTTGTCGCCAATCTCAAATTCAATATCTTTTTATTTCAAATCTGTATATGATTTCTGACTATCGAAAGTTACTTTCAGACTATCTCGGATTGTTTTTACTTTCTGTTTAGTCTCTTTTCTCAAGTCTATCCCATATATCTTATTCTCACTGAGCTCTGACCAATACAATGGTGTGCGACATTTTTTACCATATAGGGCTTCGTATGGTGCCATTTTAATGCTCGATTAAAAACTATTATTATAAGCAAATTCAATTAATGGCAAATAATGTTCCCACATACCTTCAAACTCAAGAATGCAACATCTCAACATATCCTCGAGAGTTTGAATAATTTTTCGGATTGACCATCCGTCTACGGATGAAAATCAGTACTGAAGTGTAATTTCATACCTAAACCATCTTGTAGTTTCTTCCAAAACCTTGAAGTGAATCTCGGATCTCTATCTGTCACAATAAATAATGGCACCCCGTGCAATCTCACAATATCAGAAATGTATAACACAACTAACTTATCAAGCGAGTAGTCAGATCGTTTCAGAATAAAATGAGATGATTTCATCTATCGATCAACCACAACCCAGATAGCATCTTTCTTTTGTGGAGATAGGGGCAAACCTGAAACAAATCCATCGTCACTCTATCCCATTTCCACTCGGAATCATAATCGGTTGTAGCAAACCAGATGGTACATGATGTTTAGCTTTAACTTGCTAACAAATTAAGCATTTCGAAACAAATTCAGAGATATCACGCTTCATACCATGCCACCAATAAAGTTGTTTCAAATCATTATACATTTTTGAATTACCCGGATGTACAGATAAACGACTGTTGTGAGCTTCATTCAAAATCGTTTGAATAAATTTTGAATTTCTCGAAACACAAATCTGACCTCGAAATCTCAAACAATCACCATTTTCAACTCAAAATTCTGAATCAGAATCCAGATGACACTGGGCTCATTTTGCTATTATCTCATTATCAACTTTCTGAGCATCAATAATCTATTATAAAAACAACAGTCTCGCTATCAATTCGGCCAATATCAAACCATCATCAGGTATACACAACTGAGCATTCATAGCACGTAATGCAAATAATGATTTTTGACTCAAAGCATCAGCAACAACATTTGCCTTTCCCAGATGATAATCAATAACAAGCTCGTAATCTTTTAGCAATTCTAGCCATCTTTATGACGTAGATTCAAATCTTTCTGAGTTATCAGATATTTCAAACTTTTATGATCAGAATGAACATGACATTTCTCACCGAACAGATAGTGGCGCCCAATCCTCAAAGCAAACAATAGTCGCCAATTCCAGATCATGTGTTGGATAGTTCTTTTCTTGCGGTTTCAACTGTCTCGAGGCATAAGCTATGACTCTACCTTCCTGCATCAAAACACAACCCAGACCATTCAACAAAGCATCACTATATATCACAAATTCTTTACTCGATTCTGGTTGTACTAATACCGGAGCTTCAGTCAATAGGGCTTTCAACTGATCAAAGCTTTTCTGACACTTTTCAGACCATTCAAATTTAACATCTTTCTGAAGTAGTTTCATCAACGGAGTCGCGATCATAGAAAGCCCTTTCACAAATCATCTATTATAACTGACAAGTCCTAGAAAACTGTGGACTTCAAAAACATTTCTCGGAGGCTTGCAATCTAGAATAGCTGAAATCTTGCTCGGATCAACTCGGATACTTGATGCTGACACAATATGTCCCAGAAATCCAACTTCGCGTAACTAGAACTCACATTTACTAAACTTCACAAATAACTACTTTTCATGCAAAGTTTGTAGCACTACTCTCAAATGCTCAGCATGTTCATTTTCATCACGTGAATAAATCAAAATGTCATCAATGAATATATTATGGTCTAAAAATTCTGTTCATCAAATCCATAAAGATAGCAGGTGCATTCATTAATCCAAAAGGCATAACTAAAAACTCATAGTGTTCGTATCTTATTCAAAAAGTAGTTTTCGGAATGTCTGAATCCTTTACTCTCAACTGATAATAACCCGATCTGAGATCTATCTTTGAAAATACGGTTGCTCATTTCAACTGATCAAACAAATCGTCAATTTTGGGTAGAGGATATTTGTTCTTGATAGTCACTTTGTTCAACTAACAATAATCAATACACATTCTCATCGTATCATTTTTCTTTTTCATAAACAGAACAGGAGCACCCCAAGGTGAAAAACTCAGTCTCGCGAATCCTCTATCTGTCAACTCTTGCAACTAAGACTTTAATTCTTTTAGTTCTGTTAGAGCCATTCTATATCGAGCTATCGAAATCAGAATAGTCCCTGGTACTAACTCAATGCCAAATTCAACTTCTCAAGTCGGAGGTAATCCCAGAAGTTCTTCAGAAAACACATCAGGGAATTCACAGACAACATGCACTGATTCTATTTTCTTTTTTGTTATTTTTGAATCAATCATATAGGCAAAATAAGCTTCACAACCCTTTATCACAATACTCAAAGCTTTCATTAACGAAATCACAGCCGGTAACCCATTCAAATCACTAGGTCCAATTCGAACTATTTCATTATTCTTGCATCTCAAATCAATATTTTTCCATTTGCAATTTACAATAGCAACATGTAAAGTTAACCAATCCATACTCAAAATTATATCAAACTCATCAAAGGGTAATAACATTAGATCAGCCGGAAAACAAATGTCTTGAAACATTAACAGACAATTCTTGCACACTTTGTCAACTAAAGCACTTTTACCCAGGGGGTTTGATACTCTAATCACAAATTCAATAGACTCTACAGGCAAAGTATTACTGCTTACTAAGTTCATGTATATATAAGAATGCATTGATCCTAGATCAATCAATGCAATCACAGAAGTATCATAATGAGTGAAAGTACCAGTTATAACATCAAGAGACGAAGCTTCCTCACGAGCTCGAATGGCGTAGGCTTTGGCATGTGCTCTAGCCTCAGATCATACAATAGTATTTTTAGTTCCCTTCTGACTGCCACTCACATTTCCCGTATTTCTGGGAGGTCTACCTGTAGCTGAAGTGTTACTCGATCTCAGATTTTGCACAACCTCTTGCTCAACAGACTCAGGACAATCATAGATAAAATGATCTAAAGATCCACATTTGAAAACAAGCCCGATCAAATAATCTACAATTTTTGGGATGTCTTTTACCATAATGTTTACACTCGGGTTGATCAGATCTGACATTTCTGACACAAGCAATCCAAGTAGCTGGAGTTTTAAAGCTCGAATGCGATCTAGCACAATCTCTACTCTAATGCCCCACATTAGCCTTTGAATGGCTATAATCATTTTAGAATTTCTTTGTTGTCGAATGAAATGACTTACTTGATGATCTTTTTCGCAGTTCTCTAGCTTCTGAATCATCTTTTCTTTTCTCTTTACCGAGTTCTTCAGCTTTACATGCTCGCTCAACAAGCACAATAAATTTTTTTATTTCCAAAATCACGACTAACAATTTGATATCTTCATTTAAACCATCCTCAAATCTCTTGCACATAATTGCTTCAGTCAAAACACACTCTCGTGCATACTGGATTAGTCTCACAAATTCTCGCACGTATTTTGTAACAGACATATGACCTTGTTTTAATTCAATAAACTCTTCACGTTTCTGATCAATGAATCTCTGACTGATATATTTCTCTCAAAATTCATCTTGAAAAAAATCCCAAGTGACTCGTTCTCACGGAACTACGGATATCAACGTCTTCCACCAATGATATACTGTAATGCCCCCACGCCCGAAACTGTCACCGGAGTCAAGCTTGAGGTGTTACTAAACTTATCTTACCTTTTAAACAACTCTAAACCACTGATTTTAATTTTCGGAATAAACTATTTTTCTGCATCATGGTTGCTTAAAAATTCATTTCTCGAGTTTCAAAACTCGAAATTAAGATCTGTAAATTTTTATTGAAACTAGACTCATATATCTATCTACTAATTTGTTTCTAGAATTTTTGACTCAGCCAATTATTACAGTTTATTATTTAAAGTTACCCCTGTTTTAGAATTCGACTGCACTGACCTCTACTTACTATGAACCACTCTTCTTAATATACAAAATTCATATGACTATAAAGTTTGTTTCTATTAAAACTAGATTCAATAAGGATTCTAACCATATGAATTAAACCACCTAATTATTTTTTTAAAATTTATGGTGAATTTCTAAATTTGAAACAGGGGATCCAAAAATCGCTCTGGCCCTATTTGACTAAAACTCAGATATCTTATAAAATACAAAACCTTTACCTGTTTTTATTATTCCATATGAAAATAGACACAATGAGTTTTAATTTCATATATTATTCACCATCAAAACATGTCTCTATGATTTTTAGTGATTTTTCAAAGTAACATTATTTCTGATTCTTGAATCTGTTTTTAAGTTACTTTCACATTTTTCATAGTTTTCATTTGATAGTTACTACTTAATCATACATACTATTAAACATGTATATCATCAGCCATTCTATTAGCTAATCACTAGCAAGTATTTACACATCATTCATTGATCATATCATATAAAAAGAAACCAAGTTCCTATACATGCCA
Organism: Gossypium anomalum; assembly: GCA_025698475.1. NCBI lineage: Eukaryota > Viridiplantae > Streptophyta > Magnoliopsida > Malvales > Malvaceae > Gossypium > Gossypium anomalum. Next base: position 36,159,013 of record CM046967.1, read on the forward strand.
TACACAAAACGAAACATCTAACTATACCAATGTGATTCCTTCGATAGTGTGATCCTGGTCTCCGACGTTTCCTTTGATCCCCGAGTGGCTTGATAAAAACTATAAGAAAAAGAAAATAAAGAGGGTAAACACTAGGCTTAGTAAGCTTACAAGCAAATAAATTACAACATTCAACATAATGAATAATTATACATAATGTCACCCAGCCTTATAAACTTTCTTTACTTCTCATTTTCTACCTTCTTCTTTACTCACATACCTTCTTTCTTACCTGACCTTTCACTATTCATAAATATAATCTACCTTCTCTTTTGCTGATAATTCACTGTAATTTAACGTGTACAATGACCCGTTGAACCACTTGGAATACTAAGGATACTAGGGTCGTTCCTGCCTATCAATATCCTGCCAATGCCATGTCTTCGACTTGGACTTACATGAATTTTTCCTGTCTCCAATGCCATATATATATCTAATATGGGCTTACATGGCTCATTCCTGTCTCCAAAGCCATATATCTGATATGGACTTACATGGCTCATTTCTGTCCTGTCCTGTCCTGTCAACCCCAATATCCTAACATTCCTAAGGTTCAAACGGGGCTTCTTCGCCTTTAATTCGACTTCAAATATTCTCATAAAATAAGTATATAAATGCTGTAAATTTACAATAATAATGTAAAATAAAAGAATATTACATTTATTTACTGTAAACTTACCTCGATACAAAATGTGACTAAACTTTACAATTTAGTCCTTTACTTTTTCTTTTCCCCGATCTACTCCTGAATTTCGCTCTTCTTGATTATGGAGCTTGAAAGCTTGAAACAAACCCTAGCTATGGAGAACCCTTGAAATTTCGTGCTAATGAAGAAGATGATGAATTTTGTGTTATTTTTTCCCTTTTTATTTCATTTAATATCCAAATGACCAAAATGCCCTTCCTTATTAAACTTTCAAAAATTCCATCCATGTCCTATTTTGTCCATGAACTTAGAAATTGGTCAAATTGTTATTTAAACCCTCCTAATTAATATTCCAAAGCAATTTCATACTAAAAACTTCTAGAATGCAAGTTTTGCAAATTATTCGATTTAGTCCCTAATCTCAACTTAAGCACTTTATGCATAGAATTTCATCACGAAATTTTCACACAATCATGCAATCATATCATGAACCTCAAAATAATAATAAAATAAATTTTTCTACCTCAAATTTGTGGTTTCACAACGACTGTTCCGTTTAGGCCTTATATCGGGATGTTACATTTCTCCACCCCTTTAGGGATTTTCGTCCCCGAAAATCTTACGTGTGAAAAGATTTAGGTACTGTTTTCGTATAGCCTCTTCGGGTTCCCATGTAGCCTTGTCTACCCCATGTCTATTCCATAGTACTTTCACAAGTGCAATACTTTTGTTCCTTAATTGCTTTACCTCTCGAGCTAGAATCTTTACCGGTTCTTCATCGTAAGTCATGTCTGGCTGAATCTCAACCTCTGTCTGAGAAATCACATGTGACGGATCTGAACGATAACGACGTAGCATAGACACATGAAATACATTATGAATCTTCTCTAACTCAATCGGAAAAGCTAACCGATATGCTAATGGTCCGACTCTCTCAATCACTTCAAACGGTCCAATAAAACGTGGACTTAGTTTACCTTTCTTGCCAAATCTGAAAACTTTCTTCCACGGGGATACTTTAAAAAAACTTTGTCACCGACTTGATACTCAATCTCTTTTCTCTTCAAATCGCATACGACTTTTGTCCATGCGGAAAGTCGCTTTCAAGCAATCTCGATGATTTTTACTTTCTCTTACTGCTTTCTTAACTAGATCAACCCCAGTAAATCTCGATTTTCCTTAAGCTCTGTCCAATACAAAGGTGTGCGACATTTACGTCCATACAAAGCTTCATAAGGTGCCATCTTCGAACTCGACTGATAACTATTATTGTAGGCAAACTCTACTAATGGTAAATATTTTTCCCAATCGCTTGAAATTCCAAAGACGCAACATCTAAGCATATCTTCAAGTACCTAAATAACTCTCTCTCGATCGACCGTCGGTTTGAGGATGGAAAGTCAGACTAAAACTCAACTTTGTGCCCAAAGCCTTCATAATTTCTTCCAAAACCGTGAAGTAAATCTTGGATCTCTATCTGAAATGATCGATAATGGTACCTCGTGTAGTCTGACTATCTCTAAAATATACAACTTGGCCAACTTGTTAAGTGAATAATCCATACGAACTGGGATAAAATGAGCCGACTTCATTAACTTATCAATCACAACCCATATTGCATCTTTCTTTCTCGGTGTAAACGGCAATCCTGTCACAAAATCCATAGTAACTCGATCCCATTTCCACTCGAGGACTAGCACAGTCGCAATAAACCCAAGGTACCTGATGTTCGGCCTTTACCTGCTGACAGATCAAGCATCTAGAAACAAACTCTGAAATGTCCCTTTTCATTCCTACCCACCAGTACATTTTCTTCAAATCATTATACATCTTTGTACTACCTGGATGAAAAGACAAAAAAACTACTATGTGCTTCCTGTAAGATCTTTCGAATAAGCTCATCATTCTTCGGTACACATACCCTGTCTCGGAATATCAAACAACCGCCGAATCGATCCAAAATCGACTCTATATCCGACTCACACTGATCTCTTTTGGCTAACAACTCACTGTCATTTTTTTTTTGAGCTTCAAAATTTTCTTCAAGAAACATCGGTTTAGCTCTTAACTCAGCTAAGATAAAACCATCATCTGATAAGGCTAGACTAGTGTTCAAAGCTCTTAATGCAAATAAAGATTTCCTACTCAAAGCATCAGCAACAATGTTCGCCTTACCTGGGTGATAATCGATCACTAGCTCATAATCTTTAATCAACTCTAACCATCTTCTTTGCCCCAAATTCAAATCTTTTTGAGTCATCAAATATTTCAAACTTTTGTGATCGGTGAATATATGGCGCTTCTCACCGCATAAAATGATGTCTCCAAATCTTTAACGCAAAAATAATGGCAACTAGCTCTAAATCATGTGTCGGATAGTTCTTCTCATGTGGCTTTAGCCGCCTAGAGGCATAAGTAATTACCTTCCCTTCCCGCATAAGTACACAACCAAGTCCATTCATGGACGCATCATCAGAAATCACAAACTCCTTACACCTTACGGTTGTACTAAAGCAGAGAGCTTTAGTCAACAATGTTTTCAACTTGTCAAAACTCTGTTGACACTTCTCAGTCCATTCAAACTTGATATCCTTTCGCAGCAATCTTGTCAGCGGGGTAGCTATCATGGAAAATCCCTCTACAAATCGTCTATAATATCCGGCAAGACCAAGAAAACTTCTAACTTCTGATACATTTCTAGGAGGCTTCCAATCAACAATGGCTAAAATCTTGCTCGAATCAACTTTAATACCTTCACCTGAGACAATATGTCTAAGAAAACCAACTTCTCGTAACCAGAACTCACTTTTTCTGAACTTGGCATACAACTAATTATCTCTCAGAATCTGTAAAACTGTTCTCAAATGCTCTGCATGCTCAGTCTCATCATGAGAATAAATCAAGATATCATCAATGAACACAACTATAAACTTATCCAAGTACGGTCTGAAAATTCGGTTCATTATGTCCATGAAAATGGCAGGAGCATTAGTCAAGCCAAATGGCATCACAAGGAACTCATAATGACCATACTTAGTCCGGAAGCGATCGTCAGGACATCCGACTCTTTAACTCGCATAATCGATAGTATCCGGGATCTCAAATCTATCTTGGAGAACACAAGAGTTCTCCTTCAATTGATCAAACAGATCATCAATTCTAGGCAATGGATACTTGTTCTTTGCTATTACCTTGTCTCAATTCCGTATTCCTTTCTCTTACGGTCAATAAACCTCTCGATGATGTACTTTTTACGAAATTCCTCCCGAAGGAAAGCCCAAGTGACCCTCTCCTTTGGCACAATTGATACAAGTGTCTTCCACACCGATGTAGGTCGAGTCTCTAAGAAGTGATACTACACATTTCATACATTCCTCGGGTGTACAAGATAATTCACAAAAGACTCGATAGTATTTTCTAACCAAAATTCTCGCTTCTTTACGTATCATCATCTTTTGTTGCTCTAACTCTTCTCGCCTTTGTTTCTGATTCTATCAATCGTGGCTTTTCTCTTATCATTGTACCTGTGACTAGGGAGCTTGAGCTACATGGGTAGCTTTGAGAATCATGAGGGGGTGGAGGCCTAACTCGCCGGATTAAATGCATTTAACGAACTCGGCAAACCAATCATTCAAAGCTTGGAAGAGAGCTTCTCGAGTCACTCCTCCTTGATCAATCATTCTCGGCCTATTCTCGGATGGCACCGCCTCTTCGCAGAGTAGGCGTGTTTTCTCACATCATCATCACCACCGCTTTCGAGATCCATTACTATAAAACAAAATATTTAAAAATCGTCGAGTCGCCACACTATCAAAATACAGTGTATGGCATGTATAGCTAGACTTTTACTCACACTAACTGTTTTGAACCGACTAAACTCGCTCTGATACTAATAAATGTAACGCCCACGCTCAAAAAACCGTCACCGAGTCAAGCTTGAGGTGTTACTAAACTTATCTTACCTTTTAAACAACTCTAAACCACTGATTTTAATTTTCTGAATAAACTATTTTTCTGCGTCATGGTTGCTTAAAAATTCATTTCTCGAGTTTAAAAACTAGAAATTAAGATCCGTAAATTTTTCCTGAAACTAGACTCATATATATATCTACTAATGTTTTTCTAGAATTTTTGACTTAGCCAATTAGTACTGCTTATTAGTTCAAGTTACCCTGTTTTTGAGTCATTGACCAAGACCGACCTCTACTTACTACTTAACCACTTTTCTCCCTATACAAAATTCATATGACTATATTAAAACTAGATTCAATAAGTATTCTAACCATATGGATTAAACCACCTAATTATTTTTTAAAATTTATGGTTAATTTCTAAAGTTGAAACAGGGATCCAGAAATTGCTCGCCCTATTTCACTAAAACTCGAGATATCTAATAAAATACAAAACCTTTACTGGTTTTCTTATTCCATATGAAAATAGACATAATGAGTTTTAAATTCATATATTATTCACCATCAAACCATGTCTCTACGATTTTTAGTGATTTTTCAAAGTCACGTTATTTACGATACTTGAATTTGTTTTTAAGTTACTTTCACATTTTTCATAGTTTTCATGTGATAGTTACTACTTAATCATACATACTATTAAACATGTATATCATCAGCCATTCTATTAGCTAATCACTAGCAAGTATTTACACATCATTCATTGATCATATCATATAAAAAGAAACCAAGTTCCTATACATGCCATACACAAAACGAAACATCTAACTATACCAATGTGATTCCTTCGATAGTGTGATCCTGGTCTCCGACGTTTCCTTTGATCCCCGAGTGGCTTGATAAAAACTATAAGAAAAAGAAAAATAAAGAGGGTAAACACTAGGCTTAGTAAGCTTACAAGCAAATAAATTACAACATTCAACATAATGATTAATTATACATAATGTCACCCACCTTATAAACTTTCTTTACTTCTCATTTTCTACCTTCTTCTTTACTCACATACCTTCTTTCTTACCTGACCTTTCACTATTCATAAATATAATCTACCTCTTTTGCTGATAATTCACTGTAATTTAACGTGTATAATGACCCGTTGAACCACTTGGAATACTAAGGATACTAGGGTCGTTCACGCCTATCAATATCCTCGCCAATGCCATGTCTTCGACTTGGACTTACATGAATTTTTCCTGTCTCCAATGCCATATATATATATCTAATATGGGCTTACATGGCTCATTCCTGTCTCCAAAGCCATATATCGATATGGACTTACATGGCTCATTTCTCGTCTCCTGTCCCGTCCCATCAACCCCAATATCCTAACATTCCTAAGGTTCAAACGGGGCTTCTTACGCTTTAATTCGACTTCAAATATTCTCATAAAATAAGTATATAAATGCTGTAAATTTACAATAATAATGTAAAATAAAAGAATATTACATTTATTTCTTTCAAACTTACCTCGATACAAAATGTGACTAAACTTTACAATTTAGTCCTTTACTTTTCTTTTCCCTATCTACTCCTGAATTTCGCTCTTCTTGATTATGGAGCTTGAAAGCTTGAAACAAACCCTAGCTATGGAGAACCCTTGAAATTTCGTGCTAATGAAGAAGATGATGAATTTTGTGTTATTTTTTCCCTTTTTATTTCATTTAATATCCAAATGACCAAAATGCCCTTCCTTATTAAACTTTCAAAAATTCCATCCATGTCCTATTTTGTCCATGAACTTAGAAATTGGTCAAATTGTTATTTAAACCCTCCTAATTAATATTCCAAAGCAATTTCATACTAAAAACTTCTAGAATGCAAGTTTTGCAAATTATTCGATTTAGTCCCTAATCTCAACTTAAGCACTTTATGCATAGAATTTCATCACGAAATTTTCACACAATCATGCAATCATATCATGAACCTCAAAATAATAATAAAATAAATTTTTCTACCTCAAATTTGTGGTTTCGCAACGACTGTTCCGTTTAGGCCTTATATCGGGATGTTACATTTCTCCACCCCTTTAGGGATTTTCGTCCCCGAAAATCTTACGTGTGAAAAGATTTAGGTACTGTTTTCGTATAGCCTCTTCGGGTTCCCATGTAGCCTTGTCTACCCCATGTCTATTCCATAGTACTTTCACAAGTGCAATACTTTTGTTCCTTAATTGCTTTACCTCTCGAGCTAGAATCTTTACCGGTTCTTCATCGTAAGTCATGTCTGGCTGAATCTCAACCTCTGTCTGAGAAATCACATGTGACGGATCTGAACGATAACGACGTAGCATAGACACATGAAATACATTATGAATCTTCTCTAACTCAATCGGAAAAGCTAACCGATATGCTAATGGTCCGACTCTCTCAATCACTTCAAACGGTCCAATAAAACGTGGACTTAGTTTACCTTTCTTGCCAAATCTGAAAACTTTCTTCCACGGGGATACTTTAAAAAAAACTTTGTCACCGACTTGATACTCAATCTCTTTTCTCTTCAAATCTGCATACGACTTTTGTCTGTCTGAAGCTGCTTTCAAGCAATCTCTGATGATTTTTACTTTCTCTTCTGTTTTCTTAACTAGATCAACCCCGTAAATCTGATTTTCCTTAAGCTCTGTCCAATACAAAGGTGTGCGACATTTACGTCCATACAAAGCTTCATAAGGTGCCATCTTCGAACTCGACTGATAACTATTATTGTAGGCAACTCTACTAATGGTAAATATTTTTCCCAACTGCCTTGAAATTCCAGTACGCAGCATCTAAGCATATCTTCAAGTACCTAAATAACTCTCTCTGACTGACCGTCGGTTTGAGGATGGAAAGCTGTACTAAAACTCAACTTTGTGCCCAAAGCCTTCTGTAATTTCTTCCAAAACCGTGAAGTAAATCTTGGATCTCTATCTGAAATGATCGATAATGGTACCTCGTGTAGTCTGACTATCTCTGAAATATACAACTTGGCCAACTTGTTAAGTGAATAATCCATACGAACTGGGATAAAATGAGCCGACTTCATTAACTTATCAATCACAACCCATATTGCATCTTTCTTTCTCGGTGTAAACGGCAATCCTGTCACAAAATCCATAGTAACTCGATCCCATTTCCACTCGAGGACTAGCACAGTGCAAATAAACTCAAGGTACACGATGTTCGGCCTTTACTGCTTGTGATCAAGCATCTAGAAACAAACTCAAAATGTCCCTTTTCATTCCTACCCACCAGTACATTTTCTTCAAATCATTATACATCTTTGTACTACCTGGATGAATAGACAAAAAAACTACTATGTGCTTCCTGTAAGATCTTTCGAATAAGCTCATCATTCTTCGGTACACATACCCTGTCTCGGAATATCAAACAACCGTCAGAACTGATCTGAAAATCTGACTCTATATCCGACTCACACTGATCTCTTTTGGCTAACAACTCACTGTCATTTTTTTTTTTGAGCTTCAAAATTTTCTTCAAGAAACATCGGTTTAGCTCTTAACTCAGCTAAGATAAAACCATCATCTGATAAGGCTAGACTAGTGTTCAAAGCTCTTAATGCAAATAAAGATTTCCTACTCAAAGCATCAGCAACAATGTTTGCCTTACCTGGGTGATAATCGATCACTAGCTCATAATCTTTAATCAACTCTAACCATCTTCTTTGCCCCAAATTCAAATCTTTTTGAGTCATCAAATATTTCAAACTTTTGTGATCAGTGAATATATGGCGCTTCTCACCGTACAAATGATGTCTCCAAATCTTTAACGCAAAAATAATGGCAGCTAGCTCTAAATCATGTGTCGGATAGTTCTTCTCATGTGGCTTTAGCTGTCTAGAGGCATAAGTAATTACCTTCCCTTCCTGCATAAGTACACAACCAAGTCCATTCATGGACGCATCACTGTAAATCACAAACTCCTTACACTGCTTACGTTGTACTAAAGCAGAGCTTTAGTCAACAATGTTTTCAACTTGTCAAAACTCATTGACACTTCTCGATCCATTCAAACTTGATATCCTTTTTCGCAGCATCTTGTCATCCAGGGGTAGCTATCATGGAAAATCCTCTACAAATCGCCTATAATATCCTAAGCAAGACCAAGAAAACTTCTAACTTCGATACATTTCTAGGAGGCTTCCAATCAACAATGGCTAAAATCTTGCTCGAATCAACTTTAATACCTTCACCGAGACAATATGTCTAAGAAAACCAACTTCTCGTAACTAACTCACTTTTTCGAACTTGGCATACAACTAATTATCTCTCGTAATCAGTAAAAACTGTTTCTCAAATGCTCTGCATGCTCGGTCTCATCATGAGAATAAATCAAGATATCATCAATGAACACAACTATAAACTTATCCAAGTGCGGTCGAAAATTCGGTTCATTATGTCCATGAAAATGGCAGGAGCATTAGTCAAGCCAAATGGCATCACAAGGAACTCATAATGACCATACTTAGTCCGGAAGCGATCGTCGGGACATCCGACTCTTTAACTCATGGCCCGATAGTATCCGGATCTCAAATCTATCTTGGAGAACACAGTAGCTCCCTTCAATTGATCAAACAGATCATCAATTCTAGGCAATGGATACTTGTTCTTTGCTATTACCTTGTCTCAATTCCAGGTATTCCTTTCTCTTCTGGTCAATAAACCTCTGACTGATGTACTTTTTACGAAATTCCTCCTGAAGGAAAGCCCAAGTGACCCTCTCCTTTGGCACAATTGATACAAGTGTCTTCCACCAGTGGTAGGCTGAGTCTCTAAGAAGTGATACTACACATTTCATACATTCCTCGGGTGTACAAGATAATTCGTCAAAGACTCTGATAGTATTTTCTAACCAAAATTCTGCTCTTTCTGTATCATCATCTTTTGTTGCTCGGAACTCTTCTGCCCCTTGTTTCCTGATTCTATCAACTGGTGGCTTTTCTCTTATCATTGTACCTGTGACTAGGGGAGCTTGAGCTACATGGGTAGCCTGAGAATCATGAGGGGGTGGAGGCCTAACTGCCGGATTCGTACAAACGAACTCGGCAAACCAATCATTCAAAGCTTGGAAGAGAGCTTCTCGAGTCACTCCTCCTTGATCAACTGTTACTGGCCTATTCTCAGATGGCACTGCCCCTTCCGCAGGAGTAGGCGTATTACTTTCTACATCATCATCACCAGCTCGCTCGAGATCCATTACTATAAAACAAAATATTTAAAAATCGTCAGGAGTCGTCACACTATCAAAATACAGGTATGGCATGTATAGCTAGACTTTTACTCACACTAACTGCTTTGAGAACCGACTAAACACTCGCTCGATACTAATAAATGTAACGCCCCCACGCTCGAAACCGTCACCGGAGTCAAGCTTGAGGTGTTACTAAACTTATCTTACCTTTTAAACAACTCTAAACCACTGATTTTAATTTTCGGAATAAACTATTTTTCTGCGTCATGGTTGCTTAAAAATTCATTTCTCGAGTTTAAAAACTAGAAATTAAGATCCGTAAATTTTTCCTGAAACTAGACTCATATATATATCTACTAATGTTTTTCTAGAATTTTTGACTTAGCCAATTAGTACTGTTTATTAGTTCAAGTTACCCTGTTTGATTCATTCAGACCGACCTCTACTTACTACGAACCACTTTTCTCCCTATACAAAATTCATATGACTATATTAAAACTAGATTCAATAAGTATTCTAACCATATGGATTAAACCACCTAATTATTTTTTTAAAATTTATGGTTAATTTCTAAAGTTGAAACAGGGGATCCAGAAATTGCTCTGGCCCTATTTCACTAAAACTCAGATATCTAATAAAATACAAAACCTTTACCTGGTTTTCTTATTCCATATGAAAATAGACATAATGAGTTTTAAATTCATATATTATTCACCATCAAACCATGTCTCTACGATTTTTAGTGATTTTTCAAAGTCACGTTATTTCTGATACTTGAATTTGTTTTTAAGTTACTTTCACATTTTTCATAGTTTTCATGTGATAGTTACTACTTAATCATACATACTATTAAACATGTATATCATCAGCCATTCTATTAGCTAATCACTAGCAAGTATTTACACATCATTCATTGATCATATCATATAAAAAAACCAAGTTCCTATACATGCCATACACAAAACGAAACATCTAACTATACCAATGTGATTCCTTCGATAGTGTGATCCTCGGTCTCCGACGTTTCCTTTGATCCCCGAGTGGCTTGATAAAACTATAAGAAAAAGAAAATAAAGAGGGTAAACACTAGGCTTAGTAAGCTTACAAGCAAATAAATTACAACATTCAACATAATGAATAATTATACATAATGTCACCCAGCCTTATAAACTTTCTTTACTTCTCATTTTCTACCTTCTTCTTTACTCACATACCTTCTTTCTTACCTGACCTTTCACTATTCATAAATATAATCTACCTCTTTTGCTGATAATTCACCGTAATTTAACGTGTACAATGACCCGTTGAACCACTTGGAATACTAAGGATACTAGGGTCGTTCCTGCCTATCAATATCCTGCCAATGCCATGTCTTCGACTTGGACTTACATGAATTTTTCCTGTCTCCAATGCCATATATATATATCTAATATGGGCTTACATGGCTCATTCCTGTCTCCAAAGCCATATATCTGATATGGACTTACATGGCTCATTTCATCTGTCTGTCTGTCAACCCCAATATCCTAACATTCCTAAGGTTCAAACGGGCTTCTTCGCTTTAATTCGACTTCAAATATTCTCATAAAATAAGTATATAAATGCTGTAAATTTACAATAATAATGTAAAATAAAAGAATATTACATTTATTTCTTCAGAAACTTACCTCGATACAAAATGTGACTAAACTTTACAATTTAGTCCTTTACTTTTCTTTTCCCGATCTACTCCTGAATTTCGCTCTTCTTGATTATGGAGCTTGAAAGCTTGAAACAAACCCTAGCTATGGAGAACCCTTGAAATTTCGTGCTAATGAAGAAGATGATGAATTTTGTGTTATTTTTTCCTTTTATTTCATTTAATATCCAAATGACCAAAATGCCCTTCCTTATTAAACTTTCAAAAATTCCATCCATGTCCTATTTTGTCCATGAACTTAGAAATTGGTCAAATTGTTATTTAAACCCTCATAATTAATATTCCAAAGCAATTTCATACTAAAAACTTCTAGAATGCAAGTTTTGCAAATTATTCGATTTAGTCCCTAATCTCAACTTAAGCACTTTATGCATAGAATTTCATCACGAAATTTTCACACAATCATGCAATCATATCATGAACCTCAAAATAATAATAAAATAAATTTTTTTACCTCAAATTTGTGGTTTATAGCAACGATGTTCAGTTTAGGCCTTATATCGGGATGTTACATTTCTCCACCCCTTTAGGGATTTTCGTCCCAGAAAATCTTACGTGTGAAAAGATTTAGGTACTGTTTTCGTATAGCCTCTTCGGGTTCCCATGTAGCCTTGTCTACCCCATGTCTATTCCATAGTACTTTCACAAGTGCAATACTTTTGTTCCTTAATTGCTTTACCTCTCGAGCTAGAATCTTTACCGGTTCTTCTTCATCGTAAGTCATGTCCGGTGAATCTCAACCTCTGTCTCCGAGAAATCACATGTGACGGATCTGAACGATAACGACGTAGCATAGACACATGAAATACATTATGAATCTTCTCTAACTCAATCGAAAAAGCTAACCGATATGCTAATGGTCCGACTCTCTCAATCACTTCAAACGGTCCAATAAAACGTGGACTTAGTTTACCTTTCTTGCCAAATCTGAAAACTTTCTTCCACGGGGATACTTTAAAAAAACTTTGTCACCGACTTGATACTCAATCTCTTTTCTCTTCAAATCTGTGATACGACTTTTGTCCATGCTCAAGTCGCTTTCAAGCAATCTCTCGATGATTTTTACTTTCTCTTACTTTTTCTTAACTAGATCAACCCAGAAATCTGATTTTCCTTAAGCTCTGTCCAATACAAAGGTGTGCGACATTTACGTCCATACAAAGCTTCATAAGGTGCCATCTTGAACTCGACTGATAACTATTATTGTAGGCAAACTCTACTAATGGTAAATATTTTTCCCAACTACCTTGAAATTCCAAAGACGCAAACATCTAAGCATATCTTCAAGTACCTAAATAACTCTCTCTCTCGATCGACGTCCGGTTTGAGGATGGAAAGTCAGACTAAAACTCAACTTTGTGCCCAAAGCCTTCTGTAATTTCTTCCAAAACCGTGAAGTAAATCTTGGATCTCTATCTGAAATGATCGATAATGGTACCTCGTGTAGTCTGACTATCTCTGAAATATACAACTTGGCCAACTTGTTAAGTGAATAATCCATACGAACTGGGATAAAATGAGCCGACTTCGTTAACTTATCAATCACAACCCATATTGCATCTTTCTTTCTCGGTGTAAACGGCAATCCTGTCACAAAATCCATAGTAACTCGATCCCATTTCCACTCAGGGACTAGCACAGGCTGCAATAAACCTGAAGGTACCTGATGTTCGGCCTTTACCTGCTGACAGATCAAGCATCTAGAAACAAACTCTGAAATGTCCCTTTTCATTCCTACCCACCAGTACATTTTCTTCAAATCATTATACATCTTTGTACTACCTGGATGAATAGACAAAAAAACTACTATGTGCTTCCTGTAAGATCTTTCGAATAAGCTCATCATTCTTCGGTACACATACCCTGTCTCGGAATATCAAACAACCGTCGGAATCGATCCAAAATCGACTCTATATCCGACTCACACTTGATCTCTTTTTGGCTAACAACTCACTTGTCATTTTTTTGAGCTTCAAAATTTTCTTCAAGAAACATCGGTTTAGCTCTTAACTCACTAAGATAAAACCATCATCCGATAAGGCTAGACTAGTGTTCAAAGCTCTTAATGCAAATAAAGATTTCCTACTCAAAGCATCAGCAACAATGTTTGCCTTACATGGGTGATAATCGATCACTAGCTCATAATCTTTAATCAACTCTAACCATCTTCTTTGCCCCAAATTCAAATCTTTTTGAGTCATCAAATATTTCAAACTTTTGTGATCAGTGAATATATGGCGCTTCTCACCGTACAAATGATGTCTCCAAATTTTTAACGCAAAAATAATGGCAAAATAGCTCTAAATCATGTGTCGGATAGTTCTTCTCATGTGGCTTTAGTCATCTAGAGGCATAAGTAATTACCTTCCCTTCTGCATAAGTACACAACCAAGTCCATTCATGGACGCATCAACATAAATCACAAACTCCTTACACCGCTTACGGTTGTACTAAAACAGAGCTTTAGTCAACAATGTTTTCAACTTGTCAAAACTCTGTTGACACTTCTCGATCCATTCAAACTTGATATCCTTTCGCAGACAATCTTGTCAGGTGGGGGTAGCTATCATGGAAAATCCTCTACAAATCGCTATAATATCCGGCAAGACCAAGAAAACTTCTAACTTCTGATACATTTCTAGGAGGCTTCCAATCAACAATGGCTAAAATCTTGCTCGAATCAACTTTAATACCTTCACCTGAGACAATATGTCTAAGAAAACCAACTTCTCAGTAACTAACTCACTTTTCTTTGAACTTGGCATACAACTAATTATCTCTCAGAATCTGTAAAACTGTTCTCAAATGCTCTGCATGCTCAGTCTCATCATGAGAATAAATCAAGATATCATCAATGAACACAACTATAAACTTATCCAAGTACGGTCTGAAAATTCGGTTCATTATGTCCATGAAAATGGCAGGAGCATTAGTCAAGCCAAATGGCATCACAAGGAACTCATAATGACCATACTTAGTCCGGAAAGCAGTCGTCAGGACATCTGACTCTTTAACTCGCAACTGATAGTATCCGGATCTCAAATCTATCTTGGAGAACACAGTAGCTCCCTTCAATTGATCAAACAGATCATCAATTCTAGGCAATGGATACTTGTTCTTTGCTATTAGCTTGTCTCAATTCCAGGTATTCCTTTCTCTTCTGGTCAATAAACCTCTGACTGATGTACTTTTTACGAAATTCCTCCTGAAGGAAAGCCCAAGTGACCCTCTCCTTTGGCACAATTGATACAAGTGTCTTCCACCAGTGGTAGGCTGAGTCTCTAAGAAGTGATACTACACATTTCATATATTCCTCGGGTGTACAAGATAATTCGTCAAAGACTCTGATAGTATTTTCTAACCAAAATTCTCGCTCTTTCAGTATCATCATCTTTTGTTGCTCTGAACTCTTACGCCTCTTTGTTTCTGATTCTATCAATCGGTGGCTTTTCTCTTATCATTGTACCACGTGACTAGGGAGCTTGAGCTACATGGGTAGCTTTGAGAATCATGAGGGGTGGAGGCCTAATCGCGATTCGTGCAAACGAACTCGGCAAACCAATCATTCAAAGCTTGGAAGAGAGCTTCTCGAGTCACTCCTCCTTGATCAATCATTATCGCCTATTCTCGGATGGCGCCGCCCTTTCCGCAGAGTAGGCGTATTACTTTCTACATCATCATCACCACTTCGCTTTCGAGATCCATTACTATAAAACAAAATATTTAAAAATCGTCGAGTGAGTCGTCACACTATCAAAATACAGTATGGCATGTATAGCTAGACTTTTACTCACACTAACTGCTTTAGAAACCGACTAAACTCGCTCGATACTAATAAATGTAACGCCCCACGCTCAAAACCGTCACCTGAGTCAAGCTTGAGGTGTTACTAAACTTATCTTACCTTTTAAACAACTCTAAACCACTCGATTTTAATTTTCTAATAAACTATTTTTCTCGTCATGGTTGCTTAAAAATTCATTTCTCGAGTTTCAAAACTAGAAATTAAGATCCGTAAATTTTTCCTGAAACTAGACTCATATATATATCTACTAATGTTTTTCTAGAATTTTTGACTTAGCCAATTAGTACTGCTTTTATTAGTTCAAGTTACCCTCTGTTTGAGTCATTGACCAGACTGACTCTACTTACTACTTAACCACTTTTCTCCCTATACAAAATTCATATGACTATATTAAAACTAGATTCAATAAGTATTCTAACCATATGGATTAAACCACCTAATTATTTTTTTAAAATTTATGGTTAATTTCTAAAGTTGAAACAGGGGATCCAGAAATTGCTCTGGCCCTATTTCACTAAAACTCAGATATCTAATAAAATACAAAACCTTTACCTGGTTTTCTTACTCCATATGAAAATAGACATAATGAGTTTTAAATTCATATATTATTCACCATCAAACCATGTCTCTACGATTTTTAGTGATTTTTCAAAGTCACGTTATTTCTGATACTTGAATCTGTTTTTAAGTTACTTTCACATTTTTCATAGTTTTCATGTGATAGTTACTACTTAATCATACATACTATTAAACATGTATATCATCAGCCATTCTATTAGCTAATCACTAGCAAGTATTTACACATCATTCATTGATCATATCATATAAAAAGAAACCAAGTTCCTATACATGCCATACACAAAACGAAACATCTAACTATACCAATGTGATTCCTTCGATAGTGTGATCCTGGTCTCCGACGTTTCCTTTGATCCCCGAGTGGCTTGATAAAAACTATAAGAAAAAGAAAATAAAGAGGGTAAACACTAGGCTTAGTAAGCTTACAAGCAAATAAATTACAACATTCAACATAATGAATAATTATACATAATGTCACCCAGCCTTATAAACTTTCTTTACTTCTCATTTTCTACCTTCTTCTTTACTCACATACCTTCTTTCTTACCGACCTTTCACTATTCATAAATATAATCTACCTTCTCTTTTGCTGATAATTCATCGTAATTTAACGTGTACAATGACCCGTTGAACCACTTGGAATACTAAGGATACTAGGGTCGCTTCCTCGCCTATCAATATCTCGCCAATGCCATGTCTTCGACATGGACTTACATGAATTTTTCCTGTCTCCAATGCCATATATATATCTAATATGGGCTTACATGGCTCATTCCTGTCTCCAAAGCCATATATCTCCGATATGGACTTACATGGCTCATTTCTCACTCCGTCTCTCCTGTCAACCCCAATATCCTAACATTCCTAAGGTTCAAACGGGGCTTCTTCGCTTTAATTCGACTTCAAATATTCTCATAAAATAAGTATATAAATGCTGGAAATTTACAATAATATTGTAAAATAAAAGAATATTGCATTTATTTACTATAAACTTACCTCGATACAAAATGTGACTAAACTTTACAATTTAGTCCTTTACTTTTTCTTTTCCCCGATCTACTCCCGAATTTCTTGCTAATGAAGAAGATGATGAATTTTGTGTTATTTTTTCCCTTTTTATTTCATTTAATATCCAAATGACCAAAATGCCCTTCCTTTTTAAACTTTCAAAAATTTCATCCATGTCCTATTTTGTCCATGAACTTAGAAATTGGTCAAATTGTTATTTAAACCCTCCTAATTAATATTCCAAAGCAATTTCATACTAAAAACTTCTAGAATGCAAGTTTTGCAAATTATTCGATTTAGTCCCTAATCTCAACTTAAGCACTTTATGCATATAATTTCATCACGAAATTTTCACACAATCATGCAATCATATCATGAACCTCAAAATAATAATAAAATAAATTTTTCTACCTCAGATTTGTGGTTTCGTAACCACTGTTCTGTTTAGGCCTTATTTCGAGATGTTACATATACTGTATCTCTTAAAAGTGAAATGGCACATTTTATGCATTCGTCTGGAGTCAATAAAAATTTATCAAACACTCGTATTGTATTCTCTAACTAGAA
The DNA here is from genome assembly GCA_025698475.1 of Gossypium anomalum. Taxonomy (NCBI): domain Eukaryota; kingdom Viridiplantae; phylum Streptophyta; class Magnoliopsida; order Malvales; family Malvaceae; genus Gossypium; species Gossypium anomalum. Next base: position 36,176,510 of record CM046967.1, read on the forward strand.
CTCGACACTATTAGCATCATAATTAGTAGTAGCACGAAACTCTTCGGCCCTATATTTTCTAATTTTATCCACCGGAGGCTTATCCAATTGAATCGGATTAGCTTGTGGCATGACAGGGACTTGCGGAGGATTTAGCGGGGGTGAAGGTTGTGGCACAGCCGGATTGGTTCTAATATACTGGGTAAACTAGTCATTCATCATTTGGTAAAAGGCTTGCTAAGCCTCTCCCTCGTGACTACTAGTAGCAGGTCTAGAATCGGATGGTACTGTCTCTTGCACGAGAGCAGACGCATCACTTTCGACATCGTCAGCTACGACTCGTTTGGGATCCATTACTATATAAAAACACATTTTGTTTGTCAGGATTCATCACACTATCACAGTTCGTATATATGGCATGTATAGCTAGACTCACAAACACTATGGTAGTCCTAGAACTGACTAAACCATAGCTCTGATACCAATAAAATGTAACACCTCTAACCTATATCCGTCACCGAACTAGGGTTTAGAGGAATTACCAGACATATCAGAACAATTCACATTCATTTCATAATCAACATAGCATCAAAGTCACACATCATTATAAAGTCCCTTACGTAGGTCAACGAAACCTTAAACATGCTTCAGGAAGGGTCGGGACTAAACCAAGCTCATACAAAATTTCTTTCGAAACTTAAACATTTTTCAAAGTTACAGAGGTCACACACCCGTGTGAACAGGCCGTGTGCCTCACATGGCATTAGATATGCCCATATATCTAGGCCGTCATGAAACAGGGCATGCATACTGACTTATCCACACAGCCAGAGTAACAGTCCGGTTTTGACCCTAGTCAGAATAGTAGTTTTAAGACCACAAATCTGAGTCTAAAAAATATTTTAATATTATTATCTGTGTCTGTGTTGTGTGAATTTACATCTGTGAAATTTTTCTGATTTAATTTGTATGTTTCTGTGCTCGATTTGCAAAAAGGACCAAATCGCGTAAGTTGTAAAAGTTGCCTACTAGTTGCTAAAATGCCTAAACGCTATGGTTGGTTAAAGTTGAAGCCCTTGCATGTCAATAAGACCATTATGTGATAGTGGGAGACATGGTTTGGCAATATAGTAAATAGATAAAGTTTTAAAGGATGGTTAGGTAATTAGGTAAAAATATGTTAATTATAATAAAAGAAATCATGAAAATGAAACCATTTTCATGCATGTTCAGCCGAATTGGAAGAAAGAAGAAGCCATTGAAGCTTCAAAACTTTCGGCCCTTGCATGAGTAAATAGGTTAGTCCATTTTGTTCAGTTTTTGACAATTTCAACGTTTATGTGATCATTGTTTTGTGTTCTTCAAAACCCATGTTTAAAGTTTTGTTTTTGTTGAAGATTATGAAATGTGCCATTGATGATTATATGAGCTTGGTAGTGCTTTTATATGGATTATGAAAGATATATGTTAGATTATCATGTTTTGTTCTTAAATATTGATGAAATGAGTTACTTGGGCTAATTTGTGAAAATGAGATTTTGAAGGACTAAATTGTGAATTAAACATGTTGCATGGGCTTAAATAGAAGCCATGAAAATTCGGTTAGCCTTTGTTGCAAAGAAATTTTACATATTGATAATTTTGTGAAAAATGGACTATATTGTCAAAGTGTGAAAATGTAAAGGTTAAAGTGAAAAGTGCCCAAAATATGTGAATATGGATTAGATTGAATTAAATGAATGATTGAATCGTTGAATTTGTATTGTATTAGATCAAGAACAAAGAAAATTAGATTTAGATTTAGGGAAGTCTAAAGTAGTTGAATAGTTGACTCGGTTCGTCTAAAATCTGCATGAGGTAAGTTAAATTTCAGTTACATGTTAATTGAATAAATTCTGTGTATATAAACTGTAATCTGTATTGGACGACCTTGAGAGCCCGATGATTAGATTTTGAGTAAACTCTGATAATATGATTATATCTGAAAAGCTCTATATGCTTCTGAGAAAAGTTGACATCTGTCGGAGACATCGTGTAAGACCGTGTCTGGGACACAGGCCTCGATGGAGATTTATGTATAAGACCATGTCTGGGACATTGGTATTGTAATTGATTTCGTGTAAGACCCTGTCTGGGACAGAGGCATCGATAATGAATTACATGTAAGACCATGTCCGGAACATTGGCATTATACTCATTTATGAATATCTGTATCGTTTCTAAATAGTCTGATGATAAAGTATGAGATATGAAAATGAATATATGAAATATATAATCTATACAGGTACGTTTGTATCATACTTAATTTCTGAATATGAAAGACTCTGTTTCTGCGAAATAGCGAATGCGAAGTAAGTTCGGAATCATAGAAATGAATATGATATGCATATAACCAAAAGAACATGGTTAAGTTTATGAACTACTATAAGAAATAGCTATGAATTCTTATGGTTTTTTTGTACTATATATGCTTTAGTAATTAGACCAATTGTATTTTGCTTAATAAGCTCTTTGTAGCTTACTCTGTGTATTTTATGTCTGTTTTACAGTTATCGTAGCTACTGAAGCTTAGGATAGTCGAGGATAGTCATCACACTATCAAACTCTTTTTGGTACTTTAGAAATGTACATATTTTTAAGTATGGTATGTATAGGCTAGAATGTTTAAGTTTGTAAGCTTTATATGTATATAAGTTATGCCATTTGAATTTAGCTAACAACTGATGAGTTTGAGCATAGTTTTGATGTATGTTTTCAAATATGTTATATTCTAAGGTGTTTTGGTCATCTTTGAGCGTGGAATTGGCTAGAATGTTGGTATAATTGTTGCTTATTAATGCTTGTAGGATTGGACCTTTAATAGGTGGAAAATTGGCTTAAACCAAGCATGCATTGTGCCACACGGTCATGGAACACGGGCATGCCCTGTGGTCGTCTGAAAATATCACTAGCTAGCTAAATTTTACATGGCCATGGCACACAGCCGTGTCTGTTGGCCATGTTAAAAAGTCAGTATAGGACCTTTTTTTGGCACGGTTGGACCACATGGGCGTGCCTTGTGCTCATGTGAGTCACACGGCCTAGCCACACGAGCGTGTGATTTTGTTAGTTTTGAAACATTTTGAAAATCTTGAATGGGTTCAGTTTAGTCCCGAGCTTCCTTAAGTGTATGTTTTAGGTCTCGTAAATCATTTTAGTGGATGAATTGAGGATGAATGCAAATGTATTAATGTTATATGATATCTGTGAATCTGTGTTGTTCTGTAATGTTTTGTCTGTTCGGTGACTCCCCTTACCTATTCCAACGACGGTTACAGGATAGGGGTGTTAGATTTTATTGGTATCAGTGCTATGGTTTAGTCGGTTCTAGGACTACCATAGGTGTGTGAGTCTAGGTATAGATGCCATATGTCTGAAACTGTGATAGTGTGATAAATCCTGACATTTGAAATGTGCTTTTATATAGCAATGGATCCCAATAGAGCCGTAGCTGATGATGTTGAGAATAATGCATCTGCTCCCACACAAGGGACGGTGCAAGATGATTCTCGACCGGCTACGAGTAGCCGTGATAACAAGGCTAAGCAAGCCTTCTATCAGATGATGAATGATTGGTTCACCCAATATATTAGAACCAATCCAGCTGTTTAGCAACCTCCACCCTGGTTAATCCTTCTCAAGTTCCTGTCATGACTTCTGCGAATCTAGTTAAGTTAAGTAGACCACCAGTTGATAAGATTAGAAAGTATGGGGCTAAAGAGTTCAGAGCTACAACAAATGATGATGCTGAAAGAGCCGAATTCTGGTTAGAAAATATGATATGGGTATTTGATGAAATGTATTTGAGCCCAGAAGAATGTATTCAATGCGCTGTTTCACTTTTGAGAGATACGGTGTACCATTGGTGGAAAACCTTAATATCTGTGGTTCTGAGTGAACGGGTTACTTGGGATTTCTTCCAAGTTTATTTTCGAAAAAAATACATTAGTCAAAGATTCATTGATCAGAAACGTAAAGAGTTTCTCGAGCTTAAATAAGGTCGTATGTCTGTTAATGAATATGAACGGGAATTTGTAAGATTGAGCCAGTATGCTCGGGAATGTGTATCAAATGAAGCAATAATGTGTAAAAGGTTTGAGGATGGACTAAATGAAGATATTTGTCTGCTAGTTGGGATTTTAGAGATTAAAGAAATGGTGGTGCTCATTGAGCGAGCTTGTAAGGCTGAAGAATTAAGTATAGAGAAAAGAAAAGCTGATTTTGAAGCGCGAGATGCTAAAAAAAAAGATCTTCGAGTAAATCTTTCAGTCTAGGTCAAAGAAATTCTGAGATGATCAGAACTGTTCAAATACTAATGTGGGACATTCGAACCGAGATCGAGCTAGATCATATTCGAACACCAGAGCTCCTGTTACTTCTGTTGCAAGTGCTGGAAATGTCCGATCTGAGAAACCTAAATGTAAACACTATGGTAAAAGACATCCGAGAAATTGTAGATTGAATGATCGAGCCTGTTTACAATGTGGATCTTTGGATCATTTTGTAAGAGATTGTTCTGAACCTACTGAGCAAGAGAATGTACAGAATTCGAGATCGGGTAATACCTCAGTTAGAGGTAGACCTTCCAGAAATTCAAGAAATGTAAGTGGTGGTCAAAGAGCTACTGAAGATATTGCTATTAGATCTGAGGCTAGAGCACCTGCCAGAGCCTATGCTATCCGAGCTCGTGAGGAAGCTTCGTCACCAGACATGATTACCGGTACTTTCACTCTTTATGATATTTCTGTGATTGCATTGATAGACCTTGGATCAACATATTCTTATATCTATATGAATTTAGCACACAGTAAGACTTTGCCTGTAGAGTTTACTGAATTTGTAGTTAAAGTATCGAACCCTTTAGGTAAAAGTGTTTTGGTTGATAAAGTCTGCAAGAACTGTCCGTTAATTATTCGAGATACCTGTTTTTCTGCTAATTTGATGCTACTGCCTTTCGATGAATTGATATAATTCTGGGATTGGACTGGTTAACTTTGCACGATGCTATTGTGAACTGTAAAAGAAAATTCATTGACTTAAGGTGTAAGAATGATGAGATAATTCAAATTGAGTCTAGTGATCTGAATGGACTACCGATTGTGATATCTGTAATGAAAGTACGAAATTATGTAAAGAAAGGTTGTGAAGCCTATTTAGCTTATGTGTTAGACTCGAAAGTGGATGATAAAAAAATTGAATCAGTGCCTTTTGTCTGTGAATTTTCTGATGTATTTCTTGAAGAACTACCTAGTTTGCCTCCAATTCGAGAAGTAAAGTTTTGTATTGAATTGGTACCTGGTACTACTCTGATATCGATAGCTCCGTACCGAATGGCTCCGACTGAACTAAAAGAATTGAAATCTCAATTGCAAGAATTGACCGATAGGGGATTTGCTAGACCGAGTTTTTCACCATGGGGTGCTCCTGTTCTGTTTGTGAAAAAGAAAGATGGCACAATGAGAATGTGTATTAATTACCGCCAGCTTAACAAAGTGACCGTAAAGAACAAATACCCTCTGCCCAGGATCGATGACTTATTCGATCAGTTGAAAGGTGCCACTGTGTTTTCAAAGATAAATTTGAGATCGGGTTACTATCAGTTGCGAGTAAAGGACTCTAAAATTCTAAAAACTGCTTTTAGAATGAGGTACGGGCATTATGAATTTTTAGTTATGCCTTTTGTACTAACAAATGCACCTGCTATTTTTATGGCTTTAATGAATAGAATTTTCAGACCGTATTTAGATTAATTTGCTATTGTATTTATTGATGACATATTGATTTATTCATGAGATGAATCTGAACATGCCGAGCATTTGAGAATAGTGTTACAGACATTGCGAGATAAACAGTTGTATGCCAAGTTCAGTAAGTGTGAATTCTGGTTGTGAGAAGTTGGTTTTTTGGGCCATATTGTGTCAGCCTTTGAAACCCGAGTTGATCCAAGCAAAATTTCAGCTATTATGGATTGGAAACCTCTGGGAAATGTATCTGAAGTCCGTAGTTTTTTGGGACTTGCTGGTTACTATAGAAGGTTTGTAAAAGGTTTCTTGATGATTGCAACTCCGTTGACAAAGTTACTTCAGAAAGATGTGAAGTTTGAATGGTCAGAAAAGTGTCAGAACAGTTTCGATCAGTTGAAAGCTTTGTTGACCGAAACTGCAGTATTAGTACAACCTAAATCGGGAAAAGAATTTGTAATTTACAGCGATGCTTAGTTGATTGGTCTGGGATGTGTTCTGATGCAAGAAGGTAAAGTCATTGATTATGCTTTGACATAGTTGAAGCCACATGAAAAGAACTATCCGACACACGATCTTGAGTTGGCTGCTATTGTGTTTGCCTTGAAAATTTGGCGTCACTACCTGTTTGGTGAGAAATGCCATGTGTTTTTTGATCATAAAAGTCTAAAATATTTAATGACACAAAAAGATTTGAATCTGAGATAGAGAATATGGTTAGAATTGTTAAAAGACTACGAGCTAGTTATTGATTATCATCCGGGCAAAGCAAATGTAGTAGCGGATGCTTTGAGTCGAAAATATTTGTCTGCATTACATGCGATGAATGCTCATTTAGCATTGTTTGATAATACTCTGGTTTGTGCCAAACTGAAAGCAAAACCTTTGTTTATACAACAGATCTGCGAGGCTCAAAAATCTGATAATGAATTGATAGCAAAACGAGCTCTATATGATTCTGAATTCCGGGTTGATAATAATGATTCTTTGAGATTCAGAAATAGACTTTGTGTTCTGAGGAATCCAGAGTTAATTCAGATGATTTTGAGTGAGGCTCGCAGTAGTAAATTTTCAGTACATCCGGGGAGCACAAAAATGTATAACGACTTGAAACAACTATACTGGTGGCCGGGAATGGAAAGAGATATTTTTGATTATGTTTCTAAATGTTTGGTCTGTCAGCAAATTAAAGCTGAACATCAAGTACCATCAGGTCTGTTGCAACCGATTATGATTTCGGAGTGGAAATGGGATCGTGTAACTATGGATTTTGTTTCGGGTTTGCCCCTATCTCCGAGAAAGAAAGATTCGATCTAGATTGTAGTTGACAGATTAATGAAATCAGCTCACTTTATTCCGGTATGATCTGATTTCTCACTTGATAAGTTACCTAGGCTTTATATTTCTGATACTGTTAGACTACATGGTGTACCACTGTCGATTGTGTCAGACAGAGATCCGAGATTTACATCGCGATTGTAGAAGAGTTTGCAAGATTCTTTAGGTACTAAATTACATTTCAGCACTGCTTTTCATCCGCAAACAGATGGTCAATCTGATAGGATTATTCAGATACTCGAGGATATGTTGAGATGTTGCATTCTTGAGTTCGAAGGTACGTGGGAACAATATCTACGGTAGAAAGTGTAGAACTCCGTTACACTGGTCTGAGCTCAGTGAGAATAAGATTTACGGTGTTGATCTGATAAAAGAAACAGAATAAAAAGTGAGAATAATTCGAGATAGTTTGAAAGCTGCCTCTGATTGTCAGAAATCTTATACGGATTTAAGACGAAAGGATATCAAATATGAGATCGGTGATAAAATATTTTTAAGGGTGTCCCCATGGAAGAAACTGTTCTGATTTGGTAAAAAAGGCAAGTTGAGCCCGAGGTTCATCGGACCGTATGAAAACATTAAGCGAGTTGGGCCGGTTGCCTATAGTTGAGACTACCATCTGAGTTAGAAAATATTCACAATGTATTTCATATATCGATGCTTCGACGATACAGATCTGATCCTTCTCATGTAATTTCTCCGTCTGATATTGAAATCCATTCTGATATGATGTATGAAGAAAAACCGATTCGTATTCTGTCTCGTGAGATTAAAGAATTACGAAATAAGAGAATTTCGATAGTTAAAGTATTATGGCATAGACACGGAGTAGAAGAGGCTACAGGGAGCCTGAAGATGGAATGAAACAACAATATCCAAATCTATTTAACGGTAAGATTTTCGGGGACAAAAATCCCTAAGGGGGGAGAATTGTAACAGTCCAGTTTTGACCCTAGTCGGAATAGTGGTTTCAGAACCACAAATCTGAGTCTAAAAACTATTTTAATATTATTATCTGTGTCTGTGATGTATGAATTTACATCTGTGAAATTTCTATGATTTAATTTGTCTGTTTCTGTGCTCGATTTGCAAAAAGGACCAAATCGCGTAAATTGTAAAAGTTGCCTACTAGTTGCTAAAGTGCCTAAGTGCTATGGTTGGTTACAGTTGAAGCCCTTGCATGTCAATAAGACCATTATGTGATAGTGGGAGACATGGTTTGGCAATATAGTAAATAGATAAATTTTTAAAGGATGGTTAGGTAATTAGGTAAAAATATGTTAATTATAATAAAAAAATCATGAAAATGAAGCCATTTTCATGCATGTTCAGACGAATTGGGAGAAAGAAGAAGCCATTGAAGCTTCAAAACTTTCGGCACTTGCATGAGTAAATAGGTTAGTCCATTTTGTTCGGTTTTTGACAATTTCTACGTTTCTATGATTGTTGCTTAGTGTTCTTCAAAACCCATGTTTAAATTTCTATTTTTGTTGAAGATTATGAAATGTGCTATTGATGATTATATGAGCTTGGTAGTGCTCTTATATGGATTATGAAAGATATATGTTAGATTATCATGTTTTGTTCTTGAATTTTGATGAAATGAGCTATTTGGGCTAATTTGTGAAAATGAGATTTTGAAGGACTAAATTGTGAATGAAACATGTTGTATGGGCTTATATAGAAGCCATGAAAATTCGGTTAGCCTTTGTTGCAAAGAAATTTTACATATTGATGATTTTTTGAAAAATGGACTATATTGTCAAAGTGTAAAAATGTAAGGGTTAAAGTGAAAAGTGCCCAAAATATGTGAATATGGATTAAATTGAATGAAATGAATGATTGAATGGTTGAATTTGTATTGTATTAGATCAAGAACAAAGAAAATTGGATTTAGATCGACTGAAAGTCTAAAGTAGTTGAATAGTTGACTCGGTTCGTTTGAAATCTGTACGAGGTAAGTCAAATTACAGTTACATGTTAATTGAATAAATTCTGTGTATATAAATTGTAATATGTATTGGATGGCCTTGAGAGCCTGATGATTAGATTTTGAGTAAACTCTGATAATATGATTATATCTAAAAAGCTCTATATGCTTCTAAGAAAAGTTAACATCTGTCGAAGACATCATGTAAGACCCAGTCTGGGACACAGGCCTCGATGGAGATTTATGTATAAGACCATGTCTGGGACATTGGCATCGTAATTGATTTTGTGTAAGACCCTGTCTGGGACAGAGGCATAGATAATGAATTACATGTAAGACCACATCCGGGATGTTGGCATGATACTCGTTTATGAATATCTGTATCGTTTTTGAACTGTCTGATGACAAAGTATGAGATATGAAAATAAATATGTGAAATATATAGTATATACAGGTACGTTTGTATCATACTTAATTTCTGAATATGAAAGACTGTTTCTGTGAAATAGCAAATGCGAAGTAAGTTCGGAATCATGGAAATGAATATGATATGCATATAAGTAAAAGAACAAGGTTAAGTTTATGAACTACTATGAGAAATAGCCATGAATTCTTATGGTTGTTTTGTACTATATATGCTTTAGTAATTAGACCAATTGTATTTGGCTTACTAAGCTCTTTGTAGCTTACTTTATGTAATTTCATGCATGCTTTTCTGATTATCGTAGCTCTTCAAGGCTCGGGATAGTCGAGGATAGTCATCACACTATCAAACTCTTTTTGGTACTTTTGAAATGTACATATTTTTAAGTATGGCATGTATAGGCTAGAGTGTTTAAGTTTGTAAGCTTTATATGTATATAAGTTATGCCATTTGAATTTGGCTAACAAATGATGAGTTTGAGCATAGTTTTGATGTATATTTTGAAATGTGTTATATTCTAAGGTGTTTTGGTCATCTTTGAGCATGGAATTAGCTAGAAATGTTGGTGTACTTGTTGCTTATTAATGCTTGTAGGATTGGACCCTTAATGGGTGGCAAATTGGCTTAAACCAAGCATGCATTGTGCCACACGGTGCTGTGTGAAAAAATCAGTAGCTATTAAATTTTACATGGCCATGGCACACGGCCGTGTCTGTTGGCCGTGTTAAAAAGTCAGTATAGGACCTCTTTTTGGCACGGTTGGACCACATGGGCGTGCCTTGTGCTCGTGTGAGTCACACGGCCTAGCCACACAGGCGTGTGATTTTGTCAATTTTGAAAAGTTTTGAAAATCTTGAACGGGTTCTGTTTAGTCTCGACCTTCCCTAAATGTATGTTTTAGGTCTCGGAGATCATCTTAATGGGTGAATTGAGGATGAATGCAAATGTATTAATGTTATATGATATCTGTGAATCTGTGTTGTTCTATAATGTTTTGTTTGTTCGGTGACTCCCCTTACCTATTCCAATAACGGTTACGGGATAGGGGTGTTACAGCCAGAGACATGCCCGTGTGCCTTGGTCATGGTTGAAACTGACTTGGGTCACACGGCTGACCACACTCCCATGTGTCTAGCCTGTGTACCCATAGAAATGGCCACACAAGCCCATGTGCTAAGGCTGTGTGCCTTACACGACCACCAGACACGCCCGTGTGTTTAGGCCATGCTCGAGACTGACTTACTTCAAAAGGAGACATTGACGGACATGGTACCGTGTTCTCAACCGTGTGGGAAAATATAGGCCATATCCAAGGCCAAATTGCCACCCGTTTGGGTCATACCTACAAGTCAAAAATCAAAGCACAATTGCACCATAATTTCAACCAATTTCAATCACAAAACATACATCCTTCATGTCATATAACCTTTTACCAAATTGAGCATTTCTTACTAAGCTATTTAAGCTTATCAAAAGATACTATTTTTCAACACAAAAACATATACCAAAATTCATTTATAATCACATCCATAATCAAGCCATATCACATGGCTAGATATACACATTACAAAACATAGTCTAATACTTCTAGCTTATACATGCCATACTTCAATATACACATTTTCAAAAGGTACCAAAATAAAGTCCGATAGTGTGGTGATGATCCTCAATGATCCCTGAGCTCCCAGCAACTTCGATATCTATAAAATAGTTGAAAATGCACACAAATTATGCTTTCAAAAGCTTAGTAAGCCATATACAAATAAACTTATCACAAATCATAACTATAAACAAATTATTTGTATGAATCATGGCATAACTCAATGTCAAGTTCATAATTCTCAATTAGCTCAAATACTCATAACCATTTGCTCATATGTACATCACATTTCCACATAATACAAACATATTTCATATGTTCATATATATATATATATATACATATGCTTACCTTTCATTCTCAATCTTAACATACAATTCAAACGTACCTGAATCGACTACATGTTCTCATAGTCATTCATTTTCTCGAAATGCCCATTGAACCGTTCAGAATCAATAAGGATACTCAGATAGCTCGAAAAGCTCGTACAATGCCAACATCCCAGACGTGGTCTTACATGTAATCAAATATCGATGCTGATGTCCCAGACATGGTCTTACACGTAATTCATAAGTCGATGCCAACGTCCCAAACGTGGTCTTACACGAAAACGCATATTGGATCCTATGTCATGACATATGTATCCTAACTATTCCTATGGTTTGTACGAGACTTTTCAGACGTCAAAACTTTGTAGATACTTTCTCGGATATCTTATATTCAACTCATATAATCATCCATCATTGTTCTCGAGCATATAAACAATAATAATTCAATTCAAAACACATTTATTTGTATATCGACTTACCTCGTGTGGATTCGAATGAACTGAATTGACTACTAGATGACTTTCGACTTTCCCCGATCCAAATCCGTTTTCTTTGGTTCTTGATCTATATAAGTTCAAATTTAACTCTTTTATTCAAAAAATCATTCAGTTCAATCCATAAATACATATTTCGGTCATTTTACAAATTAGCCCTCACATTTTCACATTTTAACACTTTACTCCTTAATTCATAAAATCACAAATTACACCAAATTTCTATATACACATGCTTAGCCGAATTTTCATGGAATTCATGTAAGCCTACATATTTCATTTATTTCACATTTTAATCCCTCAGTTTCTCATTTTCACAATTTAGTCCAAATTACTCAAATTCATCAAAATTTCCAATAAATCTAACACATATCTTTCATTTTTCATCAACTAACATCACAAAAATTACAAAAGCATCAATGGCATAATTCAAAATGATCATGAAATTCAGAAATTGAGAAATGGGCTTGATAAAATACAAAGCAACGATCACAAAAATGTAGAAATTATCAAAAACCGAACAAAACTCATACCTTAATCAAAGAAGACAAAGGCCGAACTCTAAATAGTTCTTTTTATTTTCTTTTTCTTCTATTTTTAGTTGATGAAAAAATAAATAATGAATATGATGGCTTTTGTTTTAATTATTATAAGTTTATTTACATATTTACTTATTTAACCTTTGTTTAAACATAAAATAAACACATAATGGATGCTCATTTATGTCCATTAACCTTATCACTGGCATAATAACAACATATGGACCTTTTCTTAAGAAAGCCATATCAATTACACACCTTTACAATATAGAAAGCCACTTTTGCATTTTCTACGATTAGGTCCTTTTTGCAAATTAAGCACACAAATGATAAAATTTTCATACGAAATTTTCACACATACTAATTCACATATAATATGCACAAAAAATAATATTAAAATATTTTTTGACTCAAATTTGTGGTCCCAAACCCACTATTCCGACTAGGGTCTAAACTGGTCTGTTACATGTTTGTGGTTGGTAGTAAGTGCAAGATAAAGAAGAGAAGAGAAAAAGAGTAGGAAAATGAATGAAGTGAAATATTGCCATGAAAAAATGTTGGTTAGATTGCCAACACGAATGCAATTGTAATTCCAGGAAAATGACGCAACACTCAGTCCATGTCACTCTCAGCCAGCTGTACTTGTACCAGATAAACCACCTTGAAAAGGAGGAAGCAAAAGGTGTATGCTGAGAGGGTAGGACCTACCCTATAAAGAAGGAAGGAGAAAAGAGAAAAGGGGGATCAGAGAGAGGGAAAAAGGGAGAAAAACAATTTTTACCTCCCTGCATCATATTCTTGTGAAATCTTAGAACTTGTGATTCGTGAATTTAAAAAATGATCTTGAATGGTGTTTTTTATGGATTTGAATGTTCAACCCATGAACTAATTTTCTTTGGGTTGGAATTTTTTTGGGTGAATTTTTATTATCTTTAATGCCCATGGTTTGTTGTTGAGTTGGATACTATTTCATTTGATTTGCAATTATTTTTAATGCATGCATGCAAGTTATAGACATAGATGACTATATGGCATGTTATTAGGTTTGATTTAATTCTAAAAAAATTAATTAGATTGGACTATAATCGATTGATACATGTAAGTATTCGAAAGAATATTTGTAGAACTCTAGACATAGAAGTTGCAATCTATACAGGGGAAGGGAGAAAAATTTGGATATCATTCTTAAGTTCTGTAGACAAAAAAACTCAAAAATGATAGCTCAAAGTCTGGCTTCTGAAAGAAACAGACTGCAGTAGTGATTCCCTCAGCAATAAAATGGTCAAGATTTTGCCATGGCATTATTATGTTATAAAAAGAAGCTTGAGTAATTTCAACCTTTATCATTCAACAGTACAAACCCTTTCCCACTTATTCTTTAAGAATTACCACATCATTTTAATTGCACTAGCATATTTTTAGTTATAATTGATTTTATTAGTCCTTTATTACATCTCTTTATCAATTAATCACATGTTTATTTTACATAGTTTAATTAGTCAATTTCACAATAGTAACATAACCAATTATTTTAGTCAATTCCGATCCCTGTGGAGACGATACTCACTCATCACATTATTACTTGATTCAACGTGTATACTTGCACATTCGCATTACACATTCACACGTAACAAAAGTATATGCTATCATCAGCACCAATATGAAATTCAGTATCTAGCAGTTTTCGAACTTGTTCCCGTTTGGTAACCAACTCAAGATCTTTTTTTGTGCCTCACGAATATGCTATAAAAACATCGGTTTAGTCTTTAATTCAGCCAAAATCAATCCATCATCAACTAGCGTCAAACAAGAATTTAAAGCTTTCAATGTAGACAATGATTTTTTACTCAGAGCATCCGCAACAACATTTGCTTTTCTCGGGTGATAGTCGATAATTAAATCGTAGTCTTTTAATAACTCCAACTATATACGTTGTCATAAATTCAATTTTTTCTGGGACATCAAATATTTTAAGCTTTTATGATCGGTGAAAATGTGACACTTTTCTCCATATAAATAATGCCACCAAATCTTTAAGGCAAACACGATAGCTGCAAAGTCCAAATCATGTGTCAGATAATTTTTCTCATGAGGTTTTAGCTATCGAGAAGCGTAAGCTACAACTTTTCCATCTTGCATCAAGACACAACCTAAACTATTGAATGAAACAACACTGTATAATAAAATTCTTTACCGAGATTTGATTGAGTTAACATAAGAGCTTTGGTTAACATCGTTTTCAATAGATCAAAGCTCTATTGACATTTTTAAGACCAGACAAACTTAACATCTTTTTGTAGCAGTTTCGTCAATGATAATGCGATTATCAAGAAACCTTAAACAAAGCATTTTTAATATTTGGCCAAACCCATAAAACTTCTTACTTTAGTAATATTTCTCGGAGGTTTCCAACTCAATATAGCTAAAATTTTACTAGGATAAACTCGTATGCTATCTGTCGATACCACGTGACCCAAAAATTCAAATTCTCAAAGCCAGAACTCGCATTTATTGAATTTCGCAAATAGTTGTTTCTCGTATAAAGTTTGCAATACAATACTCAAATGCTAGGTGTGCTCAATATCATCTCTTGAGCAAACCAGTATATCATCGATGAAAGCAACAACAAATTTATCTAAATACGACCGAAAAATTATGTTTATCAGGTCCATGAATGCAGTTGGAGCATTTTTTAAACTGAATGACAAAACTAAAAATTCATGGTGTCCATACCTGGTTCGGAAAGCTATTTTTGACACATCAATGTCTTTAACTCGAAGCTGATAATATCTAGAACGTTTGTCGATTTTTTAAAACACTATTGCACCTTTTAGTTGGTCAACCAAATCGTCAATGCGAGGCAACATATATATTTTTAATCGTAACTTTATTCAGCTGTCGATAATCAATACACTGACACATCGACCTATCTTTTTCCTTAACAAACAACATAGGCGCACCCTAGGGAGATATGTTGGGCCAAACAAATCTCTATCTGTCAAATCTTACAATTGTTCTTTTAGTTCATTTAATTCAGCTGGGGCCATTCTATAAGGAGAAATTGATATTGGAGTAGTTCGTGGCACTAACTCAATAGCCAACTCAACCTCTCTAACTGGTGATAATCCTGGTAACTCTTCCAGAAATACATTAGTAAAATCACAAATAGTCAGACCTAATTCAACCTTCGATTTTAAAACTTGAAAATCTAAAATATATGCTAAATATGCCTCACACCCTTTTCTTACAAGTTTCTTAGCTGACAAAGTAGAAATAATGTTGGTGATACTGTTTATTTTGTCTGATTCAACATTGATTAATTCTCTATTTTGACATTTTAAAATAATTTATTTTCATCTACAATTCAGAACTACATCATGCAAAGTCAACCAGTCCATGCCAAGAATAACGTCGAATTCATTAAATGGAAAAAGCATCAAATCAGCTGGAAAATCACAATCCTGAACTTTCAGTAGACAGTTTCTACAAATCTTATCAACTAACACATACTGACCTAGCGAATTAGTTACTTTGACCACAAATTAAGTGGACTTTATTGGTAGTTTCTTATCTATTACTAGTGCAGTGTAGATATACAAGTAAGTTGACCCCGGGTTAATCAAAGTGTAAATAGTAACATCAAATTGAAAAAAATGTACCAACGATGACATTAGGTGCTGAAGCACCTTCGTGGGCTCAAATTGCATAAGCCCTAGTAGGAGCTCGTCCGTTGGATTGTACTATAGTGTCTTTCATTCCACTTCTGTTGACTTCGATATTTCCACTATTTTTAGGTGGTCTACCTTAAGAAGGTGCAACCCCTAATCATACATTCTAAGCTTTGTCCCTATCTAAACTTTCTGGACAATCTCTAAGGAATTCATTTAATGAGCCACATTTGAAACAAGATCCTTCCTTGAATCGACACAACCAAGAATGCTTCCTTCCGCAATATTAGCAATTAGGCTTGTTGGAGTTTCAAACACTGCCAACACTGGCTACAAAGGTAGCCTAAGGTCTCGGATTACTTTATTTTCCATGATCCTTTTCCAGAAAATCCCGATAGAGCTAAAAATTGACTGCAATATTCTTTTACATTCTTCGAGGAAGAGGAGAAGGTTTTTTCCAATTACTGTTTTACCCATGTCTCTAACTATCGAATCAACTTTTTTCTTTGCTTTACTAATGTCCTTCATTTTCTGAGCTCTATTAACTAATACAACGAACTCTTTCAATAATTGGATCTCTTCATTCAAATATCTCTTCAAAGCGAGTACACGTAGCAGCTTCTGTTAAAATTAATTCACGAGCATAGTTATTGAGTCAAAGAAATTCTCTTTTGTATTCAACTATAGTTCATGGCCCTATTTCAACTCGAGAAACTCTTTTTCCTCTTTATCAAGATACCCTCTAATTGAAATATTTTTTTCTAAAATCGGTCTGGAAAAATTCCCAACTTAACCGATCTTTCCGTATCACAGCTGATACTGTGTTCCACCACTGATATACTTCTTCTTTTAATAACGACACAACACAACTCAGATAATCGTTTGGATAGCATGATAATTCATCTAATACCTTTAAGGTATTTTCTAACCAGTACTAGGTCTTTTCCAGATCATCTTTGAGTTTTTCGCGAAATTCTTTAGTCCCATATTTATGAATTTTGTTAATAGGAGGCTTGTGAGCTCGTACCTGTTCTAAACCTTAAGGATTAAGAGGTATAGGTTGAGGTATGGTATAAGGCAGTGGTTGTTAAGACATCAAATTTGTTCTCATAAAATCCATAAACCATTCAATCATCATGTGAAAGAAGGCTCCACAAGCTTGACCATTGCTCTCAGCTTTATTAGAATTAGCTCGGTTGGATTCAGATAACATCTTTTATCTATATAAAAAAACAATATCAGTTCGAGTCATGAGGCACCACACTATCATAGGTTATAAAATGGCATGTATTTCTAAACTCGGTACATGCTACATTCGATCCAAGAACTACCTAAATTGTAGCTCTGATACCACTAAATGTAACACCCCTAACTCGTCTCCATCATCAGGTTAACGAATTCAAAATCAAAATAAAACAATTCAAAAATAAATTTAAATATCAAATATTCATAATCAATAATTATTCATATCATATATATGAATATGAGCTTTAAATTGAGCTTACATAACGAAAAAATTAGTTTAAAAACAAGTTAGGACTAACCTGAAACAAAACAAAAAAATAAAGAAAAAACTGAAAATAGGGGTCAGACGGCCATGTGACAAAGCCCAGACCATGTGGCCAAACAATGTAACAACCGTGTAACAGCCTGAGCCCATGTAACTTAGGGTCACAGGCTGTGTCGCCAAGCTGTGTAACCCCCTGAGACCGTGCGGGCAATCCTGCACTAAAAATCAAATAGGCCATATGACCTTATGAGGTGAGCGTGTGTGGCACACAGCTGTGTGACAGCCTGTGTTCTAGGCCGTGTCATCTAAAATAACTTCTAAAACAAGCCAATTTATTAACCATTTATTAGGTACCAAGCCAAACAATTTCCAACCATTTTCAATCAAATAAAATACATTTAAACATGCTAAAACATACCAAATCATACAACCTAAGTGTCTAACCAATATGCCCTCATTGACACCACAATTTAAACATTCAAAACATTCCACATTAATTAAACATAAACATGTACCTATCATTCATACCATAGCACCTTACCACATTCCAAATCAATCTCACATAACATGATTAAAACCACTTTGATATACGTGAACATGCTTAAACCAAAAGTACCATTAAATAGCACTTTTAACAACATTGATATAACCAAAGCATAAAACAACATACTTAAATACATTAAACTTGAATACTCCTAGTACATGCCAATTATAACCAAAAAGCAAAATGATCAAAACTTCACCAAGACATTGATTGGATAGTGTGAGCAACGGCTTGAACTTCCAACTAGCAATGACTTTCGATGATCTACAAGAAATCAAACACAACGATTGTAAGCAACTATTTGTTTATTAAGTTCGTATTTAACTTAAACTTAAAGTTGCCATATTTAATGCAATTTAAACATTTCATAATAATTTCATTGATAATACCATGAGTTCATTTATCCCCAATTCACAGCACAAATATCACAAGGTTAGTGAGTTCATATATGAAACATGTAACATTAACATAACGTAGTACATACACAAATAAACATATTTGATACATAAATCAATCATCTTATATTCTTTTAACATTTCACATTTTCATTTCAAGAATCCATTTCCTAAATCTATTTCCATATAACAAGTTCATATAACTCATTCATATATCCTTTATACTCGATGAACCATAGCGAAATAACATTGGATACGCGAGAGAATGCTTACCTGAGCTGTAACTATAAATGTTAACAAAGCTGTGAAATGGGCCTGCTCACATGAGCTATGGGCCGAGAAGTTAAGCTACATGATTCTGCTCACACGAGCTGTGGAGAATCCACAACAAATTCAGGACCTCAGCTATCAATAGGACATTCAATACTAGCACTCGGAACTATAATAACCCTAATGACATGTCAATTGTATCCTAAGCACTCACAAGGTTCAAACAGGCCATGTTTCATATCCAAATTATATAATTATTTATACATTATTTCATCTCAATTACTTATCCATGTAATTTCCCATTTTCAATCATAACTTTCAATTTACCTAATATTATAATTTAATCCAATTCACCACATAACATATATTTTGCAATTGAACTAAATCACTACACACATAACTAGATATTAAATCTCAACAACATCAATGAATTAGTTTTATTTAACTTACAAACTTACCTACTAAAAAATGGCTATGAACGCAACACTGATGTTTACTTCACTAACTTCTCTTTTCCATGATTATTGTCCAGTTGATTTTTTCTTGATCTATATAATAAGTTTTAACCTAATTAACCATTTTATAAAATATCTTGAACACTTCAATTATTTTATTAATTACTAATTTAACCTTTCATTAAACTTACAATTTTATTGAATACTTGTCCAAAACCGTCCATTAACCGTCCAAAACCATTTAAAGCCACCAAATAATGTTTCTTTATCAAATTAACACATTTAAAGAAATAATAATTAACTTTTTATCTTTTACAATTTAGTCCTTTCTACTTAATTAATTATCTAAATGTTAAAATTTTCTAACCAAAATTTAATACGACACTATAATAGACTTGTAAATACTAAATAAATATTAACTGGTTCACTAGTTGAAATTTTAGTCCCAAAACTACTATTTCTGATACCATTGGAAAATGAGCTATTATAGAAAAGAAAAGTCTGCGTGACAGGAGCATCTCGTTGCGAACTGCAGATGGAAGCTATGTTATAGCCGAAGTAGTGGGAGAAGTTATTATTAGTTTTGATAATTTTAGGAAAATTATTTTAAAGGATGTATTTTATGTATCTCATTTTAAGAGGAACTTAATTTCTATAGCATGTTTATTTAATGACAGTTATTCTATGACATTCAATAAAGGGATTGCTATTCACAGAAATTATTCTTTGATCTAAAATGGATGGATGGAAGGAAACAATCTCTATTTTATCAAATCAAATAACTACTCGATGCTTCAAACTAAAATGGTAAATAAGAAGCTTAAAACTTCTAACTCTAATGAGGGGTACCAATGACACTTAAGACTTGGTCATATTAACCAAGAAAGAATCACTAGACTCATGAATGATGGTTCCTTAAGCATGCCTAAGGAAGTTAGTCTTCCACAATGTGAATCTTGTTTGGATGGTAAAATGATTAAAAGGTAATTTAATGCAAAAGGTATAAGGGCCAATCAACCTTTAAAATTTGTGCACACTAATGTATGTGGTCCCATGAGCTTTAGTGTCTAAGGAGGTTACGATTATTACGTGACTTTCATCAGTGACTATTTTCGATATGGATATGTGTATCTAATGCACAAAAAAGTGAAACATTTGATAAATTTTGAGAGTTTTGTGTAGAAATGGAAAAGCACTTAGATTTATCTATAAAGAATTTTTAGTCTGATCAAGGTAGGCAATACTTGTTTGACGAGTTCTTAGGATATATCATAGAGAATGAGATTTTATCCCAGTTGACTACGTTGGGCCTCCACAGCAGAATAGCGTAGTTGAAAGAAAGAATAGTACCTTTCTTGACATGGCTTGTTCAATGCTAAGCTATTCACAACTCCCTACTTCCTTCTGGGGATATGTGATACAAACAACTTGCTATATTTTGAATGATTTGTCGACCAAGTCTACTTGTAAGACACCTTATAAACTGTGGCATGGAAAGAAACCCACTCTAAATCACTTTAGAATATAGGGTTGTTCAGCACACGTTCTAGATAAGTATGCAAACAAGTTTGATACACAGACAAAATTTTGCAAGTTTGTAGGATATCTGAAAGGAACAAAAGGTGAATGATTCTACAATTCGAAAGATAATATGAATAAAGTTTCTACTCATACTACTTTCCTTGAGGAAAGATACATGGATAACTTTAAGCCTCAAAGTAAAGTAGCACTCGAGGAACTTTTGGGAGTTGTAGAACAATCAGCAAGTTCAATTCTCGAGAAAGTTATGGAAAAACCTACAAATGATAAAAAAATTTAGGGGAATCTGTCGTAGTGGGAGAGTTTCTAAGAAACTGCACTTCTTCATCTATGATGGTAGTATTTATAATACAAAAGCAAATTATGAGGATGATGATCCACTTGCTTACGATGAGGCTATATAGGACGTTGATTCCAAGTTCTAGATGTAACACCCCTAGCCCGAATCTGATCGCCGGTTTTAGGCTAAGAGGTATTACCGAGCTAAGCATTTAATTTTTAATTCACATTACCAATCAAAAAAAATAGAAATCGAGCTGAATACATATTGATTTATAAGTTATAAATGCCATTTTCATATGGCCAAAATGTTTACAAAACAAAACATAACTATCACCAGCCTAACCTATACATGCCATATCAAGGCCAAAATGTAACTGTACCAACAAGATCGATAGTATGATGAACTGCTGACGATCCCCAAGTCGGTGGCCAAAATCAACAATCTATAAAATAGAGAAATAAGAAATAGACTAAGCTTTCGAGGCTTAGTAAGTTTTAAGCATTTCATACAATTAAAGCTTGTCAATTAAATCGAACATTGAGTATCACAAAACTCGAATTCCAATTGTACTTCACTTGGCCGAATATACACAAGTACACTAGTTATAAAGCCTATTGGCCGAATATATATATATGAATACACAAGAAATTTCCGGCACATATTTCACTATACTATATGGCTCATACAATTACTATAAGTCACATACTTTCATATAATGACATACATTGACCGAATAGGTCATTCTCTTATTCTTAAATATTGTATTCATCCACACACATATATATATCGTTCTTTGATACTAATAATTCACTTTGAAATCATTTCACATATGAGTACATAATACGTACCTTAACATGTAAAATATATATAGTACTTACTCGACGATGGTTACCACGGATATTCAATGTCGTAATCTTACTTAACTTACTGGCATCAATCCTGTCAAGTCTTAGAACTCTAAACACATTTCTAGCACAAGCCCACGGGTCTTTAACCCGGATACCATTCCAAAGACGAAAGCTCCGCAGTCTTTATGCCCGGATACCATTCCAAAGACGAAGCTCATGGGTCTTTATGCTCGATACAATTCCAAAGATAAAACTGCGAGTCTTTAAGCCCTGATACAATTCCAAAGATATAGCTCATGCCTTTAAGCCTGGATACACACATCAAATATCATGCCTATTTAATCATATATTAACACATCTTATGGAACATTTCACATTAGTAGTCATTTGCTACATTTGGACATAAGCTTCATATGAACACCATCATTTTCTTTTCGGCTTAACAATCATACCTAAATATCACATATACCTTTCATCAATCAAGCTTAACCCGAATTGATCATTCAACTATAGGTCATATTCCTAGATTATGTACCACACAACTTACTTCAACTAGAACCAAAAAGATCAAAATTCATCTAGTATATACATATCAAGGCATCATAAATTTCATACTATAGACGATTACTCAAAACTTACCTCGGATGTTTTGAACAGTTGCGGATAGGCTACTCGATTGCTTTCTCCTTTCCCCTATCTGATTTAGTTCCTCTTTGCTCTTGAGCTTTAAATTTAAACAAATGAATTTGTTTAATTACTTACTCAACTTTGATTCTTTAATAGTCACATTTGACAAACATATAACTTCAATGCATATTATGTTTTATAAAATGTGCCATGACTCGATTTCATGCTTATTATATCAATATCTAATTCGCATACACAAATAAAGATTGACATAACTTACCATGCTTTCCTATACACGAATTTAACTATATATAATATATATGTATATCCGAATGTCTCTATGTCACAAGGTACATACATAAGGCATATATATATTTATACCTCTGTGTGACTATCACAATTTAATCGATTACTCGTTTTATGCACAACCACGTATACACCTATATATATTTATAGCATGCCTTAATATCTTATACACCCCATTCGGCCCTAACCACTCAAACTTAGCTTTCATATACAATTTCTATTTCATGATCAAATGTAGCAAATTGCACATAGGTTTCACCCATGCCAAACAATGACCGAATATGCATATCAAATAAATAGCTTACTTAACACATAACTCACATAGCCAAAGTACATATAACCCTAATGACCAAATATGTATATCACCAAAATTCTTATGACTTAACCTTTAACCCTTTTAGCCTAATATCCATTAAATATCTAGTTTACTTACACAAACACAAACACTTTAAAAATTTTCTTTAACTAAACATATATTCGACAATGACCACAACAATTTAACAAATCTTAGAAACAATCTTTAACATTTTAAATTCATCTTATCCCCCTATGGCCAAATGTGCACATATATATAAAAACTCAATTAACAACAAAATTTTCTTTCCAAAATGCATATACATACATACGGCAACTTCAATTCATACCTCTCAACCATGAATTCAACTTATTCAACCATCATTTAAGCTACTTAACATATAACTAACATCTTCCCAAAAACTTATCAAAATAACACAAATTTAGCACTTGCCGAATGGATACTTGTTCTTTGATTCATGAATTTAAACCATGGGTTAACTATGCTATGTATTTATCAATTTAATTTCATAATCAATTACAAAAAAAATTACATTACAAAACCTTTAAATTGAGATAACCATGGCCGAATGCCTTGGCTTCTTCTTCAATATTTTTCTTTCTCAAATTCGGCAATGAAGAAAGAAAGATGAACAACCATTATTTTATCATCTTTTCTTATTTTACTAATTATTTTTATTTCAAAATAAAGCCATTACTTATTATAATACTTAAATAAAACATATATTATCCATCAACCATCATTATGGCCTGCCACTATATTAAAATTGGTCCATTTGACATGCAAGTCCCCCATGTCAAAAATTCATGCATTATTTGGCACTTTAAAATTTACCTATCACATTTTCAAGTCTTATCACATGAGTCCTATCTTATTAATTTCACACATAAATGACAAAATCAAAGCATGAAACTTTCACACATGCATTTACACATATAATAAACATAGAATATAACGGTTAATTATTTTTATGACTCGGTTCTGTGGTCCTGAAACCACTTTCTGACTAAGGTCAAATTAGGGTTGTCACACTAGAAATAGGCCATAGATGCCGAGATGGATTTTATGAAATCCAATACAGTGTGAGAACTTATAGACCTTCTGATTGAGATTAAATCCATAGGGTGTAAGTGAATCTACAAGAAGAAGAAAAATACAGAAAGAAAAGTGGAAACACATAAATCTAGACTTGTAGGGAAAGGCTACATATAGAAAGAAGGCACCGATTACCATGAGACCTTCTCTCCAGTAGACATGCTTAAGTCTATCCACATGCTCTTATCTATTTCCACTGCTCTTGATTACGAGATCTAGAAAATGGATGTCAAGACAACATTCTTGAATGGCTATCTTGATGCGATCATTTACCTTGCCCAATCCACTGGCTATGTTGTCAAAGGAAATAAGTAGAAAGTTTACAAATTACTAAGAGCCATTTATAGACTTAAGCAGGAGTTCTGCTTATGGAATAAAAGATTTGATCAAATGATCAAGAATTTTGGGTTTGAGCAAAATGCTGATAAACCTTGTGTTTATAAATGTATAAGGGACAAAAAGGTGTTCTTCCTCATTCCGTATGTCAATGATATTCTACTTATCACAAACAATGTAGGAGAATTGTATCAACTAAACTATGGTTATCTCAATAGTTTAGCATAAAGGACTTGGATGAAGCTAGTTATATTTTTGGAATTCAAATTCTCAAGTACTGAAGGAATAAAATAATAGCTCTATCACAAGCTTCATACATCGATAAAGATTCAAGGAAATTGACAATGAGAAATGCATTCGTCCTAGGCAGTGGAGCTATAATATGGAGAAGTGTAAAGCAAACTTACACTGACGACTCTACTATAGGGGCTGAGTATGTGGTTGCTTTTAAGGCAACGAAAGAAGCAATTTGGCTTTGAAAGTTCTTAACTGATCTTGAAGTCATTCTTGGTATGGAAACATCTATAACATTGTATTGTGATAACAATGTTACAATAGCTAATACCAAGGAAATGATAAGTCACAAAAGGACAAAACACATTGATCAAAAGTACCACTTGATACGAGAGACAATGAATTGTAGATAGGGTGAAAGTAGCTTCTGAAGATAAGCTTATGAATTCGTTTACTAAGACTCTTGTAAATAGGAGTTTTACCAAACACGTCGATGATATGGAAACGCGAAACATGACACATTTACTTTACTAGGGCAAGTGGAAGATTATTGGGAAATATGCCCATATTTTAGTAAACATGTAACTGTTTTCTATATATCTGAACGATGAATAAATAAAGTTAATTTCACATTTCACTATTATGTCTTTTATGTGTTTGTCTTTCATGTTTTGCATACACAGAGAAATTGTGATAAGAAAATATTAACTCATTGATTGTTGAAGTTCAAACTAATGATAAGTGGCACTGTAATCCTGTAATCTCATAAGTGGTTGGAAACACAAAAATTTATATACTTTTTCATATCCATTTTTACTTAAATTCGTGCAAAACCGGTTAAATTGTTGTCAAAAAATAATTAAATATTATAAAATAATTAAATTATGTTAAAAATATGAACATGGTGAATTTTAGTTAATTTTATACTTAATTTTGATTAATTTTGACTATTTTTGACAGATTCGCGCAAAGGGCGAAAATTGGCTCAGTTGACACTGCTAAAAGCACAAAACTGAGAAGCAATTTGAAGTATCGAGGCACATTAATTTCCAGCCTAAGACATCCAAAAATGTGTATTAATTTATAATTTAATTAATTTTAATTTATTCCCCATTTAATTTGGGTTAAATAAATTATTTTTAATTAATTATGGAGAAAGGGTCCAGTTGAGCCGCACTGGTCAAACCACAGTGAGTGAACCGAACCAGCCACTAATTGGGCAGCACAGAACCGTCCATATGCCGACACAAATCAGCATTTTATCTGATTAAATATTCTTGCAAACAGACCCTTGAAAGACTTCTAAATTGTATTCAAGCCCCACCTTTAATTGTGGCCTTGTAGATTTGCCCCAAGCTATTTTTAGCAAAGTTGAAAATCTCAACCTTTGCCAAGTAGATGGCCGACCATAGGGGGGCTCTTTGGCTGCTGGAATTTTCTATTTTTAGCAGCCACAATCAGCTATAAAAGCCACCCCTTGCTGATCATTCAAACCATCCCTCAATCCCACAACATTCTCTTATTCTCTCTTCTCCTCTCTCACTTTTCTCTCCATTTTTTCCATCCCATTTCCCTTTTTGTTCAAGTGCTGATTTCTTCTCTTGGGAAAGAGGCTCTCATCAGCCATTTTGAAGCATCAATTAGGTGTTCATAAGCCACATTGATAGCCAAGGGCAACGAAGAACGAAGAACGGAGCAACTAGTCAAGGTACGGAGAAACACCAGATTTGCTTTTTGTTCCCTATCTCTTTAATTTTTGTTGTTGTTTTGACGAATATGTTTATGAATATTTATGCTATTTAAATGGTTATTTTAATCAATTTAGCTTAAATTAAGTTTGTGTTGGGTTAATTTTATTCTGCCTGCTTGAATTGTTAAAATGATGTTTATGTTGTTATAGGCCTCGGCAAATAGCTTGGTTAAGTAAAATCATGCCTAAGTTATTCTTGCAATATAATTGTTAAATAACTGATGAATTAATTATAAAATCATATTGAAATTATAGTTAATAGACACAATGCTTAATCAGTGCATGTTTATTCTTCTAAGGTAGCTGAAGTTTAAATTAGCATTGTATTCGGCGATACATATGTCTTGCATAACTTGCAAGATTTTTGTGATTAAACTGTTTCAAGGTAGAAATACCCTGTTACCTCACTTAATCTTTTATATGGTTGTGAAGATTCATTAACCGCTTGGATTGACATTGAAAAATGTTCAAGAGGTTGATTAATTTAATAAATATGTGTGAGCAGTAGTTAGCAAATTACCAAGTTGCCGTGAATTTATTCGTAGCAATATAAACATAAGTTTGATAATTCTAAGTTAAAGAAATGTAATTAATCTAACACAAGTATGTTATCTTGGTTAAATCTTATTTGAAATCGTGTGTAATTTAATGTTATTGCCTTGATATTAAATGAGATGTAAGTTTATATGTAAGAAATACATCAATATTACTTGTATTATGATATTTTATAATAATATTGGAAATATGTTTGTGGATAATTATTTGATTGGTGAAATTGTTGAAAAAGAGAGAGAAATCCCAGTTGAACCTTCGGAAAGATTGGATGATACAGATGGTATGTAGCTAGGTCACATGTATGGTGCTGAGTGCACATCATGTGTACAAGAGAGCTACGAGACATTATGATGTAGCTAGGTCACACGGGTGATACTATGTGTACACCATGTAGACAAGAGAGCTACGGGATATATGTAGCTAGGTCGCATGCGTGGTTCTAGGTGAAGGACACCATGTAGACAAGAGAGCTACGAGATAAACTGGCTAGGTCACATCGGTGGTACTAAGTGTTCACCATGTGTACAAGAGAGCCGAACTTTATGATGGGTGGAGCTATGTGCTGAAACCACCAAGTATAGAGGATTGATCCGAAGTGTTCAACGGGAGACTTACTATGTACAGCTTTGTGAGTTTTGTGATGACATAGTGTAGGTATATGTTTATGAAAATTATGAGCAATGTGCTCGATAGTTTGGTGAACTTTGATAAGACAAAACGGATTAAGTGGAATTATGTAAGAATGAATTTTAGTAGTAAAATAGTGTTGGACAGCAGCAGTTGCGTGACTTTGAAAATTCACTAAAAATTGTGGAAGTTGAATAAAAATGCAAATGATATATGAAAATAAAGCTTAATGAGTCTATTTTCACATGAAAGAAACAGAGGAAGAAAAAGAATTCTATATTGTGTGATATTTGAATTCTTGTGAAACAGGGTCTGAATGAATTCGAGATCCCCTATTCTGACTTTATAAATTCACCATAAATTGTAAAAAAATTATTAAGAGTCATACCTTACATGCATGGATTCCTTATTGAGTATATTTTTAAGGGAAATAAATGGCATGGTCTTTGGAATTCTGTACAGGGATAAATTTGGTTCGTAGTACACAGAGGTCAGAGTAGTCGTACTCTGAAACAGGGGAGGCTTTAACTAATAAAATGTACTAATTGGCTAAACCAAAAATTATGAAAATTTTATGGTGGAAAGATATGTGAGTATAGTTTCAGAGAAAATTTACGGATCTTAATTTCAAGCTCTGTAGCTCGAATTATAAATAAGTAAGTGACTATGACTCATGTGGACAGTTTGATGTGAGCATTTATTAGTAAATTGTGAAATCGTACTTTCAAGAATGCTCTATACATTAAGGATGTGGAATGGAGAGGAGGAGGAGGAAAATAAATATATGTGGAATACATGGAAACTATGGTATATGAAATATTGATATAATGAAATAAATGATATGTGTTTATAAGAAAATAGAAAGAGAATGATATGTGTCATGACATGTATATATATATATATATATATATATATATATATATATATGACTAGTCTTAATGTAATGCTTGTTGGGTATGGAGTTGAATTGAAATGTTTCAGCAAACATGTTATTCTCACATATCTGAATTGTGGTATTTTATAAAGATATGATCTAGCTTTAAATATGAATGCTTGATGATTAAGTGAAGTGGTAAGATGATAATCTTGGTGTAAATGTATAAGTGGTACTATAATAGACAAGGTAAAATAACTATGAGAGACACATGTATGATGACATACAAATGCTATGTTTGTGGTTTAAATTGAGATTGTTTAATCATTAAATGAATACCATGTTATATGCTTTTGATTTTGTATAAGTGGGTAAGAGATTAAGGTTGACCAAAGCTTGGAAAATAGCCTAGGTATATTCCACACAGGCAGACACAACCATGTGTCTCAGCCGTGTATGGAACACGACTTGGGACACGGGCATGTGGAGCCTTAAAGCATGAAATTTCCAAAATCTTCGTAAGTTCCTGGTTCAGTCGCAAACCCTTTCTAAAGTATGTTTTGGGCCTCGTAGGTTTGTATTAGGGACCTTATGATTAAATGCAAAAAGTTTGAATTTGATACAAATTTTATGGCCCGTATTTTAGTTTAATGTTTTTATCTTTGTTCGGTAACGCCTCGTACCTTATCCCGGCCTCGGGTACGGGTAAGGGGTGTTACACAACTGCTACACACCATCTCCATCCCCCGATACACACCATGTGGGGATATAAATATCGATCCACCCATCCGATACACTCCAATGGTAGCCTGGTTGCGGTACTACCTAACATTGCAACAAAGCTGCTAATCATATATTGGGCTTAAAAAGCCATCAGTGGATCCACGGTCGTCAAGCAACCATGCAATCATCATATAATTCCTCCGTTCCATAATTCCCAACCCATATGCAACCTAAACAGAATAACATATGAATGCAACAGGTATACATGTAACATCCATACACCTTACATTCAACACATAGGGATATTTTAGTCATTTTTGTCGTCGGGCGCTTTTCAATAATTTCTCTTATTATGGGTTATTACTTACCTTGGCCCATTAACAAGTCCTCATTGGCTAAAGTGAACAGATACTATGCACTAAGTAGGAATCCAAAGAAGAGGAGGTGGGTCAATAAGACCGCTTAAGTACCAAGCTCTCCCTAGATCCAATCCTAGACATGCATATACCCATTGCCACACCTTAACCTTATGGCTTGTCCACGGTCACAATTAATTATTTAAGTTTTATGTCTGTTTAAGCAGTTATCAAATACTAGGCCCAAAACTCCTTACAAAGCCCAAAGGAGTCTACATACATGCATATAGCCCACTAGGCCCAATCTCATTCATAATGTCTGTTAGGCCCAAATCACATTCATATGGCCCGTCAGGCCCAATCACATTCATAGTCATGCAATCATATGATTTTTCATCACTTAGTAACAAATTGCCAATTTTGCCTATTATGGGCCCTATAACCCATCGGGCCCATTTAGCCCATTTTGGCCCAGTTGGGCAATACACGACCCAAGTCCACGGAATCACACATGGGGCCTTTGATAACCTATCAGTTTCCCCTTACGAGTGTTCGCGCACTCGCAAGTGTATTGTAGCCAAACTTTTGACTTTTTAGCATTTCGACTTTTCGGTATTTCGGGATTTGCCGACCTACTGTGTGTGTGTAGTGTATGTACACACCTGGTACTAAAACATGCTGTGATCTCCTTAGCCATGAACCTACAAATGATGTCACTCAACGATTAATCACACACTTATCAAATATGATACCAAAAGCCGAAAATCTCACCTTTGCCTTACCTTGAACGACAAGCCTTAACAGCCCTTCCTTGATCACTAATCACGATTATTTCTTAAATCTGCATCAATCTTAATCATTAAAACTAAACAACAAGTGACTCACAATCATCTTAAGTCACTCTCAAATCCTCCATGGCCATTCAGCCAACCTTAACCAATAAAAGAGGAATACTTACTTAAAACCTCAAAACGCCTAAGAGCAATTCAGAGAGATCTAGAATCTGAGGTTCAATACTAATCCCATAAGAATCGGTCGAAGTAGAGGGAGTAGCGGTGGCACAGAGGGTCTTCAGCCAAAGAGGTATTCAGCTTTTGAGATTTGTATGGTGAAAAAGTTATTCGGCACAAATAAGAAGAAGAGAAGAAGGAATCGGCTAAAACCAAAGGTGAATCAAAAGATAATTTGAGAAGAGAAAGAATGGAAAATTGGCAAGCAAGGAACAAGGAATTCGGCTTCTGAGCACTTAGAGAGAAAAGTGTTTCGACAACACAAAAAAAATGAGAACTTCGGCTAAAGAAAGAGAAACAATTTCGGCATTACCTAGAATCCCCAAAATCGGCACCTATATATACTATAGTCGAATTTACCTATCCCCAAATTCCCTATTCGACTCCACTTCTCTACACCTCTCATCTCCTAACTTTTCTCCCTGATAACTCCTTAATCGCTTCCTTAAATTTCTTCTCTGATCACTTCCTTCAGAGTTCACATCCAACGCCACTACTGGCTATTTATTGAGCAAAAATAAATCCTTCTTTTGAGCAAGGAGGGATTCGAGCCCCAAACCTCCTTGCCATTCATGTGACGCCACCTCTAAGCCCCATATGTGACACTATTTTCCACTCCAACACAAGGCTCCTTGTGTCCAATTCCTCATTCATTTATTTAAAAACCAAACTACTTGCCATCAAGGTTTTTTTGATTATTAAACTATAATTTCCTTCACCCCAAAGTTTGAACTCAAAACTTAACCAGGCCTATTATCACATAAATAACACTCAACTACGAATATTAAGCACACCTTTTATTAAAACTGAAAAGGAAAGAAAGTTTAAGATTTTTGGGGTGTTATAGGTTGACCGAAACAATAAAAAGTTTGAATGCATTTCAAATTAAGTGGTTGAGTTGTTGAGAGATCAGTTTGAGTGAGTTGAGAAGAGATTTTAGGAGAAAATCGTAGGGAGTTGAGGGGAAGGAAGTGTTGTGCCGAATTGGGACTTTAGGCTCTCAAGGAAATCAGTTTTTGGGAAAAGATTTGGCTTTGGGGTGAGTTGGAAGCACTTCTTTTTAGTTGGGGACTCTCTTCTTTGGAGACCGATTGGTGTTAGGGAATTGGGTCGTGCCTTTCATTCCTTTTGGCTTATTTCGGGTTAGCATTTTAAGGTCTCTTGCTTTTTATTTCATTCTTCTTTTCCTTTCCCATTGGCCAAATTCTTCTGTCTCTCTCTCTCAATTCTCTTGAGTCTATCAATTTCCATCTTTTGCATATTATTGCGTTGGCCGATTCCCCTTGCCTTCTCCCCTCCCACAATCAGTTTTGTGTTGAACAAATTCTTCTTCTTCTTTTCTCGTCTCTGCTCTCTCTCAATTCCTTCCCTTTTCACTAGGTGGTTTGGCCAAATACTTCTACTATATCCTGTCGGTTTGGCTATTATTATTTGACCAATCAAGTTTAAGTGCACACATTTATTCTTTTCCTTTTGCTCTTTCTATTGTGTTAATAGTTTCCATCTAATGTATTCTTTGCTACCGATAATTGCAAGGGCAGTTTGCCCTAAGCCTCTGCATTTGTCGCATAGGGTGATCATTGTGGAGATAGACCGATTACTTCTCTTCTCTAATCGGTTTTACGTATTCGATAAGTGGTTAACGCTTGGTTCAAACTGTTGTGCGAGAAATATGATTAAGGTTAATAAGTTTCGGTTGGAATACATGTGATCTTTAGGGACCTGTAATCAGTCTTCTACATCGGTTGAAGTATTCAAAGTCTCAATCGTTTGATCAAGGGATTGGAGCACTTGTGGATTATTTGCGCCCTTACACAAGTAAGGTGTGTAACCACACTACCATAATCGTAAATCGACAAAAGCCAAAATAGGTGACCGTCGACACTACACGAGCGTGTGCTCGCTCGTGTGGTAGTCTGAGCGCCTAAGCATAGGCGCAAGATCATTGAGGCCGGCCATAAGTGATTTCATGGTCTAAGGCCGATTAAGGCCATGATGGACTGAAATTGGTGTATGGGCCCTACACGGATAAACCACACAGACGTGTGGAGATTATTGGGCCAGGCTGTGGAATTCACATGGCCAAGAACATTTTTGGGCTTTGTGGGCTGCACGAGCGTGTGGGCCCACATGCGTTCGCATTATGGGCCTTGGGCTCATTTTTACTATTTGACTGTTGACGTTGCACGGGTCACCCGAGACGACTGTGGACCTACTATTGGGTCGGTAAGTTTACCTCGACCTCTATATTTGATAAAATGACTATTTTGCCTTTATGTGGTAAGATGATTGTTTTGCCCTATGTGATGTATATATGTATTTGTACATGTGTGACAGTATTTTAGCATGTTATTTAAACTGTATTAGATACATGACATGATTGTATGATGCATTGCATGGGGATGGGATTATGTTGATCGGAGGAAGTGTACTGAAAGGCTTCGAGCCTAAATTACTGGCAGCTCAACTACATAACTGTTTAGTGTCGCAACTGGTGCTAATTCTGGAATATAAGGATTGGTGGGTTGATTATATCCCCACATGAAGTGCAGGGTTGGACGGAGATAGAGTGTAGAGGCTGGGTAGGTAAGACTTGTATACTATTTTAAGCATATTCTTGCCCGCGATTCTTTATTCTTGCATTGATTACTATTACTACACTGCTTACTATTACTGTAATGGGCCAAGGCCCAAACACATGACTGTTTCTGTATTGAGTTGGGCTAAAGCCCAAACTGATATTATCACTGTTACTGATATGGGCTTAGGCCCAGACTGTATTTGCTCACTGTATGTTTGACTGTCTGTTTATTAAGGGATTACACATTTCGTAAACTTACCCTTCTGTTTATCTAGGCAGGTAATCCTTAGGCGGATCGATGCTGCAAGAGACTCGAAGGTGGCCACTCAACAGCTTATGCTTTCATATTTATCTTTTAATTTATAAGTAGTTTAATTTAGGTATTTTTATGTAATATGGCCTCTATAATTTTTAATTTTTAATTTTGGGATTTTTATTTGTTTTGGTATATATCTGCTAGTGTTAAGAAAGCTCGATTTTTCCAAAAGAAACAACGATTTACAAGTAAATGCTAGTACGCAACTGTTTTAAAAAGCTTCTGCTATAATTGAGATTTCGAAAATTAATAACGTTTTAATGTGAATACTTTTTGATAGTGGCGCAAGTTTTAAAATCATCTTTTAGATCACACAAAAAGGATAAATAAAGATTGGGCTTTTCAAATGATATCATGCTGTACAAAAAACACTTTAATGTGACATCGCCAGATTCAGCCATAACGTCTAGGCCGAGTTTGGGGTGTTACATAAAAGGACTATTATGTCACCTACAATTCAAATTGGGGAGATGGCTTGTCTTGGCTATCAAAGTAGTTAACTCCACGGGTAGAGACATAGATATATTTATTGGAATAACGATATAATTGACTAGACCTATGATGAATTAATTTTTTTTTTGTTTGTGAGTTAATTTACTTGTGGTGTTTATGGTGTGATTTACCTAAATCATGAGTTAGTCACTGACCATGCACATGTAACTCATGTGTCCTTTGATATAAGCAGGGGCTTATGCTCTAAAGATGATCGAGCTCATAGTCGATATGTTGGGTACATGACTTGTGTATTACATGGCTTTACTAGGAACAATGGAATTCATAGCTCGATTAAAGATTTAATGACATCCTTTCATTGGCATTATGTGGATTGATAAATATGGAACGTGACAACGAGTTGCTTGTTCTCGAATCACAGTCATTTTTTGATAGTTATCATATTAATCATTAAGAAGACATAGTGGTGACAATGAGATAAAATAAGATTGTATTGAGTGAACAAATTTAACTCAAAGTAATCAAAGATATCATATGAGGGTAACACATACATGACAAGGTCATTGGGTAAAATAGTTGGATGATTTGCTTTCGTAAAGAGTATACAATAGGGAGTTTTCAATTATGGTACTTCTTGTGGACTGCCTCTATGACTCAGTAAATTGAGAATTATCAGAATGATTCTTCTGGGCATATTTGTAATTACTCGAACTTAATTGTATATATCTAATTGGTCCCACCACTAGCTCAACAAAAGCTCGATCGGATTGCATTTGAATCGATTTTGTAACAACCTATTTTCAGTGATGTTGAAAATAGTGGTTTCAAGACTACAAATCCAACATGTAAGTCCCTAATAATTATTATTTAATTTATATAAGTAAACTATAGTTTATCTTGAAAGTCAAGTGGTTTCAAAAAATGAGGTATCGAGACCTAATTTCTATAAACTAAGCTTGTAGTAATTTTATTAAATATTTACGGAGTTACAATTTTAGTATGTGAAGGTTTGGTTCAAAAATTTTATTATTTAATTAGTTAATTAAAGAAAAGGGACTAATTTGTGAAAGACGTAAAACTTAATCACTATTGAATTTTAATGATAAAGTGACTTAATTAACATAAGTGGAAGGATTTATATGGTAAATATACCATTTTTATATAGTGGAATGGCTAGTTAGTAATTTTTATACATTTTATGCATTAATTTTTAATGTTAATAACAAAACATA
This sequence comes from Gossypium anomalum, assembly GCA_025698475.1. Classification (NCBI taxonomy): domain Eukaryota; kingdom Viridiplantae; phylum Streptophyta; class Magnoliopsida; order Malvales; family Malvaceae; genus Gossypium; species Gossypium anomalum. The sequence goes on from CM046967.1 coordinate 36,211,826, forward strand.
TAATAATAAAAGTAAAAATATAATAAAACGACCATCATCTTTATTCTTCTCCATTAGAAATTGAATGCTCCATTGAAGAACACTCAAAGCTTTAGTCATCTTCTCTGTTTTCGCATGGTATGTAACTTTGATCCCTTTTTTGTAATTTTTATGTTTTTGAGATCGTTGCAGCTTAATCTAGTTAACCCAGGGACTATTTTGTAAAATATTTTAGTTTTTCTTGAAGTTAGTTGGAAGAATTGTAAACTTGGTTGTTGTTAAAGACTAATTTGTAAAGAGATTTTAGTTAGTTTCTAGTTAAAAGACGAAATGATAAAATATTAAATTTGACAGGAAATTCTTGTGAATTCTAAATAATTATGGGTTGTAATAGTTTATATGAACATTTGGCTAGCATGAAAATTTATGAAATTTTGATAAATTAGAAGTTTTGTGTTAGGGGTGTTACATTTAGTGGTTTCAAAACTACAGTTTAGTTGATTCTCAAACTAATGTAGCGCGTATCAAGTCTATAATATATATGCCACATATAATTGTCAAAGTGTGATGCTTTTGATCCGTTATGATCCTATTTTTCTTACAGATACAAGATGTATGCCAAGTCAAATCATTCCGTAGTGAATGAAGTTGAAAGAACTATTCAAGCTTCCAATTACGAAGCAAGTCAGAGTGTATCAGTTCTGTAATTGTTCAATGGTGAAATGAATTTTTTTTTTCTACGGAATGATGAATCAGTGGTTCAATGATTTTCTAATAGCCAACCATGCCGCTCTACAACCTCCACCCCTGACTGTGCCTCCTCCGGCACCTTCGTGTCCTCAAAACCCCATACCTACAATAGTTCATCATCTTTCTAATGATAAAATCCGTAAATGTGGGGCTAAAGAATTTAGGGGTAAAATTTATGACGACCCTTCCAGAGCTGAGTACTGGGTTGAGAATATACAAATAGTATTTGTTGAATTAGTGTGTTCACCTGAGGACAGCCTGAAATGTGTGATTTCATTATTGAAAGATTAAACATTGACAACTATGGTTCTAAATGATCAGGTTAATTGGGATTCTTTTCAGGTAGAGTTTAAAAAGAAATATGTTAGTTGATTGTATCTAGATAGGAAGAAGAAAGAGTTCCTTGAGTTGAAGCAAGGAAATCGGTCAATAACAGAGTATGGACGAGAATTTGTTCATTTGAGTAAGTATGATCAAAACATTGTATCATTGGAAGAAGATATGTGTATTCATTTTGATGATGGATTAAATGATGAAATCCGAATGTTGGTTGGAGTTATATAGCTACAAGAATTTGTAGAATTATCAGAGCAAAAAAAGAAAATTGAAGAGATTTGCAAAGATAAAAGACAATCAGATATGAAGTCTCGAGTTTTCAATAAAAAAGGGCCATCCAAAATAGTTCAGACTTCTCAATCAAAGAAATTTTGTAATGATGCTCGTCGATTTACTTCTCGTTTAGGATTTACTGGTAGAGATAGACTAAGATAGAGTAATTTGATATCCATAAATTCACCGGTTGCTAGTGTGGGTAGTGTTAGAAGTGTGGAAAAACCAAGTTGTGAAAATTTTGATAAATGTCACTTTAGTGAATGTCAATTCAAATTAGGAACTTGTTTTAAATACAATTCCACTAAACATTTCCTTAAGAATTGTCTAAAGCAATTTAACGACTGAGGGAATCAAAATGTTAAATCTGAGACTGCTTCACAGAGATGTAGGAAGCCAGGGAACAGTGGAGGTGGTACAATTGGTCATGGGAAAGTTGTTAATACAATAGAGCAGTTAAAGGTTAAAGCACCTACCAGGGCCTATGCTATTAGAACTCGTGAGGAAGCTTCTGCTCCAGACATTATTGCCTATACATTCTCCCTTTTTTGATATTAATGTTTATGTATTGTTTGACCTTGGGTCAACTTATTCCTATATATGCACAACATTAGTAAACAAAAAGAATATACTTGTTGAATCAACTGATTATACTATCAGTGTCACAAACCCGTTGGGTCAAGGCATGTTAATTAATCAGATTTGTAGAATGTGTCCACTGAAAATTCAAGGTTAATATTTTCTTGCTAATCTGATGTTGTTACTATTTGATGATTTTGATCTTATCTTAGGTATGGATTGGCAAACAAAACATGATGCAATAGTAAATTGTCGACATAAATAGATTACTTTGAAATCTCAAAATAGTGAATTTATTTGTGTCGAAGCTTGTGGACCGGGTTATGCTACGAATATGATTTAAACATTGTCAGCTCAGAAATTGATCAAAAAGGGTTGTGAGGCATATCTTGCGTAAATTCTCAATTCACGGGTGTAAAAAAAATCATTCATGTACTGGTAGATAAACAATTTGCTGATTTGTTTCCTCAGGAGTTATCAAGGTTACCACCGATTAGAGAAGTTGAATTTGTAATAGAACTTGTATTGGGGACAACTCTAATTGTGATAGCCCCATACAGAATGGCTGTTACTAAATTGAAAAGGTTGAAAGCACAGTTACAAGAATTGTTGGATCACGATTTTATTTAACTGAGTGTGTCACCTTGGGGTGCACCGGTATTATTCATGAAAAATAAAGATGAAACAATGAGATTGTGCATAGACTACCGATAGTTGAATTGAGTTATGATAAAGAATAAATATTCATTACCTCAAATCAATGATTTATTTGATCAGTTAAAAGGAGCTAAAGCATTTTCGAAGATTGATTTGTGATTTAATTATTATCAGTTGCGAGTTAAAGAACAAGACGTACTTAAGACTGCATTTTGAACTCGTTATGACCATTATGAGTTTTAGTTATGTCGTTTGGCTTGAGAAATGTCCTTGCAGCATTCATGGATTTGATGAATCAAGTATTCCAACCGTATTTAGATCGTTTTGTTATGGTGTTTATAGGTGACATTTTAGTTTACTCGTAGAATGAGACATATCATGCCAAGCATCTAAGAATTGAATTGCAAACCTTGCGTGAAAAAAACCTATATGCAAAATTCAATAAATGTGAATTTTGGTTACGTGAAGTTAGGTTTTGGGAGATGTAATCTCTGCTCATGGCATCTAAGTTTATCCAAATAAAATATCAACAATTGTTGACTGGAAAGTTCCAAAGAATGTTTCTAAGGTGCGTAGCTTGATAGGCTTAGAGGGGTATTATCAGCGATTTGTTAGAAACTTTTCAATTTTAGGATCTCCAATGATGAAGTTGTTACAAAAAGATGTTAATTTTGTTTGGTCCGATAAATGTTAGAAAAGTTTTAATCAGTTGAAGAATATGTTAACCGAAGCCCTAGGCTTGACTCAACCTAAGATCGAGAAAGAATTTACCATTGATAGTGATGCGTCTCTTTGTGGAAAAGTAATTGTTTATACCTCGAGACAATTGAAGCCTCACAAAAAAAACAATCAGACACATGATTTAAAGTTGGCAATGGTTGTTTTTACTTTAAAGATTTGGCGACATTATTTGTACGTGAGAAATGTCATGTTTTCACTTATCATAAAAGCTTGAAATATTTGATAACTTAGAAAGATTTGAATTTACGTCAGCGTAGGTGGCTAGAACTACTAAAAGATTATGATTTAGTAATTGATTATCACCATAGGAAAGCTAATATTGTCGCAGATGCTTTGAGTCAAAAATCTCTATTTACTTTGAGAGCTATGAATACAAGTTTGACATTGGAACATGATGGCTCTATTTTGGCTGAGTTGATAGTAAAGCTGGTATTTTTATCGAAAATTCAAGAAATTCAAAAAGATGATCTAGATTTGTTATCAAGGTTGGAACTAGTGAAAAGTGGTTAGAAGACTAATTTTTGTATTAGAGTTGATGATATGGGCTGGAAACCGAGGATAAAGTTAGAATAATTCGTGATAATTTGAAAGCTATGTCTGATTGTTAGAAATCTGATGCTGATTTGAAACATAAAGATATTGAGTTCTTTGTTGGTGAGAAAGTCTTTCTGAAAGTCTCGCCCAGGAGGAATGTAATACCCCGAAAACTTTTACAGTAAGATATTATCCTTGATATAGTAAAATAAGGAAATAAAGTGACAAAAAGGAAAATTTTGAGTTATGTCAAAATTGAGAAGTATATTATGATATATTAATTCAAGAAAGGACTAAATTGTAAAAGTGAGAAAAGTTTTGTTGCACAAGAGTAAATACTCAAAATTTGAGGGGTTAAAGTGTAAATATGAAAAAGTTGAAGGACCAATAGTGTAAATATTTTAAGAGTGGAATGATCTAGAAACTAAGGAAAATGGATGAATTAGGACCAAATTGAATAGGTGAAGAACTATGAGGGACTAAATTGCAATTTTATCAAATTAAATGATGACTCAATGATGAAATTTTAAAAGATAATAAAGGGCAAAATGGTCAATTGGAAGAGAGAGAAATCTAGAAAGCAATGATGATGTTGGATGTATTTTAGATTAAATAAATAAATAATAGTTTATTAATATTTTAATTTAATTTTTTTTAAATGATATTTTATTATTTTATTATTACTTTATTTAGTATATATATAAGGAAAGAAAGATGAAGAATCTTAATCTTTCCCATGCACCCAACGTATGAAGAGAAAAGGAAGAAAATAAAACTTTCTTTTCTTTACAATTTGGTCCTTGTATCAAAAATTCACCATTTTCACCCAAAAATCAAAAGAATTTCCTTAGCTACCAAGAGAGAAAAATGTTAAGGAGGCTATGGGAAGTTAAAATATGAAGTTGGATTCAAGAAATGGAGGCTGTTGGAGAGAGAAAATCAAGATGAAGGTTGGAATTAATAGAACAAGGTAAGAACATCATGATTTCAATATAATTTTAAGTTTAATATTATTGAAAAAGCTTGGGATTGATGTTAATGTAGAGTTTCCTTACATATGGTCCTATGTTCTTGATACGTTAATGAAGAGAAAATAAGAGAAAGTGAAGAGAAATAGTGTAGAGAAAGAAAATAAGGGTGTTATTAACATGGTAATTAATATCTTGCACTAAAACAGTTCTAGACAGCAGTAGTATTCTAACTTTGAAAAATCACCATAAATTTTAGAAATCAAATTAGAAGATTAAAAAATATGTAATTAAAGCTTATTAAGTCTAGTTTCTCATAGAAGAAACAGTGTAAGCAATGGACTTGTAAATTTTGAGATATAATGAATTTTTTGAGACAAGGTCAGAATGAATTCGGGTTACCCTGTTCAGACTTTGAAAAATCATAAAAAAATGAATAAAAATAATTATGGGCTTAAATTTATATGTATAGAATCCTGAATTAGTATAGTTTTATTAGAAACAAATTAGAACATCATTTTAATTCTGTACAAGGAGATAACTAATTTTTAGTGAAGAAGGGTCAGAACTGTCAGACAGCAGAACAGGGGTGATTTTAATGAATAAACTGTACTAATTGGCTAAACCAAAAATTCTGAAAATTTTATGTTAATAATATATGTGAGTCTAGTTTCAGATAAAATTTACATATCTTAATTTGGAGTTCTGTAACTCAAGAAATAAATAATTTAGTGACTATGACTCAAATAGACAGCTTTGAATATACATATAAGTAAATAGTGAAATTATTGATAATGTTACTTATAAGCATATTATATAAATTTAAGGATGTGGAATGGAGAGGAGGAGGAGGAAAATATATATGAATATTCAGCAAGCATGACTAATTTGCATGTTTTAGGCTTAAGGACTAAATTGAATAAAAGTAAAACTTTATGGGCAATTTTGTAAAAATGCCAAAAATGACCAAATTGCATGAAATGGATTAATTTTATTATTTAAATTACAAAATTGAATGAAATTATTAATTTAGTTCAAGATAGGGGGAAAACATGTTTTAGGGATTAAATTGAAAAGTGTTGAAATTATGGAAAAATTCTGATATTTTATAGAATTCATGGATTGTTATCAATATGTATGAGAATAATAGCTAGAAATAAGGATTAAATTGCAAGAATTTTATTTTCTGCCCCTAAGGATGAAATCATCATTAATTAAAAGTTTAGGGGCAAAAATGGTAACTTTTCCTAGAGCATTAATTAAATGCATTAGAATATGAAATGAATAAAATGATGATCAAATTTATTTATAAAGATCCAGACGACTCAAATATGAAACTTGATTGTGGAAAAGAAAAGATATCGGATTAATGAAATTATAAACACAAACAAGTAATGAGGTAAGTTCATGTAACTTGAATTATATTCTTAAATACTTGAAATGTATGTTATTGATGTGAATATTATTTGAATGTTCATTATATGAAAATTGATGAAACATTGACATATTTGATAAAAAAGGGAAAGAAATCCCGGTTGAATGAAAGGAAAATTCGATGGATCTCTGAAAAGGAATTGACAGTAAAAAGGATCTAGCCCGGACGGGTGATCCTATCCTGATATAGCCCTCTCGAAGAATATGTGGAAAATGGATTTAGCCCGGACGGTAATCCGAATTAGGTCCAATTTAGCTTTGACTGTAATTGGATCAAGCTCATTAGAGTAATTGTCATTGCGAGGGATTTAGCTTTGGGTGGTAATCCCGACAATACTCTATGAGTTTATATTACTGAGGGATTTAGCCCGGACCGTAATCCCACTTTGTAAGGATGAGGTTCGCGGAGTGTGCTCTCGATATGAAATGTGTAAGACCATGGTTGAAAGATACCATGGCAAACTGATATGAAATGTGAAAGACCATGGTTGAAAGATACCATGGCAACTTTGATATGAAATGTGTAAGACCATGGTTGAAAGATACCATGGCACCCTGATATGAAATGTGTAAGACCATGGTTGAAAGATACCATGGCAACCTGAGATGAAATGTGTAAGACCATGGTTGAAAGATACCATGGCAACGTGACATGAAATGTGTAAGATCATGGTTGAAAGATACCATGGCAACTTGATGGTAAATGAATAAGACCATGGTTGAAAGATACCATGGCAACATGACAGAAAATGAGTAAGACCACAGTTGAAAGATACTATGGCATCATGTCAAAGATAAATAAGACCGTGGATGGGAGACGCTATGATATCTATTGAACAATTGATATTCAGGTAATACGTATTAGATGACGAATGGTTACGTGAAATGGTTGTGTGAAATGTTTACAAGAACTGGTCATATGGAAATATATGTACAAAATAGTTGTATGAAATAATTATGAAGATAGATAAACAAAATAAGAGTAAGCACATGGAATATAATTTATGTTAAGTTTGATATAAACTTTACCGGAATAAATATACTTAAAATATATGGAAATGATGAAACATGAAATATTGATATAATGAAGCGATTGATATATATACTTATAAAGAAACGGTAATAGAATTAATATGTTTCATGACATGTACATATATGATTATCTTTGATACGTTGATACAAGGAAATTATGTAAGTAAAGACAATTATTAAACTCAAATGTGACAAGTCGAGAAAATAAGTATATCAATGTTGAATTTATATGAAATATATGCAAGTATACTAACAATGATGTGGCTTGACACTTGGACAAAGGACAAGCTATTGATTGAATGGTAATATGTTTAATTACAAGAAGCATTGAAATGGTAAGTACTTAGATGAAAATAAAATTTAAGATCTTGCGAAATTTTTTTTATAATCTCGATTTAATTCCATTTGGTTTCTAGTGTATGTTTGGGGCTTCGAGGGACCAATAGAGAGAGGTTATGATTATTTTCAAAATCTGAATAATAAATGACTTAGAATTATATAAAAATGTTCAGTAAACTCCGGTAATGCCTCGTACCCTATTCTGGCAATGGATATGGGTAGGGGGTGTTACAAGGAAAGTATTGCATTTTGGCAGAAAGGGAAAGCTCAGTCCAAGATTCATTGGACTGTATGAAATTTTAGAAGGTACTAGACCTGTGACATATTGTTTGGCATTACCTCCGGAACTTGATAGAATTCACAATATTTTTCATGTTTTGATGATCCGCCACTTTCGTTCTGATCTGTCATATGTGTTATCTATAGATGAAATTGATTTACAACCTGATCTGACTTATAATGAAGAGCCGTCAAAATTTTAGACAGGGAAGTGAAAAAATTACAAAATACACGTGTTCCGTTGGTTAAAGTCTTATGGCATTGACTTAGAGTTGAGGAAGCTATATGTAACGCCCTGAATTTGGGCCTAGAAGTATTAAGTCTTGAGCATGGGAACAGTCAGGAGGCAATACATAAAGGTAAACTTATGCAAGAAAGTGACACAAATGCATGTCTGCTTCAGTGGTTAAGTGTCCTGCGAAAAGTCTGAGAAGTCTTGGGTTCAAGCCTGGGCATGTGCAAAAGTTTTGTTTTTTTAAGGGAATAAACCGTGCCTCTAGTTAGTAGGCTTTTAAATAAAAATGGGTAAAGCATGGCATAAAAGGCCTACTTATCTAAGGGATAGGGGCATGTGGAATGTTCCATGATGGCTGAAGATCGAATCCTGGTGAAGGCAGTGAGGCATTTTATTTTGCTACTGATGTTGTGGAGGTGTTATGGTTTGACTGAAACACTGAGGTGGTGGAGTGGAATTCAAACTGAGTAGTTAAGGGAAGAGTGATCAGTTAAGGGATTTGAAGAGAGATTTTAAGAGAAAGTCAAGGGGATTTGAAGTTGAGGAAGTGTTGGTGCCGAATTGGGATTGTAGGTGACCAATGAATTCGATTTTGGGGTTGGCTTTTTGGCTTTTCATTTTCAGTGGCTGTCACTTTCTTTAGGTGCCGAATCTGTGTTACAAGTTTTGCTGCTCTTTCGGTTTGTTGCATTTTCCTCTTTGAGTCTGATTAGTGCATCTCGGGTACCTTTCATTTTTGGTCTGTCTTGGCTTAATTTTTTGCAATTCCCTATTGGCCAGTTATCCCTCCTTCCCCTCTCTTTACCTTATTTTGTTTTAGTCGAACGTTTCCCATCTCTTCTTTTCTCTACATATCTCTCAAACCAGTTATGCTTTGGGCTAAATACCTTTCTCCCCTTTTTCTTCTATCAACTTTTCCTTATCCTTGCATCTTGGGTACTTTTGTCGAATATCTACTCTCTGGCCGAATACTCTATCTCTCCTCCTCCTATTTTTGGGGTTTCAGCATTATCATTTGATCAGACAATTCGAGAGATTAGGCTGTGATTATGCCGGACCCTCTTTTCAGCTTTCTCCCTCTTGTGCCGATTTTGTGTACTATTCCTGCTCTGTGTTTCTGTGATTTCAGTAAGTGTGTATTTTCGTTTAGAGATCAAATTATGGTTATGAAATTTTTTATGAGGATTCTAATTGGTATGCAGATAATAACCGAAGAAGGGGGAAAAATCATTCTTGATCAACAGGTTAGGTGTGTGTAAGGGCTTGGGGGTTCGAATCAAGGTATGTGACAATTGATCTTTGGATAAGTGTTTGGAAAGGAGTAATGTTAATTTGATTACCTCGTGACTAATTGAATGTTTGTGGATTGGATCAAGGTTTGGAGCGCTCAAGGGCTACGTGCGTGTTTCGGTAAACAGGTGGGTAATAACACTGCCATAATCGTAAATCGAAAAAAGTCGAAATAGGTGATCGCTAAAGCTACACGAGTGTGCACTCACTCGTGTGGTAATCCGAACGCATAAATGTGGGTGTTTGATAGTAGAGGCCATCATGAGCAATTTCAAGGGCTTACGCCGCTTTAGGCCATTTTGGACCAAAATAGGCCGTGTGGGCCCCACACGGGTGAACCATATAGACGTGTGGAGATTATTGGGCCAGGCTATGTAATTCACACGGCCAAGGCCATTTTTGGGCTTATTGGGCCACACGGACGTGTGGGCCCACATGAGCCGCATTATGGGCTTTGGGCTCATTTTCACTATTTGACTGTAAGGTTGCACGGGGTTGCTCGAGACGACTGTGGACCTACTGTTGGGTCGGTAAGTGTACCTAGACCCCAATCTGATGAAATGACTATTATACCCCTATGAGGTAAAATGACTGATATGCCCCTATGATATGTAAGATTGTAATCGAGCATGACATTGTTGCATACACGTAAGATATTATGACATGACATATTGCATGGGGATGGGTTTACTATATTTGAAGGAAGTGTACTATACTGGCAGCTCTACTGCAAATACTGTTTAGTGCTGCAACTAGTGCTATTTTTGGTGTGTAGGGATGGGTGGGTTGATTTTATCCCCACATGGTGTGTAGGACTAGACGGAGTGGTGTGTAGAGGCTAGTTGGGTAGGATTTTTGATTGCATATATGTACTGTGACCGCTACTGAATTGGGCTAAAGCCCACACAGATACTGATACTGTAATGGGCTAAAGCCCTAACTGAAAGTAAATCGTTACTGATATGGGCTTAGGCCCAGACTATATTTGCTCACTGTATGTTTGACTGTTTGTTTCTTAACACACTTAGTTTTCGTAAACTCACCCTTCTGCTTATCTGTGCAGGTAATCCTTAGGCGAATCGGTGTTGCGAGGGACTCAAAGGTGGCCACACAACAGCTTACGCTTCCATATTTGACTTTTAATTTATAAGTAGTTTTATTTGGGTTTTTTTATGTAATAAGCCCTCTTTAAATTTTAATTTTGGGTTTTGTTTATATTGATTTATATCTGCTAGCAGTAGGACATGGGTTCACAAAAGATATGCATGATTTACCAAAATACCATGAATACGCAGAACCGTTTCAAAAGCTTCTGCAAAGTATAACGATTTGAAATTAAATAATGTTTTGAAAATGAATAAATTTTGGAAACAAATGATGTGATTTGAACAAAAATGCAATAAGGTAAAGAGATTGTTTAAATGGTTTTAACAGCAACTTAGTTTCGAAAGCTCTTTCATGTGACATCGCCAAATTCGGCCATAACGTCCAAGTCAGGTTTGGGGTATTACACTATGTGGGAAATGAAAGAATCTATGAAATCACAATATCCGAACCTATTTTTAGGTATGAAATTTCGAGGACAAAATTTTCTAAGGGGGATAGTTGTAATAGCGCCTTTTTTAGTGGTGTCAGAAATAATGGTTTTGGGACCACAAACCCGACAAGTAAGTCTGTAATAATTATTATTTAATTTATATAAGTCAACTATAGTTTATATTGAATTTTGATTTGATAAATTTTAGCTTGTTTGACAAATAGTTAAGTATAAGTGGTTTGTCCCAAAAGTGAAGTGGTTTCAGAAAATAAGGTATCGAGACCTCATTTCTGTAAATTGAGCTCATAAATAATTTTATTAAATATTTACGGAGTTACTATTTTAGTATGTGAAGGTTTGATTCAAAAATTTTATTGTTTAATTAGTTAATTAAAGAAAAAATACTAATTTGTAAAAGATATTAAACTTAATTGCTATTGAATTTTAATGATTAAATGGCTTAATTAACATAAGTGGAAAGATTTATATAGTAAATATACCATTTTTATATAGTGGGACAGCTAGTTAGTAATTTTTATACATTTTATACATTAAAAATTTTAATGTTAATAATAATAAACATATAATAATAAAAGTAAAAATATAACAAAATGATAATCATCTTTATTCTTCTTCTTTGGAAACCGAATGCTCCATTGAAGAACACTTAAAGCTTCGTTCATCTTCTTTTTCTTTGAATGGTATATAACTTTGATCAATTTTTTGTAATTTTTACGTTTTTGAGAACATTGTAGCTTAATCTAGCTAACCCATGGACTATTTTGTAAAACTTTTAAAGATTTAGGGTTTCACCATTAATGAATTTTAGTTATTCTTGAAGTTAGTTGGAAGAATTGTAAACTCAGTTGTTGTTTAGACTAATTTGTAAAGAGATTTTAGTTAGTTTCTAGTTAAAGGACTGAAATGATAAAATATCAAATTTGACAGGTAATTCTTGTGAATTCTAAATAATTATGGGTTGTAATAGTTTATATGAACATTCGGCTAGCATGAAAATTTATGAATTTTTGATAAATTTAAAGTTTTGGGGTTAGTGGTGTTACAAATTTATTTGATGTGGAATTAAATTAGGCGGTCATGAGAATTATTTAACTAGAGAATTTGATTAAAAATTTTCTTGAAAAATTAATTTGAAAAATATAAGTGATTTTTGGGAAAATTAATTTTGATCAAGTAGAATAAAATTAATATGATATTTTTGGAAATTAACTTTCAAGTAAGACAATTGGTCAAATGGGTCATTAAACTTCAAAATTAGACTTAAGATCTAAAATTAGGTCTGAGAACCCAAAACTCAGACTGAGACCGAAAAACTTGTCAAACCGGGCCTAGTTTGTGAAATCGAGTCGACGATCTAATCGGTGGCAGGATCAAACTGATCGGGCCATCACTAGCCCGAATCGAATCGGCTCGGGGTGTCATGATGGTGTCACACCTGCAATTGTACTGCCGGACATGTTAGTGCCAGGGGCATTCTAATGGCTGGTGGGCGATCCTTCAACGGTTGAATAGTGGAGGAATCACACTCTTATTAGGCTCTACCGGATAATTTGATTTTAAATTAACTATTCCAAAATAATATTATTTTAATATATTTAATATTAAATTTAATTTAATACATATGTTAATAATATTTTGTTAATTTAATATTAAAATAATAATTTTAATACTAAATTTAATAAAATATTTATCTTGATAAGTATTATATTAATTTAATATTAAAATTATTAAGTTTAATTATAGTTGAACTCTCCAAACTCTCCTTATACTAAAATCATGACGACTTTACCGTAAAAAATCTATAAGAAAATATATTAATATTTTTACATTCAACGGAGTCACTATGACCAATTAATTTATTTACATTTTTGATCTTCAATTATTTAATTAATCAATTAAATAATAATTCAAAACATCATAAATTAATTATTCAAGTCATTTTCATTTAGAGAAAACCATATTCATTTCAAAATGTTTCTCATTTCTCTAACTTTACTATTTCTATCCATTTTTGTTCATTTGATTCAATATGCAATTCATTTCTAATTTCAATGAGCTAGCGGAGGGACCAATTGAACATATGTGGTTAAGGTTGAAATGGTTTATAATTAAGTTCCAGGTGTTGGCCTATTAATTATAAACTCATTTTTTCATGAAGTCATTCCACTATAGTATCGTGACTAAGCTCTCCCTAATGACATACCATTACAAAGAAAATCAGTGCAACTCGATCAATGCTTGTCTAATGACCTTGTCATAAGTGTGTCACCTTCATATGATATCCTTAATTACTTTATTATAATTTTTTTTTCCTAATATGACCCTATTTTATCTCATCGTAGCCATTCATCACAAAGACAAGTCATATTCTACATATTCCAATTGTGGCATTTAAAGTTAATTACTATCATACAGTAATCAAGTCATTCATCACAAAGACGAATGACTCGTGACCATATTTACTTTTCATCTACCATGTAATGTCAATGAGAGGATATCATTTACCCATATCTCGGGATATGAATTCCACTATTGTGAATGACACTACATATTCCAAAGTTAGTATACCTAATGAACCAACTTTTGGTTCTTTATCTATTTGAATTCAGGCATTTACTTAAATAAAAGTAAATGAGTTACACATATATTTGTCTGTCATCCACTCAGGATTAAGGTATGCCACACTTTTAATGCTACAATTGGAAAAATCCATAAACGAATTCAGGATCTATTCTTCTTGGGTCCAGTCTGATGTACTGTCAATCTAGTCAATCACATTTATGTCTCTATATTCTGGGAGTAACTACTCTGATGCCCAAGATAAGACATCTGCCTAATTTGATTTGATAGACATCATATTAGTCTTTCAATTGGTTTACTCATTTCCAATTACATAAAGGACATGTTTAGGTTTGTCTACTAATATAAGTTGTCTTTCCGTATTATGATTCGACCATGTAATATCGCTTAGTATTAGTTTAAATATTAGACAACCAGTGAGCTAATATTTTCTTCTATTTTTCTTTGCATGCAAAAACTACAAGCGGACATTATTCAAAGTATATTAATGTAATTCATGAATTATTTTATTAACCAATCTATTTGAAAAAATTGCAAATTTAGAAATGAATATACTACATTTAGGGCACCGAATCCAATAGTCTCTCGCTTTCCCTAGTGAAACAGATGAGTCATATTCTAATGCCCTATGCTCTCCACATGTTTCTCAAAACTCCTAGGTAGAAGAGTCTTGGTAAACGGACCGCAAGGTTGTCCTCAGATGACACCTTGACTACATTCACGATTCTGTCTACAACTACCTTTCTTACAATGTGATATTTTCTATCAATATGTGTCATCCTCTTGTGGTATCTCATCTCTAGTGGTATTAACTATTACCGCACTGTTGTCACAATATAGTATGATAGCTTTTGACATACTAGGAATGACTTCAAAATACGTAAGGAACTTTCGAAGCCATATTGCTTCTTTTATAGCCTCAGAAGCAGCTACATGTTTGGTCTCCATAGTGAATTCAACAGTACAACTCTGCTTTACACTTCTCCACACAATGGACCCGCTTACTAGAAAAAAACACATCCCGATGTCAATTTCCTTGAATCCTGACATGTTTGCAAATCAGAATCAGTATATCCGTTAGGAGAAAGATCTCCTCCAGAATACACAATCATATAATCCCTTATTCTTCATAAATACTTGAGTATATGCTTAACTACTTGCTAGTGTCTTGGTCCTGGATTCACCTGATATCAACTTACCAACCCCACCGCAAAACAAATATTTAGACTGTGCATAACATAACAAACATGAGACTTCCTACTGCCAAAGTATAAGGAACCTTTCTTATGTTTTCTTTTTCTTCCGTTGTCTTAGTACAATCCTCCAAGGAAAGATGAAATCCTGATACAGAAGGTTGATTTCCCTTATTTTAATCGATCATTAGCTTACGATAGTGTTATCACTTTGTTCTTTCGATCCCTCATGATTTGAATAACTAGAACAAAATTAGCTTCTTTCAATTCTTTCATGTTAAACTCTTGGGTTAACCATAGTTTAACTGATGACAATGTCCCTACATCATTCCCAATAAGTAGAATGTCATCGGCATATAGAATGAGAAAGATCACCTTTCTATCCCCAATACATTTATAAACACAAGTTTCATCTATGTTTTTTCTAATCCATAAGTCTTGATTGCTTGATCAAATCTTTGATTCCATGAGTGGGATGCTTGCTTAAGCCCATATATTGATCTAAGCAGTTTGGAAACTTGATGCTCATGTCCTTTAACTATATATCTAGTGGGTTGCATCATATTTGTGTTCTCTTCAAGATAGTTGTTCAAGAATACTGTCTTGATATCCATTTGTCAGATCTCATAATTAAGGGCTGCCGCAATGGATAACAATATGCAGATTGACTTTAGCATGACAACCAGAGAGAAGATTTCTTTGTAATCAATACCTTCTTTCAATGTATAACATTTTGCTACAAGTCTGGCCTTATAAGTTTCTAATTTTCCTTCTACATTTCTTTTCTTCTTGTAGATCCACTTACCCCCTATGGGTTTTATCCCTTTCAGTAAGTCTACAAGTTCCCACACTGAGTTGGAATCCATAAAATTCATCTCAACTTTCATAGCTATTTTCTAAAGCTTGGAATCAGCACTCTGCAGTACTTCATCATATGAGTGGGTCATCTTTTTCTTGTTTGGCAGACTTAGTGTCTAAAACACTTCTGCTGGATTGGAAGAACTCAGGCTTATGAGAGACCCTCCATTGTGATGAAACACCCTATGCTACTGGTTGTTCGCAGGTCTACTATTAGGAGTTGGTTCTGAAACCGTTTCTCCAGGGCTTTGCATATTTCCCAAAAGTTCCTTGAGTACTTCTTTACTTTGAGGTTTGAAGTCAT
The DNA here is from genome assembly GCA_025698475.1 of Gossypium anomalum. Classification (NCBI taxonomy): domain Eukaryota; kingdom Viridiplantae; phylum Streptophyta; class Magnoliopsida; order Malvales; family Malvaceae; genus Gossypium; species Gossypium anomalum. The sequence continues at coordinate 36,227,745 of CM046967.1, forward strand.
TCATGTAACTTTTCTCAAGAAAAGTAGCATGAGTTGAGATTATAACAGTTTACTTTTTCAGGTTATAAAACAAACCTCCCTTTATTAATTTTGAATATCCTACAAACATGCACAGTTTTGTCTATGAATCCAACTTCCTCACATCTTTATCCAATATGTAGGCATCCAAAAATCCTTAAATGGTTTATATTTGACTTCTTGCCATGTGATTTGGAGTAATTTGGTGTAGCAAATTAAACTAGTTTTCGTACTTGAGGAGCTTGAATACAAGCACTTTCATCATATTTTTGTTATGTTTCTTGATTGAGTTTAAATCCAATAAAAAGTGTATTTTGAGTCTTTTATTGATCTTAGGGGTTGAATGAGGCCTAAAAGTGAGCTACTGTACTTAATGAGTGTGCAAGAGACCATTCAAGGGTGTGGAAACTTCATACTGGTCATCGTGTTACAACACGGGTAGTTTGATGTCACAACATAGAGGGCAGAATACAATAATCTCGAAAATACCTTTTGTGTTACGACGCACCCCTGAAGTTATCCTAAACCTGAGCATACTTCCTTCGATGTCACGACACATGCACTAGGGTGTCGTGTCATCGACCTTGTATGGGAAAATCTTATGAGCTAGGGGCATTTTGGTCTACACAATGAAAAGATAACATGAGAACAAAAATTGACCTAGGGTTGAGGACAATGACAATGCTAACTCTATAAATATGCTCTTAAAACACTTGTGGAGTGTAGCTTTTAGACTTTGAGATTGTTTTTGTAAATTTAGTTTTAAGTTTTTCCCTTTTCTTAGGTTTTTGATTTCTTTTCAATTAATTTCTATTAGCATTCATTAGAGGATTTGATTTGTAGATTCGATCAAACTCTTTGTGGATTCTTCACCCATTAATTAAATACGATCATACTATATTCTTGAATTACTCTTAATGTCTATTTATTTTATCAAGTTTACTATGTTTATGGAATCCATGAAGAACTAATCCTTTTAAGGGGGACTAGTGAGTGAAAGTGTGATTAATTAATTTCTATGTAGGGTTTCCTCAACAGATAAATTGTTTCGAAGAGGAAGAACTTAAACCTTAGGCTTTATGACCCTAGAAAGTTATTTAGGTAGGAATGAACCCAAAATTGGTATGACATATCCGTGGAAACCTTAGTCCCAAACCGATATGGACTGTGAGGTCGAGATATAAGTAGTTCTTGCAGACTCGTTAGTTTAGTGGAAGATCAAGAGATCCTACTAGGGTAACAACTAGTTGATTGAATAAAAATCTGAAATAGGAATTAGTTATGATCGCTAAAGCAAACTAATCAACCATGCTTAGATTTGAGTGAGTTTAGAGATTCAATTTTCTATCGTTATTGTTTTATGCATGTTATTTATTTCCTTAGGTTCAAGGAAATTTCTCATTTTTATATTTATTCATAATATGGTTTATTTAAAATATTAATTAGATCCATTTGCATTTTGGTTAGAATTAATCTAGTACTCACCTCCCTCGGGTCTGATCCTCACAGTACTCACCCACTTCATTGTAACTATATTACAATTTGACTCGTATACTTGGAGACACTGTCTCTATATTTCATATAATTTAGTTGTAGTATTTATACTCTGGACGTTAGTACATCTGAAGGCGGTCAAGTTGTTGGCGCCGTTGTAAAGGAGGCAATGTTACTAAATTTGATTTCAATTTTTATGTTTTAATAGAATAATTAGGAAATTTTTGAATTATAGATTAGATTTTTATTTTTATTTTTATTATTTAGTTTACTAAATTCTTTCTTTTTCTTTATTAATTTCATTATATGCTTCATAGGAGAGGAATGCCTATTTAGTCAATCACTAATCCATAGAGACTAATCCAAAAAAATCATTTAATTATGGATGAAATTGATTACATGTGGTTTAACGATGAGATGATATTTTTATGATGAAATATATGAAGAGGGAGTACATGACGAATGGGAGATTATGGAGAATCAAAAATTGTTCATGATAGAGCTGAACGAATGCGAGAATGAAGCTTTAATGCACCAGTGGAATAATGATCAAGGTACTGATGTAGTCGAATGTCCACATGAGTTCACTGGTAAATTGTATGAGGCACTTGAAGAAGATCATAATATGCCCAAACATTTAGACAAGCCTCCATATGATTCATATAAGATGCGTTCATGTGAAACCACCAGGACGGTCAACTCTGACGTCTTATGAAACATGTCAAACATGATGGCACAAATAATGAAAATAATGAAAGAAATATCTGAAGTGCTACCTCTCAAGAAAGCGGACATGTCTAACGTTCACAACTCAGATCATCAGAGCCCTGGTATTATCGATGACCATGATGAGATTTATGGTAAGATTCAACTTGAGCTTGTAACTGAAGATCATGGGGATGATTTGAACATAATTTAAATGATCTATGAATCCAATTGACATAGCAGCATAACAAACCATAAATTTAGAAGTAGAAGATGAACTAACCACTAACATGAAGCTTAAACTGATATTGAATGAAAGTGTAGAAGAGCCAATACACTTTTTGGCCATAACAAATAAGGTGCCAACCAAAAAGGTCAAGGTGTTTAATTCATTCTCATTCAACAACGGTAGCAAGGCTTGAGCAATCGGAGCCTCACGCAAGATAGGGAGGAGGAAGCTCAAGGCAATAATACCCCGAAAAATAATTTGGGTTTGGCTCAAATTTGGCACTAAAAGGCTCCTAATGTGGATGTAACATCGGTCGAAAATAAGGCAAAATCATTGGAATCAACCAAAGTGGTTGTTCATATACATCGACAGAAAAACAAACGTCAGATGAAGGTGTCGAGAACTAGTTAAAGGTTCTTTTATGGTGGCGACATGGATCGTCCTAGTTTTTAAAGGACTTTTATTTTTTGTTTTAAATTTTGTTTTATTTCTTATATTACTTTAGCATTTATTTTATTTTATTTCCTTTATATTAGATTGCATAGTTCATATTTCTTATCATAGTATTTTCTTATAGGTACTTTTTTCTCGTTTAGAATAAATGAATCCTGATGTCAATACAATAATAAGGGTTCGACCTTCTCAAGGAAGTTTTCTTGTTTACACCTTAATTATAAGGGCAATGTGTAATCTAAAGTGGGGGGGGAGTACTTCAGGACTCATTTATATTAGTATTTAATTTTCTTTAAACTATTTAAAAATATGTTCCAAACACTTTGAAATTTAGGAGGACGGGTCGGAACAAAGTTGGTGTTGCAACACGAAACCTCTGTGTCGCAAAACTAAAACCAGATTCAAGAAATTGAGCGAATCAAGTTGATGTCACGACACAACACCTCTTTGTCGCAAAACAGAAGTCAGTATACTCCAGGGTTCAAAAATTTCAATGTGTGTCGTGAGATCAAGCCCCGATGTTGCAAGATCAGAATTCTGCAAGGGATGCCGTGTCACAGAACCACTGTATCACGACATCATTGCAGCTTTCTGCAAGGTTGACCCAAGTTGTTGCTCAACCTAATGGATTAATTTGGGTTTGAACTTGATATTTTTACATTTAAAACACAATAATTTTTACCTAAAACCTTATTTAATTAAGATTTTAAAACCTTATTTAATTAAGATTTAAACCTTTTTCAAACTTCAAATCCTCTCAAACAATCTTCTCAACCCTTAAACCCTAAAAATCCCTTTTCCCCCTTTTCTTATTGCAATTTTTCTTGCTTTCATTTGTGATTGTACTAGGTGTAGGAATAGAAACATCGCACTAATGAGGAAAGTGCATGAACTTTTCGAAAGGAACCATAAGCTCTTCTATAAGGCTAAGGGTTCCAACCCGAATGTTTACTGTTCTATTGAATTGTTCCTATTTATCTTGAAATAAATTTCTTGATAGTTAGTTGTCTAGTTTGAAAATTTATTAAAAATACCTTCGAGAAAAACTAGAAGGGATAATGGATTAGAACCATCAATGGTTACAAAGCCCTCCAATTTTCCAAATCCAAATGTTGAAAAATACTTTTTAGAACTTCAAGGGAATATATTTATTCAAGAAAGAGGATTTGAACCGTCAATGATTCTATTAAGGACATATAGCCACTGGTCCAATATCATAGGTGGGAATGTTTTTGCATTACCCCCAAAGACTCTATAGTGGTTCCAGTGGTACATGAATTTTATGCATTTCGTAGGGACCAAGAGTCTGGGAGACTAGAAGGTGCCACTGATCTATTGTAATTTGCTGTAGTAGATTAAACTAATTACGACACTTTAGGAGCTTGAAAACAAGCATTTTCAATAGGTTTGAATTATGTTTTCTTTAGTTTTTAATAAGTTAATAAAATGAGCAAATTGAGTCTTTTATTAGCCTTAAAGGTCGAGTGAGGCCTAAAGGTGAGCTAGTGCACTTTGTAAGTCTGTAAGAGACTTTTAGAAGGCATACTAAACAAACACTAGTCGCTATGTCGCAACACGAGATGGCCAATGTCGCAACATAGAGAGCAAAATGGAGAAATCTCAAGATTGCCTTCAATTTCCCGACACAGCCTAAGGGTGTCAAGACATACCCCTGAAGATATCCCAATAGGAGTACACTAATTGCCATGTCATGACACAGGTCCTGGTGTGTCGTGACATCGACTCTGGAACAAAAATTAAATATGAAAAAAGGGAGTTTTGGTCTGCACAACCAAACTTAAAGCTCGAGAATGTCAGTCAACCTGGGGTTAAGGACAACGGCCATTTAAAATCTATAAACAGACTCTTTCGGCACATGTTATGGACATCAGGCAATTTACCTAGATTCTCTCTTTTTAATTTAGTTTAGTTTTCTTCTTTTCTTAGGTTTTTAGAATTTATTTTCAGTTGTTTTTTGTTTACAAGAGATCTTATTTGTGGAGATCATCAAACTTTGTGGATTCATTTCATCTTTAATACAAATCAAGCATTTAGTCTGGACTGTGAGGTCGGAAGATAAGTAGTCTCTACTGACTCGTTATGTTAGTGGAAGATTGGAAGATCCTTCTAAGGTAGCGATTAGTTGATTGACAAGAACCTGAGACGACAGTTGATTGGGATTACCGAAGTGAGCTAATCACCCATAATCAAGATCCGATTCACTCTACTATTTTATCTCTTAAATTTTATTTCTTTTATGTTATTTTATTTTATCATTATAAAAACCCTAAAAAACCTTTTTATTCTATTGTCTTATTATAACTGACTTAAAGTACTGATTAGATCATCTAACTTTTATGCTAGAATTGATCTAGCACTCACTTCCCTTGGGTACGATCCTCGAAGTACTCACCAACTTCGTTGTAAAACTATATTACAACTCGACCCATATGCTTGCGGATATATCCTTGTATTTCTATATTTGTAAATTTTATAACACTTCATATTATAAAAATGGTTTTGTGGAGGAAAGTGATTTGGAATATTTAAGAGACACTAATATGGATAATGTTATAAATTCTTTAACAGAGAGTAGGGGTGAATGGAAATGTGGTCCTAGTACTAATATTCCCATGTCTTTTAATCAAGCAATTATGTTTCTAGTTACTAAAACGTGGATACAATTTTTATGCACTCGAATTGATCTTGCTTTGAATGTCTTTAACGTCAATACTTTTCGAGCAGTTTGTTACATGTTGTTTTGCAGAAGAAACAGGTGTGCATTGGGACATGGATCCATCATTATATGAAGAGGTGCATTAATGGCCAAAAAGTCGGGGTTTTTATAACAACCTATTTTTAGTGAAATCAGAATAGTGGTTTCGGGACAACAAATCTGACGAGAGAATTTTTATTTTATTATTATTTTAATGTTTATGGAATATTAGGAAGGTCATATAAAAATTTTGTTAGGAAATTTTGACATTTTCATGCTTAATTAAGTGAAAAGGACTAAATCGTAAAAGATGAAAATGTTGAGTTCTAGTAGTTAAAGTTGTCAAATAGCTATGAAATTTTAAAGTGAGAGGGCCTAGATAGTAATTAGGCCAAATGTGTGGTTAGTGGATATTCATGGATTGGTTTTGTTGAAATTATGAATATTTTATTAAAAATTTAAATGAGTATATAAGGTTAAAATGATTAAAACAAAAACATTTCTCATTTTTCACACATTTTCTTCCACTGAAATTAAAAGAAGAAACACCATGGAAGCTTGCTAGGCATTCGACTAGGTTGTTGTGCTTGCGTGGTATGTTTTACAACTCCGTTTTTAATGAATTTATGTTTTTGATATCGTTGTAGCTTAATCTAGCTAGCCCAGGGATTAAATTCCAAAAATTTTAAAGATTTAAGGTTTTCCATGAATATTCTTATATGGTTTTTTATGTTTAATGGAAGAATATAAGTCCTTGTTTTTAAATAAAAATGTTTTGTAAAGGGATTTTTGATAAAATTGTCATTTAGGGACTTATTTATAAAAGTAGTAAAATTTCATGGTAAAATTGTGAAATGCTGATTTGTATGAGTTGGTATAGGTCCTTAGTAAATTTGGCTAGCATGAAATGTGGATGAAATTGCTTAAATTTCAATTTACGAGCTTAAGGACTAAATTGTAAAGAAGTTAAAATATTAGGAGCAAAATTGTAATTTTATAAAAATATGAATTGTGGACTGAATTGAATAGTATAAGTATTAAATGGATGGAATTTTCCTATTTAAATCAAGATTGACCTCGTACGGATCTAGATCGAGGAAAAGCTAAAGCCTCAAATTAGTTGATCTCGTTTCTACATCTTTATCATCGAGGTTAGTTCATTTGATTGAATGATATTTTAATTTTATATTGATATATATATATATATATATAGTCATGTATTATTTTCCATGAAATTAAATGGTGGAAATCCACAATAGGGGAATTCAGGTAAAGATAGGGGAAAATAACATGCGAGTTCAAAACCTTAGGCTACGTCCTTAGTGAACGTGGGTAGTGTTAAAAACAATAAGCCCGAATGTCAGAAATGTGGATGACGACACTTTGGTGATTGTAGAATGAAAGATGAGGCATGTTTTAAATGTGGTTCATATGAACATTATATAAGAGATTTCTCGAAAAAGTATGATACTGCTGCGAGAGGTAGACCGCCACGGAACACTGGAAATGCGGGCAATAACCGTAGTGGGACAAAGGGCTCTGCTATGAGATCTGAGGCACGAGCGCCGGCTAGAGCTTATGCGATCCATGATCGAGAGGAAGCTTTAGCGCCAAATGTTATCACTAGTACATTTTCTATCTTTGATACTGATGTTATTGGTTTGATTGACCCGGGGTCAGCATATTCATATGTATGCACGACTTTAGTGTCAAATAATTACCTTTTAAGTCTACTAAGTTTGTGGTTAAAGTAACAACCTCCTAGGTCAGTATGTGTTAGTTAATAAAGTTTGATGTGATTCTGAGTATGGACTGGTTAACTCTGCATAATGCTATTATGAATTGTAGATGAAATCATATTGTGTTTAAATGTCAGAATGGTGAAAAGCCTCGAATTGAGTTAGATAGACTGGATAGTATATCTAATGTTATATCGGCTATGTCAGCACAAAAATATGTTAGGAAAGGCTGTGAAGTATATCTCGCTTATATATTTGATTCTAGAGTTTCTGAGTTAAAGCTAGAATCGGTTACAGTGGTATGTGAGAATACAAATGTGTTTCTGGAGGAATTACCAAGGTTACCGTCGATTAGAGAGGTTGAGTTCCCTATTGAATTAATGTCGAGAACATCTCTAATATCGATAGCTCCTTACCAAATGGCACCTACAGAATTAAAAGAGTTGAAAGCACAGTTGCAAGAGTTGATAGATAAGGGTTTTGCTCGACCCATTTTTTCTCCTTGGTGTAACATCCCGATTTTGGGCCTAGTCAGAATAGTAGTTTCGGGACCACAAATTCGATGAGAAAAAAATTTATTTTTATTATACTTTTATAGTCTACAATTTCACCGAATGATTTCAAGAAAATTTCGTTCGAAAATTTTGACATTTGGGCACTCAATTTAGTCAAAAGGACTAAATTGTAAAAAGTGCAAAAGTTGAGTTCTACATGCTAGAGGTGTCCAATTGTTATGAAATTTTAAATTGGAGGTCCTTATATAGTAATTAGACCATTGGTTAATTTTTTGGACAAAAATGAACATGAAATAGGTGAAATAGAATATTTTTAAGTTAGGGGCATTTTGGTCATTTAGTAATTAAAATGAATTAAAAACCAAATTAAAAGCCAATTTTTGCCCATCTTCTACTCCATGGCCGAAACTTGCATGGAGAAGACATAGCTAGGGTTTTTCAAGCTTGCAAGCTCGATTGTAAGTCCGTTCTAGCCCCGTTTTTAATGATTTTTACATTTTTGAAATCCTCGTAACAAGATCTAGCTATTTCTACCATTTATTTGAGCTAGGGTTCATGTTTAAAAATTGACCCATGTGTGACATGCATTCATTTTGATGTCTAATGGTAGAAAATGAATGTTGGGTGTTAAATAAACGACTTTTACTAAGCGATTTTCAATGACAGCATCCGAAAGGACCATTTTGTAAAAGCTGTAAAAATGGTATAAAAGGGTGTTTTTATGAGAATTGTAGTTTTCTATAGTTATCAAAATGGTTCGGCTAGGCCTATAGAGCTAGAAAATTGAATAAAAATTATTTTACGAGCCTAGGGGAAAAAGTGTAATTTTGACAAAGTTTAGGGGCAAAAACATAATTTTGCCAAAATATGATTTTTGGATCACATTAAATAATGTGACTAAGAATTAGACTAAATGTGATATTATAGATCAAGGGAAACGAGGGTTGGACCTAGATCGGGTAAAAAATGAAAAATCGACAGTTAGGTTCCTTTTTGCTATTTTGGTGCCGAGATAAGCTCGTGTGATAATAATAATGCAATATTATACTTGAATTTTATTGCTTGATATTAAATGATTTGTAAGTTTGTGTGTAAGTAATTCAACAATTCCATTATTATGTGTTTAACATTTGATATCATATGATACATGTATGTATGCCCTAATGAAATTGGGTTGTGATGATTCAATGGAATCTTGATGACAGCACTGTATCTCAGAAATCCTGGGGGACCCTGAGGAATGCATAGGATTTGGATATCATGACACCATGGTTAATGAGATCCCGTGTAAGACCATGTCTGGGACATGGCATCGGCGATGATATGTGTGCCAGTGTAAGACCATGTCTGGGACATGGCATGTAACACCCCAAACCCAGCCTAGACGTTATGGTCGAATCTGGCATGTTACATCAAAGCGCCGTTCAAGAATCGAGTTGCCGTTAAAAGTTAATTTCTAAAATTAAAACCTTTTGTGCGGGGTTAGCAAATCAGCTTGTCACAAACGTTTTCCATAATATTTGTCTTTGGAATATTAATTCAACTTAAATCACAAAAGCATTTTGAAAACCGTGAATATTTTGAAAATCCAAGTTTTCTTAGACTAGCAGTTTAATATAAGAAATCAAAAGCCCACTTAAAACTTAAACCCACTATGGCCTTATTACAGAATTAAAGCATTAAAATATAAAAATTTAAATAAAAAGTCTACGGCAGAGCATCAGCGGTCGTGTGGCCACCTCCGAGTCTCTCGCGGCTCCAAATCACCTAAGGCTGGGGATTACCTGTACAGTTAGACATACATTACGCATAAACAGACAAGGCTTGAGCCCATCACAGAAATAGTATCAGGTGGGCCTAAGCCTAATAACAGAATCAGGCGGGCCTAAGCCCAATACTGAGTCTAGTGGCCCTAAGCCTAATCTGAGAATCGATGATCGATGCGATATGCAGATGCATTCCCACCCCACCCAACCAACACACCACCCGTACCTACCAACACCATGTGGGGATAAAATCGACCCACCTAGCCAACACACCAAGCTTAGCACCGGTTGCGGCACTAAGTCAACAGAACGGCTCAGCGCCGTAGATAGAACGGCTCAACCCCATGCAGTATGTCATGTCATAAATATTACGTGTATGCAAAGTTATACTCAGTACAATCATATATGTAAATCATAAGCTCATCAGTCATACGAAACATAAGGCATAATCGTCATTCTACCATACTGGTGTGTTACAGTCATTTTACCCTACAGGGGCATTACGGTCGTTTTACACTACAAGGGTATTTTGGTAATTTCACAAACTGGGGTCTTAACGACCCAACAGAAGGTCCACTGTCGGCTCGAGCGACTTAATTAACCTAACAGACATAACAGTACAAATGGGCCTAAGGCCCATTACTAGACCCAAGTGGGCTCACACACTCGTGTGGCCCATTTGGCCCAAATTCAGATACGGCTAAGTGTCCTACATAACGCAGTCCAATATTTATCACTTACAGTGTAAGCCCATAAGAATGCTTGTGGTGGCCTCTACTATCAGTCGCCCATGATTTATGAGCTCGGTTTACCCCACGAGCGATCGCACGCTTGTGAGGCCTTAAATGCTGAATTTTTGGCTTTTTAGCTTTTGCCGACTTCCAGCAAAGAAGGGTGTGAATACATACCTATTTATGAGAACGCGTCGAAGTCCACGATCACCAACCTTGGTTAAGCAGGTATGAAATAATCCCTCCTCAAACCAGTGATCCCCAACTTATCTTATTCGCTCTATTTAAAGCCAGCTTCTCGCCAATTCTCATGTTAGCTTCCCGATGTGGGATTACTTTCAACCATTAGGAAAATTCCTTATTTTTTTATAAGACCACTTCAACTAGAGAGTCCCAGTCCAAGTCCATCTACTACACAGCTCAAACAGGAAAATAAATACTCCATTGCGCTTTCCAAGACTTGAACCTTAGACCTCACAGTTAAACAACACGCCACCTTGCCACTCCACCACAGGCTCCTTTTTGTGTCACCATTTAGCCTCAATTAATTATGAGGTCTACAGGCCAAAGTCCAGGTTCCTTTGAAAGAAATACCAAAATAAATTACAAGAGCCAAGAAATGAACCCAGGCTCCCTTGCAACCTTAATAACACCACAACCACTAGACCACATGCTTCATTGTGTCATTTATTTCCCACAATATTATAAAAGGCCTACATCCAAGCATCCAGGGTTTTATTCACTTAAAACCAAAATTTTTGCTAAAGCCCAGGTTTGAACCCAAGACTTTTCCAACTCCTCTTAGGACCCTTAACCACTTGAGCAGACATTTAATTGTGTCATATCCTTGCACAATTAAATACTTATATACAACCTCTCTATGGACCCAAACTCAAGGCCCAATACTTTTAGGCCCAAATTCGGGGCGTTACATGGATCGGCGTTGATATGTATGCCAATACAAGACCATGTCTGGGACATGGCATCGATGATGATATGTGTGCTAGTGTAAGACCATGTCTGGGATATGGCATCGGCACTGACATGAGACTTTGTATAAGACCATATCTGGGATATGGCATCGATATGCGGACCCATGTAAGGCCATGTTTGGGACATGGATTTGGCACTCTATTTGGTGTATGATAATCCCGAATGTCCTTCAGTATTCTGGGTAGTCCAATGGGTCATTCAAGATTATGGTTAAGAAGTGGAGTAATATGTAAAAAGTGTTGAAAGGGTACATGTATATACACTAAGCTTATGGTTATTGAGACTTTGAAATGTCGAGACCTCGGTGAGCTAAGATGTATGAATTATGATTATGAACTTTATTGCAATATCATGCTAACTTACATTATGTAATTGAACATGGAATCTATGAAATGGTGAGTTCATGATTAGTTGAAAAAGAACTTATGATAGTTATAATCATATTGCACTAAAATAGTTTTGGATAGCAGCAATAGTCCGACTTTGAAAATCCACCAAAAATTGTGGAAATTGAGTTAGAGACTGACTAATATGTGAAATTAAATATTATTGAGTATAGTTTCACATAGAAGAAACAGTATATTATTGAGTCTAGTTTCACATAGAAGAAACAGTATAAGTAAAAGAATTTATTATTATGAAATATTTGAATTCATGTGAGACAGAGTCTGAATGAGTTTGAAATCCCCTGTTCTAACTTGGGAAATTACTAGAAATTGTACAAAAATAATTATGGGTTATAATTTGTATGGTTACACTCTTTTATGAGTATACTTTCAAGGGAAACAGACAAGAGCATCATCTGAGTCTTGTACTATGAGATAAATAAATTTTAGTGAAGAAACGTCGAAGTTGTCAAACAGCAAAATAGGGGAGACTTTAGAGAATAAACTGTACTTATTGGCAAGACCAAAAATTCTGAAAATTTTATGGTAAAAAGATATGTGAGTCTAGTTTCAAAGAAAATTACCAGATCTTAATTTAGAGTTCCGTAGCTCCAGATATAAATAATTTAATGACTATAACTTGAAAAAACAACTTAGTTAGACTTTGAATAAATAGAAACAGACTTTGAATAAATAGAAACAATTTGAAAATAGCATGTTATTACATTGCTTATTATTTTTCATGAGAGCTTACTAAGTGTAAATATTACTCCTTCTTTTCCATTCCTTTTAGTGTTGTCAGGTCAGCTAGGGTTAGAGACCGTTAGAGGTAGCATCACATTATCGAGACATCATTTGGAGTATTGATATATATATACTAGCGATTTCAAGTGTGTGGCATGTATAAGGACTTAGTTTATGATAGATGTTGTTATGATTAGCCAAATGTATTGGATTATATTAATTCATTGTATACAGCCATGACATGTGGCTTATAATGGTTATGGCTTGTAAGCCTATTTATCCATACTAAGTTCTAATGCTTGTGATGTGAATCTGCTTGTTGAAAATGCATGATTGGTGTATAACATGTGTGTATAATGAATGGTTCATAACTAATCGAATCGGTCATTGCTATGAGAAAGTACATGATATGGAAATAAGATGATGATGTTGATTGAACTTGAATGCTTAAGGTCTAATGAAATAAGTGATAAGTGGATAATTCTAAAGACGTGAATGATGACATGTTAATTTTAAGAATATGTCTTAATAAAGGGTGTTTAATCATTAAAATGATGCCATAAAATGTGTCCTTAATGTGTGTAATGAGATGTGGACATTAAGGGTAACACGAAGGCTTGGAAAATAGCCTAAGTGTTTGCTACACGGGCAAAGACACGACCGTTTGTCTCAACCATGTGAGGGACACGGCCTAGTGACACGGGCGTGTGGCCTGGCTGTGTGGTTCAATCTATTGTTGACTTCATAAATTGAGAGTTACACGGCCTGAGGACACGGGTGTGCCCCTGTGTCCACACGGGTGTGTAACCCTGTTCTATGAGAAAAAATTCTAAGTTTTCCCAGAACTTTCCAAAGTTCTCGGTTTAGTCTCGAACTCTTTCTAAAGTATGTTTTGGGCTTCGTAGATCCAAATAAGGGACTATGTGCATGTGATTGAATGTTTCAAAATATGAATAAAATTTTATGGCTCGATTTGCGTGACTATTTGCGTTTAAGTTTAGTAATGCGTCGTATCCTCTCCAGTGTTAGACACGGGTAAGGGGTGTTACATTTAGTGGTATCAAAGCTATGGTTTAGTCAGTTTTCAGACTAACCTAGTATATGTATGAGAGTCTAGCTATACATGCCACCGATCTGAGATAGTGTGATGTTTCCCAATGCATATGATAGCCACTTTTTTTAGACAAAGGTATTCTCCAACCGAGCTACATCCGACCATATTGATTGTGATAAGGAGGTATTTGAGTAAAGCGCAGTTATGAGAAATTGGAACTTGGAAAGGTACGGATAAGATTCATAATACCCTGTTATGGATAAAATGTCATAGTCTTGATTGGATATTAAATTTTGATGGATTGCAATGAATTATTGAAATAAGATAAAAGATTATATGGCATAATGAGCTTACCTGTGATTGATTGATAATTCCATGATTTATGTGACTGAATTGCTTGAGTAAATGCATGTATTTAGATAACTTATCAAAAATATTAACGGGATGAATATTCATGTATATCTGTTTGGATGATTATGATTGGCAAGCTCGTATAGCTTGAGTAAATGTGTTAAATTGCTTGGACTAATTTATATGATTGTAATGATATGTCTAAATGATGGCGTACGAGAGAAAATATAGATTGTGATAAACTTATCCATGTTTGTTGGCCCTTATATGATATCACGTGCATGACTTGTATGATTAAATGAATAGATAAGTAAAGTTATCCAGAAAACATGGAATTCATGCATAAGTATACTTGTTGAAATGAGATAACTAGAAAGTGGGCGTAAAATCAATATGAAAGTTAGTTTACTCGAAATGAATGACATGATTGTGATGATGTTGCTATGATGATGAGAATTGTGTTACATGTATATGTATATGTATATGAGAGTCGAGTCAGAGGCCCTACAACTCCCTCTCCCTTACCAAAGTGGTGTTTTATAATGGAAATTCCTAAGATTTGTGTTGAATGAGTTCTCGGGTGAGAAACTAAAGAGTTCAGTGATAGAATGGTTATAAGCATGATTAAAGATTGAGAATGGGTTGATAAGTACAGACATAAGCTAGAAAGATATCAGATTGACTGAAAGATTGTTTAATTTTTGCAACATCACAGTTAGTGAAAAAGGTTAATTTTGGTAAAACGATCTATCTTGGTATGATGTCGAGAAATGTATTGATTGAAATTCCCTCATGAGCTGATCTCTTTTAGTGAAAAGAATGATATGGAAATTTTGATGCAGAAAATAGTTAAAGGAATAATGCTCGAAATGCGAGATGTTTGAGTATGATAATTATAGTGAGCAAATGATGGTTGTCTTTTTTAAGGCACTCTATGAGTCCATTTATTTCTAGAAATTTGTTGTAGTGGTTGTATATTCTCTGATGAATATTTGTAATATGGAAATGTTCCCTGATCTTAATGATAGACAAAGGCATTGTCAGTCTGATTGGTACATAATCTACATGATCCTATTTCTTTCTGGTATTCTGTCACCTTCTGTTTGTTGGGAATTGATGAAAAAGGTGCGTATGATGCTATGATTCGGTTTCTTCTAATAGTTGATTTGTCCAATATGTATATAGGAAGGTATATTATTCTTGTTGCATCTATCTTTAGTGGTCAGAATGATATTTTCTTCTAGATTTCTTTTCTCTAAATAACCATTGAGGTCTTTCATATTTTATTAAGAACTTTGTTCTTGGTCTTTTGATACGGCATCGTGATTGGATTTTCTTGTTTTGGATTTCTTTATGTTGGATTTCTATATTTTGGATTTCTCCATTATGGATTTCCTTATCTTGAATTTTTGGTCATTTTCATCTCATAACTTGTCGAACATGGCTTATAGTTAAAGTATGACCCTTAGTTTGCAATATATATATATATATATCAAGTATGATTATGCTTCTGATTTGATCATAGTAATCTGGTGATCTTAGTATTTAGATGTCTCTAAATTTATGTATAAGGATGTGACATTGGCAAAGGCTTAAGTGGTAAAATTTTCGTCTCGTGAAAGTTAATAGCTTAATTCATGATTAGAAAAGTTTGGAAAAATAATAGCATTGTTAACCAAAGCTTTTGAACTGGTTTAGTATGCAATTGGGCAAAGACTTCTTGATTTTCAGTGATAGTTGTTGTATGATCTTTGAGAAGAGCAGAATGCAGTGACAAACACTTGAATAGAAAATCCAGAACTTGTACAGAGATTTTGCCCGAAAACTTACAGGAGTAATGTATTAGCGACCGAGTTTGGAACTCGACATCGTTGATCCTTGTGTATGAATACTTGAAATGTTGAAAGGTTTGAGGATGTATATCAAGTGTCATCATAATTTTCTTCACCCATGTTGGCAACAAAAAGGAAATGAGAAGAAGTTATTATGGATATCATATCTGATTTATTACTGTCTCTGAAAAAAATATGTTATGTGACTTATTGTTAAATGTTTGACGAGATATGTAAATCATGCTAGCATGTACTGAATTTTCGCTCATCAGGTTCGAGGAATTTCGTGTCTTTATGAATGTTGGGCATCATGCGTGCTAGTCTCCAGTAATCAGATTGAAATCTGGGTTTTATATCATGATTTCTTGGGAAAGCCAGAGGAGGCTTTGAAATGAAAGGTAACTGAGAGTTGAATTGGCAAATAATCGGACTGTGTGGGATTTAAAGAGATATGTAGTAAAACTTCAGCTTTGAGTGAAAGTTCTTTGACATCAATTATAGGATTGAGGAATCTAAGTGAAAAACCAAAACCACTTTTCTAGTAAGATTTTCGGGGACGAAAATCCCTAAAGGGAGGAGAAATGTAACATCACGATTTTGGGCCCAGTCAGAATAGTGGTTTCGGGACCACAAATCTGATAAAAAATAATTTTATTTTTATTATATTTTTATGGTCTACAATTTCACGGAACGATTTCGTGAAAATTTTGTTCAAAAATTTTAACGTTTGGGTACTCAATTTAGTCAAAAGGACTAAATTGTAAAAAGTGAAAAAGCTGAGTTCTACATGCTAGAGGTGTCCAATTGTTATGAAATTTTAAATTGGAGGTCCTTATATGGTAATTAGACTATTGGTTAATTTGTTGGACAAAAAATGGACATGAAATATGTAACAGCCTGATTTAAGGCCTAGTCGGAACAGTGGTCTCGGGACACAAATCCGAAGTTGGGAAAATTATTTTTGCTATTATTTTAGAGTCATAGCATGTATATTGTAGCCCATGAAAAATTTGATGAGTTAATTTTGACAGTTGTGAGTCCAATTGCGAAAAAGGACTAAATCGCATAAAAGGCAAAAGTTGTATTTTAATACCCAAATGTGTTAAATAGCTAGAGAACTAAAATTGGGGGCCTTTAAAGAGAAATTAGACCCCTAGAAACAAGGTGGCCGGCCATAGGAGACAAGTTTTATCAAAAAGTCAATATTAGGTGACTTGATGACATACTTTTGTGATAAAATAATTTTCTTCTTCTCCATCTTTTCTCTCCATAAAAAATATCAAAAAATATGGAGGTTTGAAAGCTAAAAATTTTCAGCAACTTAATCCTGTCGTAATGTAAGTGATTTTAATTATTTTCTTGATGATTTTTACATTTTTGGAATGCTTGTTTCATGGGTTTTCAAATGAAAGGACTATTTTGCAAAATGGTGATAAGTCTAGGGTTTCACCATGTGAATTTTCATGTTATTTTCTGAAACTTTATGGAAGAATATGAGTTAGAAGAGTTCTAAACACTTTTGTGAAAGGTGTTAGCATGAAAACACCTAAAGGGACTACTTTGCATAAGTTGCAATATAAGTGATAAGTGTGTGAAATAGTAAGAATTTGGGGTTGCTATAAGAGTAAAAAGGGTTCGGTTAGGCCTAAGATAAGAGGAAATTCAATAAAAATCAATTTTTGACCATAGGGGTAAAATGGTCAATTTGCCAAAGTCTAGGGGCAAAATAGTCATTTTACCAAAAATGTGAATTTATAATTGCCTAATTGCAATTAGTGACTAAATGAATGCATTTTTTCTATTATAGATCAAGATTTACCAAATTCGAAACTAGACCGGGGGAAAGCCAAGAAAATCAACTGAGCCGACTAGTCGAGTACATTTTGTAATCCAAGGTAAGTTGTATGTAAATAATACAACTACGTCGATAATATATGTGCTTAAATTGTCATTGAATGGATATAGCATGAATTGCTTGATTGTGAATTGAGAATGCATAATGACAATGAGATAGTAGAATTCTCGTTGGAACATTAGGAAATAACCCAGATATTCAAGCCATGACAATTGGGTCACTTGTGTGAGCTAGTGTAAGACAAGGTTGGGACATGCATCGGCCACACTACGAGAGCCAGTGTAAGACCATGTCTGGGACACGAGATCGGCATTGAGACGAGTGCTAATGTAAGACGTGTCTAGGACACGTATCGGCCTCGATAATGTTAGTCTGTATAAGACCATGTCTGTGACATGGCATCGACTTGAGATGCAAGCCAGTGTAAGACTATGCCCGGGGCATAGCATTAGCACCTTACCCAAAGTTTGAGGTTTATAGAATGCCTGGTAGTATTCTAGATGGTTCAATGGTGAAAGTATGTTTGTGAGTTAACAAGGAAAACATAATGATGTGGTGAGTGGTACAGGTACCTAATTGGTACGTATGAGAAATGAGATCGTTAGAGAGTATATGACTTGTATGGATGGTAATGAGTAAGTTATGCTTACGCTTACCCTTGTGTTATGAGCATGATGATTATTGATGAATTGTTTTTGTATATTTATTTATATGCATCTTACTAAGCTCTTGTGCTTACTCCCTCTTTCTTTCCATTTTTCTTACAGTGCTGCCTACATAACTTAAGGATCACCAAAAATTAGAGATATCGATCACACTATCATCCGAAACATTCGGTATAGTTGGATTTATATTTTTGAAAATGGCATGTATAGGACTTAGACTTTTATGTTTTGTGTCTTTGAGAAGTAGCCAAATGTGTTGGCTTGGGTTAGGAACCCTTCATTTTGCATTATGCCTTAAATGATGGCTAACATTCATTTTGAGTTATAAAAGATGCATCTTCATGGTTGAATGAATGTCTATTGTGGCTGATTTGATTAGAGGATTTATGTTTGTTTTAACATTTATTTGTATGAAAATAAGTATGCAAGGGAGGCAATGAGGCCTAGTAAATAGCCTCATATTGTCCACACGGGCAGACACACAGACGTGTGTCTAGGCCGTGTGTGACACACGGTCAGCCCCATGGGCATGTGGTGAAGCCGTGTGTCCCCTGCACGTAAAAATTTCAAGTCAGTATGCATGGTAATCAACACACGAGCGAAGACACCACCGTGTGTCTCAGTCGTGTGGAGGACATGGCCTAGCACATGGACGTATGCCTTGGCCGTGTGACATTTTGAGTATGCTGACGTCAGAAACAAAATACTCAGGTTTTTGCACATAGGCTACGACACTGGCGTGTCATGGCCTTGTGATGGACACAGGCTATGGACACGGGCATGTGCCGTAGCCGTGTATCCTTAGTTGATGATGAAGTCAAAAACAGAGAGTTCCACGGGCCATAGACACAGGTGTGTCCAGGCTATTGAAGTATGCACTTGAATTATGTGAAATTGTGTAATTAAATTGGTTACACGGGTAAGGGACACGGGCGTGTCCTTAGGTGCTTAGGCCGTGTGAGACATACGGGCCATCAACACGACCATGTTAAGATGGTCACACGGGCGTGTTACCCGTCCACATGGGTGTGTCCTATTTAAAATTCAATGTTTCCATAGATTGGATAAGGACCCGAAAAGGTTCCGAATGGTTTCCAATGGTCGATTTAGGCCTCATAAGCCCATATTAAGAGGTTAAAAGTGGAAATCGAAAAAGTTTTAATTTGGATTGAGTCTCGGTGACTTGTGAACGATTGGTTATATGAGAACAAGTTAGGTAATGCCTCGTACTTCGCCCCGGCGTGGGTTGCGAGTATAGGGTGTTACAAAATAGGTCAAATAGAATATTTTTAAGTTAGGGGCATTTTGGTCATTTAGTAATAAAATGAATTAAAAACCAAATTAAAAGCAAATTTTTGTTCATCTTCTACCCTATGGCCGAAACTTGCATGGAGATGACACAACTAGGGTTTTTCAAGCTTCCAAGCTCGATTGTAAGTCCGTTCTAGCCCCATTTTTAATGATTTTTACGTTTTTGAAATCCTCGTAACAAGATCTAGCTATTTCTACCATTTATTTGAGCTAGGGTTCATGTTTAAAAATTGACCCATGTGTGACATGCATGCATTTTGATGTCTAATGGTAGAAAATGAATGTTGGGTGTTAAATAAACGACTTTTACTAAGCGGTTTTCAATGAAAATGTTCGAAGGGACAATTTTATAAAAGTTGTAAAAATGGTATAAAAGGGTGTTTTGATGAGAATTGTAGTTTTCTATAGTTATGAAAATGGTTCGGCTAGGCCTATAGAGTGAGAAAATTGAATAAAAAATATTTTACGAGCTTAGGGGAAAAAGTGTAATTTTGATAAAGTTTAGGGGCAAAAACATAATTTTGCCAAAATATGATTTTTGGATCACATTAAATAATGTGACTAATAATTAGACTAAAAGTGATATTATAGGTCAAGGAAAACGAGGATTGGACCTAGATCGGGTGAAAAATGGAAAATTGACGGTTAGGTTTCGTTTTGCTATTTTTGTGCCAAGGTAAGTTCGTGTGATAATAATAATGCAATATTATACTTGAATTTTAATGCTTGATATTACATGATTTGTAAGTTTGTGCTAAGTAATTTAACAATTCCATTATTATGTGTTTAACATTTGATATCATATGTTACATTTATGTATGCCCTAATGAAATTGGGTTGTGATGATTCAATGGAATCTTGATGATAGCATTATATCTCAAAAATCCCGAGGGACACTGAGGAATTCTTAGGATTCGTATATCATGACACCATGGTTAATAAGATCCCGTGTAAGACCATGTCTGGGACATGTCATCGGCGTTGATATGTATGCCAGTATAAAACCATGTCTGGGACATGGCATCGGCGATGATATGTGTGCTAGTCTAAGACCATGTCCGGAATGTGGCATCGACACTGACATGAGACTTCGTATAAGACCATATCTGGGATATGGCATCGATATGTGGACCCATATAAGACCATGTTTGGGACATGGCTTTGGCACTTTATTTGGTGTATGATAATCCCGAATGTCCTTCAGTATTCCGGGTGGTCAATGGGTCATTCAAGATTATGGTTAAGAAGTGGAGTAATATGTGAAAAGTGTTGAAAGGGCACAGGTATGTACACTAAGCTTATGGTTATTGAGACTTTGAAATGTCGAGACCTCGGTGAGCTAAGATGTATGAATTATGATTATGAATTTTATTGCAATATCATGCTAACTTACATTGTGTAATTGAACATGGAATTCATGAAATGGTGAGTTCATGATTAGTTGAAAATGAACTTATGATAGTTATCATCATATTGCATTAAAATAGTTTTGGACAGCAGCAATAGTTTGAATTTGAAAATCCACCAAAAATTGTGGAAATCGAGTTAGAGACTGACTAAGATATGCAATTAAAACTTATTGAATCTAGTTTCACATAGAAGAAACGGTATAAGCGAAAGAATTTATTATTATGAGATATTCGAATTCTTGTGAGACAGTGTCAGAATGAGTTCGAAATCCCCTATTCTGACTTGGGAAAATCACTAAAAATTGTACAAAAATAATTATGGGTTATAATTTATATTCATAAACTCCTTAATGAGTCTATTTTCAATGGCAATTGACAGAAGCATCATCTGAGTCCTGTACTTTGAGATAAATAAATTTTAGTGAAGAAAGGTTGAAGCTATCAAATAGCAAAATAGGGGAGACTTTAAAGAATAAACTCTACCTATTGGCTAGACCAAAAATTCTGAAAATTTTATGGTAAAAATATATGTGAGTCTAGTTTCAGGGAAAATTAACGGATATTAATTTAGAGTTCCTTACCTCCGGGTATAAATAAGTTAATGACTATGACTCGAGAAAATAGCTTAATTAGACTTTGAATAAATAGAAAGAATTTGAAAATAGCATGTTATTACATTGCTTATTATTTTTCATTGGAGCTTACTAAGCATAAAGATTGCTCCCTCCTTTCCATTTCTTTTAGTGTTGTCAGGTCGGCTTGGGGTTGGAGACCGTCGGAGGTAGCATCACACTATCGAGACATCATTTGGAGTATTGATATATATATACTAGCGATTTCAAGTGAGTGGCATGTATAGGGACTTAGTTTTATGATAGATGTTGTTATGATTAGCCAAATGTATTGGATTATATTGATTCATTGTATATAGCCATGACATGTGGCTTATAATGGTTATGGCTTGTAAGCCTATTTATCCATACTAAGTTCTAATGCTTGTGCTGTGAATCTGCTTGTTGAAAACGCATGATTGGTGTATAACATATGTGTATAATGAATGCTTCATGACCAATCGAATCGATCATTGCTATGAGAAAGTGCATGATATGGAAATAAGATGATGATGTTGATTGAGCTTGAATGCTTAAGGTCTAATGAAATGAGTGGTCTAATGAAATAAGTGATAAGTGGATAATTCTAGATTATTAGTAAAGGTGGTGCATTATTAAGACTAATAGATATGGATGGTTGCATCTAGACTTGATATTGCACAAGTATGCGAAGTACATGAATGATGACATGTTAATCTTAAGAATATGTCTTAATAAAGGGTGTTCAATCATTAAAATGATGCCATGAAATGTGTCCTTAATGTGTGTAATGAGATGTGGAAATTAAGGGTAACACGAAGGCTTGGAAAATAGCCTAAGTGTTGGCTACACATGCAGAGATACGGCCGTGTGTCTCAACCGTGTAAGGGACACAGCCTGGTGACAAGGGTGAGTGGCCTAGCCGTGTGGTTCAATCTATTTACTGACGTCATAAATAGAGAGTTACACGGCCTGTGGACACGGGCATGTCGATAGCACACGGGCATGCCCCTGTGTCCACACGAGCGTGTGACCCTATTCCATGAGAAAAGTTTTTAAGTTTTCCCAGAACTTTCCAAAGTTCTCAGTTTAGTCTCGAACTCTTTCTAAAGTATGTTTTGGGCTTCGTAGATCCAAATAAGGGACTATGTGCATGTGATTGAATGTTTAAAAATATGAATGAAATTTTATGGCTCGATTTGCGTGACTGTTTGTGTTTAACTTCGATAATGCCTCGTATCCTTTCTAGCGTCGGACACAGGTAGGGGTGTTATACATGGATTTCTCCTATGTTATTTGTTAAGAAAAAGGATGGATCTATGTGATTATGTATTGATTATCGACAGCTCAATGAAGTCACGATCAAGAACAAGTATCTGTTACCACATATTGAAGATCTATTTGATCAGTGAAAGGTGCGACAATATTCTTAAAGATTGGTCTTCGTTCTGGTTATTATCAGTTACGAGTTAAAGACTCAGATGTACGAAAATCACGTTCAATACTAGGTACGAACATTATGAGTTTCTTGTAATGCCATTTAGTTTAACTAATGCACCTGCTGTATTTAAGACTTGATGAACAGAATATTCGGACTGTATTTAGACAGATTTATTGTTGTGTTTATTGATGATATTCTAATCTATTCGCGAGATGAGACATAGTATGCCCAGCATTTGAGAATATGCCCAGCATTTGAGAATTGTTTTGCAAACTTTACGCGAAAAAAAACTGTTTGCTAAGTTTAGCAAATGTGAGTTCTGGCTTCGAGAAGTTGGATTTTTGGGACATGTTGTATCGGTCGATGGCTTTAGAGTTGATCTTAGCAAAATTTCAGCTATGGTAGATTGAAAGCCTTCATGAAATGTATCTGAGGTTAGAAGCTTTCTAGGTTTAGCCAGATATTACAGAAGATTCGTCAGGGGATTCTTGATGATTGCTACGCCGTTGACGAGATTGTTGCAAAAAGATGTTAAATTCGAATGGTCTGAAAAATGTCAGCAAAGCTTTAATCAGTTGAAAGCATTGTTAACAAAGACACCTGTGTTAGTTCAGCTAGAGTTCAATAAAAAATTTGTGATTTATAGTGATGCTTCATTAAATGGTTTGGGTTGCGATTTGATGCAAGAGGGCAAAGTGATAGTGTATGCTTCTAGTTAGTTGAAATCGCACGAAAAGAATTATCCAATGCATGATTTAGAGCTTGCAACTATTGTGTTTGCTTTGAAGATTTGATGACACCATTTGTACGGAGAAAAATGTCATATATTCACGAATCATAAAAGTCTAAAGTATTTGATGTCACAGAAATATTTGAATTTGAGACAGCGCAGATTGCTCGAGTTATTGAAAGACTACGACTTGATCATTGATTATCATCTGGGAAAGGCTAATGTTGTTACTAATGCTTTGAGTAGAAATTCTTTGTTTTCTTTGTGAGCTTTGAACACGCGGTTGACATTGATTGATTATGGTTCGGTTTTAGCTTAATTAAAAGATAGACTGACATTTTTGCAACAAATTTGCAAAGCTCAGAAATGTAATGATGTGTCAATAGCCAAACGGAAATAGATTGAGACAACTCCTAATTCAGAATTTCATGTTGGTTCTAATGATAGTTTTTACTTCAAAAGTAGAATTTGTGTACCGAGAAATTTTGATCTTGTTTAGAATATACTACATGAAACTCACAGTAGTAGCTTGTCTATTCATCCTAGTAGTAATAAAATGTACGGCTATTTGAAACAGAGGTACTGGTGACCAGGTATAAGACGAGAGATTTCAAAGTTCGTATCAGGATGTTTAGTTTTTCAGCAAGTTAAAGCCAAACATCAAGTACCTTTTGGTTTGTTACAACCAGTGATATTCCAGAGTGGAAATGAAAACGTGTTACAATGGATTTTGTTTTGGGATTGCCTCTATCTCTAAGAAAGAAAGATGTTGTATGGGTCATTGTTGATCGTTTAATGAAGTCTACACATTTCATTCCAGTACATACGGATTTTTCACTCGAGAGATTAGCAGAGTTGTATGTAGCTGAGATCGTTAGATTGCACAGTGTGCCAGTTTCTATTATTTTCGATAGAAATCCATGGTTTATGTCTCGATTCTGGAGCAAGTTATATGAAACTCTAAGTAATCAATTGCATTTTAGTATCGCATTTCATCCTTAGACCGAAGGTCAATCTTAGCAAGTAATTCAGATACATAAGGATATGTTTCGATGTAGTGTTTTGGAGTGCGAAGTTAGCTTGGAGAGATTTCTACCGTTAGTTGAATTTGCATACAACAATAGTTATCAATCGAGCATTAAAATGGCACTATATAAGGCTTTGTATGGTCGAAAGTGTCGAACACCGTTATACTGGACTGAGCTTAATGAGAAAAAGCTTTTCGAGGTTGATTTGATACAAGAAACTGAGGAAAAGGTTAAAGTGATTCGTTTGAAAGTAACTTCGAATTGACAGAAATCTTATGCTGATTTGAAAAGGAAAGACATCAAATTCCAAGTTGGCGACAAAGTGTTTTTGAAAGTATCACCCTGGAAGAAAGTTCTTCAATTTTGTCATAAAGGAAAGCTTAGTTTGTAGTTTATCGTGCTATATGAGATCATTGAGAGAGTCAGGCATGTAGCTTACAGATCAGCCTTGCCGTAAGAGTTAGAAAAGATTCACAATGTATTCTATATGTCTATGTTACAACGGTATCAATCAGATCCTTCACACATAATTTCACCTGTTGATATTGAGATTCAGCCAGATATGGTGTATAGTGAAGAACTGATCAGAATTCTAACTCGAGAGGTTAAGGAATTGAGAAATAAAAGCATAACTTTAGTGAAAGTTCTTTGGCAATGTCATGGTATAAAAAAGGCTAACTGGGAACTAGAAGAAGCTATGAAAGTACAATACCTTAACCTTTTCTCTGGTAAGATTTTTGGGGATGAAAATTCCTTTAGGGGGAGAGAGTTGTAACAACCCGTTTTTAGTGAAATCGAAACAATTCGACGAGAATTTTTTTATTTTATTTTAATGTCTATTGAATATTAGGAAAGTTATATAAAAATTTTGTTAGGAAATTTTGACATTTGCATGCTTAATTAAGTGAAAAGGACTAAATCGTAAAAGATACAAATGTGGAGTTCTAGTAGTTAAAGTTGTCAAATAGCTATGAAATTTTAAAGTGAGAGGATTTAGATGGTAATTAGACCAAATGTGTGGTTAGTGAATATTCATGGATTGGTTTTGTTTAAATTATGAATATTTTTAACGGTTAAAAATGTAAATGAGTAAATAAGGTCAAAATGATTAAAACAAAAACATTTCTCAATTTTCACTCATCTTCTTCCATCGAAATTAAAAGAAGAAACACCATGGAAGCTTGCTAGGCATTCGACTAGGTTGTTGTGCTTGCATGGTATGTTTTACAACTACATTTTTAATGATTTTTAAGTTTTCGAGATCGTTGTAGCTTAATCTAGCCAGCCCAGGGATTAAATTGCAAAACTGTTAAAGATTTAAGGTTTTTCCATGAATATTCTTGTATGGTTTTTTATGTTTAATGGAAGAATATAAGTCCTTGTTGTTAAATAAACAAGTTTTGTAAAGGGATTTTTGATGAAATTATCATTTAGGGACTTATTTATAAAAGTAGTATGATTTGTATGAGTTGGTATAGGTCCCTAGTGAATTTGGCTAGCATGAAATGTGGATGAAATTGCTTAAATTTCAATTTAGAGCTTAAGAACTAAATTCTAAGGAAGTTGAAATATTAGGAGCAAAATTGTAATTTTACAAAAATATAAATTTTGGACTGAATTGAATAGTATAAGTATTAAATGGATGGAATCTTCCTATTTAGATCAAGATAAACCTCGTACGATCTAGATCCAGGAAAAGCTAAAGCCTTAGATGAGTTGATCTCGTTTTTACGTCTTTGTCATCAAGGTCAGTTTGTATGATTAAATGATATTTTAATTTTATATTGATATATATATATATATTCTGGTATTATTTTCCATGAAATTAAATAGTGGAAATCCAATGATGTTACGACAATTATCGAGGCTCTTTTGAACTTTAAGACTAAATAGGATACAAATGACATGTCATTAAGGTTACCATGTTTCGGGTGCTGGTCCTGAATGTCCTACCAATGGCTGAGGTCCTGCATTTTTTACAGATACTCTACAGCTTGTGTGAGCAGCATTGTGTAGCTTGCATTTCGATCTACAGCTTGTGTGAGCAAACCCATTTCACAACTAGAGTGAGCAACGATGTAAATGAAAAGGAAAGGTTACGACTATATGTTTAGCACACTTCGTGTGAGCTTTCCCACGTATCCAATGTTATTCTAAATGGTTCAATGGGATAAAAAGGAAAGGAACGGTAAGTGTTCAAATGACTTATGTCATGAATCTATGAAAAGGATTAAAAAGGAAATGTTCAATGAAAGTACATCTATGTTCACGAAAATGATGATTTCAAATGATGTAGTTCATGTATAATGACTTACCTCATGTAAATTCAAGTGAATTATGAGTTGATGGACTAACATGTGTTATTGATGGTGTTTAGGCTTGTGCCAAGCTTATGGTTGGGTTATATCATGTTTAATTTTAAGGTTATGCATTGAAATGGTAAGTTATGTTCATGTTTTACGAACTTACTAAGCATTGTATGCTTACGTAGTTTTCTTTCCTATGTTTTATAGATAATCGAAAGCTCGATCGGTTTGGAAGCTTGTTGGAGATCTATCACACTATCCAGCAATTATATTGGTAGTTTTTGATGTTTTGGCCATGGTTATAATGGCATGTATAGGTAGACTTGTGTTTGATATTAGTTGATAAGTTTGGCATGTATATGCTATTTTGGTTGATGTACTTTTCAAACTTTTGGTGCCTTATTGGTGTGTGTTAATATGGTTAAGTTGATGCATGTTTCAATAGCCAATTTGGTATGTGATGGAATAGTTTCAATGTGGTCAAGTTATGGTATGTTTTGATATGGAAATGAGCTAGATGTGTAGGACTGAAATATGGTCAAATATGCACATGTTTAAATAAGTTGCATGTTTGCTTTTGAGGTGCCTTATATGGCATATTGGTTGAATGTTTATGGTCTATTGAATTGGTTGTTTCATGCATATATTGGTGCTTTGAAGTTGTGCACAAAATGCTTGTACGTACAGATTTGGGTTGGTGATGGAAATGGCTTGATTTTGGCCAATTTCATGTCCACACAGGCACAAACACAAGCTAGGACACGACCGTGTGTCCCTAATTAGAATGTTTCACAATCTGGCCTGAGACACGGGCATGTGTCTCAGCCGTTTGAGTCACACGGCTATGCCACATGGCCTTGTGACCCATGCAGTTCAAATTTTCTAACTTTTTCCTAAACTTTCTGAATGATTTCAATTTAGTCCAAAATTATTTCTAAAGTATTTTTAAGGCCTCGAAGGCTCGACTAAGGGACGATATGCATGTAGATGAAAGTTTTATGCCATGTTTATATTGAGGTACCAAATGTATGTTTTAAAGTTACGGTTTTATGGTAATGCTCCATAACCCTATTTTGGCAGAGGATATGGGTTAGGGGTGTTGTAGTTTTCTTCCCCCACTTAGTGACGACATTGTACAAAAGAGATAGAGTTCCAATGTTGACCACCGAACAGTTTATGAAGCCTTCCAAAAGTATCATAAGGGATACACTATATATGCAATACACGAAGCTTCGAAAAAACAAATTAGGGATTGGAATAAATTCTTGAAAGAAATGATTGATGTCCCGACCTCGCTTAAACAGAAAGAAAAAAATGACATCTTGGCAAGAAATTGGCGAGAGAAGCAATCCAAAAGTAGATTGGATGATAAAATGGATGCAATCGGCAGGCTCGATTTTACAAGAATTCACGTGACATAATAATATGAGAGCACCAAATTATTCGTCAGATATGTTTGGCCCAATGCATTCTTAGCATGAAGAGAAGAGCAAGGTAATGAGGAAGGGAAGATAGTGAGGATGAGGAAGATGAAGAGGAAGGCGATGTGATGGATTTTGAGGAGGAAGATGATTGAACTACACATTTAAATTTTATTTTAAGGATTATAGTTAATTTAGGAAAATTTTATTTAGGAGTAGGATTAACATTATAATTTTATATATTTGTTTTGTTTTTTCTGTTTCAAGTTTTCAGTGTTGGAATCCTACGTGAAAGATGCATAGCAATCTCGAGCTTATAACAAGAAAGGATGCACCCACTATTAAACTATAGCACTATTACGATCAATCGAGTAACTTCTTTCCTTATCTCTTTAGGGCTGCACATTAGGGATAATGTGCTATCTAAAGTGTAGGGGTAACATAGGAAATTTGTTTTAACTTTCATGTTTTTCTTTTAATTTTTACTATTAAATGGGTGCTTGAGCTTGTAGAAATACAAGTGATTGGTTAGGAGCATGTGTATACGTTGATTGTGTTTACTATAACTTTGGCATGATAATGAATAATTTTAAGTTTTTTATCATTAGACTACTAAGTTTTATATATTACACTGTAAATAGGCATTTAGCAATTGAATATACCAAATGATATAGAGAATACAGGAAAACGGGCATGCTAGTATGTATGATAAATTATTGAATATGTGATTGTTTGATTATTTACAATTGTGAATATTGAGATAGCTAGGGATCACCTAAGACATTGTTTGGTATAAACCTAGAGCCAAAAAGTTAACTCTATTTATTCATATTTAGTACCTATATTTGAGCCAAAAAAGCACTTCCTAATGAACCTTCATACAAAACCTGAGCAAAAAAACGTTAATTTGTTTCTACCCTTTTTCTTTGGTCTTGAATTGCACGACTATAGACGTCTGACTATAGGTATTGAAGGTTAAGTAGATACATCATGACATACTTTGTAAAAATAGTATGAAATAGGAAGAAGTAGTGTGATGTAGCAACTATAGTTTAGCCAACATGTACAAAACAAAACAAAGTTTTAAAAAGAAAAAAAAAAGTAGAAAAAGTACTTGATGAGTAAAAGCATTTGTGAGTGAGATGTATTGAAAAAAAAAAAGGTGACAAAGTCACAAAAGTAGAACAACCCATTCATTTATGCACAAAAACTCATGAGCTAGCCATAGTTGTTCTATTATGCTGTGACTTCCTATATGAAGAAATAAGGAAGGTCAGAGAAGGAGAAATAAGGCAGTGAGCAGGTAAGGGTTACTAAAAGGGAGGAATAGGGAACAGCACGTTGTGCCAAATTATTTTTGTGCTTGAAACCATCTTGATGCTTCCTATTCCTAAATTTTATACCTATCCTAAGCCTCAGAACACTACAAGCTGAAAATTCCTATGTGACCTAGGTAAACTTATTTAGGAATTTATATTATATTAAGCAATCTTAATAACGACTGTTTGCATTCTGCTAGGATAACCAAAGTACCTGCATAATTTATTGATGGACTCATATATTTGAAAACCTTAATGATTGTGTACTTTGTAATATAATGAACTTAGGTGTTTGTTATTAAAAGTGGTAAATCATTTATATATCATGACAGGATTATGTGTAAATATGAAAATATCTAGTTACATACTGATCTGTCAAAATTCGATGTAGCAGATTAAACTAGTTTTCGTATTTGAGGTGCTTGAATACAAGCATTTCTGTTATATTTAAGTTTTAGTTTATAGAATTTCATTTACATTTAATAAAAAGTGTAAATTGAGTCTTTTATTGACCTTAAGAGCCGAATGAGACATAAGGGTGAGCTAATATACTTTGTGAGTGTGCAGGAGACCATTAGAGGGCGTACCAACTCAATATTGGCCACTATGTTGCAACACAAGGAGTTTGATGTCACAACATAGGGAGCAGAGAATAAGAATTCCAAGGCTGCCTTCATTGTCGCGACACAACCAAGGGATGTCGCGACACACCCCTGAAGCTAGCCTGAGTACGAGTATACTACCTTAGATGTTGTGACATAGGTACTAGGGTGTCACAACATTGGTCCTGTATGGGAAGTAATTATGAGCTAGGGGTATTTTGGTCTACACAATCAAATATTAAGCACGAGAGCGTCAACTGACTTAGGGTTGAGGACGATGACAACCCTAACTCTATAAATAGGCTCTTAAACACTTGTTAAAGGATGAATTTCATACTTTATAATTTTATTTGTAATTTTAGTTTTCAGTTTTTCCTTTTTCTTAAACTTAGGTTATTTTCTGTTTTGCTATTTGCATTTGTCGGGAGATCTAATTTGTGGAAATTGATTAACTCTTTGTGGATTTTGTACTTTGATCGTCGATTTTATGTGTGATAAGTTTTATAATTTTGTAATGACTCGTTCTTGAAAGTAACTATGATCACGACGTAGGCAAGTGTACCTATCAAACAGTAGTATAGCTTTAGCAAGACTGGATTGTCGAACCCAAAGGACTATGAGTACTAGTAATGACTGTCTTTTTATTATCTAGCCGAATAAAAGAGGATTGTTTTAACTAACTAATTAAACTAAGACTTGCAGACAATAGAAATTGGGAAATTACTTTTGGGGAAAACGATTGATTGAGACAATACCTAAGGAAAGAATCCACCTAGACTCTTACTTGTTATTCTGGCTCCAAACCAGACGATTTATTCATTCAACTTGTTTCGTAGAAATCCCTAATGTATATTATTATCCCTTTCGAGACTAACAACGTCTAATCCCTAGGTTGAATAACTGAGAGTTATCTCTAATTAACACCCTAAGGTTGCATTAACTCGATCTATGGATTCCCTTATTAGGTTTCAGCCTAATCTAGCAAAATCTTGTCACCCTATCTCTAGGCGCGCAATCAGCTCCGCTTAATTACGACAAAGTTACTCTTAGTCAGGGTCTATTCCTCCTCCAACTAAGAGTAGTAACTTGAAGTGGTATCCTGAAGTACTAAAACACGTAATTAAGAACAAATCAAATATTTATCATACGATTCAGAAATAATAACAAGGTTTAGTCATTGGTTTCATCCCCCTTAGGTATTTAGGGGTTTATTTCATAACTAAACAAGAACACATCTCAGAATAATAAAAATTACAAAACATAAAGAAAACCCAAAAACTCCTGAAGGGGAGGTTGAGGAGAGATCTTCAGTCTTGATGGTGGCTCTGGCTTCTGAGATGGATCAACCGGCTTTCTTTTCTTCCTCTTTTAGGGTGTATTTATAGGCTTTGGAATGCCTAAGAAGCCCTAAAATTTGGCCTTTTCCGAATTGAACTTAGCTAGGGTTCCACAGGGACACACTCGTGTGGCACGACCGTGTGCGACTACTTCAGGCCGTGTTCGAGCCTGTTAGATTGGCATGGGCGTGTAAGCTGCCCGTGTGAGTCGTGCTTCAATTTTTCCAGATTGACACGACCATGTAAGCTACTCGTGTGAGGAGGTCCAGGTCGTGTGCGACTACTTCAAGCTGTGTTTGAGCATATTACATTGGCATGGGCGTGTGAGCTGCTCGTGTGAGTCGTGCTTTAATTCTGTCAGATTGACACGACCGTGTAAGCTGCCTGTGTGAGAAGGTCCAGGCCGTGTTGATTTCGTGCTTTGGCCCATTTTCTCCGTTTTTGGCTCGTTTCTCATTCCTTTCACTCTCCTATGCTTACCTGAGAATAAAACATGAAATTAAGGCATTAGGAGCATCGAATTCACCAAATCTAAGGAGAAATCATTCATAAAATGCGTTAAGCGTGGGTTATAAATATGTATAAATTATGGTTTATTAAATACCCGCACACTTAAGCTTTTGCTTATCCTTAAGCAATATCCTCAGATCATAGTTAAAACCTCCTTTTTCTCAACTTATAATTCCGATCAATATTATCTCAAATCATCTCATAAGTAATCATACATTGAGAACTCAACTATAAGAACATTAAAGCCTCAAACATTCCAAGTTGAATATTTAATCATGAAAAACTTAGGCATCTCCCTTCATCTAAGTAGTTATCATTGATTTGAAACCTCACAGAGTTTAACATCCTCACTAAAGATTCACTCAAATCACTCAAAGTTTTTAAGGACAATGAAATTAGCACTCATTTGCCAATATGAAAAGCTATTACCATAGGCTTGCATGAAAATCAAATCTCCACCACTATAAATCGAGATGATACATCAATCAAAAGGTCTTTAAAGGGTTGTAATGAGGCTTGGTTAGGGGGTGTGGTCACAAGCTGAAAGAAAAGGTTAGAATCGAGATTGAACTGAAAAATTACTTAGCTAGAAAAATATTTAATCACCACTTGCGTACAACATAGCTTCTTTTCTGACTATGGAATTTGAATAATGAAGCTTATAACAAAAGATAAATGCTAATATGTTATACATGTTTTTTTTAATTAAGAACAAGTTAAATAATCATAACTAATTATTAAGAACAAGACATAGCTAAGAAATTTATCCGACTCAATTCTCGACAAAAAATGGGGATCGAATTAATTAAGGGGATTTCAACAATAATGGGTTAAGGGTTAATATTGAGGGTAATACAAGGAATGGTTTGTTAGGCTCAAAGGGGTTTACTAAGGGTTAATTGTGGAGGTAGGCTTCTCATGGCATGAGTGGGTTAATCCTAAGTGCCGCTATCATTTTGATATAACAAATCAAATAGTGTGGTCTCAACATGCATAATCAGGCAAGTTCTAGAACAATAGTTCAATATTGGCACACTCAAAGCAATAATAGAAGTGAGCATGAAAGAGTTAATAGATGCTCAAAAGGCTCAAAAATCTCACAAAAATTATGGCTTTTTGATGTTTAAATATGTGGGGTTCAATTCAAGATAATACCTAAATTTGGGGAAACAACCTAAAATTTTAAATTCTTAAACATCATCTTATCATGCTTGATTTTCTAGTGTATTAAAGTTTAACAATCAATGCATGAATGCCTACGTTTTAATTTAAGATATATCAATCAAAATTCATTTTAAATATGATATGAGAGATTCACAAGAGAACAAAGCAATATTTAGGGATTTTTCAAATAATGAAATAAATACCCCTCCCACACTTAAGATGTACATTGCCCTCAATGTACAAGGTTAGATATATAGGAAAAATATAAGATCATAAGATAGGGAGTGAGTTGAAACTTCCTGAGTTTTGAATGAATGAATGAATTCCCTAATAAAAATAAAATGAAAGAAAAATGAAAAGATGTCTTAAATCAAAATAAAAATAAAAACATAAAATAAAATAAAATAAAAATTCTAAACATCTTCATCACTAGATGGTTCGCGAGGTGGGGCTGGCGATGAAATGTGGAAGTGCTGAAAAATCTGCTATAGAGTAGCATCAATGTTATCAAATCGTTGAAAACATTGCTGCTCAAATCAGTTGAGGGGCTCAGAGATGTCAGCATATGAAGCCACCGCATGAACTGGACGAGAGGGTGGTGGTGGCTGGGACGGTGGGTCCTCGAACTGGGTAGGGACATCATCAGGAATGTCCTCGGGAGCCTCCTCCTCCTCCTCCTCATGCTAAGCATGCTGGAGATGCCTTGTAGAGACATTTGGCCGATGAGGGTCAAGGATGATTCTTGGGCTGCGGTGTCGAGGAGTCCGAAGAGTTACGCCAATCGAGTCACGTAGGGGCCAATGGAGATGACCCCTCTACGATGTCGCTCCTTCTGGTGGCGTATAGCAAGGGCGATGAAGTAGGCGAGGTCGATAATGTGCCCGTTGGACATACACCACAAGTAATAGATGTCGTGAGTAGTGACTTCGCCAGTGCTCTCTCTCCGTCCTGTTAAAGTGTGAGATAAAAGAGAATGGAGGTACCTTAGGGACAGAGGGAGGGATGATGCCTTGGTGCGACTGGGGTCGTAGGTGGCTGAACGTGGGAAGAGAGCGCTCCAGCAATGTAAGGGAGAACAATGGATGTGGCGGTCAAAAGCGTGTAAGTCGTTCTCCTCTCTAAACTCCTAGGTATAGAGACCCAATGCTATACCGAACTCGGGAACGCTTAGTTGGCGGACTAATCTGCCTAAGCGAAATTGTACTGTGTCAGGATCATCATAGTTTGTCATAACGGTTTGAAGATGAAACGTGGAACATAGCTCCATCGTCAACTCTAAATACGTTGGCTCGATGATCCCAAAAAATAATTCCCATGGATCAGTAGTAAGGAGAGCCTGGATCGCGTCAGCCAACTGCACTTGTTCGATGGTAGCCCAGTCTATACAGTGGCCCACTGCTAAAGGTCAGGCCCGTAATATCTTAAAGAGTTCCTCTTGGGGCCCATTAGGGAATTGGAGGAACAGGTGGCGAACTTCTGCGGTAGGACCCGAGGAGGATGACGCTCCCTTCCTTTTCTTTGAGGCAGGGATAGCTGTTTTCTTTCCTCGTGAAGACATTGTACCTATATAAAATAAAGAAAAATGGCAATAGGTATATGAACTTTAAAAACCATAACAAATAATTTCAGCTAACAATGATCAAGCATAACCAACTCCATCTCTTTTATCAGCATATTTTGTGTGACATTTATCAATGTGAGCACATGTGGATCAACATATGAATGGCATGTAAAAGAATGAAATTTTCCTAACAACTCATATAAGCATACAAAGAATAATTTAGAATTATTTGGGCATTGTGGCATGAAGCAGAGATAACAAAGAATGTAAAGTAATAAATTAAATGGATGAGAAAATGGCTACATATCAAGAATGCATGAACAATATCAACTACTTTTATCATGAATTTTTTGCATCTAATTAAATGAATAGATTAAAGAAAGCATGCAAGAACTCAAAACAATGATGAGTATTCTAGATTATGATGATGAAAATATAGAAATAGAATCAAAAACTTGCATATAGTCATTCTAAATAGACTTAAAAATCAATAAAATAGAAAAGGAATAAGTAAAAAATACGATAGGAAGATGAGGAAATGCGTCAAAAATAAGGTTAGAGGCAGCACAAGGGCGTGGCGTGGAGGCCATGTGGACTTGCAGCGGCTAGGGTTAGGGTTTTTGAGTAGGGAAGACAATGAATAGTGTAGGGTATTTATAGATTTTGGGGCACACGGCCAGGGGACACGCCCGTGTGTCCCAATTTTAGGCCGTGTGTTTCATGTTTTTCCCTTTTTGGCGCGTCTGAAATTCGACACACGCCTGTGTTCCTTGGGCATGTTATTTAACAAGGCCATGTCGCATGACCGTGTTTTGCCTTGTTCGCTTCTCCCACGCTCGTGTATGCAATCCCCAAGCCCGAGTAAATTTGACAGGTTCGCCCACGGTTGTTAGACACGGGTGTGTCGCACGCCTATGTTAGTTTCTTAGTTTCGACCACGGTCTTTAGGCACGGGCGTGGCGAACGCTCGTGTTGTTTTGGCAGGTTCACCTACGACCATGTTGCACGGCCGTGGTGATTTATCGTTGCTCGTGTTTTGGGAAAATCTTGCTCTATTTCCACATGGTCTTACACACGACCATGTTCTTGGCCGTGTCCCTATGGTAACACTGTTTTCAAGAGAAATGTTAGTCATGGAAAGTGTTAAAACTAAAATTCAAAGAAGTTAGTGTAATTAGTGCTCAGGTTGCCTCCCGAGAAGCTCTTATTTATAGTCTAAGCTCGACTTACCTCTCTATCAAATGGTCAAGGTGGTTTAAGGAGTTCGTACTCCTCATTCCCGCTTTTATTCTTATCAAAATAAAGTTTTAGCCGGGGATTATTTACCTTAAAAGTACCGAACTTGGGATGACTTACCTCTATTGTACTGAACAGGAAAATACTAAGTACCGTAAGAGGGGTTTCTTCATCTGGGTTGGGAGTGACAATGTGAGGGTCTGCGGCATCTAATAAAACTTGATCTCCAACCTTAAGTTGATTTGGAGAGGTATCGAGCTTGCTTTGGCGTAGTTTCGATTTATCGGGTGTTTTCGATTTATGTGCTCGCCATTCGTCTAGCTCCTCTATCTGTAGCCTTCGTTCTTCATGAATGGGTCTTCTAGTGTTGTTGGAACATGGCTCGTGTACTTCTTTCAGGCTCAATCTCTGCAATGTAGGTTGCGTCATATTGTCAATTTTAGTGGGATGATGTGGATCATTACCTTCCACATTCGATGTGATGCTAGAATTACGAGCTTGAAGGGTGATCGTCTCATCTCCTACACGAAGGGTGAGTTCACCTGTGCCAACATCAATAATTTTTTTAGCAGTTACTAAAAAGGGCCTCCCTAAAATCAAAGGGGTGTTGGTTTCCTCCTCTATGTCTAAAACAACGAAATCAATGGGAAATATGAATTTATCCACTTTTACTAGTACATCTTCAATGATACCCCTAGGAAATCTTATAGTTTTATCTGCCAATTGGATGCTCATCCTAGTTTGTTTAGGTTTCCCAAGACCTAGTTGTTTAAACATTTTATAAGGCATGACATTAATACTTGCCCCTAAATCAGCTAATGCATGATTTACATCTAAACTACCAATTAAGCACGGAATTGTAAAACTCCCTGGATCTTTCAATTTGTGGGGTAGCTTATTCTGTAGAATAGCTGAGCAGACTGCGTTTAGTTCTACATGCAATGCTGTGTCCAACTTCCGCTTACTGGCTAGAAGCTCTCTTAGAAATTTCATTACATTTGGCATCTGTGAAAGAGCTTCAATAAATAGTAAGTTAATATGTAATTTTTTCAAAAGTTTAAGGAATTTACCAAATTGTTCATCTGAGTGGTCTTTCCTTGTCGCGTTAGGATATGGGACACGAGGTTTGTATTCTGCATTCACCGTTTTATTATGACTTACCTTACCATCACCTTTGCTTTCAACGTTTTCTTACCTTGGTTCTGGTTCAGTCTCAACGCATTCTTCTTGAGCATCAATTATGTTGAGCTGTTCCTTTGGGTTTGGTTCAGTATTGCTCAGCAAACTACCTTGTGGTCGTTCGAATATTAGCTTGGACAGCTGACCTATCTGGGTTTCGAGCCCCTGGATCGATGCTTGTTGATTTTTGAGTGCTGGCTCGGTATTCAGAAAATGAGTTTCTGACACCGATATAAATTTGGATAGCATCTCCTCAAGGTTCGGCTTCTTTTCCTATTGATAAGGTGGCTGTTGGAAACCCTGAGGATTCTGTGGCCTTTGACTTCCTTGACCACCCTAAGAGAAATTTGGTTGGTTCTTCCAACCTGCATTGTAAGTATTACTATATGGGTTATTTTGAGATCTAAAATTATTGTTACCCATATAGTTGACCTGTTCCTCTTCGGTTGTAGGATTGAATGGTGGGTATTCTGTAGGCACACCTCCTCCACTTGAATCGCACCTCATCGCTGGATGTACCTGCATAGAACCAAGTAAACCATCACTTTTCTTATTAAGAAGTTCTACATGATTTGACAACATGGTGACCGAATCGATGTTATAAACGCCTACTGTTTTCGTTGGCTTATTCCTCATGACTTGCCACTGATAGTTATCAGTGACATCTCTTCAATAAATTCAAAAGCCGCTTCAGGTGTTTTGTTATTGATGGTCCCACCAGCAGCTGCATCAATCATTTGTCTTGTCAAAGGGTTTACACCGTTGTAGAACGTTTGAACTTGCAGCCATAGAGGTAACCCATGGTGTGGGCACCTTCGCAAAAGGTCCTTGAATCTCTCCCATGCATCGTAAAGCCTTTCTAAGTCCATCTGCACAAAAGAAGAAATATCATTATGCAACTTAGCTATTTTTGCCGGTGGAAAATATTTTAATAGAAATTTTTCGGTCATTTGTTCCGAAGTGGCAATGGACCCTTGTGGTAGTGAGTTCAACCACTGTTTAGCTTTATTCCTCAGTGAAAAAGGGAATGACCGAAGGCGAATGGCATCATCAGAAATGCCATTAGTTTTGAAAGTGTCACACAGTTATAGGAAATTTGCCAAGTGAGTGTTGGGATTCTCATCCTACAAACCATCAAACTGAACAAATTACTGTATCATCTGAATCGTGTTAGGTTTCAGTTCAAAATTATTTGCAGCAATAGCAGGCCTAACTATACTTGACTCAGTTCCTATAAAATTAGGTTTAGCATAATCATACATAGTACGAGGAGCAGGATTCTGATTTGCTAATTCAACGGGTATGGCTGGAGGTAGCGGATTGTCTTGATTTTCAGCCATCTCTTTAGTAGTAGTTGAGTTATCATCCTCTTGCTCTTCCTCTGTGTATCTTAAGCTGCGCCTGATTTCTCGTCAGTTTCTCGAGTTGTACGATCAATTTCCTCGTCGAAAAGCAATGGTCCTGACAGGTTTCTTCTAGGCATAAACTATAAGAACCTACTAGGAGAAAAAGAAAGAAAGAAAATTAGTAAAGTAAAAATAAAAGTTAAATTGCAAGAAAATAAATGGCTAAAGTAATAAAAATTGAGCATTCCTAATATCTTAGTCCCTGGCAACAGTGCCAAAAACTTGATCATCGATTTTCCGTGTGATAAGTTTTATAATTTTATAATGACTCGTTCTTGAAACTAACTATGATCACGACGTAGGCAAGTGTACCTATCGAACAGTAGTATAGCTTTAGCAAGACCGAATTGTCGAACCCAAAGGACTATGAGTACTAGTAATGTCTGTCTTTTTATTATCTAGTCGAATAAAAGAGGATTGTTTTAACTAACTAATTAAACTAAGACTTGCAGAAATAGAAATTGGGAAATTACGTTTGGGGAAAACGATTGATTGAGACAATACCTAAGGAAAGAATCAACCTAGACTCTTACTTGTTATTCTGGCTCTGAACTGAACAATTTATTCATTCAACTTGTTCCATAGAAATCCCTAATGTATATTATTATCCCTTTCGAGACTAACAACGTCTAATCCCTAGGTTGAATAACTGAGAGTTATCTCTAATTAACACCCTAAGGTTGCATTAACTCGATCTATGAATTCCCTTATTATGTTTCATCCTAATCCTACAAAATCTTGTTACCCTATCTCTAGGCACGCAATCAACTCCGCTTAATTATGACAAAGTTACTCTTAGTCAGGGTCTATTCCTCCTCCAACTAAGAGTAGTAACTTGAAGTGATATCCTGAAATACCAAAACAAGAATTAAGAACATGTAATTAAGAACAAGTCAAATATTTATCATACGATTCAGAAATAATAACAAGGTTTAGTCATAGGTTTCATCCCCCTTAGGTATTTAGGGGTTTAGTTCATAACTAAACAAGAACACATCTCAGAGTAATAAAAATTACAAAACATAAAGAAAACCCAAAAACTCTTGAACGGGAGGTTGATGAGAGATCTTCAGTCTTGATTGCGGCTCCGACTTCTGAGATGGATCAATCGACTTCCTCGGATTAATTCCTTACTCCCTATTCTCTGTCTTTCTTTTCTTCCTCCTTTAGGGTGTATTTATAGGCTTTGGAATGCCTAAGAAGCCCCAAAATTTGGCTTTTTCCGAATTAAACTTAGCTAGGGTTCGGTAGGGACACGCTCGTGCGGCACGGCCGTGTGCGACTACTTTAGGCCGTGTTCGAGCCTGTTAGATTGGCACGGGCGTGTGAGCTGCCCGTGTGAGTCGTGCTTCAATTCTGCCAGATTGATACGGCTGTGTGAGCTGTCCGTGTGAGGAGGTCCAGGCCGTGTTGATTTCATGCTTTGGCCCATTTTCTCCGTTTTTGGCTCGTTTCTCGTTCCTTTCGCTCTCCTATGCTTACCTGAGAATAAAACATGAAATTAAGGCATTAGGAGCATCGAATTCACCAAATCTAAGGAGAAATCATTCATAAAATACGTTAATCATGGGTTATAAATATGTATAAATTACGGTTTACCATACTTCAATCAATACAATTCAGGATTCTCTTAAACCTTTGTCTCTTGATTCATTATCAATGTTTATCTTTCGAATCAAGTTTACTATGCTTTTGATATCCATGAGGAACTAATCCTCTTATAAGGGATTAGTTGATCGCCTTCAGATGTACTAGCGTGCAGAGTGTGAATACTACAATAAAAGATATATCAATGAGGCGGCATTCACAAGTATACAGTTCCAGTTGTAATATAGTTACAACAGATTAGGTGAGTACTTTGAGGATCGTACCAAAAGGAGGCTCGTGCTAGATTGATTTTAATCTAAACATTGGAAGATCTAATTCGTACTTTAATTCAGTTATAGTACAAAAGTAAAATAAAAGGATTTTTTATGGTTTTGATAATAATAAAATAAAGTAACATAAAGAAATAAATAAAATTTAAGATATCAAAGAATAGACTAAATCACATATGCTTATGAGTGATTATCTTACTTTTGTAATCCCCATCAACTGTCGCTTCGAGTTCCTCGTCAATCAACGAGTCACTATCCTAGCAGGATGTTCTGATCTTCCACTCAAATAATGAGTTAGCAAGGACTACTTATCTTCTGACCTCACAGTCTAGACTAGTTTGGGGTGAAGGTGTTCATAGATAGGCCATACCAATTTTAGGTTAACTCCCAACTTGGTGACTTCCTAAGGTTGTCAGACCTAGGGTTTTAAGTTCTTCCTTTCTTGAACAATTGATCCATTGAGTAACAATCCCTACAAAATAGTTAATAGATCATACCTCCACTTGCTAATCCCCCATAGAAGAATTAGTTCCTTATGGATTTAATAAACAATATGGAAGTAATGTAAAGAGAGAACATGATAGATGTATTGAAGTGTAGAGTTTAAGAAAATGCCTGGTTTGTATTAAAAGATGAAACGAATCCATAGAGTTTGACTATTTCCATAAGTAAGATCTCTTGAGATAAAACAAA
Organism: Gossypium anomalum; assembly: GCA_025698475.1. Classification (NCBI taxonomy): domain Eukaryota; kingdom Viridiplantae; phylum Streptophyta; class Magnoliopsida; order Malvales; family Malvaceae; genus Gossypium; species Gossypium anomalum. Next base: position 36,269,111 of record CM046967.1, read on the forward strand.
GAGCAAACTAAAAATAAACCTAAAACCTAAGAAGAAAGAAAATCTAAATTGAATTTAAGAGCGAAACTCTAGGATAAGTAAATGGTGTCTTTAACATGTGACAAAGGAGCCTATTTATAGATTTCAGGTGGTCGTCGTCCTTAACCTTAGGTTAGTTGACGTTTTTGAGCTTTAACTTGGATTGTGCAGACCAAAACACCTCCTGGCTCATGTTAATTTCCATGCCAAAGTCGATGTCGCGACACACCAGGACCTGTGTCATGACATAAAATTCAGTATACTCCTCTTGGGTTATCTTCAGGGGTATGTCGCAACACCCTTAGCTTGTGTCACGACATCGAATGCAATTTCTTGATTTCTCCATTTTTCACCCTATGTTCCAACATTGGTCATTTTGTGTTTTAACATAGCGAGCAATATCTGTTCATTATGCTTTCTAATGTTCTCCTACACAATTATAAAGTTCATTACCTCACCCTTAGGCCACATTCAACCCCTAAGGTTAATGAAAGACTTAATTTGTAAATTTTATTAATCTTAACAAAACTTACAAAAACATAATTAAACTCTACTGAAAATGCTCGCTTTCATGCTCTTAAAATGCATTAATTAGTTTAATCTGCTACATCGAATTAAGATAGATCAAACTCCTCCAGACTTAAGTTATTGCTTGTCCTCAAGCAACACTAACAAAAGCAAGAAATAAAAGAGACGTCCTTTGAGCAACTATCATACAAGTATTGACTTTAGAGCACATGAGTAGGCATTTCATATTCACTAGCAACTTTGACATGATGAATAATTGCCTTATCACTTTTGACCACAAACATCCAAGTTTAGTATGTTACAAAGTATACAAACATTAACGGTATCACCTGTAGGGATCCATCAATAAATCATAAAAGTAATTTGATTCCCTGAGCAGAATACAAATAGTCATTTCTGCGATTGTTCAATATAATGTCCATTCATGCATAAGGATATTTAGGTCACATATGGTTTTTCAACTTGTAATGTTCTAAGGCATAAGACAGGTATGGAATTCAAAGACAGTAAGCATAAAAACGGTTACAGACACGAAAATAGTTTGGCATATCGTATCGATCCCTATTCTTCCCTCTTAGTGACCCTTACCCATTCATCAGCTTATTTATCCTTCTCTCACCTTCCTTATTTCTCCACATAGGAAATCATAGCGTAACATAGGAACTACGGCTAGCCTGCGAGTTTCTGTGCACTACTGATTGAGTGTTTCTTTCTTTTGTGACTTTTTTTCAGCTCATCTCACTCACAAATTATTTTTTCATTGTTTCAAGATTTTTTCTACTATTATTGATTTTTTTTATTTTTCTTTTTTTTTCGCACTTTAAGCTAACCTATAGTTCCTATATCACACCAATCTTTCCTATTTCACTTTGCTTTTATAGACTCTGTCGTGTTGTGTCTACTTAACCCTCAATACGTATGGCCAGATGTCTATAGCTATGCAGTGCAGGACAAAAAAAAAGGGGGGCAAATACAAATTAACATTTCAAGCTCGAGGTTTGTAATGAGGTTTATCAAGAACTGCCAACAGTCTAGGAATTTTTCTAGTTTATAACTTGACCTAAAAATTTAGAGAAATTACAAAATTACCCCATTGATAATTTTTGTAAAAAATTTTCTGATTTGAAGCGAGCCCACACTTGGCAAACGCGAGCTTAAGGATAACAGAGAAGATCACTCAGTCGAAGCGCTCATCCTAGACAAAGCGAAAAGGTACAATTTTGATCAAGTGTTTATTACTTTAGATATCACAACTAGGATCTTATTTTGGAAAAAAAAATTAAAACTCTTGTTTTTCCCTAAATTTATTTTTTACTTCATTTTCTAAACCCGTTTTTCCAAAAATTAGTTTCAGAGCCAGGTTGTGTTCTATCTCTAAGTATAAACAAATAATCAAAATAAATATCTCTTCTTCTTGAATGAATTGATTACATAGAAAGTGACATTCTTTATGCACGTTTTGATTTGTATATAGAAATAAATGCGATATTATAGATTTGTTATATAATTATTTTTTACCAAGGTTGTGATTCTTAGGAAATAGACCGTGGACTATCATCTCCACGTAGGGCTATTCTTTTTAAATTCATAGAATTCTTGTGAGCCAGAAACGATCATAATACTTAAATGTAATTTTTCTACACGGAGCCCATGACGAGTAAAAGATACAATGGCGGTTGAAGACCCAAGGAATGCCTTGTGGTGAAAATTTATGTAATTTTATTTTTCCATTTATTTTCTAGAAATAGAACCACGGAAACCTTAACTGGAAATTTTATTTTACAATTGTTTATAATATTATGTAATGTTATAATTGTGATATATATATATGAGATGATCCATAGTTGATCGATAAAAAATAATAAGTGTGGTAATGAGAAAATGCATGTGTTGTATTGTTATATTCACTTCTTTAGGTTATTTGATAACTGTGAGAAGTGTGGTAATGAGAAGATGCATGTCTAGGATTAGCTCTGGCTAGGAAAGACTTGGTTTTTAAATGGTCAAATTTGACTCACCTCCCTTTCTTGGGACCTGGTGCACGATTCTCATTCACTTCTTCAGTTTTTCCCTTAAAAGAAAAACTGTAGAGAATCAAAATTATTTGTTTTAAGATTTATTGATTTTTATGAATGGATATTATAAAATTATCATAGCATGCCATGCATATATTGGAAACATGTCATTTAGACTAGGTAAGAATGCTACTAGAACTATTGTATGATCATTCTTGAAATTTGGGATAAAAAATCTTGCATGTTTTAAAATAGAGTGGGAGAAGGTCCTTGAATAAGACCTACTACCTCCATTGATGGTCACTAAGTGATAGCATGATAAATTTTCGAGTCGGTTCCTACCCTGGTCGCACCCCATGGTAAACTTTGTTATGTGGGTTCACTAGATGGGATTTCCTTTTAAGGATAACTAGTCATGCATGACTTTCAGAGAGATTGTCCTAAGATAACTCACAAATGAAAGCATGCTCATGATAGGTGTTGAGTTAATGGTAACACACTCATGATCGTCTCTTATTAAATAGTTTCCCAAGAAACGACGTTTAAGCTAGAGATGATGGCCAAATGTTAAACAATGTTTAAGCTAGAGATGAAATCCATGTTCTTGCTAGTTAATTATTGGACCCCAAGGTGACATGGTTGATAGGTGTGAGAATGATCGTAGTAACGGAAATTTTTTTCAAAGTTTTAATACAAGACGCATGCATCATACTACATTCTTAATATGTTGCTAAATATAATAATTAGTGAATTTTATTTTTTTTCAATTCAAATATGTCTCTTACTCCTCTTATTAGCATCCTTACTAAGAATAAATTAAATGGGGATAACTTTCGAGAATAGAAATGAAACTTGCTGATAGTTCTCAGCTGTGAGAAATACAAATTTGTTCTTGATGAAACGTACCCTCCTAAAGCTTAACCCAAAGTGAGAAATTGCTAGAGAGGTTCTAACTCGATTGTTCGATGTTATATGTTAGCGAGCATGAGTAGTGTGTTGCAAAAGCAGCACAAAAATTTCCGTATTGATAAAAAGATCATGACAAATTTGGAGGATTTACTCGGAGGCCAAGTCACATTGGCTCGACAATTCTCTATTACAAATTTAATGAATTCTCAATAGAAAATCGGCACTCTAGTCAAAGAACATATGCTTAAGCTTATGGAATTTTTTGCAGAAGTAGAGGACAATAGGGCTGAACTAGACGTGAACACGCAAATTGAAATAGTGTTCAAATCCTTAACTAAGAAATTTGTTGGCTTTAGAGACACTTACAACTTAGGGAACAAGGCAATTACCTTGACTCAACTTATGAAAGAATTACAATCATATGAGTTGATGTTGAATGGTGGTAAGTCGATTCAAGAGAAACCTTAGGCAAACTTAGCTGTGGGCTCGTCATCCCCTAAGGGGAAATAGAAAGCTAAGGGAAAGAAGAAACTGACTAAGTCTTCGGTTCCACCTCGTGTGGATAGGAAGAAGGCTAAGAAGTCAAAAGATCCTAAAAAGATTAAATGTTTCTTCTACAACAGGAAAGGCCATTTCAAATAAAACTACAAGGTATATTTGGATTGCCTAGCCAAAAAGGTCAAAGGTATGGAACTCTTTGTGGTTGAAGCTTGCTTAGTGGAAAAATCAATTGAAAACTAGGTTATTGATTCTAGAGTCACTAACCATGTGTGTGTTTCTTTATAGGGGTTCAGCAAAATGAGAAGTCTATGTGATAGGAGTCTCTCGTTGCAGACCAGAGATGGGAGCTATCTTTCAGGCAAAGTAATGAAAGAAGTTGTTTTACACTTTGATAATTTTAAGAATATTATTTTAAAAAATGTGTTTTATGTACCTCATTTTAAGAGGAATTTAATTTTTGTTGCATGTTTATTTTATGGCGGTTATACCGTGACATTCAATAAAAGGATTGTTATTCATAGAAATCGTTCTTTAATCTATAATGGATGGATGGAAAACAATCTATACTTTATCAAACCAAATAACTACTTGATGCTTCAAACTAAAATAGTGAATAAAAAGCTTAAAACTTCTCATTCTAGTGAGGGGTACCTCTGGCACTTAAGACTTGGTCATATTAACCAAGAAAGAATCACTAGAATCGTGAAAGATGGTCCCTTAAGTATGCTTCAGGAAGTTAGTCTTCCACAATGTGAATCTTGCTTGGAAGGTAAAATGATTAAGAGGCCTTTTAATGCAAAAGGTACAAGGGCCAACCAACTTTTAGAACTTGTGCACACTAATGTATGTGGTCCCATGAGCATCAGTGCCCGATTATGTGACTTTTTTCAACAACTATTCTTGGTATGGATATGTGTATCTAATGCACCACAAAAGCAAAACCTTTGATAAATTTTAAGAGTTTCATGCGGAAGTGGAAAAGTAATAAGGTTTATCCATAAAGAATCTTCGGTCTAACCAATATGGGGAATATTTGTCCGATGAGTTCTTAGGATACCTAAAGAGAATAGGATTTTATCCCAATTTACTGCACTGAGCACTTTACGGTAGAATGGTATAGTTTAAAGAAGGAATAGAACCTTGCTTGACATGGTTCGTTCAATGTTAAGCTATTCAAAACTTCCTACTTTCTTTTGGGGATATGCAATACAAACGGCTTTCTATATTCTGAATTATGTGCCAACCAAGTCTTCTTGTAATACACCTTATGAATAGTAGCATGGAAAGAAACCCACTATAAATCACTTTAGAATATGGGGTTGTCTATCACACGTTCTGGATAAGAATGCAAAGAAGGTGGATGCACAGAAAGAATTGTGCATGTTTGTAGGATATCTAAAACGAACAAAAGGAGGATTATTTTACAATCTGAAAGATAATACAATTAAAGTTTCTACTCATGATACTTTCCTTGAGGAAAGTTACATGGATAACTTTAAGCCTCGAAGTAAAGTGGTACTCAAGGAACTTTCATGAGTGGTAGAATAATCATCAAGTTCAATTCTTGAGAAAGTTGTAGAAAGACCTACAAATGCTCAATAGCATAGAGGAACTCATTGTAGTGGGAGAGTTTCTAAGAAATCAGACTTCATCATCTATGATGGTAGTATTTATAAGACGGAAGCTAATCATGAGGATGATGATCCACTCACTTATGAGGAGGCTCTGTAGGACGTTGATTCCAAGCTCTGGAAACAGGCCATGTATGTCGAAATGGATTCTATGAAATCCACTATGGTGTGAAAACTTGTCGATTTACCAATTAGGACTAAACCCACATGGTGTAAGTAGATCTACAAGAAGAAGAGAAATGCAGAAGGGAAAGTGGAAACACACAAAGCTAGACTTGTAGGGAAAGACTACACACAGAAAGAAGGCATCGATTACGATGATACCTTTTCTCTGGTAGCCAGGCCTAACGCACCAACTTTCATTTCCTTATATATTTGAACTCATGCTTTTACTTACATCAAAGTGTACGAGTCATGCATACATATTCTGCCATCCACTCAGGATTTAGCTATGTCACACTATGAACGTCACAAGTGAATAAATTTAGAAACAGATTCAAGATCTATTCTGCTTGGATCCTATCTGATGTACTGTCAGTCCAATTAATCACATCTATGTCTCTTTCTTCTGGAGTCATCTTCTCCAATGCCCAAGACAAGGTATCTCACCAATTGGACTTGATATATGACATATTAGTCTTTTAATCAATTTGATCATTTCCTATTAGACTAAGGACTTGTTGAGGTTCGTCTAATAATACAAGTTTCCTTTACGTACTACGATCTGTCCATGTAATATTACTTAGTATTAGTTAAACATTTAGACAACCAATGAGCAACATTTTCTTCCATTTTGTTTTGCATGCAAACACCGTATGAAGAAAATTATACAAAGTGTATTAGTTTAATCAATGAATTTGTTTTATTATTCAATCTGCTCAAAAAATTACAAGTGTATTTAAACAAAAATACTACAATTAGGGCTCCAGATCCAACAATAAGTTCCTCCAGTTCTAGCATGCAGCCCAATTTTAGGTGATCAAACTAATTCGCTGTAATGGCCTGGTTTTAGCTAAATCGAAACAATATTTTAGAACCATAAAAATGATGTTAAAAAAATTATTTGAATATTATTTATGTGTTTACAACATGATATAATTATTGTGTGAAAGTTTCGTAAAGAAATTTTATTGTTTGAATGCTTAATTCGGTAAAAAGGACTAAATCACGTAAAGTGTAAAATGCATGTTCTATTAGTTAAAGGTATTAAATAGCTATGGATTATTAAATTAAGGGTCCTTATGTTGTTATTATACCGTTTTTAGTGTTGGTGGACATTTATGGGCATAGAGTGGATGATTGAAATGGTTATTTACTAAGGTTAAATTGGTAATTTAGTTATTAAAAACAAATTAAATAAAATATAACATAGATATCATCTTTTAATCTATCATCTTCAACCGGTTATCAAAAGAGCAAGAAGCCATTTTGATCATCTTAGGTTCGGTTACTTGAAGGCTTAATTGGTAAGTCATTTTGACTCGATTTTTAATGATTTCTATGTTTTTGAGATCGTTGCAGCTTAGTCTAGCTAGCCCAGGGACTAATTTGCAAAAATTTTAAAGATTTTGAATGTTGCCATTGATGAAATAGCATGTGTTTTTATTTTTAATGACATATTTTGAAAGCTTGTTGACAAATATACAAGTTTTGTTAAGTGATTTTTAGTGAAAATGCAAATTAGGGGCTAAATTGAGAAATATTGACAATGTGTGGTTGAAATGTGAAATAAATGAAAATTATGAGCTATTAGGGAAATTATGGTAATTCGGCTAGCATGGGTTATTGTGAATTTGCATAAATTTGTGATTTTGTGTAATAAGGACTAAATTGTAAAAATGAGAAAGTTTAGGGGTAAATGTGTAAAATAGCCCTAATATGTATTTTGGATTTAATTGAATAAATAGAAGAATAAATAAGTTGATTTTGATTACTTATAGATCAAGAAAAGAGGAATTTGGACTTAGATTGGGGAAAAACCAAAGTAATTGAATAGTCAGTTTGTTTTGTCATTTCAGTATACGAGGTAAGTTCGTATAATTGAACTTAAATGTGTATCTATTTACTTGATGGATGAAATTGAGATAGTATTTATTGTAATAGATAAATGTAGAGATATTAAATTTAATGTACAGTTAAAGTAAACGAGATGCTAGATAAGACCATAGCAGGGCTATGGCAAATCGGATAATAAGACCATAATCGGGTTATGGCATGTGAATATAAGACCACGGTAGGGCCTTGGCAACGAATGTGTAAGACCATAGTTGGACTATGGCATCGGAAAATCAAAGTATTGTATCGTAAGCATTTGTAAACTCAAAGTAATTTGGCAAGAGAGTTGGTGATAAATAGATATGTATCAGTATAGGTATGTACTGAAAACTATACATGTAATGAGATAGAAGAAGTCTAGGATTTATGAGTTACGATATGGTTAAACTTTGTGTTAGCTCATAATTGATGCTTTAAATGTTAATTGTGTTATACATTTTGAAATGTTAATGAATGTTGTGATTATTTCATATTTACATATGAACTTCCTAAGCTTTATAGCTTACTTTGTTTAATCTTGATGTTTTATAGTTTTACGAAGGTAGCTCAGATTAGTGGATCGTTAGAGATTTTATCGCACTATCGAACATCTATTTGGTACTTTTGAGTTGTGTAAATATGGTACGTGGCATGTATAGGCTTGTGTCATTTTGGTATACTTGATGGATATGTAATTTGGCCATTTGAGTTGGCATAAGATGATGAACATGATGATGTTTATATATATGTGCAAATAGTTCTAATTTGAGTTTGGTAATTGATCTATAGTGGGTGATTGAGGTTGAATGAATAATGCATGTTTGGAATGGTTTAACTAAATGAAATATATATGTGAATTATGTATAGTAAGGCAATTTGAATTGATAAGTATTTGAATAAGTAAATGGCATTAAATTGAGTATTGAATTGGTTAAAATGGATATAGTATGATTGTGTATTGGTTGTTGACTTTTGGCTACATATTTGTGTGATAAATTGGTACCAATTGATCTTGTATAGGTATGTGCAAAATGGGTGGCAAAATGGCTTGGTAAATGGCCTATTTTTGTCTACACGGGCAGAGACACGAGCGTATGTCTCACACACGGTCATGTTATACGGCTGTGTGTCCCTTGGTGTTGAAATTGAATTGAAGTTAGTATGTTCCACACGGGCGTGTGACTGGCTATGTGGTACAATCCAGTATACCCCCTAATTGGTACACGACCTAACATATGGGCGTGTGACTTGGCCTGTTGCATAAGTCAGTATAACTTATAGTTTTGGCACGACCTAGACCTACGGGCGTGTGGCCAGCCGTGTGACCCAAGTCAGTATGTATGCCCTGTTTCCACACGGCCTGAGACACTGGCGTGCTGGAGCCATGTGAGGCACACGGCCTATTCACACGATCGTGTGACCCTTGTATGATTGAAATTATTTTTTAAGTTTCCAAAATTTTCATATGCTATGGGTTTAGTCCCGAACCACTTCTAAAGCATGTTTAAGGCCTCGTAAGCCCTTATAAGGGACAATGTGATTGTGTTGAATGATTTATGAGAATGAATGATATATGTTGTGAATTGATAGGTAATACCTTGTAACCCTACTCTGGCAACGGATATGAGTTAGGGGTGTTACATTTATTGGTATCAGAGCTACGGTGTAGTCGATTCTAGGAGTAATGTAGCGTATGTGAGAGTCTAGCCATACATGCCATATATAACCAGTGATAGTGTGATGAATCCTGACATTATAAACTATGTTTTCATATCGTAATGGATCTTGAACGAGCTGTAGCAGATGATGTTAAGAGTAATGTGCCAGCTCCCGCTCAAGGGACAGCACCTTCCGAATCTATACCCTTGTCGAGTAGTCATGGAGGTGAGGCTAAAGAATCCTTTTTCTAGATGATGAACGAATGGTTCACTCAATATGTCCGGACAAATCCGGCTGCTCAACAACCTCCACCCCCGCCAAATCCTCAATCAATCCCCGTAGTTCATTATGTTATTGATCCAATACAATTGAATAAGCTGCCAGTCGATAAAATTCGTAAGCATGGGGCTAAATAGTTCAGGGCTAATGTTGAAGATGATCCTAAGAGAGCCGAGTTTTGGCTTGAAAATACGATTCGAGTGTTTGATGAACTTTCATGCACACTGGCTGAATGTTTAAAGTTTTCTATATCACTTTTGAAAGACACTACATACCAATGGTGGAATACATTAATATCTGTGGTGCCGAGAGACAGAGTCACCTAGGTGTTTTTTCAGACCGAGTTTCGAAAAAACTACATCAGTCAATAATTTCTAGATCAAAAGCATTAAGAGTTTTTAGAATTGAAACAAGGCTGCATTACAATAACCGAGTACAAGAGAGAATTTGTACAGTTAAGTAAATATGCTCGAGAGTATGTTTTGACTGAAGAGTTAATGTGTAAGCGGTTTGTTGACAGGCTGAACGAAGATATTAAACTTCTGGTCGAAATATTAGATTTAAAAGAATTTGTTGTATTAGTCAAGTGTGCTTATGAAGTTGATGAATTGGGCAAAGAAAAGAGAAAGGCTGATTCTGAAGCTAGAGATTTGAGAAAGAGATCGATGAATAAACCCTATCACTCTTCATCAAAGAAATTTCGAGAATCATATAGTCAATGAAATGCGTCAGTGGAGTACTCTAATAGAGATCGTGGGAAGCAATTTATAAGTTCAAAAACTCCAGCTGTATCAATAGCAAGTGTGAATAATGCTAGACCGAATAAACCTGAATGTGAACGATGTGGAAAATGACATTTTGGAGAGTGTAGACTGAATGATAAAGCCTGTTTTAGATGTGGTTCGCACAAACACTTCATTTGACATTGTCCTAAGACAAAGCAACACAACTGGGAGAGGAAGACCATTCCATAATGCTGGAAATGTAAGTGGTGGTAGAGGTACAGCACAAGATGTTGTTGAGAGATCAGGGGTTAGAGCACCTACCAGAACTTATACTATTCGCGCTTGCGAAGAAGCGTCATCTCCAGATGTTATTACTGGTACATTCTCACTTTATGACACTGATGTAATTGCATTGGTAGATCTCGGATCAACTCATTCGTATATATGTGTGAACTAGTGTCTAGTAAGAATTTACTTGTTGGTTCTATTGAGTTTGTTATAAAAGTGTTGAACCCCTTAGGCAAATATGTCTCGGTTGACAAAGTTTGAAAGAATTGTCCGTTAATGACTCGAGGTTACTGTTTTATGGCTTATTTGATGTTGTTGTCGTTTGATGAGTTTGATGTGATCTTGGGTATAGATTGGCTAATAATGCATGATGCTATAGTGAATTGTAGACGAAGGACAATTGAACTGAAATGTCAGAATAATGAGACTATTAGAATTGAATCTAATGATCTGAATAGTTTGCCAGTTGTGATTTCGTCTATGTTAGCTCAGAGATTTGTGAGAAAGGGGTTTGAAGCTTATCTTGCTTATGCACTTGATACGAAAGTGACAAACGAAAATTAAATTAGCACCAGTTATGTGTGAGTATCCAGATGTATTTTTCGAAGAGTTACCGGGTTTACCACCTATCAGAGTGGTTGAGTTTGGTATTGAATTAGTCCCGGGTACAACGCCGATATTAATAGCTCCGCATAGAATGGCTCCGACAGAGTTAAAAGAATTGAAAGCTCAGTTTCAAGAGTTGACAGATAGAGGTTTTGCTAGACCGAGTTTCTCTCCCTAGGGTGCACCGGTGTTATTTGTGAAAAAGAAAGATGGCACAATGAGAATGTGTATAGACTATCAACAGCTCAACAAAGTGACGATCAAGAATAAATACCCTTTGCCACGAATAGATGATTTGTATGATCAGTTAAAAGGGGCAATAGTGTTTTCAAAAATTGATTTGAGATCGGGTTATTACCAGTTGCGAGTTAAAGACTCAGATGTGCGAAAGAATGCATTTAGAACAAGGTACAGACACTACGAATTTCTTGTTATGCCTTTTGGACTAACAAATGCACCTGCTGTTTTTATGGACTTGATTAACCTGATTTTCAGGTCGTATTTAGACTAGTTCGTAGCTGCGTTTATTGATGACATTTTGATTTACTCTTGTGATAAATCTGAGCATGCCGAGAATTTGAGAATCGTGTTACAAACTTTGAGAGATAAATAGTTGTTTGCAAAGTTCAGCAAATGTGAGTTTTGGTTACGAGAGGTTGGTTTTTTGGGACATATAGTGTCATGTGAGGGTATCCGAGTTGACCCGAGCAAAATTTTTTCGATTTTAAGTTGACCCGAGCAAAATTTCTGCAATTATAGATTGGAAGCCTCCGAGAAATGTGTCAGAAGTCTATAGTTTTCTGGGACTAGTTGGCTATTATAAACGATTTGTGAAAGGCTTCTCGATGTTTGCGACTTCAATGACACGATTGCTTCAAAAGGATGTTAAATTTGAGTGGTCAGAAAAGTGTCATAAAAACTTCAAGCAGTTGAAAGCATTATTGACAGAGGCACCAGTGTTAGTTCAAAAATTTAGTGGTATCAGAGGAAAGGTTTAGTCGGTTCTCAGACTAACCTAACATGTGAAAAAGTCTAGCTATATATGCCACGGATCTGTGATAGTGTGATGTCTTCCGACGCGTATGAGAACCGTCTTGTTTAGACAGAGATACTCTCCAACCGAGCTGCACCGACTATGTTTAACGTGATGTAAAGGTAATTGAGTAAGTTACAATTTTGATAAGTTTAGATTCAGAAAGGTATGAATAAAGGTTTATAATATTTTAATACGAATAAAAATGTCATTGTCCTGATTGGACGTTGAATGTTGATGAATGTCAATGATATTTTTTTTATGAGATAAAAGATTATAATGAAATGAACTTATCTATGTTAAATTGTTTGGACTGAATTATATGATTGTAAGGATATGTATATAATGATGCACGAAATGAAAGTTGTGATTGTGATGCAAATAATTATGTTTGTTTGGCCCTTATACGATGTCATGAGTATGATTTGTTTGAGTAAATGAATGGGTAAGTAAAGCTATCCAGAAAACATAGAATGCGTGTATAAGTATACTTGTCTAAACGGGATAACTGGAAAATTGGTGTAAACCAATATGAATGATGCATTACCTGAATGAATGACATGATTTTGACGATGTTGCTATGATTATGAAAGTTGTGTCATATGTATATGTATAAGAAAGACGAGTCAGAGGCCCTATAACCCCTCCCTCTTATCGAAGTGGTGCTTATGATTGAATTTCATGAGATTCGTACTGAATAAGTTTCCGCTTGAAAAGTCAAAGAGTCCAGTGATAGAATAGTTATAATATGATTAGAGATTAAGAACGAATTGATAAGTAAAGTCAGAGCTAGAAAAGTATTAGGTTGCCATAAAGATTATTGGAATATACACTGTTCCAGTTAGAGAAGAAATTTACTTTGGTAAATTGAATTACTCAGGTACAAGGTCGAGAAAAGTGTAAATCAAAATTTATTCAGAACTGGTCTTCTTTAGCGAAAGGTCTAATATGAAATTTATGATGGCAGAACTAGTTGTGGGAAATGATATTTGAAATCTGTAATATCTGAATGTGACAATTACGGCTGGACAAATTTTAGCATTAGGGTTTTTTTTAAAAATTTTCGTGTAAGGATTTGACAACAGTAAAGACATAAGTGATAAAAGCGCGAGTCTCAATCGATATGGTGGATTACTTCTCTCAAATAAGTCAATTATAATTAATGACTTCAATTGAGATATTTTGGTTATTTGAACTAATGCAATTGAGATGGTTTTAGTTAGCATAATGAATGAATAGTAAAGGATTACTGGAAATGTCATTCACTGGTGATTAAGATCGACTCGAGTGATCAATCAGTGTGAATTATTTATTTGAAATATTTCATGTGACAATTATGTTAGGATTATTTTTCTCAAGTCTAATAATAGAATTTCATTGCTGTACGGATAAAAGGCAAATATTCTGAACGAGAAGTGTATATCTCTTAAAAAAAATTTGATATGAGTAAAAACTACTACGAATGATGAGGTTTTCGTCTCGTGAAAGCTGAAAAGTTTATTACATGTTGGTAAAGTTTGAATAGATGAGAATATTGTTAACTGGAATGTCTGAGCTGGACTAGTCTGCATTGAGTAAAAACTTCCTGATTTTTATTTTTAGTAATTTACTGTTGTATGAATTGTGATGTGTTTCAAGAAAATAAGGTAATGTGATAGTATAGAGCATTCAATGCCACAGAGAATCTAAATTGTTAATGGGGTTAAAGCCGAGCATCAGGATCTACCAGAATTATCTCTGTCAGGATTGATATTAGGATGGAAATGAGAAATTAAAGAGATGTATTGGAGGCACTGCCTGAGTGAAGGTACTTTATTATCGAGTATGAGATTGAGAAATCTAAGTGAAGACCACTTTTTCGGTAAGATTTTCGGGGACAAAAATCCCTAAAGGGGGGGAGAGTTGTAACACCCTGATTTTGGGCCTAGTCGGAATAGTGGTTTCGGGACCACAAATCCGAGATAGAAATAATTATTTTATGATTATTTTGAGGTCTATGATATGACTGCATGATTGTGTGAAAATTTTGTGAAGAAATTCTATGCATAAAGTGCTTAATTTGAAGTTAGGGACTAAATTGAATAAGTTGCAAAACTTGCATTCTAGAAGTTTCTAGTATGAAATTGTTTTGAAATATTAATTAGGAGGTCTTAAATAGCAATTTGACCAATTTCTAAGTTTATGGACAAAAAATTGGACATAGATGGAATTTTTGAAAGTTTAGTAAGTAAGGGCATTTTGGTCATTTGGATATTAAATGAAATAAAATCGGAAAAATAACACAAAAATGATCATCTTCTCCATAAGTTGCTGCCGAATTTTGCTCTCCACCATATCTAGGGTTTCAACACTTTTAAGCCTTGATTGTAAGTGATTTCTATGCCCGTTTTTAATGTTCTTTACATTTTTGAAACCTCGTAGCTCGGTTTACCTATTTCTACCAATATTTTGAGCTAGGGTTTATATTTAAAACTTTACCCATGGATGGTATGTATGAATTTTGATGTTTTATGGTAGAATATGAAGTTTGAGATTGTGTTAAATAACTTTTGCTAAGTGATTTTTCGTAAAAACGAGTAAAACGGCATAATCGGTAAAAATACCTAATGTTCATAAATACATGTTAGAGTGAGATTTTGATGTTGCCATAGAAGGGAAAAATGATCAGTATGTCATAAAACACAAGAAAAGAGGATGAAGTTTAATTTCCAAGTCTTGGGGCAAAAGTGCAAATATGCAAAAGTTTAGGGGTCAAAATGCAAATTTTAAAAATATGATTTTTAGACCCATATGAATAGTGTGATTAATTATTAGGCTAAATGTGATATTATAGATCAAGGAAATCGAGATTCGGGCTTAAATCGAGAAAATACAAGGTTATGGGCTAAAATGATAAATTGCCCTTTTTTTTGGATTGAGGTAAGCTCGTGTAATTTAATAAGCCTATTATTCATGTTATTATTGTTATACATGAAATATATCTTGCTATGAAGTGCATTGAATTATCATGCATAAATGTGATTTCTATGATTATGGATATTATGAGCAATTGTAAGTTCATATGATTTTTAATAATGCAATGTGTAATTTAATGTTATTGCCTTGAGAAGTAAGTTTATATGTAAGTAATACATCAATTTTACTTGTCTTCAGAGATTTTATAATAATATTGGAAATATGTTTGTTGATAATTACTTGATTGGTGAAATTGTTGGAAAAGAGAGAGAAATCCCGCTGAACCTTCTGAAAGATTGGATGATACAGATGGTGGTATGTAGCTAGGTCACATGTATGGTGCTTTGAGTGCACATCATGTGTACAAGAGAGCTACTGAGACATTATGATGTACCTAGGTCGCATGGGTGATACTATGCGTACACCATGTAGACAAGAGAGCTACGGGATATATGTAGCTAGGTCGCATGCGTGGTTCCAGGTGGAGGACACCATGTAGACAAGAGAGCTACGCAATAAACTGGCTAGGTCACATGGGTGGTACTAAGTGTTCACCATGTGTACAAGAGAGCCGAACTATATGATGGGTGGAGCTATGTGCTGAAACCACCAAGTATCGAGGATTGATCCGAAGTGTTCAACGGGAGACTTACTATGTACTGCTTTGTGAGTTTTGTGATGAACAAATGCAGAAACTTGGTTATGTGATTGATGTATTCATTAAGTGACCGGGATGTGGTAAGGTTATAAACAAGTAAGTTATACATGAGGATTATTTTATGGTGACCTTGTAATCATGGGCCTATACTTGTGATGTATGAAATGTGGTGAAAATGATTTGTGATATGTATGTTAAATGAGGTTAATACAAAGAAAGTGTGAAAGAGTGAATTAGCAATAAAACTGTTTTGGACAGTAGCAGTGACGTGACTTTGAAAAATCACCAAAAAATAGTATAAATTTAATTAGAGGCTGAATGAGGCATGAAATTAAACCTTAATGAGTCTATTTTCATATAAATGAAACATAGCAAGCAAAGGAATTCTATATTTTGAGATATTTATATTTTTGTGAGACTTGTTCAGAATGATTATGTGATCCCCTGTTCTGACTTTGAAAAATCCTTAAAAATTGTACAAAAATAATTAAGAGATATAGTTTTATTCCTAGATTCCTTATTGAGTCTAGTTTTAAATGAAACAAATTTCATGGCTATTTGACTCTTGTACAGGGAGAAATCAATTCGTAGTAAACAGAGGTCAGATCAGTCGAGCTGTATAACAGGGGAAGATTTAACCAATAAACTGTACTAATTGGCTGGACTAAAAATTCTAGAAAAATTTTTATTAAGAAGAGATAGATTCTAGTTTCTGGGAAAATTTACGGATATTAAATTGGAGTTCCGTAGCTTAGAATATAAATAATTTAATGACTGTGACTTGGGAAAACAGCTTAGCTGGAATTTGAATAAATAGAAAGAATATGAAAATAGCATGTTATCGCATTGCTTATTATTTTCATGCAAGCTTACTAAGCGTAAAGCTTACTTCCTCCTTTCCATTTTTTTTTAGTTTGTCAGGTTAGCTCAGTGGTTGGAGATTGTCGAAGGAAGCATCACACTATCAAGCCATTATCCTTGGAGTATTGGCAAGTATATGTTAAATATTTTCATGTGAGTGGCATGTATAGGAAGTTTGTTTCATGTCATGTATTATTATTATGATTTGGCTAATGTATTGGCCTACATTGAGCTATTGTATATGGCCATGAGATGTGGCCTTTATTCATTGTGGTTTGTAAGTTTTAATTTTGGGCAAAAACTTGGTGACTCGATTTTATATGTTTGTGAATGTTTAAGTTCGGTAACGCCTCGAACCCTGTCCCGGAGTTGGATACGGGTGAAGGGTGTTACAGTTTTGATTTTTAATGATAGATTTTGAATGCTTGTTGATAAATATACAAGTTTTGTTAAGTGATTTGTAGTGAAAATGCAAATTAAGGGCTAAACTGAGAAATGTTGAAAATGTGTGGTTGAAATGTGAAATAAATGGAAATTATGGGCTGCTAGGGGCATTATGGTAATTCGGCTAGCATGGGTTTATTGTGAATTTGCATGAATTTGTGATTTTATGTAATAAGGACTAAATTGTAAAAATGAGAAAGTTTAGGTGCAAATGTGTAAAATAGCCCTAATATGTATTTTGGATTTAATTGAATAAATAGAAGAATAAATAAGTTGATTTTGATTACTTATATATCAAGAAAAGAGGAATTCAGACTTAGATCGGGGAAAAACCAAAGTAATTGAATAGTCGGTCTGTTTCGTCATTTCAGTATACGAGGTAAGTTCGTATAATTGAACTTAAATGTGTATCTATTTATTTAATGGATGAAATTGAGATAGTATTTATTATAATAGATAAATGTAGAAATATTAAATTTAATGTACGATTAAAGTAAACGAGATGCTGGATAAGACCATAGCAGGGCTATGGCAAATTGGATAATAAGACCATAATCAGGTTATGGCATGTGAATGTAAGACCACAGTAGGGCCTTGGCAATGAATGTGTAAGACCATAGTTGGACTATGGCATCGGAAAATCAAAGTATTGTATCGTAAGCATTTGTAAGCTCAAAGTAATTTGGCAAGAGAGTTGGTGATAAATAGATATGTATCAGTACAGGTATGTACTAAAACCTATACATGTAACAAGATAGAAGAAGTCTAGGATTTATGAGTTACGATATGGTTAAACTTTATGTTAGCTCATAATTGATGATTTAAATGTTAATTGTGTTATACATTTTGAAATGTTAATGAATGTTGTGATTATTTCATATTTACATACGAACTTACTAAGCTTTATAGCTTACTTTGTTTAATTTTCGATGTTTTATAGTTTTACGAAGGTAGCTCGGATTCGTGGATCGTTAAAGACTTCATCACACTATTGGACATCTATTTGGTACTTTTAAGTTGTGTAAATATGGTACATGGCATGTATAGGCTTATGTCATTTTGGTATGCTTGATGGATATGTATTTTAGCCATTTGAGTTGGCATAAGATGATGAACTTGATGATGTTTATATATATGTGCAAATAGTTCTAATTTGTGTTTGGTAATTGATCTATAATGAGTGATTGAGGTTGAATGAATAATGCATGTTTGGAATGGTTTAACTAAATGAAATATATATGTGTGAATTATGTATAGTAAGGCAATTTGAATTGATAAGTATTTGAATAAGTAAATGGCATTGAATTGAGTATTGAATTGGTTAAAATGAATATAGTATGATTGTGTATTAGTTGTTGACTTTTGGCTGCATATTTGTGTGATAAATTGGTACCAATTGATCTTGTATAGGTATGTGCAAAATGGGTGGCAAAATGGCTTGGTAAATGGCCATTTTTGTCCACACGGGCAGAGACACGGGCGTGTGTCTCAGCCGTGTGTGACACACGGTCATGTTACACGGCCGTGTGTTCCCTGGTGTTGAAATTGAATTGAAGTCAGTATGCTCCACATGGTCTCACACACGTGTGTGTGACTGCTCGTGTGGTACAATACTGTATACCCCCCAATTGGCACACGGCCTAGCACACGGGCGTGTAACTTAGCCGTGTTGCATAAGTTGGTATAACCTATAGTTTTGGCATGGCCTAGACCTACAGCCATGTGGTCGGCCGTGTGACCCGAGTCAATATGTATGCCCTGTTTCAACACGGACTGAGACACGGCTGTGTCTGGAGCCGTGTGAGGCACACGGCCTATTCACACGGGTGTGTGACCCTTATATGATTGAAATTTTTTATTAAGCTTCCAAAATTTTCATATGTTATCGGTTTAGTCCCGAACCATTTCTAAAGCATGTTTAAGGCCTCGTAGGCCCTTATAAGGGACAATGTGATTGTGTTGAATGATTTATGAGAATGAATGATATATGTTGTGAATTGATCAGTAATACCTCGTAACCCTACTCTAGCGATGGATACAGGTTAGTGGTGTTACATTCGCGTCGGCATCATTATCTAGTGGTTTCCTGTGGGTACAAACGGACTCCCAAGGGAAAGTAAACTCTCTTCTTAGCCTACTTGATCTATCACAATTTGTTGTAGCAGATTAAACTAGTTTACATACTTAAGGATCTTGAATATAAGCGATGTTATTATGTTTTATTTAGTTTTTCACTTTTAACCTCAAATAATAAAAAGTGTGATTTGAGTTGTTTATAAGACCTTAAGGGCCAAAGTAGGCCTAAGGGAAGGCTAAGTGTTTGGTGAGTGTACGGGACACTATTTAGAGGCATGAGATTACGATACTGGTTGATATGTAACGACACGAAGGTTTCGATGTTCCAAAATAGTAAGAAAAATATCAAAATAGTAAGACTGCCTTCTGAGTCATGACATAGCAAGAGGATGCCGCGACACAGCCCTGAATTTGAGCTTGAGCCAAGCAAACCGCCATCAGTGTCGTGACATGGGGCAAAAGATGTTGCGATACCGGCCCTGTGCATTAAGAATTAATATGTTAAGGGTATTTTGGCTCGTACAATGAATTTTAGTGTAAAAATGTCAACCGAGCTAGGGCTAAGAACAATGACCAACCCTAAAGATATAAATAGGCCTCATTAAACACTTTAGAATCATCTATTCTGTATCTTAAAACTATTCTTTTAGTTGAGGTTTCGATTTTTAGTTTTTTTATACTTAATATTTATTTTTAGTTTTATTTTCATTCATGTTCTTCGAGGAATCTGACTTGTGGATTTAGCAAACTCTTTGTGGATTTCTGCACTTTAATATCAATACAATTCAAGATTTCTCTTAAAATTTTACTATTGATTTATTCTTCATGTCTTTTTTCTTTATCAAGTTTAAATCATTTATGAGATCCCTGAGGAACTAATCCTCTTATGGGGGATTAGCAACTGGACGTGGGAGTAATTAATTTTTTTTGTAGGGATTCTTAATGGATCAATTGGTTGGGATAGAATAACATAAACCTGAGGCCTGACAACCCTAGGAAGTCATCTAGGTAAAAATTAACTGAAAATTGGTATTGCTTATCCGTAAGCCCCTTACCCTAATCCAGTTTGGATTGTGAGGTCGAAAGATAAGTAGTTCTTGCCAACTCGTTATTTTAGTGGAAGATCGAGATATCCTGGTAGGTTAGCGACTAGTTGATTAAATACAACCCGACATAGGAATTAGTAATAACCAACGAAGCGAGTTAGTCTTCCATGCTTAGATTTGATTGAATCAACAATTTAGTTTTATGTTTTTATTCTTTTATGTAGTTTGTTTATTTTCTTTACAAAATATTTTTTTCAATTTATGTTCTATCATAATATAATTTAATTAAAATACTAATTAGATCTATTAACGTTTAGGTTATTATTAATTTAGTACTCACCTCCCTTGGGTACAATCCTTGGAGTACTCACCTACTTCGTTGTAAAAACTATATTACAACCTAACCCATATACTTGCATAAGTTGCCTAACTTTCACATTTGGTTGCAGGAAATTTTCTCTAAATGATCCAGAGGTGGTCAAGTTGTTGGCGTCGTTGCCGGGGAATCAACATAATTGAATTAGTTTTAATTTTTACGTTTAATAGAATAATTACGAAATTCTTAGATTATAGATACGGCTTAAATTGTAATCATTTTTGTTTCAATCTTAGTATTTGATATCAATATTACTATATTTTCTACTGATAATTTTTTTAATGGCAGTGTTCGTTGAGAGTCATGAGTGCCTAGCGCAAGATAGCAACGAGGGATGTTTATAAAATAATAATAATATTTTTAACATTTGACTTATACTATATCCTATTTAATTAGTTACTCACATCTAATAAGATGATGCATGTGTTTGGAGCAGTTCCCTTTGATATGAACTGGTTACAGCCTAGTATTACTTGACCTATTATTCAAAGTCCTCATTTTAAATTGGGCCCTACATTACTAACATGGATTTCTTCAAACATCAAGTTTAGTAGTTATAAAACTGAGGATCCCTTAGCTTTTCTCCGGCAATTTAAGCACATATGCAGCACCATTGTCTATGTTGGTGTTTTAGGAGAGGTTACCAAATTGTTATTAATATCATTCACCTTAGAAGGATAAGCAAAGGATTGGTTAGATGCACTTCCTCCAGACATGATTACAACTTGGACTGAACTTGTGCAATTATTCCTACGTCGAGTTGTACCTATGACTATTATAATAAGCACATATGAAAAGTTATTTAAATTCAAACAGGATGCTACTGAAACAGTGGGACAGGCACGAGAAAGGTTTAAAATGATTATTTGGTCAATATTGGGAGAAGGCATTAACTTTGCAATACAACTGTAATATTTATATGATAGGTTGGATGGACAGAGTAAACAATAGTTTGATATCATAGCTAGAGGGAATATTTGGTCAAAAACAGGAAGGGAAATAGTCAATATATTGGAAAACATCAGTGGGAACAAGCTTACATGGGGCATGAATTGAGAGATAGAAAAAGCTAAAACAACAGAATCTGTACCCCAAGAACAAATGTCTTATAATCTAGAATTAGCAAAGCTAAATTCAGTCGAGCTGAATGAGGATGAAACAAAGGAGGAAAGAATGAGCGACACAAACAAAAGAATAACTAATTAGCCTTTCAACTCGATTGGTGGTGTAAAAGTAAGGAACAACCAGAATAGGTAACACCATCCATAACTAAAATGGTTTCTTTTATTATTAATCCACATGTTTTGGAACTAAAACCATTACCTAACCACCTGAAATATGGATATTTGGGAGAGCAAAATACTTTGCTAGTAATAATTGCTGCAGGATTAACTCTTGAGCATGAAGGGGTGTTAATAAGTATACTGTAGGCACATAAAAAACCAATTGGATGGACTATTGTAGCTTAAGATCCCAAATCATTCTTTTTGGACATATCTCTTCTCAAACAATCTCTTTTACAATATTCCTTTGGATCCATATTTTAAACAAGCCCCACTTTTAAGCCTGTAGTCACCTATATACTTTCTCCCACAATAATTGCAAATTTTTTTACTCACATTACGATTATTCCCGGGAATGCTTGAAGAAGTAAAGAACTGATTTTAGAGGCCACTAGACTTTTTAGATAGAGGCATCGAAGATGATCCAACTGCACTACCTTTCCATGAATTTCTAATCTTGAAGATGCTTTGATTTTTCTCAATATATTCATTCTCCCTTTTTCTCTTACAATCATCTGTCTCATGCTCACCAAATCAATCAAAAATTATTGATCTTTTACCGTACTAGTATTATGAGGAAAGGGGAGTGTTGAAAAAGACACGATCAGGGGTAAAGGTTGCTGAGCCACAGGATTGACTCACAAAAACTCTGAAAACCAATGATTCATTATGCCGAAAGAAATCACTTTCTAACATTTATGGAACTAACAGACTATGACTCACTTCCTGTTTGGAAGCTAGAACATTACCATCAACTTCATTAGGCACGACACGATTAGACTCGACTGACTCCTATGTATCTATAAGAAAAACAATGTCTGATCGAATCATAAGCATCACACAAATACATGTTACTTTGGCATTTATTTTTAGACTCCTTACAAGCTACGTTCAGTCCTAGATTTGACTGAACCATAGCTTTGATACCACTAAATGTAAAACCTCTTACCCAGTCTAATTGTTAGACCCAAGTTACAAGATGCTGCAATAGTAAACAAAAACAATCTCATACATTTTCATCAATAATATTCAATAAATCCATAAATACAAGTCAAGTATTATGTTTAACATGAACTTCAAACAAATATGAGTCTCAATTGAGCTTACAAAAGCTCTTAAACCGACTCAGAATTAATTCAGGACTGTTTTGAAATTTTTACATAAATGAGGGTAAAAATGCAAAACAAAAGTCACACGGCCCTGTGGTCAAACAGTGTGACAAGCTGAGGCTATGTGGAACTAGATAACATGGCCGTATGTCCAAACCATGTCACAAACTAAAGCCATGTCTAACAAGGTGACATGGCCGTGTCGCCAAGCCATGTAACAAACTGAGACTGTGTGAACCTAAATGTAAAATCTTACAAACATTCACACGGTCATGTAGTCAAGTCGTGTGAGAGACTAGGATCGTGTTTAGCCAAAACCACCTTGATTATACAGAGCACACGGCAGTTTCACTAGCTTATGAGTGACACACGGTTGTGTGTTAGATTGTGCATAGCATAATATACCACCTAAGACATAGCATATGTAACACCCACACCTAACCTTATCTCTAGGTCCATGTATGTTATGTCACAACGTAAAACCATTTGGGTTTAACAAAAAACTTTTGAGGTCTCAGCGTATATCCCAATATAATAACAAATAACAATTAAAATAGTAATGCACCAATAGAGATGTGTTTAAACTAACATCTGGCAAAAGCCTTATAAAACTTATAGGGTTATATAAAACATAAGATGTTTATTCCTATAAAATGGTTTAAAGTGCATCATTGACAGTTAAAACAGTCAAAAACCATTTTGCGTATATGTCAATGAGATAATCTCATAGAACATGATATAATAGATTAAACTCATACATCAAGAGTTTATAAAGATTCTCATAAACCGTATCTTGAAAAAACTGGTAAATCATAAGGTTACAAATATATCTACACGCCACTCCCAAAAGGTCATAAGTGATACAAATATTTAAACAAGTAGCTCGCTATCAGAAGCAACTCTGGCATAGTCCTTCACAATAGAAATACTTCTTTCTATCAACACGCTTGAGAAGGAAAAGATAAAAGAGTAAGTTCATACGAACTTATTGAGCTCCACAAATAAAAAATACAACATTATACAAAGATATTACACTAGATGAGCAATTATACCCCCAATAACACTCAACCTTTTAGAGAGATCCAGTCATACAGTACATAATACTCCCAACAACGTTCACATAACTCAGATAGGCTTAACATGCCGACTTATCATGACAAACTAGCGATCACTATCCAACAATTTAATGAAAAACAACCATGTATTGCACACAACCCATCCTTGAGCCAGTCCCAGACCTAGAATTCATAATCAAAGTCATATCGATCAGACGTGTTCATAAGCATAAACCTTCTTAACTCTTGATATCAATTTTATTCAATTAAGTATGTTTTCGAGTGATATGCCAATCCAGTTTGCAATATACTTTCCCTACCGGAGGCATCACAAACATATCCCTTCTTCTTCATCACATATCACAGTTCACATATAAATGATACTGAGTTTGTACAACAAGGAGGGTATTCACATCGAAACATGACCTGACCATTCACAAGTTGACAATATTGGTTAAACACTGCTTAACCAAACACCACAACCACAAAATTATATTATTGAGAATAAATACTTACCTTACACAATTTATACCACAAAATAATTTGTAACACACTAAACCCGGCCTAGACGTTATGGCCAGATCTAGTGTGTCACATTGAAGTGTTTTATCGAAAACCTTGTTTCCATTGAAAACCCTTCTTTAAATAAAAACTATTCATTCTTGTATGATAATAATTACTTTGTAAAATCTCTTTTCAGATGCGGAAGCTTTACTTAAAACAGATGATCTACGAAAACTTGTCATTTAAAAATTGAGTTGCAGAAACGTGGTATTTAAAAACAGTTATGGATTAGGAAAACCATATTCTACTTCCAATAAAAAAATATTAATCCTAATTTGAAAAAATAAGCCGAGGAAAGGCCTTATTACAATCCGGACTAAAATAACTTAAAATACTAGAAACTATATGCTAAAGAAAACAAGTCCAAGTCGTCTTGCTAACTGGCCACCTCGGAGTCCCTCCTATCGTCAAACCACCTACTGAGGATCACCTGAGAAAAATAAAAGAGGGGGTGAGTTTTCGAAAACTCAGTGTGTACAGCCCTCGGAAAATAGAAAAGCATGCAATAGTAAGTCTTTTCAGGCCTGAGCCCAATTCAATATCTGAACAGATGTGAGGCAATCAAATATGCATGGATCCCACCCATCCAACAACTACACACCATCTCTATCCCCCGATACACACCATGTGGGGATATAAATATTGACCCACCCATCCGATACACTCCAATGGTAGCCCGATTGCGTACTACCTAACATTGCAGCAAAGCTGCTAATCATATATTGGGCTTAAAAAGCCATCGGTGGATCCACGATCGTCAAGCAACCATGCGATCGTCATATACTTCCTCCGTTCCATAATTCCCAACCCATATGCAACCTAAACAGAATATCATATAAATGCAGCAGGTATACATGTAACATCCATAAATCTTACATTCAACACATAGGGGTATTTTAGTCATTTTTGCCCTTAGGGGCTTTTCGAAAATTTCTCTTTATTATGGGTTATTACTTACCTTGGCCCATTAACAAGTCCTCGTTGGCTAAAGCGAATAGATACTATGCACCAGGTAGGAATCCAGAGAAGAAGAGGTGGGTCAATAAGACCACTTAAGTACCAAGCTCTCCCTAGATCCAATCCTAAACATGGATATACCTATTGCCACACCTTAACCTTATGGCTTGTCCACGATTACAATTAATTAATTATTTAAGTTTTATGTCTGTTTAAGCAATTACCAGATACTAGGCCCAAAACCCCTTACAAAGCCCAAACGAGTCTACATAAATGCATATGGCCCACTAGGCCCTATCTCATTCATATGGCCCATTAGGCCCAAATCACATTCATATGGCCCATTAGGCCCAATCACATTCATAGTCATGCAATCATATGATTTTTCATCACTTAGTAACAAATTGCCAATTTTGCCTATTATGGGCCCTACAGCCCATCGGGCCCATTTAGCCCATTCTGACCCGGTTGGCCAATACACTGCCCAAGTCCACGGAATCGCTCATGGGGCCTCTGGTAACCTATCGATTTCCCTTTACGAGTGTTCACGCACTCGCAAGTCTATTGAAGCCAAACCTCCGGCTTTTTGGCATTTCGGCTATTCGGCATTTTGGGATTTGCTGATCTACTGTGTGTGTGCAGTGTATGTACACACTTGGTACTAAAACGTGCTGTGATCTCCTCAGCCACGAACCTACAAATGATGTCACTCAACGATTAATCACACACTTATCAAATACGATCACCAAAAGCAGAAAATCTCACCTTTGCCTTACCTTGAACGACAAGCCTTAACAGCCCTTCCTTGATCACCAATCACGAGTATTTCTTAAATCTAAAACCCAAAAATGCCTAAGGAGCAATTTGGCACAGATCTGTAATCTGAGATTTGATACTAATCCTACAAGAATCGACCAAAGTAGAGGGAGTAGCGGTGGCACAGAGGGTCTTCAGCGAAAGAGGTATTCGGCTTTTGAGATTTGTATGGTGAAAGGGTTATTCGGCACAAATAAGAAGAAGAAAAGAAGGAATCAGCTAAAACCAAAGGTGAATCAAAAGAGAATTTGAGAAGAGAAAGAATGGAAAATCAGCAAGCAAGGAACAAGGAATTCAGCTTTTGAGCACTTAGAGAGAAAAGTGTTTCGGCAACACAAAAATGAGGAATTCGGCTAAAGGAAGAGAAGCAATTTTGGCAATACCCTAGAATCTCCAAAATCGGCACCTATATATACTATAGCCGAATTTACCTATCCCAAATTCCCTATTCGGCTCCACTTCTCTACACCCTTCATCTCCTAACTTTTCTCCCTGATAACTCCTTAATCCCTTCCTTAAATTTCTCCTTTGATCACTCCCTTCAGAGTTCACATCCAACGCCACTACTGGCCATTTATTGAGCAAAAATAAATCCTTCTTTTGAGCAAGAAGGGATTCGAACCCCAAACCTCCTTGCCATGCATGTGACGCCAGCTCTAAGCCCCACATGTGACGCTACTTGCCACTCCAACACAAGGCTCCTTGTGTCCAATTCCTCCTTCATTTATTTAAAAACCAAACTACTTGCCATCAAGGTTCTTTTAATTATTAAACTATAATTTCTTTCACCCCAAAGTTTGAACTCAAAACTTAACCAGACCTATTATCACATAAATAACACTCGACTAGGAATATTAAGCACACCTTTTATCAAAACCGAAAAAGAAAGAAAGTTTAAAATTTTTGGGGCGCTACATAATTTGTAACATATGAAAGTAAAAAGGAACTTATAAGAAAATCTAACACAATAATCTATTCAGCAGGTATTTTGCCCTTGTTGCTTGGACCTTCGTTAGCATCTTAAGCAGTAATCTGGTGTTAACAAGGGTGTCAGCTAAATACTGGAAACTCCTCGCTAATGATGTTAACTTAGACTGTCTAAAGCTTCAGTAAAATCCAAGGAAGAAGAAAAAGAAGAAGTAGAAGCAAAATGTACCAACATGCTAGTCTGATATCCTTATATAGTAGAGATAACCAGGAAAAAAACTTAGTGGAAAGTTACAATATCCCACGATCACTCTAGGAATTCATGAGGAATTAATTAAGTATCAAATCATTTGCAATATCCTAGCTCAATTCTAACTAGGTCTCAACTAAACTATAACATCACTTAGCACATCATCGTAACATATACTATCCACCATGGCAAACCAATTGAGCTGCGAACTACCTAGATCGCCAAAACCATCTAGGGTTCCTAGATAATTTAACAGAAGAGTCCGCCGAACCCTAGAGTTCACCAAAACCTGGAGTTTTCCAAATGGAAAATCCTACAGAATACACCACACATAATCAATATAAGTATTTCTCTAACTTACTAATTTTTCTACCCTTGACTCAACCAATTTACACGCTAAACAATAACTTGGCTAATATCCCTTCTTGATTTAGAAGAGTCCATAATGTACGCCAAGTAAACATCTGTGCCTTGAACCAATAACTTTCTAGTAGATACTGTAGAAATAATTCTACTCACCGAACTAGTTTCTACACCAGGCATTAAAATTTCTTTGCCTTCTAGATATAACAAATGGACACCTCTTGCTCGACAGTCAACTACAACATTATATTTGGTCAACCAACCTAACCAGAGAATAGCATCAAACTTTTGAAAGCTTTAAAACAAATCCACCAAAAAGGTATGCTCGCAACAAACCAACGGACAGTTCTTAATTAGTCTATTAACCATCGTACTGTGACCAAGGGGGTTGGTTACTAATACATTTGTCTCATAATAATCAACTTCAAGACTCAAACCTTCTATGACTTCAGTGCAGATGTACGAATGGGTTGACCCCGAATCTATTAATGCATGAATGTTGTTTCCAAGAAAAGAAAAATTACTCGTTATAACCTCTGGCAAATCAGCACCTTCTTCAGTTTAAATTACATATACTCTGGCGGATAGTCCAAAGCTGGGCTTGGTGAAACTCTTTTTCGAAGGCCCTTAAATTGACATTGATTTGGCTACCACACCTAATCTTGCTTCTTGTTGAAAATTTTGGGGCTCATGCGTAGATTGTTTGGATCATACCTCAACCTTGGAGGGACAGTCTCTAAGCTGATGGTCTAAACACCCACACCCAAAACAAGATCTAGTATGCCTCCAGCATTCTCCTCTATGATTTCTTCCACAGTGCTAGTAGATTAGATTCCTCATTGCTCTAAATTCATCTATACTAGCCATCGAGGTTTCTTGTCGACCACCTCCATCTCGCCTAAAACTCATAGGTTGCGAAACTCTCCTTGACACTGAGAAGCTTCGATCTTTTGGCTTCTTGATATTCGATGAGGATGGTGGAGCAGCAAATCCATGTTTCATTCTTTCTCTATCAAAAGCTCTACTATTGTCTTGAACTATCATCTTTGTCTTATAAGCCTTAGCTGTCATGGCGCTAAACTCTGGCATTCAGATACCACCACCAATGCACAAATTTCATCTCTTATACCCCATTCAAACTTATCACATAATACTTTCTCAGTATAGAAAATATCTTTTACATATTGGCTGAGTCTGATGAACTCTTACACGTATTACACCCCTAATCTTCGTCCTTGCTTAAGGTATAAAAACTTCTTCTTCATTTGCTCCAAATACATTTAGTTAACATACCTTTCTCGAAATTTCTCAATAAAAAATTCTCAGTCTATCAGCTCTTCAGGGCTCACGCTTGTCAATGTTTCTCACCATTAATACACCTCCCCCTTAGGCAAGGTGACTGCACACAAGGGGTTGTCTGCAGGCATGCACTTTAACTCCTTCAATACTCTATAGACGCATGATAACCATTATTCTGTCAATGTGGGGTCATCACCTTTGTCTCCCATAAATTCCTTAACGCCTCTTTTTGTTATATCTCTCATCGGATCTCCCATGAATTGGGTTGCAGTTGGTATTAGAGGTGCAAGAGGTACATGTTGTACTATTTTCAGTTGTGGTTGTTAAGGTTGTTGAGGTTACGGTGCTTGAGTTGTCCCCATGAACTGATCAAACATCAAAATCATTATGGTGAAAAAGACATTTTGAAAGGCATTTCCAGCTACACCTAGATCAGTTATAGGAGCTTGCTCTTGTGCTGGAGGTATATGGCTTTCAATCTTCTCACTAGTTTGCTTCTCTTGATCCTTCAAACATTTTTTTTAACAACTACAATAAAAATTAGATTACCTCAAATTACAGTACTAATCCAGAGATGTATCATACATGGCAATGGGTGACACAGCCTTCGATTTTTCGAGAATTGACTCAACCTGACTTTTATACCAAAACTTGTAACACCCACACTCGACCCTATCTCTAGGTTCAGGTATGGTAAGACAAAATGTAAAACTATTTGGGTCTAACAAAAACACTTGAAAATTTTAAAAAGTTTAAAGACTAGGTGTATATTTCAATATAATAACAAATAACAAATAAAATAGTAATACGCCAATAGAGATGTGTTTAGATTATCATCTAGAGGAAGCCTTATAAAAATTAACAGGGTTATATAAAACGTAAGATGGGTTATTCCCATATAATAGTATAAAGCGCATTATTGGCAGTTAAAACAATATTCAAAAACCATTTTGCGTATATGCCAATGAGACAATCTCATAGAACATGATATAATAGATTAAACACATAAATCAAGAGTTTATAAAGATTCTCATAAAATCGAATCTTGAAGAAAGTGGTAAATCATTATACAAGTTAGTTACAAAGTAGATCTACACGTCACCCCCAAAAGGTCATGAAGGATTCAAAAATTTAAACAAGTAGCTCATTATCGACAGCAACTTTAGCGTAGTCCCTCACAATAGAAATACTTCTTTCTATCAACATGAATGAGAAGAAAAAGAGAACATAGTAAGTTCATATGAACTTATTAAGCTCTACAAATAATGGAAATAAAACACTATATAGAGATATTACTGGTAGATGAGCAATTATACCCCCATAACAGCCAACCTTTTAGAGACACTTAGTCCTACTATATACAATACTCCCAAAAATGTTCACATTAACTCAAACAGACTTAACACTCCAACTTATCATGACACACAAGCGGTCACTATCTGCCAATTTAATGATAAATTACACAAGGAGCACGTATTACACACAACCTATTCTTGTGCCAGCCTCAGACCCAGAATTCAGAATCAAAGTCATCTCGATCAGATGTGTTCATAAGAAAAAACTTCCTTAACTCCTAATATCAATTTTGTTCAACTATGTTTTCTTATTATCTGCCAGTCTAGTTTGCAATATAGTTGCCCTACCAAAGGCATCACAAACATATCCCCTTCTTCGTCATCATATATCATAGTTCACATATAAATGGTATTGAACTTGTACAGCAATGAAGGTATTCACATCGAAACATGAACTAACCATTCACAAGTTGATAATACTGGTTAAACATCGCTTAACCAAACACCAAAAAATTACGTTATTGAGAAGAAATACTTACCTTACACAATTTATAGTGCAAAATAATTTGTAACATATGGAAGTAAGAAGGAACTCACAAGAAAATCTAACACAGTAATCTACTCAGCAGGTCTTTTGCCCTTGTTGCTTGGACCTTCGTTAGCATCTTAAGTAGTAATCTGGTGTTAACAATGGTGTCAACTAAATACTAAAAACTCCTCAATAATGATCTTAACTTAAAATTTCTAAAGCTTTAGCAAAAATGCAAGGAAGAAGAAGAAGTAGAAGCAAAATGTATAAACATGCTAGTATGATATCCTTATATTGTAGAGATAAAAAGGAACAAAACTTAGTGGAGAGTTAGAGGATCCCACAATCACTCTAGGAATTTGTGAGGAATTAACTAAGTATCAAATCATCTACAATATCCTAGCTCAGTTCTAACCAGGTCTCAACAAAACTGTAACATCACTTATCACATCATCGTAACATAAACTATCCACCGTGGCAAACCTATCGAGCTGTGAACTAACTAGATCACCCAAACCATTTGGGGTTTCTAAATAATTTAACAAAAGAGTCCATCAAACCCTAGAGTTCACCAAAACTTGGAGTTCGCCAAATGGCGAATCCTACAGAATACACCACACATAATAAATACAAATATTTCTCTAACTTACTCATTTTTCTACCCTTGACTCAACCAATTTACATGTTAAACAATAACTTGGCTAATATCCCTTCTTGATTCAAACGAGTCCATAATGTATGCCAAGTAAGCATCTGTGCCCTAAACCAATAACTTTTTGGCAGATACTGTGGAAATTTTTCTACTCACCGAACTGGTTTCTACGCCAGGCATTAACACTTCTTTGCCTTCTAGAGTTAACAAACGCACACCTCTTGCTCAACAATCAACTACAGCATTATGTTTGGTCAACCAATCTAACCTAAGAATAGCATCAAACTCATGAAAGCTTAACAATAAATTTATCAAAAAGGTATGCTCGCGACAAACCAACTGACAATTCTTAATTAGTCTATTAACCATCGTACTTTGACCAAGGGGTTGGTTACTAATACATTTATCTCAGAATAATCAACTTCAAGACACAAACCTTCTATGACTTTAGTGCAGATGTACAAATGGGTTGACCCCGAATCTATTAATGGATGAATATTGTTTCGAGAAAAGAAAAATTGTCCTTATATCCTCTAGCAGATCAGCATTTTGTTTAGTTTTCATCACATATGCTTTAGCGGATACTCCAGAGCTAGGCTTGGTGAAACATTTTTTCAAAGGCCACTAAATTGACCCTGATTTGGCTACCACACCTAATCTCGCTTCTTGTTGAAAATTTTTTGGCCCATGTGTAGAGTGTTCTAACATTACCACAACCTTAGAGGGACGGTCTCTAAGCTAATGGTCTAAACACCCATACCCAAAACAAGCTCCAATATGCCTCTAGCATTGTCCTCTATGATTTCTTCCATAGTGCTTGCAGATTAGATTTCTCATTGCTTGTAACACCCCTTAACTCGTATCCGTCGCCGGAGGGGTAAGGGATATTATCAAACAAACTCTAATCTCATTCCATCAATTTAGGGTAATTCTCGAGAGTATAAAAAAAAATTTATTTATATTATGTGCAATGAAATCATCACAATTTAACAAGTACGTTAATTCATTCTTAAGTTTCATTCACATCAAAACATTTCAAGTATTTATCGATTAATATCTCCACATTCACCTTACTTATGAAGAATACATATAGTAGTCAACAAGCCATTTTCGCGTGGCTATATATATATATCATCAAAAGATATTAAAGTAACTTCTAAAGTCAATCCTATACATGCCATTATCAAAATTCCAACCAAAAGTGTACCAAAAGGCTTAGATAGTGTGGACGACTTCGACTTTAACCCTCCCGAGTCTGATAGCTGACGAACAAATCTATAAAACAGAGAATTAAAGCAACAGAATAAGCATTTTGATGCTTAGCAAGTTTTAAGTAGTGAAATCATTTATAATCAAAAGCATAGCATTCACAAGACTAGATAAATTATTGCATATACGCATTTTTCCATAAGCATACTTACTTCACCCTCCAATAAATATAATCTTGAACTCAAAATCGAACCTAAAGGTCTGAAGTTCACTCTTGATTGAAACGATTACAATTTAAAACAACCAACTTTTCAAATGCATATACTGAAACATACCTTAACAATTTGGATGTATGAACGCATAAATTGAAATTAATATAGTAAGTTCATTCCTTTCCAAATTCAAATGCCTTCGGACTTAACCCGTAATAACAACTAGCACGAATGCCTTCGGGACTTAGCCCTAGCTATATCAATCGCACGAATGCCCTCGGGACTTAGCCCTGATATGTCAACTAGCACGAATGCCTTCGGGACTTAGCCCGGATATGTCAACTAGCACGTATGCCTTCGGGACTTAACCCGGATATGTCAACTAGCACGAATTATCATGCACATATATCCATATACCATAACACATCCGTATTTAAATTCCATTACTTGAACACAATTGTAAGACACTTATCATCTATTCCATTTTCGGCTTAATAGCTACATACAACGAGCACAACTTCGTTTTGTTATATAACACGATCTCTATACATATTCGGCTACCATTCATAAATACAAATTTATTTTCTCACTACATGATACGAGTAGAATCATTTTATCACCTTTTATTTATTATACTTATGTGCCATAATTTAATCAAATCAACAACTAAGTTCTGTTACTCAAAGACTTACCTCGAGTATATTTGGACAGTTACGGATGGCTACTCAACCTTTCTCTTTTCCTTTATCCGATTTCGATCCCCTTAGCTCTTGAGCTAAATAAAACAAATAGATTTGTTTATTTACTAACTTAACTTTATTTTTCTTTCAATAGTCACATTTGATGATCATGTATATATATATATATATAACTATCACAATTTAATCATTTATCCCTACTTATGTTCAACCACAATTACAGATGCATAAATAACTAATGCATGCTTTTACCAATTACCATTTATCTTCAATGCCACACACAAAAACACATACATACTTACTTCTATGTATATAAACCGTCTATAATTTATTTATAACCTATTCGGCCTTACTACATAAACTTAGCCTTCATATGTAATTATATATATTATAACCTAATACAACAATTTCATATAGGTTTCTTCTAAGTTAACAACGACCGAATCATTTAGACAAGTCTAAGGCCGATTCTATTTTATTCAATTTAAGGTTATACCTCCCTTAAAAGAAATTCTAGCCTTCTTAACTTTAATTAGCTACTATCTATTCTTTAACCTCAAACATTATTCCCCAAGAATCAATAGCATAACCGAATACATATTATTTACTTATTTTTTTTTTCACCCTAAGCTAGATTCGGCAATGATCAATATAACTTAGAAAGTCTTAGAATTCTTCTTTAATATTTTGACTTCACCTTGCTATTCCCCCCCCCAAAAGCCGAATGCACATGTATATGAAATAAGTAATATAATGACCAAAGTCATAAATCAATAATCACCCATACTACTTATAAACAAAAATTCATCCACACTTAGCCTATAGTTCATTCGGCCATTCATCACTCAACCCAACAAAAAAAATTTCATAACAATTTCCTATAGCCGAACATACCCATTTACTTTCATCCTAATTCTCATAATATTCAAGATCACATTTTAATTAAATTATCTTAAACATTGCTGAATCCTTAAGAATTTAACCATAATTTTTCACTCAATTCAAAATATATAAACAACATTTATTCATGCCATCAAGCATTATTATTATTATTAGAAAGACCAATTTCTTTTCTCCACATATTCATCTTCAAAATTCAAATAAAACAATCAAATTTCCTTCCTTATGACCATAGCCGAATGTTCCATTCATCTATCCTCATTGAAATTTTTAGCATGGGCTAAATATGAACCATGCTAATTTACCTAAAACAAGTAAGCATTTCACAAATTTTACACAATATACTAACCTTATTATTGATTCAAGTGACCGAAACTCATCCCTTCCTCCCTTTCTTCTATTCGGCCAAGATGAACAAAGGTAAAACTTTGTTTTCATCACCAAAATTTTTCTTTTATTTAAGTATAATTCATTTAACTAAAATTAATACATATTTTATTATAATAACATCATCATGGCCGGCCACTACTAGAAAAAAAGATATTTGACATGCAAGTCCCATCATTTTATAACATGAATTAATAAGCCACTTCAACATTTGGCTAACACATTTTTAAATTTTCTTACATAAGTCCTTTCTAACAATTTCACATACAATTTACTTAAATTAAGGTATGAAATTTTCATACATGCACGTTCACATATATTAAGCATCAAATATGACGATTAATTATTTTTACGACTTCGGTTTTGTGGTCCCAAACCACTTTCCGATTAAGGTTAAATTAGGATCACACAACTCTCCTCCACTTAAAACATTTTCGTCCCCAGAAAATCTTACGAAGAAATAGATTTGGATATCGATCTTTTATAGTGTTCTCAAGTTCCCAAGTGGCTTCCTCAACTCCGTGCTTGAGCCATAGTACCTTCACTAACGGAACTATTTTGTTTCGCAATTCTTTCACCTCGCGAGCAAGGATACGAATTGGTTCTTCTTCATAACTCAAATCAGCTCGTATTTCAACCTCCGATGGAGTAATCTTGTGCGATGGATCGGATCTATAACGTCGAAGCATCGAAACATGAAAAACGTTGTGAATCCTTTCGAGTTCAGGGGGTAAAATCAATCTATATGCAACTGGGCCAACTCGTTCTGATATTTCATACGGCCCAATGAACCTCGGACTCAATTTGCCCTTACGGCCAAATCTGAGTATCTTTTTCCAAGGTGAAACTTTAAGAAACACTTTGTCTCCCACATGATACTCAATGTCTTTTCGTTTCAAATCCGCGTACGACTTCTGACGATCTGATGCTGCTTTTAAACTTTCGCTGATTACTTTTACTTTCTGTTCAGCATCTTTAATCAGATCAACTCTGAAAATTTTACTTTCACTGAGTTCGGTCCAAAATAATGGTGTACGGCATTTACGACCGTACAAGGCCTCGTAAGGTGCCATCTTAATGCTTGATTGAAAGCTATTGTTGTAAGCAAATTCAATCAAAGGTAGATATCGTTCCCACGAGCCACTAAACTCAAGGATGCAACATCTCAACATATCCTCGAGTATCTAAATAATCTGCTCAGATTGACCATCAGTCTGAGGATGAAAGGCAGTGCTAAAATGCAACTTGGTACCCAATGCTTCTTGCAACTTCTTCCAAAATCGCGATGTGAATCTCGGATCTCTATCTGACACAATAGAAATAGGTACCCCGTGTAACTTCACAATCTGAGAAATATACAATTCAGCTAGTTTGTCTAGGGAATAATCTGTCCGTACAGGAATAAAATGAGCCGTCTTTGTCAGTCTATCAACAACAACCTAGATCGCATCTTTCTTACTTGAGGACAACGGCAATCCGATATAAAAATCCATCGTGACTCGATCCCACTTCCACTCGGGTATCATGATCTACCAAGTAATCCCAAGGTACTTGGTGTTCCGCTTTCACTTGTTGACATATTAAACACTTCGAAACAAACTCAGAAATGTCTCTTTTCATATTACGCCACCAAAACTGACGTTTCAGATCGTTGTACATTTTCGTACTCCCCGGGTGAATTGACATTCGGCTACAGTGAGCTTCGTTCAGAATCATCGAAATAAGTTCTGAATTTCTTGGAATGCACAATCGACTTCGAACCTCAAACAATCGTCATCATCTATTTGAAATTCGATTCCATATTCAAACACATTCACCCGCTTTGCCACCAATTCATCATCGACTTTCTCGAGCTTCACAAATTTGATGAATCAACAAAGGTTTGGCCCTTAATTCACTACTAACACATTATCGATAAAATGCATAGTGTACATTCATTGCTCGTAAAGCAAACAGTGATTTACGACTTAAAGCATCCGCAACCACATTAGCCTTACCCGGGTGATAATCAATGACAAGCTCATAATCTTTTAACAACTCAAGCCAACGTCTTTGTCGTAGATTCAAATCTCTTTGAGTCATCAAATATTTGAGACTTTTGTGATCCGAATATATATGGCACTTCTCACCAAACAAGTAATGACGCCATATTTTTAAAGCAAAAACAATGGCAATAGCTCGAGATCATGAGTCGGATAGTTTTTCTCATGCGGCTTCAATTGTCCGGATGCATAAGCTACCACTCGACCTTCTTGCATCAATACACAACCCAAATTTAAGCAAGGATGCATCATCAGTAAATGACAAATTCTTTACCGGATACAAGTTGTACTAATATCAGGCTTCAATCAAATAAGTTTTCAATTGATCAAAACTTTTCTCGACATTTCTCCCCAATCGAACTTAACATTTTTCTCAAGTAATCTCGTCATTGGTGTGGCTATCATCGAGAAACCTTTTACAAAGCGTCTCAGAGTAACCTGGCAAGTCCCAAAAGCTCCGGACTTCAAAGAATGTTCCTTGGGGCTTCCAATCAAGTATGGCTGAAATTTTGCTTGATCAACTCTAATACCCGTCACGCAGATACCACGTGTCCCAAAAACTAACTTCTCTTAACCGAACTCACATTTATCGAACTTACCATACAACCGCTTATCCCGTAAAATCTGCAACACTAATCTCGTGTGTCTCAAAGATGTTTGATTTCATCGCGCGAATAAATCAAGATGTCATCTATAAACACAACCACAAATCGGTCCAAATATTGTCCAAAATTCGATTCATCAAATCCATAAATACCATGGGGCATTTGTAAGCCCAAACGGCATCACTAAGAACTCGTAGTGACCGTATCTCGCTCTGAAAGCGCTTTGGGTATATCTCGAGTCTCGAACTCGCAATTGATAATAACTCGATCTCAAATCTATCTTTGAAAACACTAAGGCTCCCTTCAACTGATCAAACAAATCATCAATACGTGGTAACGGATATTTATTCTTTATGGTCACTTTATTCAATTGATGATAATCGATGCACATTCTCAAGGTTCCGTCTTTCTTTTTCACGAACAAAACTGGTGCACCCCAAGGTGAAAAACTCGGTCGAGCAAAACCTCTATCCGTCAACTCTTTCAACTGAGTTTTCAATTCTTTCAATTCTGTTGGTGCCATACGATACGGAGCCATTGAAATTGGCGTGGTACCAGGCACTAGTTCGATGCCGAATTCAACTTCTCGAACGGGTGGTAATCCTGGTAACTCCTCAGGAAAAACATCTGAATACTCACAAACCACTGGCACCGATTCAAGCTTCTTTTCTGGTTCTTTGCTATCAAGTATGTATGCAAGATATGCCTCACACTTTTTTTTAACAAATTTTTGGGCCAGCATCGAAGATATAACTGCTGGCAACCCGCTCATATCAGTAGACTCAATTCGGATTATCTCGTTGTTTGCGCATCTCAAATCAATAGTCTTTCTTTTGCAATTCACCACTGCATCATGGACGGTCAACCAATCCATACCGAGGATAACATCAAATTCATCAAATGGTAAAAGCATCAAATCGGCCGGAAAATAGGAACCTCGGATTTCTAGGGGACATTTCTTACACACCTTATTAACAGATACATAATGACCCAAGGGATTTGACACTCGGATTATGAACTCAGTAGACTCAATAGGTAAAGTCTTACTGGATGCTAAAGTCTCACATACATATGAATGAGTAGAACCGGGGTCTATCAAAGCAATCACATCAGTATCAAAGAGAGTAAAAGTACCGGTAATAACATCTGGCGAAGAAGCATCCTCGCGTGCACGGATAGCATAAGCTCTAGCAGGAGCACAAGCCTCAGATTTAGTTGTAGCATCTCTGGATCCTCTCTGACCGCCGCTAGCATTCCCCTCATTTCTAGATGGTCTACCTCGAGTAGCAGTAGCACTCGGTTTCCTACTCTGATTTATATTTTGTTCAGACAGTTTCGGGCAATCCTTGATAAAGTGGTCAGTGGATACACACTTATAACAGGAGTGATCATGGAATCTACATCTTCCCGAATTCCATTTACCACAATACTGACACTCGGTCCTTTCTCGACGATCATTTCCAACACTGGCAACCGAAGTGACTCTTGTGCTCATAGGGGGTCGGTCACGATCTCGTCTGGAAAAACCTGAAGTGTCTTTGGTTCGGCCTGAATCATCTTTAAATTTCTTTGATGATCACAAAAGGATTTTTCAAAGATCTCTTACGAAACTCTTTGGCTCCCATATCAGCTTTTCTTTTCTCTATACTGAGCTCTTCGGCTTTGCAAGCTCGCTCGACTAGTGTCACAAATTCTCTGATTTCTAGAATACCAACATACAATTTTATATCTTCGTTCAGTCCATCTTCGAAACGTTTACACATTACCGCTTCTGAAGAAACACATTCTCGAGCGTACCGGCTAAGTCTCACAAACTTTCGTTCATAATCAGTAACCGACATGGAGCCTTGTTTAAGCTCAAGGAATTCTTTCCGTTTTTGATCGATGAATCTCTGACTGATATACTTCTTCCGAAACTCAGTTTGGAAAAACTCCCAAGTGACTCGCTCTGGTACAACAGAAATCAATGTATTCCACCAATAGTAAGCGTAATCACGTAGTAAAGAGATAGCACACTTCGTGCATTCTTCTTGTGCAAGATAGTTCATCAAGTACCCGGATAGTGTTATCCAACCAAAATTCAGCTTGTTCGGCATCATCACTGTCTATAGCTTTAAATTCAGTAGCCCCATGCTTTCGGATTCACAATCTGGGGTTTATTTAATCTCCCGATCGATTCGGAGGTATCGCGGTGCGAGGGTGTATTAGTCGGGAGTGGGGTTGTGGAACAAATGATCGGGCCGGATATACTTGATTGAACCAATCATTCATCACGCTATAAAAAGCCTCGCTTAGCTTCATCATTTTGATTACTAGCAACAGGTTGAGAGTCCACCGGCGCTGTCCCATGCGCGAGAGCAGGCGCTACACTCTCAACATCATCAGCTACCATTCGGTTTGGATCGGGATCCATTACTATAATTAAACACATTTTTTTAACTGTCAGAAATCACCACACTACTAAATAAACACATAATGGCATGTATAGCTAGACTCAAACGTATTACGGTAGTCCTAGAATCGACTAAACCATAGCTCTGATACCAATAAAATGTAACACCCCTTAACTCGTATCCGTCGCCGGAGGGGTAAGGGATATTATCAAACAAACTCTAATCTCATTCCATCAATTTAGGGTAATTCTCGAGAGTATAAAAAAAATTTATTTATATTATGTGCAATGAAATCATCACACTTTAACAAGTACGTTAATTCATTCTTAAGTTTCATTCACATCAAAACATTTCAAGTATTTATCGATTAATATCTCCATATACACCTTACTTATGAAGAATACGTATAGTAGTCAACAAGCCATTTTCGCGTGGCTATATATATATATCATCAAAAGATATTAAAGTAACTTCTAAAGTCAATCCTATACATGCCATTATCAAAATTCCAACCAAAAGTGTACCAAAAGGCTTAGATAGTGTGGACGACTTCGACTTTAACCCTCCCGAGTCTGATAGCTGACGAACAAATCTATAAAACAGAGAATTAAAGCAACAGAATAAGCATTTTGATGCTTAGCAAGTTTTAAGTAGTGAAATCATTTATAATCAAAAGCATAGCATTCACAAGACTAGATAAATTATTGCATATACGCATTTTTCCATAAGCATACTTACTTCACCCTCCAATAAATATAATCCTGAACTCAAAATCGAACCTAAAGGTCGGAAGTTCACTCTTCAGTTGAACGATTACAATTTAAAACAACCAACTTTTCAAATGCATATACGAAACATACCTTAACAATTTGGATGTATGAACGCATAAATTGAAATTAATATAGTAAGTTCATTCCTTTCCAAATTCAAATGCCTTCGGGACTTAACCCGGTAATAACAACTAGCACGAATGCCTTCGGGACTTAGCCCGGCTATATCAACTGGCACGAATGCCCTCGGGACTTAGCCCGGATATGTCAACTAGCACGAATGCCTTCGGGACTTAGCCCGGATATGTCAACTAGCACGTATGCCTTCGGGACTTAACTCGGATATGTCAACTAGCACGAATTATCATGCACATATATCCATATACCATAACACATCCGTATTTAAATTCCATTACTTGAACACAATTGCAAGACACTTATCATCTATTCCATTTTCTGCTTAATAGCTACATACAACGAGCACAACTTCGTTTTGTTATATAACACGATCTCTATACATATTCAGCTACCATTCATAAATACAAATTTATTTTCTCACTACATGATACGAGTAGAATCATTTTATCACCTTTTATTTATTATACTTATGTGCCATAATTTAATCAAATCAACAACTAAGTTCTGTTACTCAAAGACTTACCTCGAGTATATTTGGACAGTTACGGATGGCTACTCAACTGCTTTCTCTTTTCCTTTATCCGATTTCGATCCCCTTAGCTCTTGAGCTAAATAAAACAAATAGATTTGTTTATTTACTAACTTAACTTTATTTTTCTTTCAATAGTCACATTTGATGATCATGTATATATATATATATAACTATCACAATTTAATCATTTATCCCTACTTATGTTCAACCACAATTACAGATGCATAAATAACTAATGCATGCTTTTACCAATTACCATTTATCTTCAATGCCACACACAAAAACACATACATACTTACTTCTATGTATATAAACCGTCTATAATTTATTTATAACCTATTCGGCCTTACTACATAAACTTAGCCTTCATATGTAATTATATATATTATAACCTAATACAACAATTTCATATAGGTTTCTTCTAAGTTAACAACGACCGAATCATTTAGACAAGTCTAAGGCCGATTCTATTTTATTCAATTTA
This sequence comes from Gossypium anomalum, assembly GCA_025698475.1. Classification (NCBI taxonomy): domain Eukaryota; kingdom Viridiplantae; phylum Streptophyta; class Magnoliopsida; order Malvales; family Malvaceae; genus Gossypium; species Gossypium anomalum. Next base: position 36,311,222 of record CM046967.1, read on the forward strand.
AGGTTATACCTCCCTTAAAAGAAATTCTAGCCTTCTTAACTTTAATTAGCTACTATCTATCCTTTAACCTCAAACATTATTCCCCAAGAATCAATAGCATAACCGAATACATATTATTTATTTATTTATTTTTTTTCACCCTAAGCTAGATTCGGCAATGATCAATATAACTTAGCAAGTCTTAGAATTCTTCTTTAATATTTTGACTTCACCTTGCTATTCCCCCCCTCCCAAAAGCCGAATGCACATGTATATGAAATAAGTAATATAATGACCAAAGTCATAAATCAATAATCACCCATACTACTTATAAACAAAAATTCATCCACACTTAGCCTATAGTTCATTCGGCCATTCATCACTCAACCCAACAAAAAAAATTTCATAACAATTTCCTATAGCCGAACATACCCATATACTTTCATCCTAATTCTCATAATATTCAAGATCACATTTTAATTAAATTATCTTAAGCATTGCCGAATCCTTAAGAATTTAACCATAATTTTTCACTCAATTCAAAATATATAAACAACATTTATTCATGCCATCAAGCATTATTATTATTATTAGAAAGACCAATTTCTTTTCTCCACATATTCATCTTCAAAATTCAAATAAAACAATCAAATTTCCTTCCTTATGACCATAGCCGAATGTTCCATTCATCTATCCTCATTGAAATTTTTAGCATGGGCTAAATATGAACCATGCTAATTTACCTAAAACAAGTAAGCATTTCACAAATTTTACACAATATACTAACCTTATTATTGATTCAAGTGACCAAACTCATCCCTTCTTCCTCCCTTTCTTCTATTCGGCCAAGATGAACAAAGGTAAAACTTTGTTTTCATCACCAAAATTTTTCTTTTATTTAAGTATAATTCATTTAACTAAAATTAATACATATTTTATTATAATAACATCATCATGGCCGGCCACTACTAGAAAAAAAGATATTTGACGTGCAAGTCCCATCATTTTATAACATGAATTAATAAGCCACTTCAACATTTGGCTAACACATTTTTAAATTTTCTCACATAAGTCCTTTCTAACAATTTCACATACAATTTACGAAATTAAGGTATGAAATTTTCATACATGCACGTTCACATATATTAAGCATCAAATATGACGATTAATTATTTTTACGACTCAGTTTTGTGGTCCCGAAACCACTTTCTGATTAAGGTTAAATTAAGACTGTCACATTGCTCTAGATCAGTTCCTACTTGCCATCGAGGCTGCTTGTCGACCACCTCTATCTCACCAGGAACTCATAGGTTGCAAAACTCTCCTTGACATCGAGAAGCTTCGATCTTTTGGATTCTTGAAATTTGATGAGGGTGGTGGACCAACAAATCCATGTTTCATTCTTTCTCTAAAAAAAGCTATACTATTCTCTTGAACTATCATCTCCATCTTATAAGCCTTTGTAACAGCCCGTTTTCAGTGAAATCAGAGCAGTGGTTTCGGGACCACAAATCCTAGTCAGAAAGAAATTTTATTTTAAAATTATTGCATGGTATGCATCATGATAGGAACGACATATGAAAATTTCATTAAGAAAATTTTATCGATTACATGTTTAATTATGGAAAGGACTAAATTGCATAAAATGCAAAAGTTGAGTTCTAGTAGCTATAAGTATCAAATAGCTATGGAATTCAAAATTTGAGGTCCTTATATGGCAACTAGACCATTAAGAGAAGTTAGTAGATATTTTTGATGATTCATCCATGGGAAATTAGAAAAAGAAAATGACTAAATTGGAAATTAAAATATATAAAAGATGATAAATAAAATAAATATCCAATATTATCATTTTATATCATCTTCTTCCCCAAATTCTATGGAAACCCTAAGAAAGAGAAAGAAAATCAAGCAAGCCTAATTGGGTAAGTAATCTTGTCCTATTTTTAGTAATTTTTGTATTTTTTAGATCGAAATAACCTAATATAGTTATTTTGGGGATCAATTTGTAAAGTTATCAAAGAATTAAAATTTTTCCATGGATGAATATGCTGAAATTTTGAAATTTCTGAAGAAAATGAAAGGTTGTTGATAGATAAACAACTTTTGTAAAGTGAATTTTCATAAAATTGTGATTTAGGGACTAAATTGTAAAGATGTAAAATTTATGAAAATTTTTTGATTTTTATGAAATATATGTGTTGTAAATGTTATATGTAAAAATTGGTTAGGCTTGGAATAAGGATTAAATTGCACGAATTTTATTTTCCGAGCCCAGGGACAAGATCGTCATTTATGAAAAGTATAGGGGTAAAATAGTAATTTTTCCTAGGATGTGAATTGAATTAAATTGAGTATGAAATGGATTTCAAATGTAAATTTATTTATATAGATCCAGAAAGACCTAGTACTAAGTTGGATCGAGGAAAACAAAAATTGTCGGATTAGTAAATTCTTGAAACAAACAAGTATCGAGGTAAGTTCGTGTATCTAGATTATGTATATTGATTTGTTTGGAATTAAATGTTGAATATGTGTGAATTGTATAAATGTTTAATGTATAAAATTAATTACATGCCTGATTTTACTCGATAAGTATAAGTCCTGTTTGAATAAGATGGAATTCGATGGATACATGATTTCCCGATTGGTTGTGGTCTTGCATATGTTGCAGACACACCATAATTTGAAAGAACATCCCGTTATAAGCCCTCTCGAGTTTCCCGTTATATGGTTTTTGAGAGCATCCTGATCAGTAGTGATCTTGCATGTGTTGTGGACTACCGCAGCTCTTTGCGAGCATCCTGTTATATTGAGCATCCTGTTATATGATTGGTTGTGATCATGCATATATTGCAGACACAAACGCAGCTCTTTATGAGAGTCCTGGTATAGGCTCTTCTTGAGCTTCTTGATATAGCTTGCATTGAACTTCCTGTTATTGGCTATCTAGAGCTCCCTAATAATAACTTTTTGGAGTTACCTGTTAAGCTCAATGAGCTTCCTATTTTAAACTCTTATGAGTTTCCTGTTATAGCCCAGATAAGCTTCTTGTTACATGGCTCACATGAGCATCTTGTTACATGGCTCACATGAGCATCTTGTTATATGGCTCAATAGAGTGCTTTCTGATTATGTGCCCTAATGGGTACCCCTGGATATGAATTGATGGATTTTAGTTTTGTACACATTAAGTGTATTACATGAGTGTATCCATCGATATTTCAAATAAATTCAATGGGTAAAGTTTTGACATGGCTAAATTGAACTTGATATGATCTGTCATAGAAATGTAGATGTAATATGAAAGTTACTATATGATGAGCTCATCTTTGATTCTTGAAATTTATGTGGAATAATGACTAACATGTTTGATGAAATTGAGTATTTTAGGCTATTAGCTAAATTGCTTGGATGCATTTTGGTATGCTTACCTTAAACGTAAATGAATGGTAAGTTAAATTCCCGTTATGCGAACTTACTAAGTATTAAATGCTTACTTTGTTTTATTTTCCTCTGTTTTATAGTACTCAGAGGCTCGTGAAGGTTGGAACTTGGTCGGAGACACGTCACACTATCCTTTAGATCTCTCGGTATATGAAATAAGTTAACTTTTGATATAATGGCATGTATAGGTTAAATAGATTAAATGATAAAATATTTTGGTTGTAACTAGCCGTTGGAATGGCTAGTGTTAAGCATACTTTAATGTAATTATATAAGGCCTTATCATGGTTGATGTGTGTTAAAAAAAATGGTTTTATGGTGAAAGGTATGTAAACCATATGATGAATGGATTTTAGTTAGTATAATTGATCAAATTTACATATCAATACAAGTGCAAACTTGGAAAGTTTAATTACTCGAACATATGTGCTAATATGTTATACACAATACTTGTATTTGGCTTGATTCAAATGACTTGAATTGGTTTGGAAATGTATTAAAATGTCAATGTAGGTACAAGGAAAAATTTGGGTGAGAAACAAGGCTTGGAAATTGCCTTATTTTGTCCACACAAGTAGACACACGGGCATGTGTCTCAACCGTGTGTGACACACAGCCATGCGCATGGGTGTGTGGTTTGGTCGTGTGTCCCCTGTATCTTAAAAATTGAAAAACAGAATGCTCAGAATTGGTCACACGAGTGTGTGTCTTGGCTTTGTGAATCTTGCACTTATTTTTGAAAATTAAATTGCCCACATGGGCGTGTGGCTGGCCGTGTGATCCAAGTCAATAGCCACCCTAATTTTGAGCACGGATTGGGACACAGCCATGTGCCTTTCATTGAATGCCCACATGACCTAAGACATGGGTGTGTCACTTGACCGTGTGAGCGACACGACTTGATCACACGGGCGTGTGTCCCCTGCATATAAGGAAATTTTAAAAATTTTGCTAAAAATTCTCTAAGTTCCCGATTTAGTCCCGACTTGTTTCTAATGTATAAATTGGGCCTCGAGGGTCCAATTAAGGGACAACATGATTGAGTATTATTGGTTTCGTATATGAATAGTAAATAACATAAATTAACTGTATTTGTTCTATAAACTCTAGTAATGCTCTATAACCCTGTTCCGGTGATGAATATGGGTTAGAGGTGTTATAGCCTTAGCTATCATAGCGATAAACTCTAGCATCCAATTGCCGCCACCAGGGCACAAATTTCATCTCTTAGACCCCATTCAAACTTATCACTTAAGACTTTCTAAGTCTAGAACATATCTTATACATAGCGGCTGAATTCGACGTACTCTTACTCGTATTCCATCACTGACCTTCGTCCTTGCTTGAGATACAAAAACTTTTTATTCATTTGCTCCACATACATCTGGTTCGCATACCTTTCTTAGAATTTCTCCAGAAAGAATTTCCAGTCTATCAGCTCCTCAGAGGCCACGCTTGTCAACGTTTCTCACTATTGATACACCTCCCCCTTAGGCAAGGAGACTGCACACAAGAGGTTGTCTGTAGGCGTGCACTTTAACTCCTTATATACTCTACAGACGCGTGATGACCATTGTTCTACAGATGTAGGGTCATCACCTTTGTCTCCCATAAATTCCTTGGCGCCTCTTTTTCTTATTTCTCTCATCGGATCAACCCTGCATTGGGTTGCAATTGGCACTAGAGGTGTAAGAGGTACAGGTTGTACTATTTTCAATTATGGTTGATGAGGCTGTTGAGGTTGCAGTGCTTGAGTTGTCCCTATGAACTGATAAAACATTGAAGTTATTATGGTGAAGAAGACATTTTAAAAGGCATTTCCAGCTACACTCGGATAAGTTATAGAAGCTTGCTCTTGTGCCAGAGGTACATGGCTTTCAATCTCCTCACCAGTTTGCTTCACTTGATCCTTCAAACATTTTCTTTAACAAATACAATAAAACTTAGACTAGGTCAAATTATAGTGACTAAGCCAAAGATGTATCATGCATGGCGGGGGATGACAAAGCCTTCTATTTTTCGAGAATCGGTCAACCTGACTGTGATACCAAAACTTGTAACACCCACACCTAACCCTATCTACAGGTTCGGGAATGGTATGTCACAATGTAAAACCATTTGGGTTTAACAAAAACACTTGAAAATTTTAAAATGTTTAAGGTCTCGGCTTATATCCCAATATAATAACAAATAACAATTAAAATAGTAATACGCCAATAGAGATGTGTTTAGACTAACATCTGGCGAAAGCCTTACAAAAGTTTACAGGGTTATATAAAATGTAAGATGGGTTATTCACATACAATAATTTAAAATGCATCATTGACAGTTAAAACAACATTCAGAAACCATTTTGCGTATATGCCAAGGAGACAATCTCATAGAACATGATATAATAGATTAAACACATAAATCAAGAGTTTATAAAGATTCTCGTAAAAACTAAATCTTGAAAAAAGTGGCAAATCATTATACAAGTCGGTTACAAAGTATATCTACACACCACCCCCAATAGGTCATGAATGATACAAAATTTTAATAAAGTAGCTCACTATCGACAGTAGCTTTGGCATATTCCCTCACAATAGAATTAATTCTTTTTATCAACACGCACGAGAAGGAAATGACAACATAGTAAGTTCATACAAACTTATTGGGCTCCACAAATAATGGAAATACAACATTATATAGAGATATTACTGGTAGTTGAGCAATTATACCCTCGATAACACTAAACCTTTTAGATAGATTCAGTCGTACTATACATAATACTTCCAAAAACGTTCACATTACTCAGACAGGCTTAACACGCCAACTTACCATAACACACTAATAGTCTGTAACACCCCTAACCTGTATCCGTCATCGGAATAGTGTTATGGAGCATTACCGTATAAGTGTGGCATAAAAACATACATTTCCAAACATTAAAATAAACATAACATAATTCATTAATATACATGCATATCATCCCTTTTTTGAGCCTTTGAGGCCTTAGAAATACTTTAGAAATGATTCGGGACTAAACCGGAAACATTTAGAATATTTAAGAAAAAGTTAGAAAAATTGAACTGCAAGGGTCACACGGCTGAGACAACCGCCCGTGTCTCAGGCCGCGTAACAATCGAAATAGGGACACACGGTCGTGTCCCAGCTCGTGTTCGTACTTGTTTAGCTCTCTAAGTTAGGTCACACGACTAAGCCACATGCCTGTGTGCCAAGTCGTGTAACTTTCGAAATGGCCTCACACACCCGTGTGTCAGACCGTGTGCTAGGCCATGTAACAGCCTGACTTGAAACCTTTAAAACCTACAAGGGACGCATGGCCATGTCACATGGTCAGATGTGTGGACTTGAAATTAGCCCAATTTAAGCCATTTCCATCACCCATTTTAAGCTAATACCTAAACACAATTGGCACACATGAACAAGGCACCATAAACATACCAAAACATGCATAACATGACAAATTCAAATGACCAAATTCCATTCAACCAATATGCCAACAAGGCACCTCAATCATAGTTAAGAAAACCTACCTAAACTTATGCATAATTGGCAATATATCATTCATACACATCTAGCTCAATTTTAGATCAAAACATACCAAACTTGACCACTTTGTAACTACTTCAACATATACTAATTTGGCTAATAAAACATGCATCAACTTAACTATATCAACACATAATAAAAAGGCACTAAAAGTACCAATAGTTCATCAACCAAATAACTTATACATGCCAAACATATCAACTAGATTATTAAACAAAATTCCATATATACATACCATTAAAACCTTGGCCAAAACATCAAAACTACCGATTTAATCGTTGGATAGTATGATAGGTCTCCAACGAGCTTTCAAAATGATCAAGCTTTCGATAATCTATAAAACATAGGGAAGAAAATTTCATGAGCATATACTGCTTAGTAAGTTCATAAATCATGATTCAATGCATAACCTTATAATTTAAACATGATTGAATCCAACATAAGCTTGGCACAAGCCTAAGCATCATCAACAACACATGTTAATGCTTTAACACATAACTGAATTGAATTATTACATGGTAAGGTAGATTTACATGAACATAATGTCATTGAATTCAAACTTTCCGTGTAACACCCCTCACCTGTATTCAATGCCAGAATAGGGTTATAGAGCATTACCGAACTTATAACACATTTTAAATATACATTTCACATACAATTAATCAAATCATATACATTTTATTCACAAATAATCATTTTGTCCCTAAAACAAGCCTACAATGCCCTAAAAATGCATTGGGAGTGATTCGGGTCTAAATCGATAACTTTGGAAACTTTTTGAACACTTAAGAAATTTTCTCAAAAATAGGGGACACACGTCCGTATGGCCCAACCGTATCTCTCACACGGCCAAAGACACGCCCGTGTCGTAGGCCGTGTCCTAGCCTGTGTCTGACCCAGTGTAACTCTCTAATTTGGGTCAATAGCCAACACACACACCCGTGTGGCTAGCTCGTGTAACAGCCTAATTTTAGGGTTAGTCTGAACAGTGGTTTCAGGACCACAAATCCGACGTAGTAAAATTTATTTTTTTTTTTTTAGATTTTTTATGGTATACAACTTCACAGAATGATTTTGTGAAAATTTTGTTCGAAAATTTTGACGTTTGGGCACTCAATTTAGTCAAAAGGACTAAATTGTAAAAACTACAAAAGTTGAGTTCTACATGCTAGAGGTGTCCAATTGCTATGAGATTTTAAATTAGAGGTCCTTAGATGATAATTAGACCAATTGTTAAGTTAGTGGACAAAAATGGACATGGAGAGATAAAATTTTAAAGAAAAGTGAAAAGAGCATTTTGGTCATTTGGTAAATAAAAGAATAAAAAGGGAAAATAAAGTCAAAATTGGTGTCCATCTTCTTCACCATAGCCGAAATTCTCAAGCTCTCCATAGCTAGGGTTTCTTCAACTTTCATGCTTGATAGTAAGTGCATCCTAGCCCCGTTTTTAATGCTCTTTACGTTTTTGAAGTAGTATTCACCCGATCTTTCCATTTCTACCACTATTTTGAAGTAGGGTTCAAGTTTAAAATTTTAACCATGTATGACATGCATTTTTTTTATGTTTAATGGTAGAAAATGAAAGTTTGATGTGTAATAAACAACTTTTACTAAGTGATTTTCCATGAAAACACCAAAAAGGGACCTATTTGTAAAAGATTGTAAAATGGGTAGTAAAAATCTGATTTGATGAAAAGTGGGGCTGATATGAGAATGTATATGGTTCGGCTAGGCTTGGGTAATGAAGAAAATGGATACAATTCATTTTACGAGCCTAGGGACAAAAATGTAAATATGTCAAAGTTTAGGGGTAAAAGTGTAATTTTTCCATAGTATGATTATTGGACTGAATTGAACAATGTGAATAATAAATAAGCTAAATTTGCTATTATAGATTAAGAAAAACGTAGTTCGAAACCTTGATCAAGGGAAAAACAAGGTTATTGTCGATTAAATCCAATTCTCCTATTTTTGTACCAAGGTAAGTTCGTATGTAATTAATGTATTACTATTTATTGCTTTAATTGTGTTATTATTGTATTAATTGTGATTTACTCTTGGAATGAATTCAGAAAAGTTTCGACAAGTGAGAAATATCCCAGTTGAACCTTAGGAATAGATAGGATACAAATGTCATGACATTAGGGTTAGTTGAGATTACGTGTAAGGCCATATCTGGGATACGGCATCGATATGAGATTACATGTAATACCATAGCTAGGCTATTGGCATCGATATGAGATCCCATGTAAGACCATATTTGGGATATGGCATTGGTATGGTACTATATATGTGAGATTTCCCGAGTATCCTTTAGTATTCCAAGTGGTTCAACGGGAAACCTAACGGCAAAGTTTAAGTTGTGAATAACTATGGTATGTGATGAAAGATTATGGTAAGTTGCAAGTTGGTGCAGGAATGTACATGGAAACACAAAAATTGACACACTTTTTCATACCCTTTTTAACTTAAATTCATACGAATATGGTTAAATTCTTGTAACACCCCAAACTCGGCCTGGACGTTATGGCCGAATCTGGCACATCACATTGAAGTGTTTTAGCGAAAATCGTGTTTTCATTGAAAACCCTTCTTAAAATAAAAGAAACCTTAACTATATATAAAGAAAAAAAAAACTTGTTCAAACATAAGATTGGATGAAAATAAAGCACTTAGTTGCGGAAACGTAGAAAACATACTATAATTTAAGAAATCCATGTTCAACTTCTCGTGGTTATAGTGAAAATAATAATATTTCAAGTAATCATAGCGTAATGAAAACCTTATTACAATTTGGTCTAAGCATACTTAAAAAGAAATAAAAACTTAAATGCTTAAAAAAAACCAAATTCGAATTATCCTGCTAGCCGGCCACCTAGAGTCCATCCTGACATCGAACCTTCTACTGAGCACCACCTGAAAATAAAATAAAAGAGGGGGTGAGTTTTCGCAAACTCAGTGTGTACAACCCTCGATGAAAAACAAGCATTCAAAGAAAAATCATCAAACATGCAATGCAATCCCATCCAACTTATCCGTCCGCTACACACCAACTTCATCCCCTGTCACACCATGAGGGAATATAAATATCGACCCACCCAGCCCACACACCAATGGTAGCCCGGTTGCGGAACTACCTTCATTTACATATTGGGCGTTAAAAGTCGTCGATGGATTCATGGTTGTCAGGCAACCATGCGATCCTCATATACTTCCTCCGTTCCATAGTTCCCACCCCATATGCAACCTAAGCAGAACATCATATGTATGCATGGCACATTCATAAAACTTACATTAAACACCTAGGGGTATTTTGGTCATATTCGCCCTTAGGGGCATTTCGGTAATTTTTCCTTAATTATGGTTTCCACTTACCTTGGCCCATTGACAAGTCTCGCGAGCTAAGATGAACGAGTACTATACACCAAGTAGGATTCCAGAGAAGAAGAGGTGGGTCATTAAGACAGCTTAAGTACCAAGCTCTCCCTAGATCCAATCCTAGACATGCATATACCCGTTGCCACACCTTAACCCTATGACTTGCCCGCAAACTCAATTAATTAAGTCTTATGTAGTTATCGTATGGTAGGCCCAAAACCCCTTACAAAGCCCAAACAAAGTCACATACCTATATCCGGCCCATTAAGCCCAATCATATTCATATGGCCCATTAGGCCCAAATCACCTGTATATGGCCCATTAGACCCAAATCACATTTATATGGCCCGCTTGGCCCAGTCACATTCATATTCATGCACGCATACAAATTCTTATCACATAGCTTCAATATTCGATTTTTGCCTATTATGGGCCCAACAGCCCATCGGGCCCATTTAGCCTATTCCAGCCTGTATGGCTAAATCACAACCCCAAGTCCACAGAATCGCCCATGGGCCTTAGGTAACCTATCGGTCTCCCCCTTACGAGTACTCGCGTAGGCGCAAGACTGACGTAGCCAAACTTTTGGCATTTCAAAATTTTGGCATTTCGGCATTTCAGCATTTCGGCATTTCAGCTTTTTGGCATTTCGGCTTTTACTGATCTACCTATATGTGCAGTGCAAGTACACACTTGGTAAGCAAGCGTGATGCGATCTCCTTAGCCCAAACCTTGAGCCCAATCCTTAATCAGTTTTCCTTGATCACGTATCCCTAGATCTGCACCAATCTTAACTATTAAAACCCGAATAGTAGATGATTTGTATCTAACGCAAGTCCCTTACCTTGCCTATGGCTATTCAGCCAACCTTAGTTAATGGAAGAGGAATACTTACCAAAACTGCAACACCTAAGGAACAATTCGGGAATGAGCTCAGATCTGAGATCCGATACTAATTCCCTACCACAGTTGATTAGAAAGAGTGAGGGACAATATACGATACTTAGCAAAGAAACCGATTGGAAGAACAACACTTACACTCAGTTTGACCAAAGTAGAAGGAGTAGTGATTGCACCAAGGGTATTCGACCAAAGAGGTTCGGCCCTTTATGATTTTGTATGGTAGAAGAGGGTTATTCGGCTCCAAAGAAAAGAAAGAAAAGTCAGCAATGAGGTAGAGAAGAAATAGAATTCGACACAAGGAAGGAGAAAAAGAAAAGAAGGCAGAGAGTTTTCAGCTTTTAGAGAAAAGAGTTTCTGGTAACAAGGTGGAGGAAATTTGACATTAGCTTCATACCCTAGCATTCAGCACCTATTTATAAGCCTTATAGTCAAATTTTTCCACGCCCAATTCCCCATTCGGCTCCATCACTTCTCCCTTCTCATCTCCTCATTTTTCTCCCTCATAACCCCTTAATCCCTTCCTTAATTTTCTCTCCTAAACACTTCCCTTGGAGTCCTCTTTCACGCCACTACCATCCTTCTACAAGGCTAAAATTAAACTTCTAAAAACACTCAGCTAGGATTCAAACCTTGGACCTCCTTGCTAGCTATTAACGCCACTCCACCACTAGGCTTTTTGATGCTATTTTCCCCTAACTTTATTTAAAAGCCCCACTACTTGCCAACCCTAATTCTTTTAATAATTAAATTATAATTTCTTCTACCCCTTAATTCAAACTCAACCCTTAACTAAGACCTACTAAAATTATCGCTTGGATAAGAATATTAAACACAATTTTTATCAAAATCAAAAATAAAGAAAGTTCGGGATTTTGGGATTTTTGGGTTTCGGGATTTTTAGGGCGTTACAATTCTTGTCAAAAAATAATTAATTTTTATAAAATAATTAAAGTGCACTTAAAATATGAACATGTTGAATTTTAGTTAATTTTATAATTATTTTTGATGAATTTTGGTTATTTTCGACAGATTTGCACAAAGGGCGAAAAATGGCTCAGCGGACACTACTAGAAGCACAAAACCTAGAAGCAATTTGAAGTATCGAAGCAAATTAATTTCCTGCCTAAGATGGTCCAATTATGTGTATTAATTCATAATATAATTAATTTTAATTTATACCCAATTTAATTTGGGCTAAATAAATTATTATTAATTAATTATGGAAAAAGTGGTCTAGTTGAACTGAACCGATTGAACTGAACTGGCCAAGGATTGGGCAGCCCAAAACCGTCGATATGCTGAACCAAATCAGCTTATTATCTGATTAATTAAGCTTGCAAAGAAGCCCTTGAATACTTGTCAAAGTTGCATTCAAGCCCCTCCACAATTGGTGGCTTTATGGATTTGCCTAAGCCATATTTAGCAAAGTTGAAGCCATCAAATTTGCCACATAAATGGCTGGCCAAGGGGCGGCTCTTTGGCTGCTATTTAGCAAATTTTAGCAGCAACATTCAGCTATAAAAACCCCCCTTGGCTAATCATTCAAGGCATCCCTCATTCACTCACATCTCTTCTCTCCTCTCTCACTTTCTCCTCTTATTTTCCCATTCCAAGTCCCTTCCTCTTGTGCCGATTCCTCCCCTTGAGAAAGGTTTCTTCTTCAGCCATTCTGGAGCAGCAATTGAGTGTTCATAGAAGCCTTTATCGGCAAGGACAACAAAGAAGGAAGAACGGAGCAGCCTAGTCAAGCCACGGAAAAACACCGGATTCGATTCTTGTTCCCTATCTCTTTAATTTTTGTTGTTGTTATGATGAACATGTCTATGAATATTTATGTTTTTGGAATGGTTAATTTAATCAGCTTAGCTTGAATTTAATTCTTGTTGGCTTGATTGCATTTCATCTACTTAAATTATTAAAATTATGTTTATGCTATTATAGGCCCCGGTAAAATGCTTATGTAAAATCATGCCTAAGTTATTCTTACATTACAATTGTTAGGTAACTAATGAATTAATTATTTAAACGGATTGAAATTGTAATTAATTGACACAATACTTAGTCAGTGCATATTTATTCTTCTAAGGTAGCTGAAGGTTAAATTAGCAATGTACCTGGCGATACACTTGCCTTGCATAACTTGCAAGATTATTGTGATTAAATTGTTTCAAGGTAAGGATACCTTGTTACCTCACATAGTCTTTTATATGCTCATTAGATTTCATTAATCATTTGAATTAACATAGGGATATGCAAGAGATTAGTTCAATTTAATGAGTATGTATGTGCAATAGCATGTTTGCGTATTAGAATCTGTTTATCAATTGAATTGACATAGGGATATGTTAAGAGGTGAATAGATTTGTGTAGGTGATTATGTTCATAAGTTAGCAAATTACCGATTTCCGTGAATTTATTCATAACAATATAAACATGATTTTAATAATTCTAAGATAAGAAATGTAATTAATCTAACACAATTATATCATCTTGATTAAAATCGTATTTTGTAATCGTGCATTTGAGATTTATTTATTTAGTTTACTTAGTTTAAAATCTTAGTTTTTAATCACCCTCTTCAAATAAAATTTTTTTCTTTAGCAAAGTGTTTTAAATAGCATTCATAAATAATTATTTTCACAGTCCCTGTGTGTACGATAACTTGACATTTACTTGTGACTTTATTACTTGTTGCGATTGTGTACACTTTCACATTTCCGTCGTTCTAGTACACAAAACTCATGCTTAATGAGCTCAGTATGTGATGAACCCTCGGTATGATTTGATTGAGGAAGCTACGATATCAAAGTTTTAATATCATCTATGCCAAGTTTGATTAAGAGATTTACAATGACACTTATGTTAATTTACCTCATGTTAAGTATATGTTAAAGTGTGTTTATGATGCATATTATTTGCATAAGAACTTACTAAGCTTTAAAGCTTACTCCCCTTTCTTTTTCATTTGTCTTATAGTGTCAACAAGCTAGCTCGAAATTGGGGATCATCAAAGGCTCCATCACACTATCAACTGATTATTTTGGGTACCAATGAATTTGATATTTTGAGTTTTGGCATGTATAGGGACTTGGTCTTTTTGGTATGTGTCATAGTTGATTTGGCCAAAAGTGTTGGCTTATGTTATTTGATAATTCATTTTGTAAATTGCCATTGAAATTGGCTAATATTGGCTTTTAAGTATACATATGCATAAGATGATGTTTTCATGGATGTGTGAATTTGCATGGATTGAGTTGATAAATAGGTGATTTTTGTATATGGTACATGGTTGCATGTAAATGATACGTTGATATCTTGTTGGTGGCTGAATTGGTTGTATGAATATGCTTGGAATTGTGTTGCTTATGGTTTGTGTATGTTGTTGCAAGTAAGAGTGGCAAAATGGCTTGGTAAATAGCCTTATTTTTGTCCATACGGGTAGACACATGGGCGTGTGTCTAGGCCGTGTGTGACACACGACTTGCCCTATGGGTGTATGATTCGACCGTGTGTCCCCTACATTTTGAATTTTAACTTCGAATTAGCCACACGAGTAGAGACACAACTGTGAGTCTCAGCTGTGTGAAGGACACGGCCCAGCGACATGGGCGTGTGCCCAAGGTGTGTGAAGTCTGCACCTATTTTAGGAAAAATTATGAAAATTAAATCGCCCACACGACCTAAGCACACAGGCATGTGACTTGGCCGTGCGACTTCAATTTGTTGATGATGTCATAAATAGTGAGTTACACGGGTTAGGGACACGAGGGTGTGTGACCACACGGCCTACCCATATGGGCGTGTCCCAAGCCACACGGGTGTGTGACCCCTGTTTTGATGAAAAATTTTCTAAGGGTTGTGAAAATTTATAAAGTTCTCGGTTTAGTCCCGAACTATTTCCAAACTATGTTTTGGGCCTCGTAGGCTCATAATAGGGACATTGTGATTGAATACAAAAACTTTTAAATTTGAACGCAAAATTATAACCCAAAAGTGTATGTTTGCTTGTGTTTAAGTCTGGTAATGCCTTGTACCCTGTTCCAGCGTCGAATACAGGTAAGGGGTGTTACAACCTGTGTGCCCTATAAATGGCCATACACGCCCGTGTGCCAGACCATGTGCTAGGCCATGCCGATCCTGTAGAGTATACTGACTTGGTTTCTAATTCAACACCAGAGGACACACGGCCGTGTAACATAACCGTGTGTCACACACGGCTGAGACACACTCCCGTGTCTCTGCCTGTGTGGACAAAAATAGGCCATTTACCAAGCCATTTTGCCACCCCAAATTTGGCACACACCTACATCAAACCAAATTCACAATTTATAGCATTTATAAACAACCAAAACAACCATAACCAAGAATAAAATATATATCATTTCAATGCCAACATCTATCATGCTTATAATACCATATTTTTGCCTATTCAAATTATACCAATTCACATTTCCAAAGCATTCATATGTATCGTTTCAACTAAGCATTTCTTAGCCTAAAACCACAAGCGCAACCCTTCTCAATTTATCAACCATTAACTACCTTGAAGGTTGCATTCAACAATCCATTCTCAAGCAATTATGAACTACATCACTAAGAGGCAGTAATACATATATACATACACCACATAATTGTCAAAATAAGCCAACTTACATGGCTAACACAAACCAAACACTAAATATTCACAAGCTAACACAAATGGCCAAAATCCTGCTACATATACCAAAATGACTCAAAGTCCCTATACATGCCATATACTTAAAATACCAAAGTTCATAGGTACTAAGTGATAGGTGGATAGTGTGAAGCAATCTTCGACGATCCCCGAATCCGAGCTAGTTTGATAACACTATAAAACACGGGAAAATAAACAAAGTAAGCTATAAAGCTTAGTAAGCTCGTATAGAATAAACTCAATTCAATCTCAAGATTATAATTTAACAATTTGAATATATATATATATATATATATATCAACATTTAGCATATATTAGCTAACAAACCTTTCATATACACAATTATGATATTAATCACATTCATCATAAGTTTCTTCGAACCAAAACTTATACTTGTCACGTACATACCTGTACCATTTCATATCATTCTCATACCCAATCACATCTTTCGTTTAGCTATTGAACCATTTGGAATAGAAGTCGAATACTCAATAGTCTCTCACACTAAGTACCTATACCATGGCCTGAAGCCAAATCAAGGTAGCTTATATCTGAAATAATGATATCATGGCCTGAAGCCAAATCAGCCGATATTCATGGCTCAATGCCAAATAGGTATAACTCGCACCCAAAGTGCTAATCTCATGGCCCAAAGCAAACTCAATGTATCCCCTAATGACATGTCACTAGTATCCTAAACTATTCCTAAGGTTCAACAGGGATTTTGAATGTAGAATCGTCGTTAAATCACTATCGATCATGTCCATAGTCTCATATTCACAATGATACAATATCAAAACATATGAAATACATTTGTATTAAAACTTATAATATACGAACTTACCTCGAATTCAAAAATGATAAAATAGACCAATTAATCCGAAACTTTGTTTTTCCCTCGATCTAATTCCAAATTCTACTTTTCTTGATCTATATAATATCAAATTCAGCTTATTAAATCATCTCTCTATTTAATTTAATCCAAAATTCACTTTAAGGCATTTTTACACAATTGCCCCTAATGTTTCACATTTTTCATAATTAAGTCCTTATTTCACAAAAACACAAATTCATGCAATTTAATCACAACCCATGCTAGCTGAATTACTATTATACCCCTAGCAGCCCATACTTTTCATTTATTTCACATTTAGACCCCTAAATTTACACATTTCATAATTTAGCCCCTAATTTGCATTTTCACCAAAAATCACTTAACAAAATTTGTATAACTATTATCAAACATTCATAATCTACCATTAAACATCAAAATACTCATGTATTCATCAATGGAAACATATAAAATCTTTAATAGTTTTGCAAATTAATCCCTAGGCTAGCTAGACCTAGTTGCAACAATCTCAAAAACATAGAAATCATTAAAAACGGGACAAAAGTCGTGCCTTAATTAGCTATTAAAGCTTGGCCAAATGAAGGAGATAAAAATGGTGTTCTTTGCCCTAAATTCGGTTGAAGCATGAAGAAATAAAAGATGATATCTTTGTTTCTTTTCTTTTATTAACCTTAATTACTAAACTACATAAATAACCTTATTTTATAATCATATTAAACATCCATTTTAAGTCCATAAATGTCCACCCACAATTGAAATGGTCTATTTACCACTTAAGGACCTTAACTTTAAGGTTCTATAGCTATTAGACACTTTTAACCAATAGAACAGCACTTTTGCACTTTACGCGATTTAGTCTTTTTTACCGAATTGAGCATTCAAACGATAAAATGTCTAAACAAAACTTTCACACAATCATATATTCAAGTTGTAGACCTTAAAATAATAATAAAATAAATATTCTAACCTCAGATTTGTGGTCCCGAAACCACTATTCCAATTTGACTAAAAATGGGTTGTTACATTTCATAAACATAGATATACATTCATTGATCATTATCATTTCATACCTTTCCATAGGTTCATAACATAGTCGATTGGAAAACTTACCGTTCCTTCCCTTTTCATGCTCGTTGAACCATTTAGAATAACATCAGATACATGGGAAAGCTCACACAAAGTGTGCTAAACATATGGTTGTAACCTTTCCTTTTCTTTTTCCTTTTCCTTTACATCGTTACTCACTCAAGCCGTAAAATGGGTCTGCTCACACAAGTTGACGATAGGAATGTAAGCTACACGATGCTGCTTACACAAGCTGATAAGTATCTGCAACAAATGTCAGACCTCAGCCATCAGTAGGACATTCAGGACCAGCGCCCGAAACATGGTAACCCTAATAACATGTCATTTGTGTCCTATATATTCTTAAGATTCAAACAGGGCTCGATAATCATCGTAACATCGTTGGATTTCAATCATTTCTTTACATGATAAATAGCATAATAACATATATATCAAAATAACATTAAAAGATTAGTTAAACATATGAACTTACCACGATTACAAAGACATCGAAATAAAATCAACTAATCCGAGGCTTTAGCTTTTCCTTGATCTAGATCCGTATGAGGTTTATCTTGATCTAAATAAGCAAATACAATCCATTTAATACTCATCCTATTCAATTTAATTCAAATTTCATACTTTTTAAAATTATACTTTTACCCCTAATATTAACTTCCTTACAATTTAGTCCTTAATCTCATAAAGTGAAATTTATGCAATTTCATCCACATTTCATACTAGTCGAATTTACTAGGGACCTATAAACCTCACACAAATCAATATTTCACAAATTTATCATGGTATTTTACTACTTTTACAAATAAGTCCCTAATTGACAATTTCATCAAAAATCCCTTTACAAAACTTGTTTATTTAATAACAAGGACTCATAATCTTTCATAAAATTTCAAGTGTAACACCCTTTACCCGGGTTTAATATCGGAATAGGGTACAAGGCATTACCGAAACATACATATACAATTGTACAAAATCGAGATATAATTTTTACATCCTAATTAAACTTTTCAATTTTCATCACTAAGTCCCTGATATGGATTTACGAAGCCCAAAACATACTATGGAAGCAGTCCGGGACTAAACCGAGAACTTTGGAAAACATTGGAAAATTTCTTGAAAATAGGGGCATACGCCCATGTCCAAGGCCATGTCCAAGGCCGTGTCCTTCACACAACCATTCACATGCCACATTTTCCATACTTAGTCATTACACACTCATTCAACCAACTCATGCCTCTCACAAAATGCACTATCATAACATATAACTTAACTAATATTAGCCAACATCGATGGCCTTATACAAAATGAGTTATCAAATATTAAAGGCCAACATTTTAGGCCAAATCAATTATGACATAACAAAATAACCAAGCCCTCTATACATGCCATAATTCAAAATATGAATTTCAAAATACCAAAAGAATGATGATAGTGTGGATGGATCTTCGACGATCTCCGTACCCTGAGCTAGCTTGGTGACACTATAAAACAAGGGAAAAGAGAAGGGAGTAAGCATATAGCTTAGTAAGTAGGTATGTAAATAATAAAAAAATTATTAACATGCTTTTATAAATCCTCAAAATATGTTTTCAAAATAATACAACCATAACTACACATAGATCCACTATTTACTCAAGTTCAAAACAAGTTGTCTATTCAAGTCACAGTCACTA
Source organism: Gossypium anomalum (assembly GCA_025698475.1). NCBI lineage: Eukaryota > Viridiplantae > Streptophyta > Magnoliopsida > Malvales > Malvaceae > Gossypium > Gossypium anomalum. The sequence continues at coordinate 36,330,771 of CM046967.1, forward strand.
AATTATTTATATCAGAAGCTATGGAACTCCAAATTAATATCTACTAATTTTTCCAGAAACTAAACTCGCATATATTCTTACCATAAAATTTTCATAATTTTTGTTTTAACTAATAAGTATATTTATTCTTTAAAGTCACCCCTATTTTGCTATCTGATAGTTCTAACCCCTCTTCACTAAAAATTTATTATCTCCTCATACCGGATTTGGATGATGTTCTCATTTGTTTCTTTTAAAAATAGACTTGTTGAGGATTTTAATCATATAAATTATAACCCATAATTATTTTTTTACAATTTTTAATGATTTTACAAAATCAGAACAGAGGATTCCTAAATCATTCTGACTCTGTCTCACAAAAATTCAAATGTCTCATAATATGAATTTTTTTTGGTTACACCGTTTCCTTTATATGAAAATAGACTCAATAAGATTTAATTCAATATCTTATTCAACCTATAATTCGATTTTCACCATTTTTGATGATTTTTCAAAGTCACACAACTGCTACTGTCCAAAACTATTTTATTACTAAATTTCACTCTTTCATGTTTTCTTTGTAGTAACTTTCATTGTAACACTTACTCCATATCAATCTTTCCAAAGTTCGATCACATATCGAGCACATTGTTCATAAGTTTACACACACGTACCTGCACTTATTCATCACATAGTCATATTCAATTACACCTAGTCATTTCCCGTTGAACACATCGAAATAATAACGGATACCCAGTGGCCTGCACATAATACCACCCTTGTAGTCAAAGCTACCTTCTTCACAAAGTGGCCTTCACATAGTACCACACTTGTGACCAAAGCTATCTTTCTTCACAAAGTGGTCTTCACATAGTACCACACTTGTGACCAAGCTATCTCTTCTCAAAGTGGCCTTCACATAGTACCACACTTGAGTCACTAATGACAAGTTGTATCCTATTCTATTCCTAATATTCAACCGGGAAATTTTTCACTTTTCGATACTTGTCAATTTCGTTCAATATTCAGCCACATTTCATAAAACATAATAAAATATGATAACGTAAGTAAAAACGATGTATTATTTACATACAAACTTACCTCAGTGCAAAATATGATGAATTTGCAATTTAGTCCACAACCTTTTCTTTTCCTCGATCAAGGTCAATTCCTCGTCTTTCTGATCTATAATAACACATTTAACTCATTTAATACTCACATTATTCAATTTAGTCCAAAAATCACACTAAAATTATATTTTTGCCTCTAAAGTTTCACATATTTACAATTTTACCCCTATGCTCGTAAGATGAAAAGCACTTATTTTTCTCAAATTCTAAGCCTAGCTAATTCATATTCCCTCTTATAGCAGCTCACATTTTTCACTAAATCACATTTTCTACACATAATTTTACACCTTTTACAAATAGGTCCTTTTATGCAATTTTATCAAAAATCACTTAATAAAAGTTGTTTATCACACCCCAAACTTTCATATTCTTCCATAAAACATCAAAACAGATGCATGTCATCCATGGGTAAATTTTTAAACACAAACCCTAGCTCAAAATAATGGTGGAAATAGCTAAACCGAGCTACGAGGATTTTAAAAAAGTAAAAAAACATTAAAAACGGGGCTAAAACGGACTTACAATCGAGCTTGGAAGCTTGAAAAACCCTAGCTATGTCTTCTCATGTGAAATTCATCCAAGGGGTTGAAGATGGACAAAAACTGGCTTTTAATTTTGTTTTTAATTCATTTTAATTACTAAATGACCAAAATGCCCCTAACTTGAAAATATTCTATCTCACCTATTTCGTGTCCATTTTTGTTCAACAAATTAACCAATGGTCTAATTACTATTTAAGGACCTCCAATTTAAAATTTCATAACAATTGGACATCTCTAGCTTCTAGAACTCAAGTTTTGCACTTTTTACAATTTAGTCCTTTTAACTAAATTGAGTGCCCGAACGTCAAAATTTTCGAACGAAATTTTCACGAAATTATTTCATGAAATCGTAGACCATAAAAATATAATAAAAATAAATTTTCTTACGTCGGATTTGTGGTCTTGAAACTACTATTCTGACTAGGCCCAAAATCGGGCTATTACATCAAGAATCATGCAAACATGTTCTTGAAAAAACCCTAATCCTTTAACACTTTTGCAAACTAGTCCCTGGGCTAGTTAGATTAAGCTAAAACGACTTCAAAAACTTAAAAATCATTAAAAACGGGATCAAAACCACTTACATGCAAGCAAATCAACTTGGCCAAGTGCTCCACCCTAAAAATGGTGTTTTTGTTCTTTAATTTCGGTGGTGTTTCTCAACAAAAAAGATGATACCATCTTTTGCATTATTTTTAATTCATTTATTTATTAATTTACTTTATTAACCTTTAATTAAACTAATTAAAACATCAATTTCATGCCCATCTTTGTCCACTAATAATAATAATAATCTAGTTACCATATAAATCCCTTTATTTTAAAATTTCATAGCTATTTCATACATTTAACTTATAGAACTCTACTTTTGCACCTTTTACGATTTAGTCCTTTTTACTTAATTAAGCATGCAAATGTCAAAATTTCTTAACGAAATTTTTATACGACTCTACTAACATACTTTAGACATTAAAATAATAATAAAATAATAATTTACTCGTCAAATTTGTGGTCTCAAAACTACTATTTTGATTTCACTAAAAACGGGCTGTACACAGTCACTATTCGCCAATTTAACGATAATTTACACAATGAGCACATATTACACAGAACCCATCATTGTGTCAACCTCAGAACCATAATCCAGAATCAAATTCATATCGATCAAACGTGTTCATAAGCATAAACCTCTGTAACTCCTGATATCAATTTTATTCAATAAGTATGTTTTCTTGTGATCTGCTAGTTCGATTTGCAATATAGTTTCCCTACCGAAGGCATCACAAACATATCCCCTTCTTCTTCATCATATATCATAGTTCACATATAAATGGTACGGAGCTTGTACAGCAAGGAGGGTATTCACATCAAAACATGAACTGACCATTAACAAGTTGACAATACTGGTTAAACACCGCTTAACCAAACACCACAAAATTACGTTATTAAGAAGAAATATTTACCTTACACAATTTATACCGCAAAATGATTTGTAACATATGGAAGTAAAAAGTAACTCACAAGAAAATCTAACACAGCAATCTACTCAGTAGGTCTTTTACCCTTGTTGCTTGGACCTTCGTTAACTTCTTAAGCAGTAATATGGTGTTAACAATGGTGTCAACTAAATACTGGAAACTCCTCGCTAATGATGCTAACTTAGAACTTCTAAAGCTTTAGCAAAAATGCAAGGAAGAAGAAGAAGCAAAAGCAAAATGTACAAACATGCTAGTCTGTTAGTAGAGATAACCAAGAACAAAACTTGGTGGAAATTCAAAGGATTTTACGATCGCTTTAGGAATTCATGAGGAACTAATTAAGTATCAAATCATCTATAGTATCTTAGTTCAATTCTAACTAGGTCTCAACTAAACTCTAACATCATGTATCACGTCCTCATAACATATACTATCCACGAAGGAAAACCAATCGAGCTGCAAACTGATGAGAACACCCAAACCATCTAAGGTTTGTAACACCCTTAACCTGTATCTATCGCCGGAATAGGGTTACGAAGCATTACCAAAAAATTTACTTCAAACAAATACAATTTATAAACATTTCAAATCATATTTATAATCATATTAAAACCAATCCAAATCATATATATTGTCCCTCATACGAGCCCTCGAAACCGTAAAAACATGTTAGAAACAAGTTGGGACTAAATCGAAAACTCAGAGAATTTTTCAGAAAACATTGAAAATTTTCAACAATGCAAAGGTCACACGGCCGCGTGGCTAGGCCATATGACTCACATGGTCAAGAGACACGCTTGTGCCTCATGCTGTATGGGCATTCGAAGTAGGGACACACAGCGGTGTCCCAGCCCGTGTCCGTGCCCATGTAACTCACTGACTTGGGTCACATGGCCAAGCCACACGCCCGTGTGCTAGGCCGTATACCCTTCGAAATAACCTCACATACCCATGTGCCAGGCCGTGTGCTAGGCCATGTAACAGCCTGACTTGCAATCCTTCAAAAGCTACAGGGGACACACGGCCGTGTCACCCGACCGTGTGTCACACGCGGTTGAGACACACACTCGTGTCTCTACCCGTGTGGACAAAAGTAGGCCATTTTACAAGACATTTTTCTCACCCATCAAGGCATATACCTACAACCAAAAATGTACATATACACAAGCCATAAAAATGTACCAAAATCATCAAAATCAAGCCATAAACAAGTCATATACATATGGTACTATCACATAAAACAAATATGCCCTTAGGCACCTCAAATGACAACATGTAAACATGTATAATCAGGTAATCAATTTGGCCAAAATAATCAACCAACTTCCAATTAAGTTTGCATCAATTCAAGCTATTGAATTAACTTACCACAACCTATAAATTAGTACCAAATATGCCATTCAAACAAAGTACCATTTCTCAACATTCCAACATGTCATAAGCCATATATAATATGCATATCAACTATCATTTCATCTTCCATCATTCAACCATATTAATTCATTCATCAACCATTATAAATCTAATATTTACATGCCATAAACTAAGTTCATATCATCATCAAAGTGCCAAATCGCAAGCCAAAACAAATGGCCATATCAACAACCAAAACACATGGCCAACACTAGCCAAAATACCTATACATGCCATTATAGCTAAAATTAAAACAACCGAATGTACCAAAAGAGATGATGAATAGTGTGATATAGCTCCAACAAGCTTTCAACCTGAAAAAGCTTCTAATTCTCTATAAGACACGGAAAATAACACAAAGTAAGCATTTAAGCTTAGTAAGTTCTATAACATAGAACATAACTTACCATTTACTCACATAATAGGTAAGTAACATAGCATATCCCAACATAACTTGGCCAAATGCCTAAGCACATATACATCAACCATGTTAGCCATGTAAATACATATATAAACCAATAATCATGGATGAGCATAACAATTGATTAAGTTTCATATACATGTATCATCCAATTCATTTTTTCATATACCGTGTAACAATATTTCCATGTAATTCATATATGTCCCTGTAAAAGTCCATTTTGAACTCTTACCATTTCGTATTAGAATATTACCCGTTGAACCATTTAGAATACTGTTAGATACTCAAGATAGCTCACACATAGTGTGCTAAATCATATAACTGTAATATGTTAAATCCTGTACATGTATGCTCACACAATCTATAATCGATATGCTCTCACGAGCTGTGGGTCGAAACATAGCTACACAATGCTGCTCACACGAGATGTGGAGCATCCGAAACACATATCAGACCTCAGCCATCGGTAGGACGTTCAGGACGAGCACTCAAATCATGTAAACCCTAATGACATGTCATTTGTATCCTACGTATTCCTAAGGTTCAAACAGGGCTTGGTAATTTTGATATGCAACCTGTATATATGTATGACATTTCACAACACATGTAGATTTCAATTAAAAACATATAAACATAATTTAATTCACAAACTTACCTCGACAAGTATACGTACATATGGAGGTGATTAATCCTAGACTTTCTCTTTGCCCCAATCTAAAGTCGTATGAGGTTTGTCTTGATCTATACGGATAAATTTAACTCAATTTAGCCCAAAAACAAATTTTGGAAAGATTACTATTTTGCCCCTAAACTTTTAATTTATTTGCAATTTAGTCCATAGCTTATAAAAATGGAAATTTATGCAATTTCACCACAACCCACTATGGCCGAATATCAATTAGGTCCCTAGCAAGCCCTATATTTCACTTATTTCATAATTTCACCATGTATAATTTTTTATTTTTCAATTTAGTCCCTATTTGACAATTTCACCAAAAATCCTTTTACAAAAGTTGTTTATCTAATAACAACTATCCATTTTCTATCATCAAACATCAAAACTCATGTATATTCATCAACGGTAAAACCCTACCAGTTTCACAAATTAGTTCCCTGGCTAGCTAGATTAAATTACAATGATCCTGAAAACATAGAAATCAATAAAAATGAGACAAAATACATACCTAATCAAGCCAAACAAGCATGGCCGAACCTTAGCTTAAAAAATGACCACTTTCCTCTTCTAATTTCGATTGCAAGTGATGAAAGAAAAGATGATGGCTTAATATATTTAATTAGTTTTTCATTTAATTACTTAATTAACCTTTAAAATTAATCAAATTTTCAATAATGCCAATCCATGTACATCCACTATGACTATTTATGGTCTAATTATCATATAAGGACTCTTACTTTAAGGTTTTATAAGTATTTAATGCCTTTAGCTCCTAGAACTCAACAATTGTACTTTACGCAATTTAGTTTTTTTATCAAATTTAGCATGTACACAGTAAAATTTCTTAACGAAATTTTTATACGATAGTACTATCATGCTGTAGGAAATAAAATAATAATAAAATAAATTTTTTGACTTCAGATTTGATAAACCGTAATTTATACATATTTATAACCCATGTTTAACGCATTTTATGAATGATTTCTCCTTAGATTTGGTGAATTCGATGCTCCTAATGCCTTAATTTCATGTTTTATCCTTAGGTAAGCAAAAGAGAGCGAAAGGAACGAGAAACGGGCCAAAAACAAAGAAAATGGGCCAAAGCACGAAATCAACACGCCCTGGACCTCCTCACATGGGTAGATCACACGGCCGTGTCAATCTGGCAGAATTGAAGCACGATTCACATGGGCAGCTCACACGCCCGTGCCAATCTAACAGGCTTGAATACGGCTGAAGTATCGTCGCTTTGCGGCCGTGCACACTGAGCGTGTCCCTGTCGAACCCTAGTTAAGCTTTATTCGAAAAAGGCCAAATTTTAAGGCTTCTTAGGCATTCCAAAGCCTATAAATACACCCTAAAAGAGGAAGAAAAGGGAGACAGAGAATAAGGAGTAAGGAATTACTCCGAGGAAACCGATTGATCCATCTCAGAAGCCGGAGCCACTATCAAGACTGAAGATCTCTCCTCAACCTCCCCTTCAGGAGTTTTTGGGTTTCTTTATATTTTGTAATTTTTATTATTCTGAGATGTGTTCTTGTTTAGTTATGAACTAAACCCCTAAATACCTAAGGGGGATGAAACCTATGACTAAACCTTGTTATTATTTCTGAATCGTATGATAAATATTTAACTTGTTCTTAATTAAGTGTTCTTAATTCTTGTTTTGGTATTTTAGGATATCACTTCAAGTTACTACTCTTAGTTGGAGGAGGAATAGACCCTGACTAAGAGTAACTTTGTCGTAATTAAGTAGAGTAGATTGCGCGCCTAGAGATAAGGTGACAAGATTTTACCGGATTAGGGTGAAACCTAATAAGGGAATCCATAGATCGAGTTAATGCAATCTTATGGTGTTAATTAGAGATAACTCTCGATTATTCAACCTAGGGATTAGACGTTGTTAGTCTCGAAAGGATAATAATATACATTAGGGATTTCTACGGAACAAGTTGAATGAATAAATCGTCCGGTTCGGAGCCAAAATAACAAGTAAGAGTCTAGGAGGATTTTTCCTTAGGTATTGTCTCAATCAATCGTTTTCCACAACAGTAATTTCCCAATTTCTATTTTCTGCAAGCTCTTAGTTTAATTAGTTAGTCAAAACAATCCTCTTTTATTCGGCTAGATAATAAAAAGACGGTCATTACTAGTACTCATAGTCATTTGGGTTCCACACTCCGGTCTTACTAAAGTTATACTACTGTTCGATAGGTACACTTTCCTACGTCGTGATCATAGTTAGTTTCAAGAACGAGTCATTACGTCGTGATCAAGTTTTTGGCGCCGTTGCTGGGGACTAAGATATTAGGAATGCTCAATTTTTATTACTTTAGCCATTTCTTTTCTGGAAATTTAACTTTAATTTTTACTTTACTAATTTTCTTTTTTTTTCTCCTGGCAGGTTCTTATAGTTTGTGACTAGAAGAAACCCGTTAGGACCATTGCTTTTCGATGAGGAAATTGATCGTACAGCTCGTAGAAACTGACGAGAAATCAGGCATAGCTTAAGATACACAGAAGAAGAGCAAGAGGATGATATCTCAACTACTACTGAAGAGATGGCTGAAAATCAAGACAATCCACTACCTCCAGCCATAGCCGCTGAATTAGCAAATCAGAATCCTGCTCCTCGTACTATGTATGATTATGCTAAACCTAATTTTACAGGAACTGAGCCAAGTATAGTTAAACCTGCTATTGCTGCAAATAATTTTAAACTGAAACCTAACACAATTCAGATGATACAACAATTTGCTCAGTTTGATGGTTTGCAGGATGAGAACCCTAACACGCACTTGGCAAATTTCCTAGAACTGTGCAACACTTTCAAAATTAATGGTGTTTCTGATGATGCCATTCGCCTTTGGTTATTCCCTTTTTCACTGAGGAATAAAGCTAAACAGTGGTTGAACTCACTACCATGAGGGTCCATTACCACTTGGGAGCAAATGACCGAAAAATTTCTATTAAAATATTTTCCACCGGCAAAAACGGCTAAGCTGCGTAATGATATTTCTTCTTTTGTGCAGATGGACTTAGAAACGCTTTACGATGCATGGGATAGATTCAAGGACCTTTTGCAAAGGTGCCCACACCATGGGTTACCTCTATGGCTGCAAGTTCAAATGTTCTACAACGGTGTGAACCCTTCGACAAGACAAATGATTGATCCATCAATAACAAGACACCTGAAGAGGCTTCTGAATTCATTGAGGAGATGTCACTGAATAACTATCAGTGGCAAGTCATGAGGACTAAGCCAACGAAAATAGCAGGTGTTTATAACATCGATTCGGTCACCATGTTGCCAAATCAGGTAGAACTTCTGAATAAAAATATTGATGGTTTACTTGGTTCTACGCAGGTACATCCAGCGATGAGGTGCGATTCAAGTGGAGGAGGTGTGCCTACAAAATACCCACCATTCAATACCCACCATTCAATCCTACAACCGAAGAGGAACAAGTCAACTATATGGGTAACAATAATTTTAGATCTCAAAATAACCCATATAGTAATACTTATAATGCAGGTTGGAAGAACCACCCAAATTTCTCTTAGGGCGGTCAAGGAAATCAAAGGCCACAGAATCCTCAGGGTTTCCAGCAGCCACCTTATCAATAGGAAAAGAAGCCGAACCTTAAGGAGATGCTATCCAAATTCATCTCGGTGTAAGAAACTCATTTTCAGAATACCGAGACAGCACTCAAAAATCAACAAGCATCAATTCAATGACTCGAAACCCAGATAGGGCAGCTGTCCAAACTGCTCTCCGAACAACCGCGAGGTGGTTTACATTGTAACAGCAAACCAAGCGAGCATGTGAAAGCAGTTATACTAAGAAGTGGGAAAGTATTAGCTGAATCTGAAAAGAAGCTAACACAAGAAGCCGTGACAAGCGAAAGGGAGGAGGAAAAACCCACAAATAGTGACGAACCAGTATTGAAGGAGTATAAACCACCAGTTCCATATCTAGCAAAATTGAAAAAAGACCGCATGGATGTACAATTCGGTAAGTTTCTTGAACTTTTTAAACAATTACATATCAACTTACCTTTTGTTGAAGCTATCTCGCAGATGCCTACATATGCAAAATTTTTGAAGGAGCTCCAAACAAATAAAAGGAAGTTTGAAGACTTATCTACAGTGGAACTTAATGAGAAATGTTCAACTATACTCCAAAATAAACTACCAACCAAACTGAAAGATCCAGGAAGTTTGACTATCCCTTGCTTAATCGGTAGTTTGAATGTTGAGAAAGCACTAGCCGATTTAGGTGCTAGCATTAATTTGATGCCATAAAATGTTCAAACAATTTGGTCTTGGGGAACCCAAACCCACTAGGATGAGTATTCAACTAGCTGATAAATCTGTTAAATATCCTAAGGGTATTATAGAAGATGTACTTGTGAAAGTAGATAAATTCATATTCCCTGTTGACTTCGTTGTGCTTGATATGGACGAAGACGTGGAAGTACCTTTAATCTTAGGGCGTCCATTTTTAGCCATTGCTAGGGCTGTAATCGATGTGGGTGATGGTAAATTGGTACTTAGAGTAGGTGACGAGGAGATTATATTTAAAATTTATGATGCTATGAGATTTTCTAGGGAACAAGATGATTCATGTTATTTTATTGACTCTATTGATCATGCTACTCAAGACTCTTTTCAGGAAATTATATGAAAGGACACGACGGAACTGTGTCTAGCTCAAGGGGAGGAGGCAAATGATAACCCCAATGAATGTTCCTTAAGACAAGCAGAATATGAGGGTATTAAGATGAACTATGAACTTAAACAAAAACCCTCTATTGAAGAACCTCCCATACTGGAACTTAAACAATTACCAGATCACTTGGAATATGCATACCTTGAAAATAATTCTACATTACCAGTGATTATTTCTTCTAACCTGCAACCCAAGGAAAAGGAGGAATTAATCCGAGTACTAAAAGAACATAAAAAGGCCATAGCTTGGAAAATTTCTGACATCAAAGGGATCAGCCCCTCTTTTTGCACCCATAAAATTTTAATGGAAGATGAATATAAGCCTTGTGTGCAAGCTCAAAGACGACTGAACCCCAATATGAAAGAAGTTGTTAAAGCTAAGGTAATTAAACTTCTAGATGCTGGAATTATTTATCCTATTTCTGACAGTTCTTGGGTAAGTCCAGTGCAGGTTGTTCCTAAGAAAGGAGGCATGATGGTCGTGGCTAACGAGAAGAATGAATTAATTCCAACAAGGACAGTCACAGGTTGGAGAGTTTGTATTGATTACAGGAAGTTGAATGATGCCATAAGGAAAGATCACTTTCCATTGCCATTCATTGACCAAATGTTGGAAAGATTATCCAGACACATGTACTACTATTTTTTAGACGGACTCTCCAGCTACTTCCAAATTCCAATAGCTCCTGAAGATCAAGAAAATACAAAAGTCACATACCCATAGGATACGTTTGCTTATCGTAGAATGCCTTTTGGATTATGTAGCGCCCTTGCCACTTTTCAGCCCTGCATGATGGCTATCTTTGACGAACTCGTGGAAGACATCATGGAGGTATTTATGGATGATTTCTCGGTATTCAGTAACTCTTTCCATCTTTGCCTTAAAAATTTAAAACGAGTTTTAATAAGATGTGAGGAAACGGACCTTGTACTTAATTGGGAAAAGTGTCACTTCATGGTTCAAGAACGTATAGTATTAGGGCATAAAATTTCTAGTAAAGGGATGAAACAATCGAAAAATTACCACCTCCTAGTTCAGTCAAGGCTATTAAAAGCTTTTTAGGACATGCCGATTTTTATAGAAGATTTATTAAAGATTTTTCTAAAATAGCTAAGCCTTTGACTAAATTACTAGAAAAAGATATGCCTTTTAATTTCAGTTAGGAATGTTTGGAAGCATTTAACACCTTAAAAGATAAATTAATTGATGCTCCAATTATAATTGCACCTGACTGGAACTTACCTTTTGAACTAATGTGTGATGCGAGTGACTATGCAGTAGGTGCAGTTTTGGGACAGCGAAGAGACAAGCACTTCCAACCTATCTATTATGCTTTCAAGACATTGACAGCCGCACAAGAAAACTACACCTACCACCGAAAAAGAATTGCTAGCTGTGGTTTTTACATTTGATAAATTCCGATCATGTCTCATATTGTCTAAAGTTGTTGTCTACACTGATCATTCTGCCCTTCGATACCTCCTAACTAAAACTGATGCAAAACCTCGACTTATTTGATGGATTTTGTTATTGCAGGAATTTGACTTAGAAATTCAGGATAAGAAAGGAGCTGAAAATCTCGCGGCGGATCATTTGTCCAAGCTTGAAAACTCAAATATCAGAAAACTAGATGAAGCAGAAATTAATGATTCGTTTCCTGTCAAACAATTCTTCGCTATATCTGATTCTGAGGTACCTTGGTTTGCAGACATCGCAAATTTTTTGGCCGCTAATATTATCCCAAAAGGGTTGACACACCAGCAAAAGAAGAGATTCTTTAGTGATGTGAAACACTACTTTTGGGACGACCCTTTTCTTTTTCGCATATGTGCAGATCAAATCATTCGAAGATGTGTTACAAGGTCAGAAACATTAAAGATACTGGAACATTGCCACCCAGGACCAACTGGAGGACACTATGGTGGAACTAAGACCGCACATAAAATACTTGAATCAGGTTTTTATTGGTCCTCATTATTCAAGGATGCCAACAGGTATGTGACTTCTTGTGACAAATGCCAACGAACAGGTAACCTCTCCAAACGTGATGAAATGCCTCAAAACTATATGCTTCCATGTGAAATATTTGACGTTTGGGGTATCGACTTCATGGGTCCATTCCTGAGTTCGTTTGGGAATAACTACATCTTAGTAGCAGTTGATTATAAGTCCAAATGGGTAGAAGCCCAAGCTTTACCTGCTAATGATGCTAGAGTAGTAGTACGCTTCCTTAAGAAACTATTCTCAAGATTCGGAACACCTAGAGCAATTATTAGTGACAGGGGCACTCATTTCTGTAACACCCAATTTGAGAAAACTCTTAAGAAATACAGAGTTTACCACAGAACAGCCACCCTATATCATCCTCAAACCAGTGGACAAGTCGAAGCGGCAAACCGAAAAATCAAACGAATTCTCAAAAAGACAGTAGAATCAAATAGGAAAGACTGGGCGATGAAAGTAGATGATGCTTTATGGGCTTGTAGAACTGCTTTTAAGACTCCCAGAGAAACATCACCGTACAGACTCGTTTATGGGAAAAGCTGCCATCTACCATTCGAACTAGAGCACAAAGCTTTTTGGGCAATTAAATTTCTGAACCTTGATCCTAAACTTGCAGGCCAAAACAAGTTGATATAGCTGAACGAGTTAGATGAGTGGCGAGCCAATGCATACGAAAATTTACGGCTATATAAGGAAGCAACAAAACGACGCCATGACGCTCGCTTGAAACAGCAAAAGCAATTCAAAGTCAGAGATTTTGTCTCGCTCTATAATTCAAGACTCAAATTGTTTCCTGGAAAACTTAAATCACGATGGTCAGGACCTTTCGTAGTTCAATCTGTCTTTCCATATGGCACAGTAGAGGTAAGTCACCCATCACAAGGAACTTTCAAGGTAAATGGTCATCGTCTCAAACTTTATAACTGCGAGAATTTTAAGGACGATGGAGAGGAGCTACGACTCCACGAACCTCCCTGAATAAATCAGCAAGGGAAGTCGAGCTAAGACTATAAACAAGCGCTTCTCGGGAGGCAACCTGAGTACTAACAGTTTTCATTTATTTAAAATTTATTTAAAATTTCAAAATTTTTAATATTTAGATCACTAACTGAATCTTTGAACATGGGTTTGCCACAGGGACATGGCCAAAGCACACGGGCGTGTGTAAAACTGTGTGGAAATAGGGCAAGATTTTCCCAAAATACGGGCAACGATAAACTGCCACGGTCGTACGACATGGCCGTGGGCGAACCTGCCAAAACAACACGGGCGTTCGACACGCCCGTGCTTGAGAATCTTAGTCGAAACTGAGAAACTAACACGAGCGTGAGACACGCCCGTGTCTAACACCTGTGGTCGACACTGCCAAAATAACAAGGGCGTGTGCATAGGAACATGGGCGTGGAAGAAACGAACCATATCGCACATGGGCATGTCTGAAGGCCGTGTGACGAACTCCCAATTCACGACCCACATGGGCGTGTGCGATGACCGTGCTACTTACAAAATTACATTATTTCTTTTACTTCCACTTTTATTCTTAATTCTTTTTTTTATAATTCATGTATTCTCTAAATACGGCTTCTCTTTATGATTACTACCAGCTTATTTCTTCCTTAACATCATGCCCTACTCTATTATCAATCATATTCTCACCAAACTAGGAAATTCATTCAGTACTCAGGAAGTTTAAATTCTATTCCTATCTTATGATCTTATATTTTTCTTATATATCTAACCTTGTACATTAAGGGCAATGTACATCTTAAGTGTGGGGGGGTATTTATTTCATTATCTGAAAAATCCCTAAATATTGCTTTGTTCTCTTGTGAATCTCTCATATCATGTTTAAAATGAATTTTGATTGACTAATAATTTTGATTGATATATCTTAAATTAAAACATAGGCATTCATGCATTGATTGTTAAACTTTAAGACACTAGAAAATCAAGCATGATAAGATGATGTTTAAGAATTTAAAATTTTAGGTTGTTTTCCCAAATTTAGGTATTATCTTCAATTGAATCCTACAGATTTAAACATCAAAAAACCATAATTTTTGTGAGATTTTTGAGCTTTTTGAGCATCTATTAATCCTTTCATGCTCACTTCTATTATTGCTTTAAGTGTGCCAATATTGAACTGTTGTTCTAGAACTTGCCTGATTATACGTGTTGAGACCACACTATTTGATTTGATATATCAAAATGATAGAGGCACTTAGGATTAACCCACTCATGCCATGAAAAGCCTACCTCCACAATTAACCCTTAGTAAACCCCTTTGAGCCTAACAAACCATTCCTTGTATTACCCTCAATATTAACCCTTAACCCATTATTGTTGAAATCTCCTAAATTAATTAGACCCCCATTTTTTGTCGAGAATTGAGTTGGATAAATTGCTTAGCTATGTCTTGTTCTTAACAATTAGTTATGATTATTTAACTTGTTCTTAAAAAAAACATGTATACATATTAGCAGTTATCTTTTGTTATAAGCTTCATTATTCAAATTCCATAGTCAGAAAAGAAGCTATGTTGTATGCAAGTGGTGATTAAATATTTTTCTAGTTAAGTAATTTTTTAGTTCAATCTCGATTCTAACCTTTTCTTTCAGCTTGTGACCACACCTAACCAAGCCTCATTACAACCCTTTAAAGACCTTTTGATTGATGTATCATCTCGATTTATAGTGGTGGAGATTTGATTTTCATGCAAGCCTATGGTAATAACTTTTCATATTGACTAATGAGTGCTAATTTCATTGTCCTTAAACACTTCGAGTGATTTGAGTGAATCTTTAGTGAGGATGTTAAACTCTGTGAGGTTTCGAATTAATGATAACCACTTAGATGAAGGGAGATGCCTAAGTTTTTCATGATTAAATATTCAACTTGGAATGTTTGAGGCTTTAATGTTCTTATAGTTGAGTTTTCAATGTATGATTACTTATGAGATGATTTGAAATAATATTGATCGGAATTATAAGTTGAGAAAACGGAGATTTTAACTATGATCCGAGGATTTTGCTTGAGGACAAGCAAACACTTAAGTATGGGGGTATTTAATAAACCGTAATTTATACATATTTATAACCCATGCTTAACGCATTTTATCAATGATTTCTCCTTAGATTTGGTGAATTCGATGCTCTTAATGCCTTAATTTCATGTTTTATCCTTAGGTAAGCATAGGAGAGCAAAAGGAACGAGAAACAGGCCAAAAACGGAGAAAATGGGCCAAAGCACGAAATTAACACAGCCTGGACCTCCTCACACGGGCAGATCACACGGTCGTGTCAATCTCGCAAAATTGAAGCACGATTCACATGGCAGCTCACATGCCCGTGCCAATCTAACAGGCTCGAACACGGCCTGAAGTAATCGTACACAGCCGTGCCGCACGGGGGTGTCCCTACCGAACCCTAGTTAAGCTTCATTCGAAAAAGGCAAAATTTTAGGGCTTCTTAGGCATTCCAAAGCCTATAAATACACCCTAAAGGAGGAAGAAAAGGGAGACGGAGAATAGGGAGTAAGGAATTACTCCGAGGAAGCCGATTGATCCATCTTAGAAGCCGGAGCCACCATCAAGACTGAAGATCTCTCCTCAACCTCCCCTTCAGGAGTTTTTGGGTTTCTTTATGTTTAGTAATTTTTATTATTCTGAGATGTGTTCTTGTTTAGTTATGAACTAAACCCCTAAATACCTAAGGGGGATGAAACCTATGACTAAACCTTGTTATTATTTCTGAATCGTGTGATAAATATTTAACTTATTCTTAATTACGTGTTCTTAATTCTTGTTTTGGTATTTCAGGATATCACTTCAAGTTACTACTCTTAGTTGGAGGAGGAATAGACCCTGACTAAGAGTAACTTTGTCATAATTAAGCGGAGTTGATTGCACTTCTAGAGATAGGGTAACAAGATTTTGCCAGATTAAGGTGAAACCTAATAAGGGAATCCATAGATCGAGTTAATGCAACCTTAGGGTGTTAATTAGAGAGAACTCTCGGTTATTCGACCTAGGGATTAGACGTTGTTAGTCTCGAAAGGGATAATAATATACATTAGGGATTTCTACGGAACAAGTTGAATGAATAAATCGTCCGGTTCGGAGCCAAAATAACAAGTAAGAGTCTAGGAGGATTTTTCCTTAGGTATTATCTCAATCAATCGTTTTCCACAACAATAACTTCCCAATTTCTATTTTCTGCAAGGTCTTAGTTTAATTAGTTAGTCAAAACAATCCTCTTTTATTCGGCTAGATAATAAAAAGACGGTCATTACTAGCACTCATAATCCTTTGGGTTCGACAATCTAGTCTTGCTAAAGCTATACTACTATTCGATAAGTACACTTGCCTACGTCGTGATCATAGTTAGTTTCAAGAACGAGTTATTACAAATTTATAAAACTTATCACACGAAAAATTGACAATCAAGATTTGTGGTCCCAAAACAACTATTCTGAGTTTATTGAAAATGGGCTGTTACAGGGTTGGCGGATAACTTAACAGAATAGTCCGCCAAACCCTAGAGTTCGCCAAAACCTAGAGTTTGCCAAATGGTGAATCCTATAGAATATGCCACACATAATCAAAAAAAATATTTCTCTAACTTACTCATTTTTCTACCCTTAACTCAACCAATTTACATGCCAAACAGTAGCTTGATATTATATCCGCCGAGCGGGCTGTTATAGCATAAACCTACCTTTCAAAATTGACCTATAATGTATTCCAAACCAACTAGAATAGTCTAAAAACATGTGTAAATCTATGCCAAAATTGCAATTTCCATAATCAACTAAACATACAAGCAATATGCCACATTTGGCACCAACATAACCATCAATATAAATCAACAATCCATACTGAAACACTTAACCATTTTATACCACAAGCTAGGTCACATATATGTCATTATTTTAAGTTTTCATTCACATTTGCAATTACCATTCAACATTTACTTAAGTTACCATGTGCACATGTTTATTTATATATATATATATATATATATATATATATATATATATATATATCTAAACTCAAGAATACAAAAATACAAGCACATACTAGATCATATACATAACATCATGCAAACTTTGCCACAAATCATCCATCATTTAGCAAGTTACCATGCTTATATACATGAATAATTATACCAAAACACACTCATTAACTTGCAAAAGCTTAATCATCCTATTTACATGCCACAAATAACCAAGCTCGAAACATCAAAAGTCTAGCAAATCAGGAGAAGAAATGTGCGTGCTTTTCGTTGGCCCGATCGACACGTTCTAGACGTCCAAAATCTAAAAAAAAAGGTAGTAACATGGGTAAGTATTATAAATACTTAGTAAGCTCATACAATATAAATTTCTACTTACCTCAATTGCTTAACATATACAATTCACTAAACAAAATTTTTAACCCTATTAAGGCATAATACAACATCGTCAAATAAGTAAGGTTTTGAATTTAAATCCATACATATAACCTCAAATATTCATCTTTCCACCACAATTCAATTTGTATCTCATATACATATCAGTTTCATTTATTTGCCAACACCAATTTCATATATTCACACTTCCATCTTTTATTTCTACCTAATGAAACATTGTAAAAGAACTCAATACATAGGTGAAAATAATATCAACTGCTCGTCCGAGTTAATCATAAACAATAGTGTCTGGTTAACCATTCGGTTTAAACCTACATAATAATTATCAATTGCTCGACTGAGCTATTCATAAACAATAGTGCTTGGTTACCTATTTGGGTTAAACCTACATAACAAATAGTCTAGCAAGGGCTTAATATACATGTAAGGTTACTAGTACAGGCTAAACTTGTGTCACATGTATCTTCGAGTTCGCAACAAATGTTGGAGCTCGATACCATCAGGAATCAACCTGTAATCTCATATATGAGACTTTTACTAAATCCATCGGGATTTAGCCTCAACATTTCCATTTTGTATCGATCCATTTCAATTAAATTCAATCCTCAATTTATGTAACAATTCATAAACAATTCAAACTATCAATAAAACATAATTACACATTTAAACATAACATAACAGTAGTTTAGACCTAGTTATATTGTATGAACTTACTCGGAAAGACAACAATAAACAAAATGGCAGGGATTATTTTGCAATTTTTCTTTTTTCGCGATTTTCTTCTGTCTTGTTCAAATCTTGATGTATAATATAAATTTATTTCAATTTAGTCACTCAAATATCATATAAAAATATTACAAAAATATGTAAGCTCAATTTCATCTTTTGGTTATTTATTCAAGCTTTACATTTTATTCAATTTAGTACCTAAAAATCAAACTTGTCATAACTTCCAAATTTGAACTCTAAACTTTAAACCAACTTCAAATATATTCAATTACATCCTCCTAATATAAAAAATTATAGAAATTACACACCAATTTCAAGATATTAACAACTTAGTCCTTATGTTCAAAACTTACAATTTCTACTTTACAAACTAATCCTTTTTCATTTCCATGATCAAAATCTAACATCTTAACATCAAAACCTTCATATATTAACAATGATAACATTTTTAAACTATAACCATTTTAAAAACGAACATGCAAATTAGCTAAAACAAGTTACAATGTTCCTAAAAACACAAAATTTATGAGAAACGAGACCCCAAAACCTTATCATGCAAAGGCCGAATGATTTGATAGTTTTAAGCTTTTCTTCTCTTTGACAATGGTCTAGTTCCGATGGGAAGAATAAAATGAAAAGATGTCTTTTATTTTATATTTATTTACTTTTTATTATTAATTTAATATTAAAAGTAATATATATTTCAATTAAAAATCACCCACTAACCGTCTATCCCATGTAAAAGTGATCTAATTGCCACCTAGATCCTTGCACAAACATTAATTAAGCCATTCAACTAATAAAATTCAATACTTACTGATTTTTACAGTTTTTACGATTAGCATTTGTACATAAATTAGTCATCTAATCACTAAAATTTTCGGACCAAAATTTAATACACTTATATAACAAATCCATAAATATTTAATAAACATATTTACGGGCTCAATTTATGGAGACGGGGCCTTAATACCTCATTTTTTAAAACCACATGTGCTTTAATTAATCATCTAAATATCAAAACTTATCAAAACAAAATTCACTATAACACTGTACTTGACTCGTAAATATTAAATAATAATATCTACGAACTCACTCGTCAGAATTATGGTCCCAAAATTACTATTTTCGATACTACTAAAAAATAGATTGTTAAACCTCAAAGTAAATTACACAATAAACTTTTAGGAAATACATGACCCAATAGTAACGATTCCAGAACCAACTTCTAGTAGTAGACCTGTCCAGAAATTAAAATTCCTAGTTTTTTTAAAGAACTTTTAGTTTTTTTTTATAATTTTCTATTTTATGTAATTTTTTAACTTAATTTATTTTATATTTTTTGTGATTTTTTCATTGTAAAAAGAAATTTTAGTTTTTTTTCGAACATTACTACGATGCAGTGACAGCTGATGAGTAGATGGACATTCAAAATGTTGGTTTTTAACATCTAAAGGACTAAACTAAAAACGTTTGTTAACTTTAGGACCTAGAGTAAGCCAAAAAAAATCTTTAAAGGCCAAAGTAGAAAAAATGATATACTTTAAGGACTAAAGCATACATTAAGCTCAAAACTAAAGTAATTTTAAACCCTTTCATATATTTTTACACCATTAATATTTTAATAATCTACTTGTTATATTTTATATTTCATTCATATAAATTATGCATGTCTAGTTTAACATATATTAAATCTATTTATTTTATGTAAAAAAAAAATTTCAACCATTCAATAAATATTAATATATATAATATTTTAAATCGATATAATAAAGATATAAGATCAATTTGCAAATTTACATACACTATAATCATATTGATAAATTCAATTATTGGTTATTAAAATATTAATCATATAAAAATATACAAAAAAATAATTTTACACCGAGTGGATTTCTTCCTAGAAGAAATAAATATCCATATCTTTCAGGTCCGACACATATAAAAGATAATTCCTCATAGTATCCTCTAAATACATGGAAATGAAATCGACAATTGAACATGCCTATATGCAACACTCACACGTGACAAGTAACATATATTCAAAATATCAATTCTTTGTTATGAGTGCTGCCTTTTGACAAATGATCTGTATAGAACACTAATGCATTAGCCAAATACACTAACAAGCAGTTTGTGAGACTCAACGCTACGACTTTATGAAATTACCAGAGAGTGCGGGTATAAGCACCCATCCCTATACTAAGATTTTGCTGTCACCAAAGAATATTATCACGCTTCAACAAGTGAATGAAAGTAATTCTCGAGCTTATCTGACATTCTGTCTTCTCTAAGTACTTTTTACATCATTCTGTTCAAAGGGATTCTTTCCTTTTGCCGTGCAAACCTTTCTTGCGGAGAGATCACTTGTGGCATCGTCATACCTCCGGAAACAATTATCTCTGCATTAGCACCAAAAGAAAAGAACAATGAAAACACAAACGGATGAGCAAAACTGAAATTAACAGCTTGATTGTCCATGACTCATTCTTGCACATGAAATCAACATGGTTAGGAAGTATACAAGCCTACTGAACCAGTATTGCCATCTACTGCAAACGAACAAGAGACTTTAATCAATCAACAGAGCACAAACCCATACCACAGACATTTGGCTCTGCTGCAAAGGACTCAGACAGTTCAACTAGTTTTAAATTTGGCTGATGCTAAATGCTAAATCAAATAAGTTAACAAAAACACAAAACAAATATAATTTTTTTTTCATTATATAAATTGTATTTTGAAGTTTCTTGGTTCAAGAGAATTTTACCTACAAATTTATCTCCAATTTGGAGAAAGTTCTTGGTGAAAAGTAAGCTAAAATTTGAATTTGGAAGTCCTATTATTTTTTTTCATTAACCCAATCTGACGTTTTTTTTTTTTTTTTTTTTGTTTTTTGGCCATGAATTCAATTAAGCCTTAACCACAACAAAATGGTTCAGCTAAACAAACTCTTTTCCATAGTAAGCTCTTTCTGACATGTGCAGCATAAATCAACATATCCAAAAACAGCAATACGATGCCTTAATTTTCTGATTCCGGCATCTTTATTAAATATAGAGAATGAGAAAGCATGACAAGGTAAGAACTTGCTCAAGAAAATAGAGAAAATACCTATGCCTTCTCGAATAGAAAGATTTGGCCTTATGATCTCTTTGGAGCTCACCAGGAAGATATCACCAATGTATAGATGGTTTGTCGGGACAAAAACACTGCATAGCTCTTCATCTTCATTTTCTCTCTACATGCACAATCAACAAGCTGAGCTACTAAGGGAACTTGTAGGGAAAACAAAACTTGTAAAAAGGAGCTCTTGCTACTACATGCCTCAAAAACTACAACCAAGAGCAGTGCCCATTCATGTAGGATCTCATAGAGTAAGTGGCACGTCATAATCATCCAGTAGAATTAGGACAACTATCAGTGAAATAGACATTAAGTATTTCATACAATAAAGTTATTAGCCACCAAGATAGAAAGGGTGAAACATCTTTGCTAAGCATTAGTAAATGATTGAATTGAAGATAGTGGTTGAATTAATGCATAATCACAATTAAGACTTGATTCTTAAGATTTTAAGTGATCAAAAACACACCCCCAGATTCCCAACAACCTATACATATACCAACCCCCAATCCACACACAGCCTGCGCACATTCTACCCATGAGATTTTGAGGTTCATGGCCTCTCTCCATGATGTTGGCTCTGCACTTCCCCTATTATAGAAAGGTTGCTTTCAGAATATATATGTATATATATGATGTCTAAGTCCACATTTCATGAAAGGCACTGACAATATTAAGGTTATATATCACAATACGCATTGGACTATTGGTAGTAAAATATGGTGCCCTTTGTATTTACAACATTAGCAAATTTGACTTACAGTAGAGGTTTACAGTTATCCAAGTACAATAAATCTCAAACTGTGGCTGCATTTTGGTAGACACAGCTCCAAAATGACCAAATAGGATACCATCCAGTACATTCCAAGAAAACCAAATGAAAGTAATCGAGGTTTATCATCGGAACACTTTCGAGTTTTATATTCATTAGGGATAATATAATTTTTTACCCCTGAACTTGGCAACTAGGTCCACTTTAGTACTTGAACTTGGTAACTAGCTTTATTTTGGTCCCTGCAACTTGAAAAATATAAAAGTTTGATGATGTGACATTCTAAGGTTATGTCACACCATCACTTGAAAATTAAAAAAATTATATAAATTTTCAAGTGATGACGTGGTACAATCTAAAAATGACACATAAGTGTTCTAATAACTGAACCAATGATTGAACCAATTAAACCACTGGTTCCCGATTCAATCGGCTTGATTGGTTCAATTGCTAGACCAACAATAATTAAATAAATAATTAAAACTTCATAAAAAGAAAATTAAAAATATTATTAAACAAATTCAACATGTACAATTACTGAGTTTTGTCCAAATTTTTTATTTTTGCTGGTTTTGAGCAATTTTCGATGACCAACCAATCCAGTCCTATTCCAAGAACACTGGTCACATCATCAAATCTGGACAAAACCCAAGTTTAGGAGCCAAAATGGATCTGGTTGCCAAGTTTAGATCCAAAGTGAACAAAAAAAAGTTTCAAGTACCAAAGTAAGCCTAGTTGCCAAGTTCAAGGGCCAAAAATTATATTGTCCCAATTCATTATAAAAGATTAGCAGTTTATTCCAGGGAGATATATATCGTTCAGATTCCTTAGATGTGCAATACAAATCTCCTTCAGAAAAGATCACAAGATCATTTCTAAGATAAGCAAGCCATCACAGGAACACCTTAGTTTTAAAATTATGAACTACAAGCTGGAAAAATGATCTGGCAAAAGAACAGATAAAATATTAAAATAGTACCTGAAGGACGACAGACGATGTGATAAATCCAAATGCATATTCACCAACACGTGGATGGCGAATGATAGCCACCTCCTTAAATGCTGTAGTATTTTGATCTACAAGGAAAAGATAATGTTTTTGTATGATTGAAGTGAATCATATAGTTTCTGAGCTTTCATGCCAATCAAGCAGTATATCCTGGTTTGTGGAAACATGTGAAAGTACTTTTGTGGATGCAAATCACTTATTGAACTAAATTGATATGAAAAACCAGATTATCAGAGTAGTTAATTGGGTATAAGTATAACCTGGGGATATCGCAGCACTAATTTGTTTTGAGGCTGAGTATAAATGCCTAACAAACGGCATTCGCTTTATAACCCATTCTCCCACTGAGAAAACAGCAGCTCCCATCCATGATGAAACAAAAACACCAACAAAGAAGACAAAGAGCAGAGATGTGATAAATCCCAGCCCTGCAGAAAGTAACCAAAGCTCAGGCAATCATTGCTCAAAGCAAAAAATCACTAAAGAGATCTAAATAACATGCAAGAATGTAGAGGAAGAAGAATTCTCTTTGATGAAGCAGTAGGTTGTCGCATGTACCATATAATAATCATATATGCTTCTGATGATATTCAGAAATCAGCTACAACTTCTTCAGCAATGTTTATCACAATGGAGTTAAAACCCTCAATAGCGATTTTGAGTTCTATTCTTCCTTGAACTTCTCTATAGAATATTATAAAGATTGCAAGCCGATTTCTTTTTCCTTTTTTTTCTTTTTGGCAATAAACATACATTTTTGGATTATGAAGAAATTTTGGGGTTTGATGATCGTGAAGAATGGTTGAATAGTGATAATTGAAGGTAAGAACTTCTAAACTTAGCCACACTTCAATCATCAAACATCAAAGGCACAAGTAATACAATTAAACTTACCAAATATGTCAATGCCAAGTCGTTCATATAATGGACTGAAGAAACCGTCAACAAACTGAATAAACCACCAAGTAATGAAAAATGTAACTGCCACAGGAAAAAGGACCACACTGCAATTTTGCATGTCAACATGTTGTTACTTGTTAAGCTTTGAAATATCAAAAGAAATAATGGAAGACTGACATTTTGGGAAATATAAAAGCTTAATACCATCCAGTCATGAACTTCTTTGAGACCCAACTTTGGAGAACAAAACAACAAGCCTGAAGAATAGAACACAAATGTTCAGACCGGAAAATAAAACAGAATGCTTTGATATCAATACAACGTATTTTTTTCTGAAAACTGCTCTCATTGCTTCCACGCTTTCTAAGACTTACATTGAAACTTAAACATAACTGTTCTTTTCAATTTGGGGCAAACATAATTACTTTAAAACCACTAAAGTAGTCAAACTCTGAATCGTTCATAATAATGACTTGAAAATGATTAAATTCCTTGAAAATGGGCACATGAAATTTACATGAAGCATTTCAACAATAGAAACGCTAATTGGTTTAACCAAGAAATACATAAAGAACAAACCTTATCGTGGAAGCACTCTATCGTACAGGTCATTCAATTTCTTGGTATTTTAGTAAGGAAAAAAAGGGATAATTTAAATGCTAAACCCTAAAAGCAGAAGCATTTATCCTCAACGCTTAAAATCCTTCTAATGCGCGGCTATTAATTAGTTTTTTTCCATTAGAAAACGATAAAAAGAACCAACAGGTCATCAAGATTTCCACTTTTAAAACAGGTTGAAGCCAAACCCGAGGACAATCAAAACCAACAGAATTTCTGGATATAATTGGGAGCTCAACCATTTTCATTTTCATTTTCATTTTCCCCCCTTAATATGAAGAGTCCAACCAGTTGACACTCAATAAACATAGTGAAGAAAGTTTATGATAAATCTTGAGCGATATTTGACCATTTTCAGTTCCTACATCCCAAATTCGGCAGGGATTTCCCATATCTGCAGTCAAATTTCCGTTAGTAGCAAATTATATTAAGTGCAAAGGCTCAATTACAACTACATTTGGACTTAGAAAAATTTGAAAGAAGTCCAAGAAGAAAGATGAGGGAGTGGGTGTGGTTAATTGATGGAAGTCAAACCTAAAAGAGGGGGAAAAAAGAAAGAGAAAATGGACCTTGCGAGTGGAGGAATTGGGGGAGCTAGGCCTAGGGGGAGACTTAGCCGGATCTTCGGGATCGACACCACCATTTTCGGCTTGGCTCAGTGGAATCGACGTTGATTCTTTCTCTTCCGCCATTACTAGCTGGGAAAAATGTCGGGAAGTTAGATGGGAGATTTGATTATTGAGTGTCAGATGCTTTTAATTTAATTAAGATTTAAATTAAAGAAAAAAAGGCAATATTTACATCTTAAGCGATGTCATGCGGGGCGTGGGGTTGGTGTCGCCTTAGGGTCACAATTAGTGGTTATATCAAATATGATTAGTCTATTTATTCATTTGGTCCTAAATTTTCAAAGTTTTTTATCTCAACTTAATACTCCAATTTTTTTTTCTAATTTTCGTAATCCTCCTAACGTGATTATTTATACTCTTAATTAAATCTCTCATTAGTTAAGTTGGTATTACAAATCAAGTAGGCACTAATTTGATTGAAGAAATTACTAAATTATCTTTCCTTTTTGAAATTATAATATTATAAATGTATCTTTGTATTTCTCATATTAAAAACCCAATAAAAATGTTGAAATTTAATCCCATGTCCCCAACATCTATAAAACTTTAACTTTGCTACTATACCCAAAGCTTCATTTTGATTATATTTGAACATTTTAATATTATTACACAAAAGTTTGATCGATAATGTCATTGATTGAGTTTGTGTCACAAGTCAACTCAATATTGAATTTTTTTTTTATAATTGTCTTTTTCTTATATTATTTTTTCTTTGACCAACATGATAACATTTTGACGTGTTAAAGAAAAATGATAATGTAACACCCTAGCCTGACTTGTCCGCCAAATTCGAGTATGGAGCGTCACAAATGGACTAGGTTCAACTGTCCTTAATCTTTATCGGCTTAACTATTATAACATAGACTAAAGTAAAACTAATAATAATTCTTACAACCAAGCTCTTAAACCATTGAATGTTTAATCTCTCAATTTCTATCTCTAATATTGTCTGTTTACAATAAGACCTTTGAAGTTTTTAACTTAGGGTTAACTATTTCAAAATTCAGACTCTGAGGGCGTCATTTAGTTACACCATAATTGATCCTGAGGCGAAGCCTCCAATAGTACCCACCTCCTTTGTGCATGAGCTTGAGTCAACAACGGTCCCCAATCTTAACGCTATCTAACTTAGTCCCTCATTATAGTCCTTAATCATTCTCGTTATTCCTATGTAGATAAGAAAATTTTCCATAAGTTCAAGAGAACTTAATGAGTTCCTTCATTGCACCAAATTAAACCTTGTCGCACGAAGGTAACAAATGTAAAAAAAAAACTAAACATAAATTAACTACCTGGTCGCTCAAGGCAAGTGTTCTTTATCAAGGTGGCGAACTCCACCCGATCCTCCAAGCTACTCGACTCATTATAAGGCCTTCCTCTGGTCAGACTCTTTACTCGACTTTATCCCAGATACTTCGCCATACTAGAGAGACTTATCCCTACTCCTCCTCATTTCTTCCTTTCATTCCTCCTACATACAGGGTGTTCGTTTACCTCTAACTTACTTGGTTGTAACATGTTTTCCCATCATGTACCTTTATATTAGATTTCTTGTCTTTTCGTCCAAAGGTCTTTAGGACATACCTTTCTTGGCAAACTTCATTGGACCAGTCCTTGATGAACTCCTCATTTTTCCCACCGTAATCTTGGAGGACTCATTAACATCCCACAAAATTGGGTTTACTCTCATTAAACTTCGCCATCCTGGCGAACTTACCTTGATTTCACCCTAGTATAAGTCATATATAGTTGGATTACTTTTTTGTTATCTGCCTTATGCACAAGAGTAACCTGGGACCTCACCTACCCATATAAAGAACAATTGACCTGCAACTTGGAAGGCCATCACTCATGAGACTACACGAGTCTGCTTCCCCTCTTATATAAATTTTCCTTACGGGGCTAACTCATGGCATGTTTTTGTAGTAGACGATCCTCAAGGAGGAATAGTCTTTACAGACATTCTATCCTCTAAACAAAATCCTTATCCTGGGAGTGGAATTTTTATCCCTTCCATGAGATTTCTTCTCGCGTTCAACTCATTTGAGCTTTCCCTAGGGGCTCTTCATAGTGGATCCTTGCTTGCGATCTTCGGGTAATTTTCCCCTCTTACATTTCCATAATTAGGCCATCTCTCACATGACCTATCTTCCTCTAATTCTTGCTAGGTCTTCGCCTATGCCTTATCCTTGACAGACTTTGCCCGTTCCCATCACTTTCGTCCTAATGGTGGATTCCTCAAAGATCTACTTGCCCTTACTCACATTACTTTATAAACTATTCTCCTACATGGGTGGTTTCTCATACTTGTCACTCTATCAATTTACCTTGTGCTTCATGTCCCGGCAAATTATCTGAATTTATCTCTTAGCAAAATCTGTTGGTTTCCATAGCCGAGCTATGGTCTTATACCTTTCTCATCTCATTTCTTTTGTCCTAGCAAACTTACCTCGTGTTTACTGTCTTGGCTGACTCTATCTATTCTTTGTTTACTATCCAATCAGACAATATCTTCTGTGTTTACTATCTTAGTGGACTATTTCTATTCTATGTTTACTATCCTAATGATCTATCTCTATTCTATGTTTACTGTCCCAACGGACTATTTTTGTGGATACCATGAAGTCTTTCATCTATGGTTTTACACCAATCCGCCATCCTAGCGTACTATCATATGATACTGTGGAGTCTTCTGCCCATGGTCTTACTCATTATGTATGATTGCCATTGCGTCTTTCAGATATAGTTTCACACCGTATACCTTATACCTTGTACCATGCTACCATGACATATTTCTTCCATAGTCTTACGCTATGTAACTGGCTGCCTCCAGACGTACTAATGTCTAGAGTGTGAATACTGCAATAAGATATAGAAATATGAGGCGGTATCTGCAAGTATACGAGTCCAGTTGTAATATAGTTTTCACAACGGAGTAGATGAGTACTTCGAGGATTGTACCTAAGGGAGGCGAGTGCTAGGTCAATTCTAATCTAATCACTAAAAAGATCTAATTAGTACTTTAAATAAGTTATAGTACGAAAACATAAAAATGGTGGTTTAAATAGTTTTATAATAATAAAATAAAAGATAATAGCATAAAAGAAATAAAAGTTCAAAAGATAGAAAAGTAAAATGAATCAAATCTCAGTTATGGGTGATTAGCTTGCTTCAGTAATCCCCATCAACTATTGTTTCGGGTTCCTCGTCAATCAACTAGTTCTTACCCTAGCAGGACCTTTCGATCTCCCACTAACATAACGAGTCAGTAAGAACTACTTATCTTCGACCTCACAATCTAGACTGACTTGGGGTGCAGGTGTTCACGGATGGGTAATACCAATTTTGGGTTAATTCTCACCTTGATGACTTCCCGGGGTTGTCAGGCCTGGGGTTTATTTCACGTTCTTCCTTTCTCAAATAGTTGATCCATTGAGTAACCCTACAAAACAGTAACAGATCATACTGTAATGCGTAGGTTTGTGCAAGTGTACACAGTCGTTATCAAGTAATAAGTAAGTATCGAGTTATCGTCTCCACAGGGATTGTATTTGTGTTAAATCACTTAATTGTAAAATTATATTAACAACTTGGTAAATAAAAACACAATATGATTGAGAAGTGATGATTAAAATTAAATATATTAAACTAAGGGCAATGATCCCTAATGCAAATTATCCAAAGTATGCAAACTATATGAATGAAATAGATTTGAGCAAAATTAAACACAATTTGCAATAATTATAACATAAATAAATTAGGACAATTACTTTAATTAAACTCAATTTATTATTAACATGCTTAATAACATTCGAAAAAACATTCTATTGCAACATTATCTTTCATGAGTTTGGAAACCACATTAGGTCCTTTTGGAATCCTTTGCTTAGTAAATATGCATTTTACTGATCCTTATTTACTAAGGGTTTCTTAGTAATCATGTAAGGTAACAGGGACATGTTAGGTTTGAAATAGTTTAATCACACAAATCTAAACACTATGCAGATAATGGAGCTTGGTTAGAGTTGTTATGCAACCTGTAATTTAATCGGGTTAGGATCTAAATTGAGCATACACATTTCAATTATACGTTCACTAGCCGTCGTCTGGTTAGGATCGTTCAGCTAATTCAGGTACATTTCAATCACGTATGAACGAAATACAGATGTGATTTTAATTGAAAACATGATCGATCGAGGCTCAAACATTACAAGCATGAATCAAATAAATATTATTTAATCAAAGCAATCATCCTAGCTTAAATAAAATTAAGCTAACATTGTTGTAAACAAGAACAAAGAACATATAGCAAACATTTTTAGATTAAATTAAAGAAAAGAAAGATTAAACCCAAATTACAGTGGCTGTCACCCAAGACTCTGACTGACGAGGCTCCTTCGTTTCTTCACTTTGCTACTTTGCTAATGACTTTCTAAGGTGGTCGACCAAGAGTTCTTTAAGAGGATTTAATTGCTAAAATCTCTATGAAGAGATGATGCTAGGCGTGGGAAATGGAAAATGCTAAGAGAATTGAGAGAGAAGAGAGAATGATGATGGATGAGGGATGATGAATGAAGAAATGAAGGGGTCTTATTTATAGGTGAAGAGAGGTAGGTAGTTTGCTAAAAATAGTTGGGTTTAGTCTCTTCAAACTTCTTCCATGAGTGGCCGGCCACAATTAGTGGAATTTGAGCTAATTTTTTCTTGATTTTTAAGCAATTTAAATGATATAACAACTCAGGACCGAGACTCGGTCCAATGTAAATCTTCGGGCAAATCTCTAATTTCTTCAACAATGCAAGGACCTTGTGTAATTAAACCAAAAAGTGGTTTAAGTGGACAGCCATGTGCAGCCAAATTTGGGTTGACTTGGTCTTCAATTTGGACGGTTTTTGTAATCCAACAAAGCTATCAGACCTATCCAAAATAAATTAATAAGTTAAAGGACCAAAGAATAAAATTTATCCAATTTAAATAATTAATTACAACCCAAATTATTAATGAAATATTTAAAATGATTTATTAAATATAATTTTATATTTTATCATTTAATTTAATCATGCATGGCCCATTTTATGTCTTAAAAAAATGTAATATGTACAAATCAATTTACAATAAGCCATTTTATGCATGAAAACTATATAATAAAGCATAAAATCACATTTTAATAATTTATATGTCCTAATTTCATATTTTCACATATTTCATTAATTTATTAAATAATTACTTAGTTTTAACAATGAATTTAAGTAAAAAGTTGATAATTACATAAGAAAAATCCTATATACACATACCTCCACTCGTTAGCCCCCATAGAGGGATTAGTTTCTCATGCCTTTCATAAACAATATGAAATCGATATAAAGAGAAAACATGATAATTAAACCAACAAAATAAAGTAAATGAAAGAGCCTGATTGTATTGAAATTAATTGTGAATCCACAAAGTTTGAATACTTCCACAATTTAGATCTCTTGAAATCAACAAGAATAAATGAAATAAATCTAAAACCTAATAATGAAAGAAAATTAAACTAAATTTTACAAAAAGAATTTAGGTTAAAGGAATGGTGTCCATAACAATTGACAAATGAGCCTATTTATAGCCCTCAGGTGGCTGTCGTCCTCAACCCTAGGTTAGCTGACGTTCTTGAGCTTAAAGTTTAATTGTGTAGACCAAAGTGCCTCTACTTCGTGTTTAATTTTCGTCATAGAGTCGATGTCACAACACACCAGGACCTGAGTCGCAATAGAGGTGGCACTATACTCCTCTTTGAGACGTCTTTAGGGGCATGTCGCGACACCCTTAGTCCGTGCCATGACATCAAAGGCAGACTTGAGCTTTCTCCATTTTGCTTCCTATGTTGCAACATCGAGTCATCCTTGTTGTGACATAGTGACCAGTATTCTTTTAGTATGCCTTCTAAAGGTCTCCTGCACACTTACAAAGTGCATTAGCTCACCTTAGGCGGCCCCTGAGGTCAATAAAAGACTCAATTTGCACATTTTATTGAATATAATAAAACTAAGAAAACTTAATTAAAACATAATGAAAATACTTGTATTCAAGCTCCTTAAATGTGAAAACTAGTTTAATTTGCTACACAAAATTATGATAGATCAAACTCACCCACTCTTAAGTCATTGCTTGTCCTCAAGCAACATAAACAAAAATAAGAAATAAAAGTGACGACCCTTGAGCAAATATCATACAAGTATTGACTTTGGAGCATATGACTTAGGCATTTCATTCTTACTAACAACTTTAACATGAAGAGTAATTGACTTACCACTTTTGATCACAAACATCTAAGTTCAGTATGTTACAAAATATACAAGTATTACGGGTTTCACCTATAGGGATCCATTAATAAATTATACAAGTACTTTGATTATCCGAGTAGAATACAAATAGTCATTTATGCGTATGTTTAGTATGATGTCCATTCATGTATAAGGATATTTAGGTCACATAGGACTTTTTGGCTTGTAACGTTTTGAGGCTTAGGACAGGTGTGGAATTCAAAGATAGAAAGCATCAAGAGGGTTTCAAACATGAAAATAGTTTGGCACATCGCATTGATCCCTATTATTCCCCCTTAGTAACCCTTACCCGCTCATCGCCTTATTTCTCCTTCTCTCAGATTTCTTGTCTCTCCATATATAGGAAGTCATAGCATGACATAGTAACTAAGTTAGCCTTACGATTTTTTGTGCATTAATGAATGAATTATTCTTTTTTTTTTTGTGACTTTGTGACTTTTCTCTTTTTTCAATACATCTCACTCATAAATTCTTTTTCATTGGTTTAGGGCTTTTTCTACTCATACTAAATTTTTTTTTGGATTTTTCTTTTTGTTTCGCACATTAGGCTAACTTATAGTTTCTATATCCCACCAATCTTTCCTATTTCACTCTATTTTTAAAAACTCCGTCGTGATGTATGTACTTAACCTTCAATATGTATGGCTAGACGTCTATAATCGTACAATGCAGGACCAAAGAAAAAGGGTCATTACAAATTAACGTTTTTAGGCTTGGGGCTTGCAATGAGGTTCATCAAGAAGTGTCAACAAGCTTAAAAATTGGTACTAAAGGTAAAATACAAATAGGTCGGCTTTTTGGCTCTAGATGTGTTTCAAACAATACCTTAGGTCATCCCTAAATATCTCAATATGCATAAATTTAATCAACCAAACAACCTCAAATTCAACTATTTATCATTCATACTAGTATGCTCATTTCCTTGTATTTCCTACATCATTTGGTACAATTGATTACTTAATACCTATTTACAGTGTAACATATAGAACTTAGTAGTCTAATGATAAAAAATTTAAAATCACCTACCATCATACCAAATTTAATTGTAAACATGAGCAAGCTATGTACATGCTCCTAACCAATCACTTGTATTTCTACAAGCTGAAGCATACCAAAAACAAGAAAAAAATCAAAGAAAGAAGTAGAAATTGAAAATAAACAAGTTTTCTATATTACCCCCCACACTTTAGTTGACACATTGTCCTCAATGTGTAGCCCATAAATAGATAAGCAAAGAAGTTACCCGATTGGTCGTGGTCGCTCCAACTGCTAATGGTGGGTGCTTCCTCCTTTGAATGTATTAAGCTTGAATTATTTATGTCTCCTTCATGTTGCGTTCCTACAGAGAAAACTTAAACAAAATGCAATATATAAAAAAAACTACTATTAGTCCTACTCCTACAAAGTTCAAATTAAAATTATCCAAAAGTTGTAACACCCCTAACCCATATCCGACGCCGGAACAGAGTTACGGAGCATTACCGAAACTTTTAAAACATTTATAGATAAATCATGTCAATCACTTTTCATTTTTCGAGATTATTCAAAACTTCCCTTAAATAGACCCTCGAGGCCCAATATAAGCATTAGAAACAAGTTGGGACTTAATCGGAAACTCTAAGAATTTTTTGCGATATTTCAAAAATTTTCCAAGGTGTAGGGCTCACACGCCCGTGTGGTCCAAGGGACACACTCGTATCGCCTTGGGACACACCCGTGCTACAGGTCGTGCTCGACCCCGTGTAATTCTCTGACTTGTTCACACGACCATTCCACACGCCCGTGTGCTAGGTCATGTGGTTAATTAAATTCTTTCGAAATTAGGTGCAGGTTTCACACGGCCAAGACACACGCCCGTGTTCTAGGCCGTGTAGCATACACGACTGAGACACACGCCCATGTCTCTGCCCTTGTGCTCAATTCTGAGCATTCTGTTTCTCTAATTTAGGGTGCAAGGGATACACGGCCTAACCACATGCCTATGTACTAGGCAGTGTGTCACACGCCTGTGTGTCTACCCGTGTGGACAAAATGAAGCCATTTCTATCTTTATTTCTCACCAAAAATCACACCAATGGCCTGTACTTAAACTCACATCCAAATACCAACCATCTTAGGCATTCAAATTAAGCAAACTCTATCATTCAACATGGCATATCATTACATGCATACATGTTCATAATCTTACCTTGGTATGTTCCATAGGTTAGGCATAATTTGTACAACCATTTAACATGTATGTAGCTACCATAGTATGACATTACAAGTATATCAAAAACAACCATTACTAGCCATTCCAATGGCTAGATTACAAACTACATAGTTAAGCCATCCATGGCCAAGTTAGCCTATACATGCCATTATACCAAAATGATTTTACTATATATACCAAAACAAGCTAGTAGATAGTGTGAAGATGCTCCAATAATCTCCAACCTTCGCGAGCTTTCGAGCACTATAAAACAGGGGAAAATAAAACAGAGTAAGCATTTCATGTTTAGTAAGTTCGTATAATAGAAACTAAACTTACTAATCCCGTTTATTAAATCTAAGCATACAATATCATGTTTTCCATCCATTTGGAAAAATTGCCTAAACACATGCATTCAATCAAACATGTTAGTCACAAAATTTTCATATACATCAAGTAAACATAGATGAGCTCATCATGCAATATTCTTTCAAGACATTATCATTTCATCTTATAAATCTTTCATCATTGCCAAAAGTTTTGTCCGTTGAATCATTGAAATTCTGATGGATACTAAAGTACTACACTCGATGTGTACGATTCAATAACCCATCAATTCTTATTCAAGAGTACCCATAGGGCACTTAATTAAGGACCACATTCTTAAGCAACATATCATATTACAGGATTGCCAGTCCAAGCTAAATTCATTATGTAACATATGCTCAAAAGAGCTCAATTAGGATTACCAGTCCAGGCTAAACCTTAATTGTAACATATGCTCGAGAGAGATTACATCAAGATTACTTGTCCGGGCTAAATCCTTTCTATAATAAGATCAATAGGATTACTCGTCTGAGCTAAATCCCGTCAGCAACAAATTCAGGACCTCATTCATTTTGGGAAAGCACATTTATCCATCGAAATTCAATATTCAAACGAGACTTTACCCTGTTTCCAACATTTCTGAACATGTAATAATTTCGCACATTTATAACATTCACATAAATATAATTCATATTGCAAACAATCATAACATTCAAGTTAACATATTTACATGCTTGATTAAGTTACACAAACTTACCTCGACACTAGTTCGCGTATAAAATCTACTAATCCAAAACCTTTTCTTTTCCTCGATCTAACCTCGAATTTGTGTTGTCTGGATCTATATAAATAACTTTGATCATCAATTTCACACATTTCATATTCACTTGGACTCAATTTACATCCTGGGTAAAATTACTATTTTGCCCCTAACTTTTCCATAAATTTTAATTTCGTCCGTAGGCTCGGAAAATGAAATTTATGCAAATCTACTCCCTATTCCAAGCCTAACCAAAATTTCAACATAAAATTTATAGCACATATTTTCTATAATTTTTTTAATTTTTTTCATAAATTTTCACAACTTTACATTCTAATCCCTAAATCATGTTTTCATCAAAAATCACTTTGTAAAAGTTGTTTATCTATCAAAAACCTTTCATTTTCTACCATAAATTTTAAATTTTCAGCATATTCATCCATGACCTAATTTCCATACTTTGATAACTCTTCAAATTGATCCCCCAAATAGATAGATTAAGCTATCTCGGTTTCAAAAATATCAAAATTACTAAAAAAGGGACAAAGAAAGTTACCCAATTAAGCCATGAAAATTTTTTCTCTCTCTCCTAGGGTTTCCATGTATTTTTGGGCAAGAAGATGAGTAAATAAGATGATATTTTCTTTTTCATCTTTTAGTTAATTAAATTATTTCAAATTCCAATTTAGTCATTGCCCTTTTCCTAAATTTTCATGGATGAGTCACCAAAATATCTACATACTTTTCTTTAATGGTTTAATTACTATATAAGGACATCAAGTTTTGAATTCCATAGCTATTTAATCCTTCTAGCTACTAGAATTCAACTTTTTCATTTTATGCAATTTAGTCCATCCCGTAATTAAGCACTAAGTCGATAAAATTTTAGTATAAAAATTTTCACATGACATTTCTAGCATATTACGGATCATGTAATAAAATAAAAATAAAATTTTATTTTCAGATCGAATTTGTGGTCCTGAAACCACTGTTCCGATTTCACTGAAAAATAGGCTGTTACAACTCTCCCCCTTAAGGATTTTCGTCCTCGAAAATCTTACCAGTAAAAAGATTTGGGTATTGCTTCCTCATAGTATCCTCCGGTTCCCACGTAGCCTCTTCTATGCCGTGTTGTTGCCAAAGAAGTTTTACTAAAGCTACCTTTTTTATTTCTTAACTCTTTTATTTCCTGAGCTAAGGTTTTGATCGGTTCTTTACTATATGTCATATCAGGCTGAATCTCTACCTCTGTTGGAGAAATAATAAGAGAAGGATCAGATCGATACCGTCGTAGCATAGACACATGAAAAACATTATGAATCCGATCAAGTTCTGGTGGTAAAGCTAACCGATATGCAATTGGTTTGATTCTTTCTGTAATCTCATATGGTCTAATGAACTGTGGACTCAGTTTTCCTTTACGACCAAATCGAAGAACTTTATTCTAAGGTGATACTTTCAAGAATTCTTTGTCACCGGTTTGAAACTATATTTCTTTTCGTTTAAGATCAGATATGACTTTTGACGATCAAAGGCTGCTTTCAAGCTGTCTCAAATTACTTTCACTTTTTCATCAGTTTCACAAACTAGATCAACTCCATCTAACTTTTTCTCACTGAGTTCTGTCCAATACAATGGAGTTCTACATTTGCTGTAACAACCAGATTTTGGGCCTAGTCAGAATAGTGGTCTCGGGACCATAAATTAGGAGTCGAATATATTATTTTATTATTATTTTGATGTTATAGCATGATTATATGACTGCATGGAAAATTTGGTGAAGTAATTTTAACGTTTGTGAGCCCAGTTGCGAAAAAGGACTAAATCGCATAAAGTGCAAAGGTCTTGAATTGATAGCTAAAGATGTCAAATAGCTAGGGAATAAAAATTAAGGGCCTTTAAAGGGCAATTAAACCCTTATAAATAGGGTGGCTGTCCATAGGAGACAATGAATTGAAAATTTTTAATGTTAGGTAATTGATGTTTGACTTTTTGACTAAACTAGAAATAAAATAAAGGAAAGATGATATCATCCCTTTTTTATCTTCTTTCTCCACCAAAAATCAGCCATTGAAGGGGGCTTGAAAGCTTAAAAATTTTAGCAACTTGCTATCGTCACAAGTAAGTGATTTTGATAGTTTTTCTTGATGATTTTTACATTTTGAGACCCTTGAAACATAAGCTTTCAAATGAGGGTACTATTTTGCAAAATGATTAAGAGTTTAGGATTTTTCCATGAAAAGGTTTTTAATGCTTGTTGAGTTTTTAAGGAAGAAAATGAGTCTTGTGTGTCTTATAAACAACTTTTGTAAAAGGTGTTAGCATGAAAACACCTAAAAGGACTATTTTACATAAGTTGTAAAATACATGATAAATGTGTGAAATAGTGGGAATTTGGGGTTAATATAAGATAAAAAGGGGCTCGAATAGGCTTAAGATATGAAAAAGTTCAATAAAAATTGATTTTTGAGCCTAGGGGTAAAATGGTCATTTTGTTAAAGTATATGGGCAAAATGGTCATTTTACCAAAGATGTGAATTTTTTATTTTACATTTTGTGATTATAGACCAAGAAATACTGAATTCGAACCTAGACTGGGGAAAAGCCAAGCAAATCGACTAAATCCACTAGTTGCCACATTTTGTAATCCGAGGTAAGTTGTATGTAAATAATACAACTACACTGATAATATATGTGTTTGAATTGTATCGAAATTATTACACCATAAGTTGCTTGGTTGTGGAAATGAGAAAATGTGATGAGAATAGAGATAATAGAATTCTCGTTTGAACCCTAGGAAATAAATCGGATATTCATGCCATGACAATTCGGCCACATTATGAGAGCCAGTGTAAGACCATGTCTGAGACATGGCATCGGCATTGAGACGAGTGCTAGTGTAAGACATGTCTAGGACATGCATTAGCCTCGAGATGTAAGCCTGTGTAAGACATGTCTGGGACATGCATCGGCTATGAGATGTGTCAGTCTATGACCATGTCTGGGACATGGCATTGGCACCTTACCCATGTTTGAGGCTTAATGAATATCTGCCAGTGTTCCAAATGGTTCAACGGTGAAAGTTATGATTTCTAGTTATTAAGGAAAGTCTAACCGTGTTGTGAGTGGTACAGGAACCTATTTGGTTTGTATGAATTGTGAGCTCGATGTGTATTGAATATTGATAAGTAAGTTTTACTTATGCCTACTCGTGTATTATGAGCTTGTTGACGAATGGTAAAGTTGTGTTGTATATTTATTTATGTGCAACTTACTAAGCCTTATGCTTACTCCCTCTCCTTTTCCATTTTCTTATAGTGTCGCCTATCTAGCTCAAGGATCAACGGAAGTCAGAGATATCAATCACACTATCAATCGAGCATTCATTATAGTTTGATTTATATTTTTGAATATGGCATGTATTGGAAACTAGACTTGTGTTTTGTGTTATTATTAGTTTGGTCAAATGTGTTGGCCTAGGATAAATCCCTCATTTTGTATTAAGGCTCGAATGATGGTTAATATTCATTTTGATTTATATGGAATGATATTATTTTCGTGGTTGAGTAAAATGCACAAATGGAATGTTGTCTATTGTGGTTGATTTTGTCGTAGGAGATAGCCTTATATTGGTTTTGGTTGCTATTGTGTAGGTCGTGTAAGTAAGGGTGGCAAAGAGGCTTGGTAAATAGCCTTATATTGTCTACACGGGTAGACACACAGGCGTGTGTCTAGGCTGTGTGTGACACACGGTCTTCCCCATGGGCGTGTGGTCCGGCCGTGTGTCCCTTGCACGTAAAAATTTCAAGCCAGTATGCATAAACACACAGTCAGAGACACGACCGTGTGTCTCAGCAGTGTGAAGGACACGGCCTAGCACACAGGTGTGTAACTTGGCCGTGTGACATTTTGGGGTTCCTGACGTCAGAAATAGAATGTCTATGTTTTTGCACACAGGCTAGGACACGGGCGTGTCATGGCCGTGTGAAGGACACGGGCCAGGGACACGGGCGTGTGCCAGGCCGTGTGAAAACCTCTGTAGGTGTGCATTTAGAATCAATTCCACAAGAGTGGAGGACACGGGCGTGTCCCTGTATTGCTTGGGCTGTGTGAGACACATGGGCCATCAGCACGACCATGTCGAAATGGCCACATGGGTGTGTTGCCCTTCCACACGGGCGTGTGCCCTATCTCAAAGACAAATTTTCTATAAATGGCTTAAGGACTCAGGTTGATCCTGAATAGTTTCCAATGGTTGATTTGGGGCTCGTAGGCCAATGATAAGGAGTTTAAAGTAGAAATTGAAAAAGTTTTAAATTGAGCAGAGTATTGGTGACTTGTAAATGTTTGAAAGTATGAGTTTATAGTTAGGTAATGCCTCGTATTCCATCCCGATGAAAGGTACGGGAGTAGGGTGTTTCATTTAGTGGTATCAGAGCTATGGTTTAGTCGGTTCTAAGACTAACCTAGCGAGAGTACGAGTCTAGCTATACATACCATAACTATATATTGATAGTGTGACAACTTCTGATGATTATAAATTGTATTTTCATATAGTAAATGGATCCTGATAGAGCTACAAATGGATGACGTGAGAACGCTACTGCTGACTCATTGGAGGGACTGCACTGAGATTGAGTGAACCCGTGACTATGGGCCAAGACGAAAGGGCTAGAGAAGCCTATCTCCGAATGATGGACACTTGGTACTCAAAGTTCGTTCGTGCAAATTTGAACACTCCACCTCCCCCACCTCCTCCGATTCCTCAGTATGCCCCTGTAGCTCTACAAAGAGCAGACATGTTTAGGAGAGAGAAGCCTATGGTAGATAAGATCTGGTAGATAAGTATGGCTCTAACTGAATTAAAAGAGTTAAAGGCTCAGCTGCTACAGTTGATAGATAAAGGTTTTGCGAGACCTAGTTATTCACCGTGGAGTACACCAGTGTTATTTGTGAAAAAGAAGGATGGTTCTATGAGGCTATGTATTGATTACCGACAATTGAACAAGGTGACGATAAAGAATAAATATCCTCTACCAAGGATCGATGATTTGTTTGATCAATTGAAGGGAGCCACGGTGTTCATCAAGATAGATTTGAGTTCTGGTTATTATCAGTTGAGGGTTAAAGACTTGAACGTGCCGAAAACTGCGTTTTAGACAAGATATGGTCATTATGAATTTTTAGTGATGCCTTTTGGATTAACAAACGCTCCTGTGGTCTTCATGGATTTAATGAGCCTAATTTTCTAACCTTATCTGGATAAATTTGTTATGGTGTTTATTGATGATATCTTGATTTATTCCCGAGATAAGTCCGGACATGCTGATCACTTAAGAACTGTTTTACAAGCTTTGAGAGATATGCAGTTGTGTGCTAAGTTTAGCAAAAGTAAGTTTTGGCTTAGAGAAGTTGGATTTCTGGGGCATATTGTATTAGGTGATGGGATCCAAGTTGATCCGAGTAAGATTTTAGCCATTGTTGAGTGGAAACCGCTAAGGAATATGATAGAGGTTAGAAGCTTTTTGGGTTTGGCCGGATACTATAGAAGGTTTGTTCAAGGGTTTTCTATGATCGCTACTCCAATTACGAGGCTATTACAGACGGATTTCAAATTTAAATGGTCAGAAAAGTGCCAACAAAGTTTCGAGAAATTAAAGGCTTTATTGACCAAAGCCCTTGTGTTAGTGCAATCGGAGTCGGGCAAGGAGTTTGTGATTTATAGCTATGCCTACTTGAATAGTTTGGGGTGTGTGCTCATGCAAGAAGGCAAGGTTATAGCCTATGCCTCAAGACAACTAAAGCCACACGAGATAAATTACCCGACCTATGACTTGAAACTAGCAGCTATAGTGTTCACATTAAAGATTTGGAGGCACTATTTGTATGGTGAGAAGTGCCGAGTATTCACCGATCACAAAAGTCTCAAGTATTTGACGACTCAAAAGGAGTTGAATCTGTAGCAACGAAGGTGGCTAGAGCTGATTAAGGATTATGGGTTGCTGATTAACTGTCACCGGGCAAGACGAACGTGTTCACCGATGCCTTGAGTAGAAAATCATTATTTTCTTTGAGAGCAATTGATGCCCAATTGACTTTATCAGATGATGGTTCGGTTCTAGCAGAGTTAAGAGCTAGGCCAATGTTTCTGCAAGAAATCCGTGAAGCTCAAAACAATGACAAAGATTTGCAAATCAAGAGAACTCAATGTAAGTCGGAAACCGAATCAGACTTTTGGATTGGTACTGATGGGTGTTTCATGTTTAAAGATAGAGTTTGTGTACCTAAGGATAATGAGCTTATTCAGAAGATTCTACGAGAGGCACATAGTGGTTGTTTGTCCATCCATCTAGGTAGTGTGAAAATGTACAACGATCTAAAGAAAATGTACTAGTGGTCAGGGATGAAAAGAGACATTTCAGAGTTCGTTTCCAAGTGCCTAGTGTGTCAGCAAGTAAAGGCTGAACATCAAGTTCCTTTGGGTCTACTTCAGCCTATTACAGTCCCCAAGTGGAAGTGGGATCGGATTACTATAGATTTTGTGACGGGTTTGCCATTATCCCCGAAGAAAAATGATGCTGTTTAGGTTGTTGTGGATAGGCTAACAAAGTCGACACATTGTATGCCAGTGCGTACCGACTACTCTCTCAAGAAACTAGCCGACTTGTATGTTTCTGAGATTGTGAGGCTTCATGGAGTGTCTTTGTCGATTATTTCAGATATAGACCTGATATTTTCCTCGAGGTTTTGGAAAAAAGTTACAAGAAGCATTGGGAACAAAGTTGAGTTTTAGCACGGCATTTCACTAGCAAACCGACGGTCAATTGGAAAGAGTGATCCAAATTTTAGAAGGCATGTTGCGGTGTTATTCTCTCGAATTTCAAGGTAGTTGGGAAAGGTACTTGCCCTGATTGAAATCGCCTACAACAATAGCTATCAATCAAGTTTGAAGATGGCACCTTATGGCTTTGTATGGGCAAAAGTGTCGAACGCCCTTATATTGGACTGAACTAAGAGAAAGTCAGATTCACAGGCTCGATTTAGTCAAGGAGACTGAAGAGAAAGTTAAAGTGATTCGCGACTATTTGAAGGCTGCTTCGGATAGGCAGAAATCCTATGCGGATTTGAAATGGAAAGAGATCGAATTTCAAGTCGGTGATCGAGTGTTTTTGAAAGTATCCTTGTGGAAGAAAGTACTCAGATTTGGTAGAAGAGGCAAGTTAAGTCCTCGTTTCATAGGACCCTATGAGGTTATCGACAGAGTAGGGCCTATTACCTATCGATTGGCTTTGCCACCAGAGTTGGAAAAGATTCATGACATGTTTCATGTGTCCATGCTACGCCGATATAGATCAGACCCTTTGCATGTGATTGCGCCAACAGAGGTTGAGATTCATCCGGACGTGACTTATGGCGAAGATCCAGTCAAGATTTTAGCTCAAGAAGTCAAACAGTTGAGAAATAAGAGTATAGAAATCATGAAAGTTTTGTGGCATAGACATGGAGTCGAGGAAGCCACGTGGGAACCCAATGAGACTATGAGAGATCAGTACTCGAACTTATTCGCCGGTAAGATTTTTGGGGACGAAAATCCCTAAGAGGGAGAGAATTGTAACAACCTGATTTTGGGCCTAGTCAGAATAGTGGTCTCAGGACCACAAATCTGGAGTCGAATAAATTATTTCATTATTATTTTGATGTTATAGCTCGATTATATGACTGTATGGAAAATTTGGTGAAGTAATTTTAACATTTGTGAGCCCAATTGTGAAAAAGGACTAAATCCCATAAAGTGCAATAGTCTTGAATTGATAGCTAAATGTGTCAAATAGCTAGGGTATAAAAATTTAGGGCTTTTAAAGGGCAATTAAACACTAGGGTGGCCGGCCACAGGAGGCAATGAATTGAAAATTTTCAATGTTAAGTAATTGATTTTTGACTTTTTGACTAAAGTAGAAATAAAATAAAGGAAAGATGATATCATCTCTTTTTCAACTTTTTTCTCCACCAAAAATCAGCCATTGAAGGGGGTTTGAAAGCTTAAAAATTTCAGCAACTTGTAATCGTCACAAGTAAGTGATTTTGATAGTTTTTCTTGATGATTTTTACATTTTGAGACCCTTGAAGCATAAGCTTTCAAATGAGGGTACTATTTTGCAAAATTATTAAGAGTTTAGGATTTTGCCATGAAAAGATTTGTAATGCTTGTTGAGTTTTTAAGGAAGAAAATGAGTCTTGGGTGTCTTATAAACAACTTTTGTGAAAGGTGTTAGCATG
The DNA here is from genome assembly GCA_025698475.1 of Gossypium anomalum. Lineage (NCBI taxonomy): Eukaryota > Viridiplantae > Streptophyta > Magnoliopsida > Malvales > Malvaceae > Gossypium > Gossypium anomalum. Next base: position 36,374,215 of record CM046967.1, read on the forward strand.
AAAACACCTAAAAGGATTATTTTACATAAGTTGTAAAATACATGATAAATGTATGAAATAGTGGGAATTTGGGGTTACTATAAGAGAAAAAGGGGTTTGGCTAGGCTTAAGATATGAAGAAATTCGATAAAAATTGATTTTCGAGACTAGGGGTAAAATGGTCATTTTGTCAAAGTTTAGGGGCAAAATGGTCATTTTACCAAAGATGTGAATTTCTGATTGCCTAATTTTATTTAGTGACTAAATAAGTACATTTTGCTATTATAAATCAAGAAATACCGAATCTGAACCTAGACCAGGGAAAAGCCAAACAAATCGACTAAATCGACTAATCCCCACATTTTGTAATCCGAGGTAAGTTGTATGTAAATAATACAACTACACTGATAATATATGTGTTTAAATTGTATCAAAATTGTTACAGCATAAGTTGCTTGATTGTGGAAATGAGAAAATGTGATGAGAATAGAGATAGTAGAATTCCTATTTGAACGCTAGCAAATAAATCGGATATTCATGCCATGACGATTTGGCCACATTATGAGAGCCAGTGTAAGACCATGTCTGGGACATGGCATCGGCATTGAGACGAGTGCTAGTGTAAGACATGTCTAGGACATGCATCGGCCTCGAGACGTAAGCCTATGTAAGACATGTTTGGGACATGCATCGGCTATGAGATGTGTCAGTGTAAGACCATGTCTGGGACATGGCATTGGCACATTACCCATGTTTGAGGCTTAATGAATATCCGATAGTGTTCCAAATGGTTCAACAGTGAAAGTTATGATTTCTAGTTATTGAGGAAAGTATAACCGTGTTGTGAGTGGTACAGGTACCTATACGGTATGTATGAATTATGAGCTCAATATATGCTATATGATGTGTATTGAATATTGATGAGTAAGTTTTACTTATGCCCACTCGTGTATTATGAGCTTATTGATGAATGGTAAAGTTGTGTTGTATATTTATTTATGTGCAACTTACGAAGCCTTATGGTTACTCCCTCTCCTTTTCCATTTTCTTATAGTGCCGCCTATCTAGCTCAAGGATCAACGGAAGTCAGAGATATCGATCACACTATCAATCAAGCATTCGGTATAGTTTGATTTATATTTTTTAATATGGCATGTATATGGAACTAGACTTGTGTTTTGTGTTATTATTAATTTGGCCAAATGTGTTGGCCTAAGATAAATCCCTCATTTTGTATTAAGCCTCGAATGATGGCTAATATTCATTTTGATTTATATGGAATGATGTTATTTTCGTGGTTGAGTAAAATGCATAAATGGAATGTTGTCTATTGTGGCTGATTTGGTCACATGAGACAACCTTGTATTGGTTTTGGTTGCTATTGTGTAGGTCGTGTAAGTAAGGGTGGCAAAGAGGCTTGGTAATTAACCTTATATTGTCCACACGGGTAGACACACAGGCGTGTGTCTAGGCCTGTGTGACACACAGTCTTCCCCATGGGCGTGTGGTCCAGCCGTGTGTCCCCTGCACGTAAAAATTTCAAGCCAGTATGCATGGTAGTAAACACACGGTCAGAGACACGACCATATGTCTCAGCCGTGTGAAGGACACGGCCTAGCACACGGGCGTTTGACTTGGCCGTGTGACATTTTGGGGTTCCTGACGTCAGAAACAGAATGTCCATGTTTTTGCACACGGGCTAGGACACGGGCGTGTCATGGCCGTGTGAAGAACACAGGCCAGGGACACGGGCGTGTGCCATGCTGTGTGAAAACCCCTGTAGGTGTGCATTTAGAATCAATTCCACACAGGTAGAGGATACGGGCATGTACCTGTATTGCTTAGGCCGTGTGAGACACACGTGCCTTCAGCACGACCATGTCGAAATAGTGATTGTGTCTCGCGATAAGTTTTAAAATATATAAATGATCGTACCTGAACTAACTACTATCACGACGAAGGCAAGCGCACCTATCGAATAGCAGTATAGTTTTAGCAAGACCGAATGTCTAACCCAAAGGAACTAAAAGTACTAGCATTAACTTTCTTTTTATTATCTAGCCTAAGAATAATGGGGGTTTTAATTAACTAATTAACTAATCTAAGAATGCACAGGAAATAGGTTTGGGGAAAATACTTTTTAGAAAATTCGATTGATTAAGACAATACCCAAGGAAAAATCCACTTAGACTTCACTTGTTATTTGACTCTGAATCGGACGATTTATTCATTCAACTTGTTCCGTAGAAATCCCTAATTTATGTTATTATCACTATTCAAGACTAATAATGTCTAACCCTAGATTGAATAATTGAAATCTCTTTCTAATTAACACCCTAGGGTTGCATTAACTCGATCTATGGATCCCATTATTAGGTTTCACCCTAATCCGACAAAATCTTGCCACCCTATCTCTAGGTGTGCAATCAACTTCGCTTAATTATAATAAGTTTACTCTTAGACAGGGGCTATTCATTCTCCAAATAATTGCATTAACTTGAATCAATATCCTGAAATACCGAAGCAAGAATTAAGAACACATAATTAAGAACAAGTCGAATATTTATCATACAATTCAGATAATAATAACAAGATTCATCTTAGGTTTCATTCCCCTTAGGTATTTAGGGGGTTTAGTTCATAACTAAAAAAGAAAACATCTCAGAAGAATAATGAATACAAAACATAAAGAAAACCCAAAACTCCTGAAGGGAAATTAAGGAGAGATCTTCAGTCTTGATGATGAATCCGGCTTCTGAGATGGACCAATCGGCTTTCTTCGAGTAATTCCTTCTTTCCTACCTTGTGTGTTCTTTTTAATCCTCCTCCAGGGTGTTTAAATAGGCTTTAGAATGCCTAAAAGCCCTCCCAATCACCCTTTTCTGAATAGAACTTAACTAGGGCTCGGCAGGGACACATTCGTGTGCAATTACTTCAGGCCGTGGTTAAGGCTGATAGATTAACACGCCCGTGTTGAGGTTGTTTTCGGCCGTGTTCGAGCCTGTTAGAATGGCACGGGAGTGTGTGCTACCCATGTGAGGAAGTCCAGGCCATCTTGTTTTTCCATGTCGGCCCATTTTCTCCATTTTCAGCCCGTTTCTTGTTCTTTTTGCTCTCCTATACTCACCTAAGTATAAAACATGAAATTAAAGGATTAGGAGCATCAAATTCACCAAATCTAAGGAGAAATAATTCATAAATGTGTTAAGCATGGGATAAAAATATGTATAAATTACGATTTATCAAATGGCCACATGGGCGTGTTACCCTTCCACATGGGCGTGTGCCCTGTCTTAAAGACAAATTTTCTATAGATGACTTAAAGACTCGGGTTGATCCCGAATAGTTTACAATGGTTGATTTGGGGCTCTTAGGCCCATCATAAGGAATTTAAAGTAGAAATTGAAAAATTTTTAAATTGAGCAGAGTATTAGTGACTCGTAAATGTATGAAAGTATTTGTTTAGAGTTAGGTAATGCCTCGTATTCCGTCCCGGCGAAGGGTACAAGAGTTGGGTGTTACATTTGTGACCATACAAAGCTTCATACGATGCCATTTTGATACTAGACTGATAACTGTTATTGTATGCAAATTCAATAAAGGCAAATACTTTTCCCAGTTACCTTCAAACTCAAGTATACAATACCGAAGCATATCTTCCAATATCTGTATTACACGTTCAGATTGACCATCTGTCTGTGGATGAAATGCAGTGCTAAAGTGTAACTGAGTACCTAGAGTTTCTTGCAATTTGCTCTAGAATTGAGAGATAAACCGAGGGTCTCTATCTGAAATAATGGAGACAGGCACTCCATACAATCTGACAATCTCTGATACATATAATCCAACCAATCTGTCCAAAGAATAATCCATACGTACTGGAATAAAGTGTGCAGACTTTGTCAACCGATCAATAATCACCCAAATAACATCTTTGTTCTTTGGAGATAGGGGTAATCCTGATACAAAGTCCATGGTAATTCTTTCCCATTTCCATTCTGGTATCGTAACTGGCTGTAATAGTCTAGAAGGCAACTGATGTTAAACTTTTACTTGCTGACATATCAAACATTTAGACACAAACTCAAAAATATCCCGTTTCATTCCTGGCCACCAGTACATCTTTTTCAGATCATTATACATTTTATTACTACCAGGATGAATAGACATGTTACCATTATGAGCTTCATTCAAAATCTTCTGTACTAGTTCTAAACTTTTCGGTACACATACTTGCCTCTGAATAACAGACAATCATCGGTCCCGATTTGAAATTCTGAGTCAGGAGTCGATTCACTTTGTATCCGTTTTGTTTGCAACTTACTATCATTTTTCTGAGCTTCAAAGATCTACTGCAAAAGCATTGGTCTAGCTTTTAACTCAGCCATAATTGAACCATCATCAGATAATGACAATCACGTATTCATAGCTTGCAAGGAAAATAGGGATTTTCTGCTCAGAGCATTAGCAACGACATTGGCTTTTCCCAGATGGTAATCAATAACAAGATTATAGTCTTTTAGTAATTCAAGCAACCTACGTTGTCTCAAATTCAAATCTTTCTGGGTCATCAAGTACTTCAGACTTTTATGATTCGTGAATATGTGACATTTTTCACCAAACAGGTAATGCTGCCAAATTTTCAATGCAAACACTATGGCTACCAATTCAAGATCATGTGTCGGGTAGTTTCTTTCATGTGGTTTTAGCTATTTTGAAGCATAGGCTACTACTTTACCTTCTTGCATCAAAATACAGTCTAAACCATTCAATAATGCATCACTGTAAACTATAAATTCCTTACCCGATTCTGGCTAAACTAATACTGGAGCTTTTATTAATAAAGCTTTTAATCTGTCAAAACTCTGCTGGCATTTATCAGTCCACTCAAATTTCACATCTTTTTGCAATAGATGGGTCATCGAGGAAGCTATCATTGAAAAACCTTTTACAAACCTCCGATAATAACCAGCTAGTCCTAAAAAACTTTGGACTTTAGACACATTCTTCGGTGGCTTCCAGTTAATAATGGCTGAAATTTTATTCGGGTCCACCCCGACACTTTCAACAGATACTATATGTCCAAGAAAACTAACTTCCCATAGCCAAAATTCACATTTACTAAATTTGGCATACAATTGTTTCTCTCAAAAAGTTTGCAACACTATTCTCTAATGCTCTGCATGTTCATTTTCATCTCGAGAGTAAACCAAAATATCATCTATAAATACCACCACAAACTTGTCTAAATATGGGCTGAAAATTTTGTTCATCAAATCCATAAACACTGCAGGTGCATTTGTCAAACCGAATGGCATCATAAGAAACTCATAGTGTCCATACCTGGTTCTAAAAGTTGTCTATGGCACATCTAAATCTTTTACTTGTAGTTGATAGTAACCAAAACGGAGATCAATCTTTGAAAATATAGTGGCACATTTTAACTGGTCAAAAAAGTCATCAATACGAGGCAATGGATACTTGTTCTTTATTGTTACTTTGTTGAGCTATCTGTAATCAATGCACAGGCTCAACGATCCGTCTTTCTTCTGTACAAATAGAACTGACACACCCCAAGGTGAGAAACTAGGTCGAGCAAAACCTTTGTCAATCAATTCTTGCAACTGTACTTTCAGCTCTTTCAATTCAGTAGGAGCCATTCTATAAGGTGCTATGGATATCGGTGTTATACCCAGAACAAGATCTATAGAGAATTCCACTTCTCTATCTAGTGGTAAACTAGGTAATTCTTCTGGGAATACATCAAGAAATTCACATACAAACAGCACTGACTGAATCTTTGAGTCAGATACTTTAGTATCTAATACATATGTAAGATAAGCATCATAGCCCTTTTTGTCATATTTCTGTGCTAATATTGCTAAAATCACATTAGGTAATCCATCCAGTTTATCAGATTCAACATGAATGACATTTCAATACAATATATTTCTTTTTACAATTCACCACTACATCATATTGGGTTAACCAATTCGTTTCCAAAATCACATCAAATTCATCGAATGACAATAACATCATGTCAGTCGAAAAACAATAACCTTTTACCATCAACGGACAATTTTTACAGACTTTATCCACCATATCACACTGGCCCAGGGGGTTTGAAACTTTAACCACAAATTCAGTGAATTCAATAGGTAAATTTTTAACAGACATTAAGTTTGTGCAAATGTATGAATATGTGGAACAAGGATCAATCAATGCAGTGATATCAATATCAAGTAGAGAAAATGTACCAGTAATGACGTCTGGTGCAGAAGCATCTTCTCTAGCACGAATAACATATGTTCTTGTAGGTGCTCGTGCCTCAGATTTAACTGTTGTATCCCTGGTAGTACCTCAACTACCACTAACATTACTGGGGTAACGGGGTGGTCTACCTCTCGAAATAGGATTACTCTACTTTAGAGCTGGTTCTATTTCTTTTTCAACTCTTTCTGGACAATCTCTGAGAAAATGGTCAAATGAACCACTCGGTAACAAGCTCCACTTCTTAAACGAAATTCCCTAAAATGAAATTTGTTGCAATGCTTACACTTTGGTTTGGGATTATCGACACTACCCACACTGGTTATAAATGATGATAATGACCTTGGGTTAGAGCGTTGAGAGCCTCGCTCTTTTCCGGAATACCTCGTAGAGGTAGTAACACAATCATAATACTTCTTTATTTTCTTAGAAGTAGATAATTGTGACTTACTTATATTCCTTTTTCCAGAAACCCGAGCCTCTCTTTCAGCTTGTTTCTTTTCTTTACTCAATTCCTTAGTTTGGTGTGCTCAATCGGCTATCAGAGCAAATTCCCTTATTTCGAGAATTTCAACCAATAACTTAATATCTTCATTTAAACCCTCTTCAAAGCGTTTACACATCTTAGCCTTGGTTAGAACCCATTCTCTGGCATATTTGCTCAATCGAACAAATTCTCATTCATATTCAGATATAGTCATGTCTCCTTGCTTGAGTTCTAAAGATTCTTTCTTTTTCCGATCGATAAATCTCTGACTAACATATTTCTTCCTAAATTTGGCCTGGAAGAATTCCCATGTAACGTTCTCTCTTGATAAAACTGAAGTTATGGTATTCCACCAATGATAAGCTGTATCTTTAGTAGAGATGCTGCACATTTCAGACATTCAACAGGTGTACAAGATAATTCATCAAAAACCTGGATGGTATTTTCCAACCAAAATTTAGCACTTTCTAGATCATCATCTACGGTAGCTCTAAATTCTTCCACCCTATGCTTACGAATTTTATCTACCATATGCTTACCTGTTCTAGCGGGTTCAACACCCTATGGTACCTCAGGAACCGGTTGAGGAGTAGGTGGGGGAGGTCATTGTACAGCAGGGTTTTTTCTTAAATACTCAGTAAACCATTCATTCATCAATTGAAAGAAGCCCTATTTTGCCTCCTCACTTCGGCCCTCACATACGGACCTTTCACTACCAGATGCAGATGCAACTCTTTGAACTAAAGTTGAAGCATTGCTCTCAGCTTCCTCGGATTCAGCTCTAGCTTGGTTGGATGACATTACTATATGAAAAGCACATTTAAAATGATCAGGAGACATCACACTATCAAGAATTATATAATGCAATGTAAAGCTAAACTCGTGTTTGCTATGTTAAATCCGAGAATCGGCTAAACCTGGCTCTATACCACTAAATGTAACACCCCTAACCCGTATCCGTTGTCGAAACAGAGTTACGGAGCATTATCGAAACTTTCAAAACATTTACAGATAAATCATGTTAATCACTATTCATTTTTCGAGATTATTCAAAACGTCCCTTAAATGGACCTCGAGGCCCAATATAAGCATTATAATCAAGTCGAGACTTAATCGGAAACTCTTAAGAATTTTTGGCAAAATTTCAAAAGTTTTCCAAGGTGCAGGGCTCACACGCCAGTGTGGTCTAAGGGACACGCTCGTGTGACCCTAGGACACGCTTGTGCTGTAGGTCGTGTTTGACCCCGTGTAACTTTTTGACTTGTGCACATGGCCATGCCACATGCCCATGTGCTAGGCCGTATGGTTAATTAAATTCTTTCAAAATTAGGTACAGGTTTCACACGGCCAAGACACACGCCCATGTTCTAGGCCATGTAGCATACACGGCTGAGACACATGCCCATGTCTTTACCCGTGTGCTCAATTCTGAGCATTTTGTTTCTCTAATTTAAGGTGTAGGGGACACACGGCCTAACCACACGCCTATGTACCAGGCCGTGTCTCATACGCGGTCTAGACACACGCCCGTGTGTCTGGCCGTGTAGACAAAATGAAGTCATTTCTAGCTTTATTTCTCACTCAAAATCACACCAATGGCCTGCACTTAAACTCACATCCAAATACCAACCATCTCAAGCATTCAAATTAAGCAAACTCTATCATTCAACATGGCATATCATTACACACATACATGTTCATAATCTTACCTTTGTATATTCCATATGTTAGGCATAATTTGTACAACCATTTAACATGTATGTAGCTACAATAGTATGACATTACAAGTATATAAAAAACAACCATTACTAGCCATTCCAATAGCTAGATTACAAACCACATAGTTAAGCCATCTATGGCCAAGTTAGCCTATACATGCCATTAAACCAAAATGATTTTACTATATATACCCAAACAAGCTAGTAGATAGTGTGACGATGCTCCAATGATCTCCAACCTTCGCGAGCTTCCGAGAACTATAAAACAAGGGAAAATAGAACAGAGTAAGCATTACATGCTTAGTAAGTTTGTATAATAGAAACTAAACTTACCAATCCCATTTATTAAATCTAAGCATACAACATCATGTTTTCCATCCATTTATCAAAATGGCCTAAACACATGCATTCAATCAAACATGTTAGTCACAAAATTTTCATATACATTAAGTAAACATAGATGAGCTCATCATGCAATATTCTTTCAAGACATTATCATTTCATCTCATAATTCTCTCATCATTGCCAAGAGTTTTGTCCGTTGAATCATTGAAATTCCGCTGGATACTCAAGTAGTACACTCGATGTGTACGATTCAATAACCCATCAATTCTTATTCAAGAGTACCCATAGGGCACTTAATTAAGGACCACACTCTTGAGCAACATATCATATTACAGGATTACCAGTCCAGGCTAAATTCATTATGTAATTTATGCTCAAAAGAGCTCAATTAGGATTACCAATCCAGGCTAAACCTTAATTGTAACATATGCTCGAGAGAGATTATATCAGGATTAACCGTCTGGGCTAAATCCTTTCTATAATGAGATCAATAGGATTACTCGTCTGAGCTAAATCCCGTCAGCAACAAATGCAGGACCTCATTCATTTCGGGAAAGCATATTTATCCATCAAAATTCAATATTCAAACGAGACTTTACCCTTTTTCCAACATTTCTGAACATGTAATCAGTTCACACATTTATAACATTCACATAAATGTAATTCATATTGCAGACAATCATAACATTCAAGTTAAGATATTTACATGCTCGATGAAGTTACACGAACTTACCTGGACTCTAGTTCGCGTATAAAATCTACTAATCCAAAACATTTTCTTTTCCTCGATGTAACCTTGAATTTGTGTTGTCCGGATCTATATAAATAACTTTAATAATCAATTTCACATATTTCATATTCATTTGGACTCAATTTACGTCCTAGGAAAAATTACCATTTTGTCCCTAACTTTTCCATAAATTCCAATTTCGTCCCTAGGCTCGGAAAATGAAATTTATGCAAATTTACTCCCTATTCCAAGCCTAACCGAAATTTCAACATAAAATTTACAGCATATATTTTCTATAAATTTCAAAATTTTTTTTCATAAATTTTCACAACTTTGCATTCTAATCTCTAAATCATGTTTTCATCAAAAATCACTTTGTAAAAGTTGTTTATCTATCAACAACCTTTCATTTTCTACCATAAATTTTGAATTTTTAGCATATTCATCCATGACCTAATTTACATACTTTGATAACTCTTCAAGTTGATCCCCCAAATAGATAGATTAAGCTATCCCGGTTTCAAAAATATCAAAATTACTAAAAACGGGAAAAGGAAACTTACCCAATTAAGCCATGAAATTTTCTTCTCTCTCTCCTAGGGTTTCCATGTATTTTTGGGGAAGAAGATGAGTAAATAAGATGATATTTTCTTTTTCATCTTTTAATTAATTAAATTATTTCAAATTCCAATTTAGTCCTTGCCCTTTTTCTAAATTTCCATGGATGAGTCACCAAAATATCTACATACTTTTCTTTAATGGTCTAATTACTATATAAGGACCTCAAGTTTTGAATTCCATAGCTATTTAATCCTTCTAGCTATTAGAATTCAACTTTTGCACTTTATGCGATTTAGTCCATCTTGTAATTAAGCACTAAATCGATAAAATTTTATTATCAGAATTTTCACATGACATTTCTAGCATATTACGGACCATGTAATAAAATAAAAATAAATTTTATTTTCGGATCAGATTTTTGGTCCCGAAACCACTGTTCCGATTTCACTATAAAATGGGCTGTTACAAAAATTAATACAAGTTTTCCCAAAAATGAAAATGTTCAATCATCCTGTTCAAAATCCATCTCCTCACTTTCGTTATCCTCCTCATCCTCATCGCTTTCTTGCCCCTCTTCTTCTTGTTCCATATTTGTTGGCCCAAACATGTTAGGTGTATAATTGGGGACCCGTATGTTGTTTTGCCTAGCAAATTCTTGAAAAATTGGTCCCGATTCTTGCATCCACTTAATCATCCAATCTAGCTTTGGATGGCTACTCTCACCAACTTCTTGTTGAGTTTGTGTCAACCTTAGGGATGAAGTTAGTGTAGCTGTCGCTTGTTCCAATCTTTTATCTGTTTGGCTGGCAGCTCAATGTATTGTTGGAATAAGTTGTCCCCGATGATACTTCTGGAAGGTTTCAGTGACTAATTAGTGGATGTCATAGATACAACCCCACATTTTTGCATAACGTATCACTAGATAAGGAAAGAAAACTCTTACCTTTTGGCTACTAATGCACTTTTTCATGTTCTGGTGGATCCATTTGTCAATACAGACCTATTTTTTTCTGCAAAATAGCATAGAGCAAAACTGCTCCAAAATTATTAATGTTAGAAATATCTAAAGCAGGTACTATTCGTGTGTATATAATTGAATTCACATCTTAGCCTCAAGGAGCATGATAGCTTGATGAAAGGATAATGAGATATTGGTAGTTACGCGATATTTCCATTCACCCCTTCCTTCGGTTAAAAAAAATTATAATATTATCCATATCTATATCTCAGAAATATTTTAAATCAGTTTCATCAGTAAAATCATTTTCATAATATAGAGAATTATAAAAGTCACAAATAATTCGAGGGGTTACTCGCACTTCTTTCCCTCACACAAGTACTGTATCCTACATACGACCTTCATTATTTCTAAACTCCTAGTCCCGTAGAGATGCATAAAACTCTTGAACAACAAGACCACAACAGTTTCTTTCGAGATCATCCAAAAATGTTCCCACCTATGATATCTGACTAAGTGTCATATTTCCTTACACAAGATCATCAACAGATCAAATCCCCTTTCTTGGATAAAGGTTTTTCCTTGTAGTTCAGCAAAATATTTTCCAATATTCGGGTTTACGAATTTAGAGGGGTTTATAACCATCAATGGTTCAAGTTCATTGGTTCGTCTAACTTTTCTAAGATGCATGTTTAAACTAAGAACCAATATCAAGCAATATTCAATACAACAGTAACAAATTTGAGATAGGAACCCTTAACCTCGAAGAAGTCTTAAAATCCTTGCCGTATGCATTGGTTTATCGTTCCTTTGAGTGGTTCCCTTGTTTGCTACACCGAAAAATCTTGAATGATGAGGGATTTCTCATTAGTTGAGGGAAAGGGGTTAAAATTAAGAATTTAAGGTTTAAGAGGTTTTGGGGAGATTTGAAAAGATTAAGGAGCTAAGGAGATGCTAAATATGTTTTTGAGGAGTATTGGGGTTAAAAAGAGGTGTTTTAGTAGTATAAATCAGGTAAAACTGAGTTTTTTAGCCATTGGGTTGTGCAATTGGGTCGGGTCAACCCTGCAGAAAATTGCAACGATGTTGTGACACAGGGGTTCCGTGTCGCGACACTTCAAGTTTGGAATTTTGGTGAGACTGTCCTCTATGTCGCGACATAGGAGTGTAAGGGCGCAACATCGAGTTGGTTTCTTTAATTCTTGCATTCTACTTAAAGTATCATGACACAAGATTACCATGTTGCGATATCGACCTTGTGTCAGCCCAAATTTCCATCTTGGAGGATGTCTCAGTCTAAAAAATAACATGTATCAAATAAAAGTGAGAATCTAAAATATGGGATTAGTTAAATATATAATAAATTACAACAATTAGGCAATTCAAATATTTTTTAAGTTTTACTTTTGGATTCATCTGATAGTATCATTAATTCATCGATGGATGATTCCTTCGTTCTATCAGTATTAGTCCATCTTCCATCATGCCATTCCACCTGTGATTGCTTGACCCTTTCCTTAAATTTGTTTATTCTTTCTGCATGCATAAAAGGAAGCATGTCCCTTGACTCGGTAATGTTAGGAATAAATAATTTTTTGCATTGCTCCCCTAACTTTCTTTTACCTTCCTCACTTGGTTGATAGCCACATTTAAAAATTTCAGTCTCACCATTGATTTTCATAATTAACTCTCTTTTTCTCTAAATCAATGGTAGATCTAGAAGTGGCCAGGAAAGGTCTACCTAACAAGATCGGTATCTCATGATATTCTTCAAAATCAAGTACCACAAAATCTGCAGGGATAATGAAACTTTGCACTTTAACTAACACATTTTCCAATACCCCTTTCAGAAGTACTAAAGACATGTCAGCTAATTGTAATGTTATCTGAATAGTTTTAAGATCCCCTAATATGAGTTTTTCAAAAATTGATAGAGGCATCAAAGTAATACTAGCTCCTAAATCACATAGAGCTCTATTAAAATGAATACTCCCTATCTCTATGGGAATAGTAAAACTCCCGGGGTCTTTCAATTTTTGAGGTACCTTTCTTGAAATAACCATGCTACATGAAGCATTTAAATTAACTTGTTCTCCTACCTTAGTTTTCTTACGCCTTGCCATCATTTCCTTTAAAAACTTAGTGTACTTGGGAACCTTTTCAATTAACTTAATTAAAGGTAGGTTAACATTTAATGTTTTAAATAGGTTTGGGAAACTGACAAATTCATCCTCATCCTGCTTTTGTTTTTCTTCAAGACTTGAAAGGAATGGGACCTTTGTGATTCTGGCAGCTATAGGCGGTTCTTTTTCAAGTTCAACCACTAGTATCCTTACCTCTTTTGGGTTCTGTTCATCTTTAGCTTTTGGAGATTTCTCTTGAGGATCGTCATTATTCTCCGTAATGGTCTCTAGAGTAGTGGTTTCTGGGCTACTCAATACTTTGCCCGATTAGAGTGCAATCGCTTTCACATGCTCTTTACCTTCTCTTCGTGGATTATCTTCTATGTTGCTAGGAATACTTATTCCAATTTGTCTTTTGGATTGGGATACACAAACTACACTTACTTTACATCATGCTCATCAATAGATTCATCATGAGTTTGTGTGTACCAATTCAGAAAACAAATTGACTTATTTGATCATTAAGTTTAGTCAATTTTCTTATTAAATTAGTACACTCAAACTACAACTACTTGACATCCATTCTCATTGATTGTGTCTCTTTCTCTCAATTCTATCCAAATGTCTACCACATTCAGTATGGTCATTTGGGTTGGCCCTATCCTGGGCTTTCTACAAATAATGAGGTTGATCATTAATGTTTTTAGCTTGATTTGAATTATTACCTACTCATTGGTTCCCTCTCCATCTTAGATTCGGGTGATCTCTCCAGCCGATATTATATGTATTTGAATAAGAGTTTCCACCCCTATTCTCGATGTAATTTACATCATCGGTAAGGTTGTTGATATAATGGAAGAGTGGTTTGTCTCCCCTATGCATAGACGGTGTAAAAGCCGATTCGATACTGTTGAGTCTATTCACTAACTGTTGATACTTTTCATCCTCTTGGATTGTAACACCCTTATCCCGTAACCGACGTCGGAATAGGTAAGGGAAGTCACTGGATAGACAAAGTATTACAGAACAATACAGATTCACCAATTTATAACATTAATGCATTTGCATTCATCCACAATCCATCAATTAAGATAGTCTACGAGACCTAAAACATACATTTAGCAAAGGTCGGAAATAAACTGAACCCATTCAAGATTTTCAGAACTCAAACAATCTTTTCAAAACTGAAAAAGTCACACGCCCGTGTGACTAGGCCGTGTGACTCACACGAGTAAAAGACACGCCCATGTGGTCCAACCGTGTCAAAAATAGGTCCTATACTGACTTTTTAACACGGCCAACAGACAAGGCCGTGTGCCATGACTATGCAAAATTTGGCTAGCTACTGACTTTTTCATACGGCCACAAGGCATGCTCGTGTTCCCTGACCGTGTGGCACAATGCAGGCTTGGTTTAAGCCAATTTGCCACCCATTAAGGGTCCAATCTCATAAACATTATTAAGCAACAATTACACCAACATTTCTAGCCAATTCCAAGCTCAAAGATGACCAAATCACCTTAGAATATAACACATTTCAAAACATACATCAAAACTATGCACAAACATATCATTTGTTAGCCAAATTCAAATGACATAACTTTTACATACATATCAACTAACCCATTCTAGCCTATACGTGCCATACTTAAGAATATGTACATTTCCAAAAGTACCAAAAAGAGTTCGATGGTGTGATGACAATCCTCAACTATCCCGAGCCTTCAGTAGCAACGATAACTGTAAAACAGATAGAAATCATACAGAGTAAGCTACAAATAGCTTAGTAAGCCAAACACAATTGGTCTAATTACTAAAGCATATATATATAGTACAGAACAACAATAAGAATTCATAGCCATTTCACAAAGTTGTTCATAAACTTAACCATACTCATTTGCTTGTATGTATATCATTTTCATTTCCGTGATTCCGAATCTACTTCGCATTCGCTATTTCGTAGAACTGAGTCTTTCATATTCAGAAATTAAGTACGATACAAACGTACCTATATAGATTATGCATTTCACATATTCATTTCCATAACTCATACCTTGTCATCAGATGGTTCAGAAACGACACAGATATTCATAAACGAGTACAATGCCAATGTCCCGGACGTGGTTTTACGTGTAATTCAGTATCGATGCCTCTGTCCCAGACAAGGTCTTATACGAAATCAGATACGATACCGATGTCCCGGACATGGTCTTACACGAAAATTTCAAATCGAGGCCTTTATCCCAGACACGGTCTTACATACTAATTCAGATCAATACCAACGTTCTTTTATCAAGCTCTCAAGGCCGTCCAATGCAGATAACAATTTATAAACACAAAAGTTAATCAACTTAACACATAAGTGTAGTTTGACTTACCTCGGACGAATTTCGGATAAAACGAGTCGACTATTCAACTATTTTGGACTTCCCTCGATCTAAGTCTGATTTTCTTTGTTCTTGATCTAATACAATACAAATTCAACCATTCAATCATTCATTTCATTCAAATTAATCCATATACATATATTTTGGGCACTTTTCACTTTAGCCCTTACATTTTCACATTTTGACAACTTAGTCCATTTTTCACCAAATCACAATTATGCAAAATTCACCAAAACTATAGCTTGACCAATTATACATGGCTTCCATACAAGTCCAATTAACACATTAAATTCATAATTTAGTCCTTCAAAACCCCATTTTCACAAATTAGCCCAAATAGCTCATTTCATCAAAATTCAAGAACAAAACATGATAATCTAACATATATCTTTCATAACTCATATAAGAGCACTACCAAGCTCATGTAATCATCAATGGCACATTTCATAATCTTCAACAAAAATAGAAATTTAGACATGGGTTTTGAAGAACACAAAGCAACGATCACAGAAACGTAGAAATTATCAAAAACCGAGCAAAATGGACTAACCTATTTACTCATACAAGGGCCAAAAGTTTTGAAGCTTCAATGGCTTCTTCTTTCTCCCAATTTCGGCTGAACAAGGTGAAAGTACATCCACTTTCATGTTTTCATTTTATTATTATAACTTAAATAATCATTTTTCCCATTTTGCCATTTGTTATATAATTATCCATTCACCTAATACATGTCCAACATTGTCCATTTAATATAGAAATGGTCTATTTGCATCTTAAGGACCTTGATTATAAAAGCCAAGCCAAAAAGGTGTTATCATCTAGCACTCAACTTTTACACTTTTCACAATTTAATCATTTTTCATAATTAAGCACAGAAACAGACAAATTAAATCACAGAAATTTCACAGATGTAAATTCACATATCACAGACACTCACACTCAAATTTGTGCTCCCGAAACCACTATTCTGACTAGGGTCAAAATCGAACTGTTACATGGATAGTTTTTATCGTGACGGGTTTCTGGCCATATATAAATCATTCAATTGGGTACTAACAGGAGTTTAGTGCCATGTTCTTAATGATTTTTTACATATCCCCATACGTTCTATTCATAAGGGCTCTTGCTACTGCTCTGTCTAATCCAAATCATGCATTTGCATGCAATCCATTATAAAATACCTGCAGTCGCATCCACTCAAGAAATCCGTGGTATGAGCATTTTTTAATCAACATTTTGAAACATTACCACACCTCATAAAAAATTTCTCCCTTCTATCTGTCTAAAAAAACAATATTTATTCTTAATTGAACTGCTTTGCTAATCGGAAAGAACTTCTGTAAGAACTTTCCAGTGAGTTCATCTCATGTTGTCATAGACTCTGGTGCCTGCGAGTCTAACCAAGAAAAGATGTTATCAGTTAAAGAGAAGGAGAACAATCGAAGATGAATAGCATCATCAATGGCTCTGTTATACTTCAAAGTGTCACAGAGTTAGAGAAACCATTTTAAATGTTGATTAGGGTCCTCTGTCATAGTGCCCTTAAACTGCAGATTATTCTGAATCATTTAAATCATCGTCGGCTTTATCTTGAAATTATTAGTTGTAATTGTCAACCTTGCTATACTTTCCTAAACCATGTACGAACTTGGTAAGGCATAATCCTTTAGGGTTCTCTCGTTTTGAGGCATATATACGTTTGCGGGTAATAGTGGTGTTGGTGGATTTCCTAGGGCATTATCGTCAGCATCAGTAAACAGTGGATTTTCTCATGGTACGTTACATGCAACAGGTGGTAGTGGATCTTGCATCTGTCATTGCTGTCGTTGTTGCTGACAATGATTTCTTCAGATTATTCTCTTTGGATCTGTGGCTACTACAATAGGCATGCCCCTACTGTGAGTCATACACTAACCCAGAAAGAGAGGATTAATAATAAAATAAAACCGTATCTATAACCTAAAAATTTCCTAATTATTCTAATTAAAGTGTAAAGATTAAAATTAAACTAGTGACGTTACCTCGTCGACAATGGGGCCAACAACTTGAACGCTTTCGAACGTACTAACGTCCAAAGTGAGAATACTGCAATAAGATATAGAAATATGAGGTGGTATCCGCAAGTATACAGGTTGAATTGTAATATAGTTTTTACAATGAAGTGGGTGAGTACTCCAAGGAATGTACCCAATGGAGGCGAGTGCTAAGTCAATTCTAATCTAAACAATAAAAAAATCTTATTAGTACTTTCAATCAGTTATACTACGAAAGCATAAAAAGGGTGGTTTAAGGGTTTTTATAATAATAAAAAAATATAATATAATAGCATTAAAGAAATAAAATTTTAAAAGATAAAAAATTAGAATGAATCAAATCTCGGTTATGAGTGATTAGCTCGCTTCGGTAATCCCCATTAATTATTATTTTGGGTTCCTCATCAATCAACTAGTTGCTACCCTAGTAGGATCTTTCGATTTTTCCACTAACATAACGAGTCAATAAGAACTACTTATCTTTTGATCTTATAGTCTAGAATGGCTTGGGGTGAAGGTGTCCACGAAAGGGCAATACCAATTTTAGGTTAATTCCAACCTTGATGACTTTCCAGCATTGTCAGGCCTAGGGTTTATTTCACGTTCTTCCTTTCCCAAACAGTTGATCCATTGAGTAACCCTACAAAATAGTTAACAGATCGTACCTCCACTTGCTAACCCCCCATAGAGGGATTAGTTTCTCATGGCTTTTATAACCAATATGAAATAGATATATAGAGAAAACATGCTAATTAATTGACAAAATAAAGTAAATGAAAGAGTTTGATTGTATTAAAATTAATTGCAAATCCATAAAGTTTGAATGCTTCCACAATTCAAATCTCTTGAAAACAATAAGAACAAATGAAAGAAATCTTGTCACATCCATATATTTTTATTAATATGTTCGCAAGAATGAAAACAAAAAAGTGTTTAGTTTAGTGGTTTAATGACTCAATAGTTATCCTAATGGTCCAATGTTCAAGTCCTAATGTTCACACTCTCTTATTTAGTTTTTTTTTTACAATATTTCCATTTGACTTAAGTGCATGCCATCCACCCCTTTAGTTTCCTCAAATAAGTTGATTCCCTTCCCCATGTATGAGTCAAACTTGCCTTAAGTTGGGAAACATGATCCCCCTTTATGCTCATATGTTCCCTCTCTTTGCTTTCACTTCATTCTTGCCTATTTGCTATGATTCAATGAACCTGGTCATATTTGACCAAGCTTACCCTACCACCTTGCCCTCCATACCACTCATTTGCTCCCATATTCTCATTTTTTTATTTTCCTTTTTCGTTTTCTCTCCATTTTGACAAACAACCACCACCTTCAACCACCATCTAAAATTCCTCCATCATGAGCTATAGCTTCACCACCTCTACATCCCCGTCCAAGGCTCTCTTCTCCCTCTCTTTTCTTTCTATCACCGCCCTTCGCCGCTGCCGCCGCTACCGTGAACCACCACAAACCACCATGGGAAAACCTTCCTCAACCACTCTTTTTCTTTTCTCTTTTCTCTCAATATTGTGACCGAACCTCACGCTCCTTTTATATTTTTTTCTCACCTCATTAGACCACTGTCGCCGCCACCGTCACCAATGCCATTTTTTCGTTGGGTTTTATTTTTCCCATTTTCTTTCTCTTTCGATCTCTCCCATCTCTTCCATGGATTCAATCATCCTATTTTATTTATTTTGTGACAAAGACTTATTGATCATATATTTTTGTATATCGTTAAACCTTTTCACTCCTTTGTCAAGACTTATCAACGATCTCGTAGTATTTTTGAGTAGTGTAAGTGCATGAAGGGTGTTGGTAACATTCTTTCCTCTCTATTTTTTTTCCTCATAGCCGAATGGTGTTAAGACACATTTGTTTTTCATGTGTTAACATTTTGTTCCTATAGTCTTTGAAAGACCAAACAATGCCAATCTAAGAGATCCTTAGTGTGATAACGAAGGCATCATATCTAAGTCTTGATTTAAGGGTAAGTAATTGGTGAGAATTATTTCAATGATTAATCTTTAAGTAATAAGACACATCGGATAGATCTATAACTAAAATATGTGTTTGATACGATAGATTCATCTACCGGGTTCATATCTAAGCGAAACCTCTTCTCATAGGATTGTGGCAATCGAATCTTCAGTATAAGGTGTGGGATCCAAATCTTTGATTTAAGTATAATATGCTACTTTTATTTTTAATAAAATGCTATTAAACAATAATTTGAGAGTACACTAAGTACTCAAAGCGGTGTTGAAAAAAAACTCATCATAGGGAAATTCCAAGGAAGTGTTCCTAAAATTATTAGTTCATGAAACCTATGATTCGTGATGTATTGGTGTATTTGATGATGATATGTGTGCAAATCTCATCTTTATGTTATGTGATACATGACTTAATTGATATGTTGATGATTTAAATATGTGTTAGTGTGAGATGAGATCCATGATTTAATATGAAAATATATTAAAGCATGCTAAAGTGAATAAAAAGTGAAAATTATGTGATATATGAAAATGTGAGCATGTTTACTTGCAAATGTGTGACTACATGAGAAATGCGAAAAGTAATTATATATGTTAAATTTGAAAATGGCCATATCACATGCATGGGGTGGTTTTTGTGAAAAGTGGAAGTTATGTGGTAGTTTATCTACGATTATGTGGACATTATCAGCAATTATGTGGTAGCTTGTCCACAATGTGTTATGTGGCCGTTAATCGGTATGTATGTGGTGGCTTGTCCACAAATGATGTGTTATTGGATGGACAGGGTCTAGGGAACTCAATATTGGTGTGTAGCAGAGATGGGTAGAAAATTCTTCAAAATGTGCATTATTGCATTAGCATGTCTCGATATATTTATGGATATGTGTTAATGATGATATGATATTTCTATGAAAATGATTTACATATATGGAATTTGATGTGTTTATTTGATGTGTGAAACACATGTTATATATATTTTCTATATTGATTTCCACTGAGCTTTTTAAAGCTCACCCATATTTCTTGTTCTTGTTAGATAATCCTCATGGTTAAGACTCAGATTCAGTCATCAGAGAGGCTCTCAGAAAAATGGTTTTATAGTTATGGATTTTTAAGATGATTTGGGACTTTTATGGATTTTATGATTTTTATGGATTTTATTATGGACTTTAATTTGGGTTTGATTTAATAACTTTTTGGGACTTTATTTTAAATTGTGGGCTGTGGCATGGGGATTTTCCTTTATGATATTTTTGGAATTATTACATGGATTACTTAAGTGGGATTTCAGATTTAAATGATCATTAAACATGTTTTTTTAAAGAACTGGTGTCCACTACAAATGTGTTTTCAAAACTAAATCATAACATAATGTATTTTAATAAAAAGGAACAAATAAATTTTATTGAAAGGAACTTGATATTTTCAAAATGACATGTTTCGAGGACAAAGGAATTTTTCTTGTGGAAACATTTTGGCCATCTTCTTGGCCTATGTAATTACTCAAATCGTGTAACGCCCCATGCCTGAGATTGTTACCGGAGTCAAACACAAGGTAATAACGGGCTTGATTCTTTTCCTAACACGGTTCATTTTAAAATTTTCCAGACAGGTTGGCAAACTGCGTCACAGTTACCTCAAAAATCATATCTCGAGTTTGGAAACTCGAAAACTGATTCCGTAAATTTTTTCTAAAACTAGACTCGTATATCTATCTACACATTTTTTTCTAGAATTTTTTGACAGGCCAATTAGTACAGTTTATTATCTAAAGTCTCCCCTGTTTCAGGGTTCGACTACTCTGACCTTTATGCAATACGACCTATATATCTCCCTGTACAAGGCTCCAATACATATGCTGTTTGTTTCTAATGAAACTAGACTCAAAAAGGAATCTATAAATATAAGGCATGTCTTCTAGTTATTTCTGGTTAATTTATGGTAAATTTTCAAAGTCAGAACAGGGGATCCAGTATTTGTTCTGGCCCAGTTTTACGAAAACTTAAAAATCTCATAAAATACTGCTCATATGGTCGCTTCGCTTCTTCCATATGAAAATAGACTCATCAAGATTCGATTATATATTTTATTCATTATTTAATTACATTTCTACAATTTTTAGTGATTTTTCAAACTCACACCACTGCTGTTATCAACATCTATTTTAAGGCCAAATTCACCTATTTCCTAGTTTTCCATAGTACAACTAACTATTGACATACATAGCATCAATTAAGATCGGAATTAACCATTGCCAACATTTCCACACCTCTCTATAACCAAGTATAAACAAAAAGATTATAACACTATGTTTAAAATATATAAGCCATTTTCGCATGGCCTACCGAATATATATATATATACACATTACCAAAAGGGACTTAGTTAACAACAAAGTTAGTCCTATACATGCCGTTTTTCAAAATAGAACCGAGAGAGTACCAAAAAGTGGCTTAGATAGTGTGAATGACTTCGACCTTGCCCTTCCCAAATCCGATAGCTGACGAACAAAATCTATAAAACAGAGAAATCAAAGTAACGAAGTAAGCATTTAAATGCTTAGTAAGTTCAAGTAATAAAACTTATTTATGAT
Organism: Gossypium anomalum; assembly: GCA_025698475.1. Classification (NCBI taxonomy): domain Eukaryota; kingdom Viridiplantae; phylum Streptophyta; class Magnoliopsida; order Malvales; family Malvaceae; genus Gossypium; species Gossypium anomalum. The sequence goes on from CM046967.1 coordinate 36,396,397, forward strand.
TACAGTATAACATTCTTATAACTAAATGAATATTTGCATATACACTCATTCCCGAAATCATGCTTATCTCACACACCAACCAATATAATCATACATATGGGATTAAACCTAACTAGAGGCCGGAAGTTGTTAATCAATCACGTAAGTACTATCAAAAAGGAATTTACCTTCTCGATACATATTTAAACATACCTTATCATTGGATTTGTATGAATGTGTAAATTACAAATTTTACAGCAAGATTGATCATTTCCAAATTCAAGTACTTACGGGATTTAGCCGGATGTAGCAACTCGCGTAAAGCCTTCGGTTCTAGCCCGATGTAGCAACTCGCGTAAAGCCTTCGGTTTTAGCCCGGTGTAGCAACTCGCGTAAAAAGCCTTCGGGTTTTAGCCCTGGATGTAATCACTAGCACAAATGCCATCGAGCCTTAGCCCGGATAAAACCACTAGCACAATTGCCTTCGGTCTTAGCCTGGTTGTCATTCGAATAATCGTACACATATGTCATTTAATCGTGATACATCCACATTTAATTGTTCATTCATCAAACTCACACACAAAACATTTATCAAACATTACTAATTTCGGTTAAATAGTCACATACAAGAACATGATTTTATTTGACTTTATAACCTAATTTTTATACACATTTGGATACCCATCATAGGTATAAACTAATCTCCTCATTAAACAATTCAAAAGAATCATTATATCGCTATTTATTTGATATGCTTATAGGTTATAACTTAATCAAGTCATAAACTAAGTTCATTGCTCGAAAACTTACCTTATACTTTTCTGAACAACCTCGGTTTAGCTATTCCGCGACTTTAGCTTTTCCTCTATCCGATGTTGCCCCTTTATGCTCTTGAGCTATGTTAAATGAGTTTAGTTATATTAGACCTTGTCAATATTTATTTAAGCATTAAAAACAACTCCTTGATTATTAAACACTCATTCGGCAAGAACATAGGTAGCTCATGCTACAAAAATTTTAATTCATTAGCCGAATACTCAAGTATCTATAATGAACTCTTATGACATCTTCTTCAAGACACATTCGGCTATGACCAATTTCTTCTTAAGGCTCTCAATCAAACCACCATCAAATGTATCATCACAAGGTTCCACACTTAGCAATGCTAATGACATTAAAACCATTCATCTTAACCGAAACTTAACTCATACACAACCTATATTCTAACCATAAAATGAGTAGAATTTTAATCAATCATCCAAACACCTTTGTGCCTAAACATCATTCCTACCTACTCTCATTTTACATCTATAAAATTTCAAACCGAATATGCCTATACTTACATCATGTAAACATCAACCTTAAATTCCTTTCACAAAGCATGCTTCCGAAAATGATAAGGCAATATAACAACCCTTAACTAAACTTATAATTCCTACATATCACATTCCAAGTATTAACCTTATTCTATCATTTAATAAACAAACTTTACTCAACAACTTCATAGCTCAAATTCGGCAATTTCATCAACTTACTAGATGCATTATTTTTATTCATTGATTCAAACTACATACAAATAATAACTACTTGCAACTTAGTCATCAACATGAAAACAACTATTTATCCCATCCCTTTCTACTATAGCCGAAGGTTCAAGTTATCACACCATTCCAATTTAGTCATGGGTTAAGCAAGAAAACTAAATGACAACTCAACCATGTTAAAAAATCCATGAATTATCAATGAACTTACCTTAAAGCTAGAAAACACACCATAGCCAATTTCTCCAAGTTCTTCCTCTTCTAACTACGGCAATGAGAATCAAGGATGGAGAAACTTTGGTTTCTCCTCCCACTAATTCATTATTCTATTATTATTTTCCATCTTTTACTTTATTATTATTTTTTTTTAACACTAACATATAAATAACAAATAATTATTATGTGATTTAATTCATGACATGGCCGGCCACTATCCAAGGTTTGGTTAATTTGACATGCAAATACACCCTTTTGACATTATGCACTATTAGGTCCTTATAGATTAACCTATCACATTTCAAAAGTGTTACACCTAAGTCCTATTGAACAAATTCAATGCAAATGACCAAATCAAAGCTTGAAACTTTCACACTTGTATTTAATCACTTCATAAACATGAAATATAGCTTATAATTATTATTATTTTTTTTTATAGCTCGGTTCTGTGGTCCCGAAACCACTTCCCGATTAGGGTCAAATTAGGGCTGTCACAACTCTCCCCCACTTAAGAAATTTTCGTCCCCGAAAATCTTACCGGTAAATAGGTTTGGGTAACGTTCTTTCATAGAGTTTTCGGTTTCCCAAGTAGCTTCTTCGATCCCGTGTTTGAGCCATAACACCTTTACTAATGGAACCCTTTTTTTTTATGAATTCTTTCACTTCACGAGCTAGGATACGTATCGGTTCTTCTTCATAACTCATATCGGCTTGAATTTCAACCTCTGAGGGATTAATTATGTGCGAAGGATCAGATCTATAACGTCGAAGCATTGATACATGAAAAACATTGTGGATCCTTTCGAGTTCAGGGGGCAAAATCAATCTATACGCAACTGGACCAATTCGTTCGGATATTTCATATGGCCCTATGAACCTCGGACTCGGTTTGCCCTTGCGGCCAAATCTGAGTATCTTTTTCCAAGGTGAGACCTTAAGAAACACTTTGTCTCCCACCTGATACTCAATATCTCTTCGTTTTAAGTCCGCATACGATTTCGGCGATCCGATGTCGCCTTGGACTTTCACGAATTGTTTTTACTTACTGTTCGATCTTTAATCAAATCCACTCCGAAAATTTTACTTTCACCGAGCTCGGTCCAAAACAACGGCGTACGGCATTTACGCCCGTACAAAGCTTCATAAGGAGCCATCTTAATACTTGATTGAAAACTATTGTTGTAAGCGAACTCAATCAAAGGTAAATACCGCTCCCATGAACCACTAAACTCAAGGATGCAACATCTCAACATATCCTCAAGTATCTGAATTATCCGCTCGGATTGACCATCAGTTTGCGGATGAAAAGCGGTGCTAAAATGCAGCTTGGTACCCAAAGCTTCTTGCAATTTCTTCCAAAATCGTGAGGTGAATCTCGGATCTCTGTCCGACACAATAGAAATCGGTACCCCGTGTAGTCTCACAATCTGAGAAACATACAATTCAGCTAGTTTATCCAATGAAAAATCCGTACGTACGGGGATAAAATGAGCCGACTTAGTCAGTCTATCAACAACAACCCAAATCGCATCTTTCTTACTGGTCGACAATGGCAACCCAGATACAAAATCCATCGTGACTCGATCCCATTTCCATTCAGGTATCATGATCGGCTGAAGTAAACCCGTAGGCACTTGATGCTCCGCCTTCACTTGCTGACATATTAAACATTTTGAAACAAAATCGGAAATGTCTCGTTTCATACCATGCCACCAAAACTGACGTCTCAGATCGTTGTACATTTTCGTACTCCCCGGGTGAAGTGACATTCGACCACAATGAGCTTCGTTCAAAATCATCGAAATGAGTTCTGCATTTCTTGGAACACACAACCGACTTCTGAACCTCAAATAGTCGTCCTCATCAAGTTGAAACTCTGATTCCATATTCGGGACACATTCAACCCGTTTTGCAACCAATTCTTCATCGATTTTCTGAGCTTCACGAATTTGATGAATCAACAATGGTTTGGCCTTTAATTCCGCCACTAACACATTGTCGGATAAAATAGACAAATATACATTCATTGCTCGTAAAGCAAACAGTGATTTACGACTTAAGGCATCCGCAACCACATTAGCCTTTCCTGGATGATAGTCAATAACAAGCTCATAATCTTTTAACAACTCAAGCCAACGTCTTTGTCGCAGATTTAAGTCTCTTTGGGTCATCAAATATTTAAGACTTTTGTGATCCAAAAACACATGGCACTTCTCACCAAATAAGTAATGTCGCCATATTTTCAAGGCGAATACAATGGCAACTAATTCGAGATCATGAGTCGGATAATTTTTCTCATGTGGTTTTAATTGTCTCGACGCATATGCTACAACTCGACTTTCTTGCATCAATACGCAACCCAACCCAAGTAGGGAGGCATCACTATAAATGAAAAACTCTTTTGCCCGATTCGGCCGCACTAAGATTGGAGCTTGATCAAATAGGTTTTCATTGATCAAAATTTTTCTCGACATTTATCCGTCCATTCGAGCTTAACATCTTTTTGAAGTAAGCCGTCATTGGTGTGGCTATCATCGAGAAAACCTTTTACAAATCGTCGGTAGTAACCGCAAAGTCCCAAAAAGCTTGAACCTCGGTAATATTTCTGAGGCTTCCAGCTTAAGTATGGCTGAAATTTTATTCGGATCAACTCGAATACCGTCGCAGATACCACATGACCCAAAAAGCTAACTTCTCTTAACGAACTCACACTTATCGAACTTAGCGTATAAATCGTTTATCCCATAAAATTCGCAACACTAATCTCGGGTGCTCGGCATGTTCGGTCTCATCTCTAGAATAGACCAAGATGTCATCAATAAACACAACTACTGACCGGTCCAAATCATGCGAAGATTCGATTCATCAAATCCATAAACACCGCGAGGGCATTAGTGAGCCCAAACGGCATCACTAAAAACTCGTAGTGGTCGTATCTCGTTACAAAGCGCTTTTGGGTATATCCGAATCTCGAACTCGCGGTGATAATAACTCGATCTCAAATCTATCTTTGAAAACACCGTGGCTCCTTGATTGGTCAAACAAATCATCAATACGCGATAACGGATATTTATTCTTTATCGTCACTTTATTCAAATGACGGTAGTCAATGCACAACCTCATGGTTCCGCCCTTCTTTTCACAAACAATACCGGTGCACCCCATGGTGAAAAACTTGGTCGAGCGAAACCTTTATCCGTCAACTCTTGCAACCGAGCTTTCGGTTCCTTTAATTCTGTTGGTGCCATACGATGCGGAGCTATCGAAATCGGTGTAGTCCTGTACAAGCTCGATGCCAAACTCTACCTCCCGAGCAGTGTGGTAAACTCGGTAATTCTTCAGAAAACATCGTGGTATTCACAAACCACTGTACAGATTCGGGCTTCTTTTCTAGCTCTTTATCATTCAAGACATACGCAAGGTATGTTTCACACCCTTTCTTACATTTACGAGCCAAAGATCGACGATATTACACCGGCAACCTATTCAAGTCGATGAGACTCGACTCGGATTATCTCATTATTTACACACCTCAAATCGATGGTTTTTCTTTTGCAATTTACAATTGCGTCATGTACGGTCAACCAATCCATACCGAGGATAACATCAAATTCGTCAAACGGTAAAAGCATCAAATCGGCCGGAAAACAGGAACCTCGGATTACTAGGGGGCATTTCTTGCACACTTTGTCGACAAGTACGTAACGACCCAAGGGATTTGACACCCGAATTACAAACTCAGTAGACTCAACCGGTAGAGTCTTACTGGATGCTAAGGTTTCACATATATAAGAATGAGTAGAACCAGGGTCAATCAAAGCAATCACATTAGTATCAAAGAGAGTAAAAGTACCGGTAATAACATCTGGCGAGGAAGCATCCTCGCGAGCGCGTATAGCGTAAGCCCTAGCAGGCACACGAGCCTCAGATCTGGTTGTAGCATCTCTAGATCCTCTCTGACCACCGCTAGCATCCCCCGCATTTCTAGATGGTCTACCTCGAGCAGTAGTAGCACCCGGTTTCCCACTCTGCTTTACATTCGGTTCGATGAGCCTCGGGCAATCCTTAATGAAGTGATCAGCTGATCCACACTTATAGCAGGAGCGATCATAGAATCTACAACTCCCCGAATGCCATTTACCACAATACTGACACTCTGTCCTATCTCGACGATCATTTCCCACACTGGCAACTGAGGTGACTCGCGTACTCACAGGGGTCGTTCGCGATCTCGTCTGCGAAAAACCGAAGTGTCTTTGGATCGGCGAAATCATCTCTAAACCTCTTCGATGATCATTGAAAGGGTTTCCCGTATATCTCTTACGAAACTCTTTGGCTCCCAATTCAGCTTTTCTTTTCTCCTTGCTGAGCTCTTCGGCTTTGCAAGCTCACTCGACAAGTACTACGAACTCTCTGATTTCTAGAACACCAACATACAACCTTATATCTTCGTTCAAACCATCTTCAAAACGTTTACATTATTGACTTCTTCGAAGAAACACATTCTCGAGCGTACCGGTTAAGTCTCACAAACTTTCGCTCATAATTAGTAACCGTCATAGAACCTTGTTTATGTTCAAGAAATTCCTTTCGTTTTTGATCAATAAATCTCTGGCTGATATACTTTTTTCGAAACTCGGTTTGGAAAAACTCCCAAGTTACCCGCTCTCTGGGCACAACAGAAATCAACGTATTCCACCAATAGTAGGCGTAATCACGTGAGCGAGAGATAGTACACTTTAGGCATTCCTCGGGTGTGCAAGATAGTTCATCAAGTACCGGATAGTATTATCCAACCAAAATTTAGCTTGCTCAGCATCGTCGTTATCTGTAGCCTTAAATTCGGTAGCCCCGTGCTTTCAGATTCTGTCAACTGGGGGCTTGTTCAATCTCATCTGATCGGTTACCAGAGTTACTGCGGGTGCCGGGGATGTATTAGCAGGGATTGGGGGTTGTGGAATGTACCGTATTAGTTCGGATGTACTGGTTAAACCATTCATTCATCACATTATAAAAGGCTTGTCTAGCCTCGTCGCTTTGATTGCTTGCAACAGGTTGAGAGTCCATTGGCGCTGTCCCGCGCGCGCGGAGCAGCGCCACTACACTCTCCACATCATCATCTCCACCGATTGGGATCGGGGTCCATTACTAACAAAAACACATTTTTAACTGTCAGAAATCATCACACTATCGTAATAACACAAAACGGCATGTATAGCTAGACTCATACATACTACGTTAGTCCGAGAATCGACTAAACCGTGCTCTGATACCAATAAAATTGTAACGCCCCATGCCTGAGATTGTTACCGGAGTCAAACACAAGGTAATAACGGGCTTGATTCTTTTCCTAACACGGTTCATTTTAAAATTTTCCAGAAAGGCTGGCAAACTGCATCACAGTTACCTCAAAAATCATATCTCGAGTTTGGAAACTCGAAAACTGATTCCGTAAATTTTTTCTAAAACTAGACTCGTATATCTATCTACACATTTTTTTCTAGAATTTTTGGACAGGCCAATTAGTACAGTTTATTATCTAAAGTCTCCCCTGTTTCAGGGTTCGACTACTCTGACATTTATGCAATGCGACCTATATATCTCCCTATACAAGGCTCCAATACATATGCTGTTTGTTTCTAATGAAACTAGACTCAAAAAGGAATCTATAAATATAAGGCATGTCTTCTAGTTATTTCTGGTTAATTTATGGTAAATTTTCAAAGTCAGAACAGGGGATCCAGTATTTGTTCTGGCCCAGTTTTACGAAAACTTAAAAATCTCATAAAATACTGCTCATATGGTCGCTTCGCTTCTTCCATATGAAAATAGACTCATCAAGATTCGATTATATATTTTATTCATTATTTAATTACATTTCTACAATTTTTAGTGATTTTTCAATCTCACACCACTGCTGTTATCAACATCTATTTTAAGGCCAAATTCACCTATTTCCTAGTTTTCCATAGTACAACTAACTATTGACATACATAGCATCAATTAAGATCGGAATTAACCATTGCCAACATTTCCACACCTCTCTATAACCAAGTATAAACAAAAAGATTATAACACTATGTTTAAAATATATAAGCCATTTTCGCATGGCCTACCGAATATATATATATATACACATTACCAAAAGGGACTTAGTTAACAACAAAGTTAGTCCTATACATGCCGTTTTTCAAAATAGAACCAGAGAGAGTACCAAAAAGTGGCTTAGATAGTGTGAATGACTTCGACCTTGCCCTTCCCAAATCCGATAGCTGACGAACAAAATCTATAAAACAGAGAAATCAAAGTAACGAAGTAAGCATTTAAATGCTTAGTAAGTTCAAGTAATAAAACTTATTTATGATTATAGTATAACATTCTTATAACTAAATGAATATTTGCATATACACTCATTCCCGAAATCATGCATATCTCACACACCAACCAATATAATCATACATATGGGATTAAACCTAACTAGAGGCCGGAAGTTGTTAATCAATCACGTAAGTACTATCAAAAAGGAATTTACCTTCTCGATACATATTTAAACATACCTTATCATTGGATTTGTATGAATGTGTAAATTACAAATTTTACAGCAAGATTGATCATTTCCAAATTCAAGTACTTACGGGATTTAGCCGGATGTAGCAACTCGCGTAAAAGCCTTCGGGTTCTAGCCCGGATGTAGCAACTCGCGTAAAAGCCTTCGGGTTTTAGCCCGGATGTAATCACTAGCACAAATGCCATCGAGCCTTAGCCCGGATAAAACCACTAGCACAATTGCCTTCGGGTCTTAGCCCGGTTGTCATTCGAATAATCGTACACATATGTCATTTAATCGTGATACATCCACATTTAATTGTTCATTACTGAAACTCACACACAAAACATTTATCAAACATTACTAATTTCGGTTAAATAGTCACATACAAGAACATGATTTTATTTGACTTTATAACCTGATTTTTATACACATTTGGATACCCATCATAGGTATAAACTAATCTCCTCATTAAACAATTCAAAAAGAATCATTATATCGCTATTTATTTGATATGCTTATATGTTATAACTTAATCAAGTCATAAACTAAGTTCATTGCTCGAAAACTTACCTTATACTTTTCTGAACAACCTCGGTTTAGCTATTCATGACTTTAGCTTTTCCTCTATCCGATGTTGCCCTTTATGCTCTTGAGCTATGTTAAATGAGTTTAGTTATATTAGACCTTGTCAATATTTATTTAAGCATTAAAAACAACTCCTTGATTATTAAACACTCATTCGGCAAGAACATAGGTAGCTCATGCTACAAAAATTTTAATTCATTAGCCGAATACTCAAGTATCTATAATGAACTCTTATGACATCTTCTTCAAGACACATTCGGCTATGACCAATTTCTTCTTAAGGCTCTCAATCAAACCACCATCAAATGTATCATCACAAGGTTCCACACTTAGCAATGCTAATGACATTAAAACCATTCATCTTAACCGAAACTTAACTCATACACAACCTATATTCTAACCATAAAATGAGTAGAATTTTAATCAATCATCCAAACACCTTCGTGCCTAAACATCATTCCAACCTACTCTCATTTTACATCTATAAAATTTCAAACCGAATATGCCTATACTTACATCATGTAAACATCAACCTTAAATTCCTTTCACAAAGCATGCTTCCAAAATGATAAGGCAATATAACAACCCTTAACTAAACTTATAATTCCTACATATCACATTCCAAGTATTAACCTTATTCTATCATTTAATAAACAAACTTTACTCAACAACTTCATAGCTCAAATTCGGCAATTTCATCAACTTACTAGATGCATTATTTTTATTCATTGATTCAAACTACATACAAATAATAACTAACTACTTGCAACTTAGTCATTAACATGAAAACAACTATTTATCCCATCCCTTTCTACTATAGCCGAAGGTTCAAGTTATCACACCATTCCAATTTAGTCATGGGTTAAGCAAGAAAACTAAATGACAACTCAACCATGTTAAAAAATCCATGAATTATCAATGAACTTACCTTAAATCTAGAAAACACACCATAGCCAATTTCTCCAAGTTCTTCCTCTTCTAACTACGGCAATGAGAATCAAGGATGGAGAAACTTTGGTTTCTCCTCCCACTAATTCATTATTCTATTATTATTTTCCATCTTTTACTTTATTATTATTATTTTTTAACACTCGACATATAAATAACAAATAATTATTATGTGATTTAATTCATGACATGGCCGGCCACTATCCAAGGTTTGGTTAATTTGACATGCAAATACACCCTTTTGACATTATGCACTATTAGGTCCTTATAGATTAACCTATCACATTTCAAAAGTGTTACACCTAAGTCCTATTGAACAAATTCAATGCAAATGACCAAATCAAAGCTTGAAACTTTCACACTTGTATTTAATCACTTCATAAACATGAAATATAGCTTATAATTATTATTATTATTTTTTTATAGCTCGGTTCTGTGGTCCCGAAACCACTTCCTGATTAGGGTCAAATTAGGGCTGTCACAAATCGGGTCATAATATCTAGGCTCGATTTGAGAGGTTACATTTTGTGGTATCAGAGTCCAGTTCAAAACTTAGACTATGGGTAATTTTTTTTTGAAAACTTTATGCATTACAAAAAGGATATTTTGGGGAAAAACACACTATATGTTAATTTGTTATAAAAGAATTTGAGACTTCCCGAAGTCGATTAGAGGTAAGTGATCTGTAGATGTAAAATTATAGACTGTAAAAACTATTGAAAATTATAGACTGAACAAACTCTAGGCTGTGAAAACAATAAATAGTGAGAGAAGTGTAAATCAGTCAAATAAACCTTAGGTAGAAAATGTTCAACTGATAACGATAAAAAAATATATCTATTGATAGCATTCATAAAACATAAAATTAGTACCCGTGGAGTTAGGACTAGAGGAATGAGGGCTCGCGAAAAGTCGGGTCAAAGAACCCAAGTCGAATCATCCGTATCTTAGGTGTGAACCCTTGAGCCAGCTACGGAGCATGTGGAACGTGCACCCACTATTGAGGAGAGTCAGCAAGAGCCTACAAATGAGATTCTATCGCAGGTCATATTGCAAGTATTAGAATGAGTGGCGGGTACCTAATCTAGAACTAACAGTCGTGGCACTATTATTAAGAGGCTTCGTTCGAGCAAGGCTGAGCTGTTTAGGGGGTGCTGCTGAGACAACCCTCATTGTATTTGAGTATTAGCTAGAGGCTACAGAGCGAATTCTTAATGATATGGAGTGCACCCCTGAATAGAAGCTTAAGGGGATTGTGTCATTATTACGAGATAAGGCCTATCGTTGGTGGCATGCCATTGTGAGAGGTACCCAAATTGATCAATTGAAGTGGGAATATTTTCTAAAGGCCTTTTAGAAGAAATATGTGGGTGTATGGTACGTTGAGGCCAAGAGGCTTGAGTTCATTGAGCTAAGGTAAGGTAACATGTCCGTGGCTGATTACGAGTAGAGTTCTTGAGGCTCAATCGTTATGCTTTGGGTATAGTGGTAGATGAACAAGATAAGTGTGTCTAATTTGAGCTTGGGCTAAGATTTGACTTGATGATCCAAGTAGCTATGCTGCAAGAGAGGGTCTTCAAAAATTTGGTGGAGAAGACTGAGATTTTTGAGGAGGTCAGAAGCATTGAGTGCGAACAAAAGGAGTAAGTTAGAGTTCCTACTAAGAGAGATCCTAGAACTAGTGCGTAGACTCAGTGCCCAGCTGAGCGGGCTGGAGATAATCGACCTCGCCAGAACTTTGTCATAGTAGGAGAAAGAAACCAGAATTGTGCCATCAGTGCCAAGAGACATTCGGGTGAGTGTTGGTAAGGCATGGGTGCATGCTTAAAAAATAAATCATCGGATCATAAGATCCGAGATTATCCTCAATTGAATGAGAAGACACGAGCACAAGGTCAAAATTGTGCACTAAACTAGAGAGCTAGTTAACAATAACAATGAGCTCAAGGTCAGAATAGAGGTGGTAATACTGGGCAGAGATAGCTAGCACCAGGTCATGGTGCTAACTGAGTTGATACGACGCAACCATCACTTGTGTAAATGGCTAGACGCTGAGAGGATCGTGATGCTGTAGATATGATAGTAGGCACCTTTATTGTTAATGTTATTTCTTACTTTGCATTGATAGATAATGGCTCTAGCCATTCGTATGTATCATGTGTAATGGTTGAAAAACTGGGTATTTGGGTAGAGAAAACTGTTAATGATGTGATTGTTCTTAGTCCCTTAGGAAAATTTGTGCATGTAAATAAGATTTATAAGCGATGCCCGTTGCAAGTCCAAGGTGAGGTATTTCCTGTCGACTTAATGAAACTACCCTTCGAAAAATTTGATCTCATCTTTGGGAATAGACTGGCTAAGTGAGCATTGGGTTATCCTCAATTGTGACACTAAATGAGTTACTCTGAGGACTTTTGTTGGGAATGGGGTAATCTTCATTGGGGACCATCATAATTATCTATCTACTGTAATCTCTGCCTTAGTAGTGGAGAAATTGGTTTGTAAAGGGTATGACACTTATCTCGCGTACATTTTGGATACGAATGTAGTTAGTGTGGCATTGCAGAATATTCATGTGGTGAAAGAGTGTATCGATGTCTTTCCTGAAGAGCTGCCTGGTTTACCTCCAGAGTGTAAGGTTGAGTTCGAATTGAGTTGCAGCCTAGGATGGCACAGATGTCCATTGCACCCTATTACATGGCACCTAAAGAGCTCAAGGAGCTTAACGCACAATTACAAGAGTTGCTTGATTGTGGCTTCATAAGGCCAAGTGTGTGGTCATGAGGAGCTCCAGTCCTTTTTGTGAAAAAGAAAGATAGGTCTATAAGGCTGTGCATTGATTTATCGTAAGCTAAATAAGCTGACTATGAAAAATAAGTATCTGTTGCCGAGGATCAATAACCTATTAGATCAATTCTAAGATGCTTTGGTTTTCTCTAAGATCGATCTGAGGTCGGGATACTATCAGTTGGAAGTAAAGGAAGTTGATGTGTTGAAGACTATTTTCAGGACTCGGGATGGGCACTACGAGTTTTTAGTGATGCCCTTCGGTCTTACGAATACTCCCACCACTTTTATGGACCTAATGAATAGAGTCTTTCAGCCTTATCTCGATCAGTTTGTTGTGGTCTTCAATGATGACATCCTGATTTACTCCAAGTCTGAGTTAGAGCATGAGGAACACTTAAGGTTAGTCCTTCAAACCTTACGTAAGACACGATTGTATGTGAAGCTTAGTAATCGAGAAGTAATATTTTTGGGACATGTGGTATCTTGTGAGGGTATTCGTGTGGATCCGAAGAAAATCGAGGTTATCCTGGATTAGAAGCAACCCAAGAATGTTGGTGAGGTTCAGAGTTTTCTTGAGCTTGTTAACTATTATCGACGGTTTGTTGAGTGGTTCTCATTGAGTGCGACTCTGATAAGTAAGTTATTGATAAAGATTGCACTGATTAAATGGATAGATGAGTAGTAGGTCAGTTTCGAGAAGCTTAAGGTAGTTCTTACTCAGGCACCCTTATTGGTCTAACCCAAGTTTGGGAAGGATTATGTGGTCTACAGTGATGCCTTTCATTTCGGTCTTGGTTGTATGTTGATGCAAGATGAGAAATTTATGGCCTATGCTTCGAGACAACTCAAGCTACATGAGTGCAATTATCCAACACATGACCTAGAGTTGGTTGCTGTGGTTTTCGCTTTTAAGATATAGAGGTATTATCTTTATGGGGAGAAATGTGTCATCTATACAGATCATAAGAGTCTTAATTTCAAGTATCTCCTTACCCAAAAGGAGTTGAACTTCAGAAAAAAGCGTTGGATCGAACTTCTAAAAGACTATGACTGTACCATAGAGTACCATCCGAGTAATGCTAATGTGGTGGCAGATGCATTGAGTAAGAAGTACATGTTTGAGTTGAGGGCAATGTTTGCTAGACTAAGTTTAGCAGATGATAGTGGCCTACTTGCATAATTACAGGTTCGACCAACCTTGATTGAGGAGATTAAGCTGAAACAGACTTTAGATTTATCTTTAGAGCCTCATGTGAAACTCGTTAATAAGGGTAAGACTTCAAATTTTTCCTTTAATTCTGAGGGAGTTCTGTACTATCATGGAAGATTTTGTGTACCTTTCGATTTTGAATTGAGGCAGTCCATACTTTGGGAAAGACATAACAACCCCTATGCTATGCATCCTTGGGTTAGTAAGATGTATTAGGATCTTCGTGAGCAGTATTGGTGGCCGGGATTGAAACATAATGTGACAGACTTTGTGGAAAGATGCTTGACGTGCCAACAAATCAAGGCTGAACACCAATTTCCTACTGGTTTGCTTTAACCTATTCAAGTCCCTTAGTGGAAATGGGAGCGTATCACCATGAATTTTGTTATTTGGCTACCTTTGACACCATCTAAGAAAGACTCCATCTGGGTAATAGTTGATCGCTTGACAAAGTTCGCTCATTTTGTGCTAGTACACCCTGATTATTCCTTACAGAGGTTGGCTAGATTATATATCGCTGAAATTTTGAGACTTCATGGGGTACCAGTGCCAATCATATCGAATTGGGATCCTTATTTCACGTTACCTTTTTGGAAGAGTCTGCATGAGGCCCTTGGTACGAGATTTAATTTTAGTACAGTTTACCATCCATAGTCTGATGGACAGTCTAAGAAGGTTATCCAAATTCTCGATGACATGTTATGAGGTTGTATGATCAATTTCCAAGGTAATTGGGAGGAACATCTACCACTTGTGGAGTTTGTATATAATAACAGTATCCAGACGAGCATTCAGATGGCACCGTATGAGGCACTTTTGGGCTCAAGTGTAGGACACCTTTATGTTGGATAGATTTGGGGGAAAAGAAAGTGTGAGGACTAGATCTAGTACAAGAGACTGAGAACAATGTGAAAATTATTTGGGATTGGTTGAAAGTAGCATTAGATCGACAAAGTCTTATTCCGACTTGAAGATGAGGGATATTGAGTTGAGTGTGGGAAATTGACTCTTCTTTAAGGTTTCGTCTTGGAAGAAAGTGCTGAGATTTGGCTGCAAGGGAAAGCTAAGTCTAAGGTTCATTGGACCCTACCGCATTGTCAAGAGAGTTGGACCAGTGGCATACCAGTTGGAGTTACCCTAAAGTTGGATCGTATTCATGATGTTTTCCATGTATCTGTGTTGTGACGTTATTGATTTGACCCTTCTCATGTTATCCCAGTTGAGGAGATAAAGGTTCGTCATGTTTTGACTTTTGATGAGGAACCAGTGCAAATTATCGATCGAAATGTTAAAGAATCGAAAATGAAGCAAATCCCATTTGTAAAAATTTTGTGGAGGAATCACGGTTCCAGCGAGGCTACCTGGGAGTTGGAAGATGCGACGCAAGAGCAATATCCTCACCTCTTCTCATCAGGTAAATTTTGAGGACAAAGTTTTTTAAGGAATGTAGAATTGTCACATCCCATATATTTTTATTAATATGTGTGCAAGAATGAAAACAAGAAAGTGTTTAGTCTAGTGGTTTAATGACTCCTTAGTTATCTTAATGGTCTAATGTTCAAGTCCTAATGCTCACACTATCCTATTTAGTGTTTTTTTTTTTACAATATTTCCATTTGACTTAAGTGCATGCCGTCTACCCCTTTAGTTTCCTCAAATAAGTTGATTCCCTTCGCCTTGTATGAGTTAAACTTGCCTTAAGTTGGGAAACATGATCCCTCTTTATGCTCCTATGTTTCCTCTCTTTCCTTTCACTTTATTCTTACCTATTTGCTATCGTTCAATAAACCTAGTCATAGTTGACCAAGCTTACTCCACCTCATTGCCTTCCATACCACTTATTTACTCCCATATTCTTTTTTTTTCATTTCTTCCTTTTTCATTTTCTTTCCTTTATGACAAAAAACCACCACCTTCAATCGCATCTAAAATTCCTCCAATACAAGCTATAGCTTTACCACCAGCATACCACCATCAAAGGTTCTCTTCTCCTCCTCTTTTCTTTCAATCACCACCCTTCACCGCCAACGCTGCCATCTTAAACTGCCATGGGTAAACCTTTCTCCACAATTCTTTTTCTTTTCTCTTTTCTCTCAATATTGTAAATAAACCCTCCCTCCCACTCTTTTTATATTTTTTTCTCACCTCATTGGACCACCATTGCCACTGTCGTCGATGCCATTTTTTCGTCAGGTTTTATTTTTCCCCTTTTTCTTTCTCTTTCGATCTCTCCCATCTCTTCTACGGATTCAGTCATCCTATTTTATTTTTTTTTATGACCAAGACTCATCGATCATATATTTTTGTAGATCGTTAAACCTCTTTGCACCTTTGTCAAGACTTATCAACGATCTCTTAGTGTTGTTGAGTAGTGTAAGTACATGAGGGGTGTTGGGAACATTTTTTCCTCTATTATTTTTCCTTATATCCAAATGGTGTTAAGACACATTTGTTTTTCATCTGTTAGCATTTTGTTCCTATATTCTTTGAAGGACTAAATAATGCCAATCCAAGAGATCTTTAGTGTAATAACGAAGGCATCAAATCTAAGTCTCGATTTAAAAGTAAGTAATTGGTGAGAATTATTTCAATGATTAATATTTAAGTAATATGATACATCAGATAGATCTATAACTAAAATATGTGTTCGATACGATAGATTCATCTACCGAGTTTAGATCCAAGCGAAACCTCTTCTAATAAGATTGTGGCAATCAAATCTTCAATATTAGGTGTAGGATCTAAATCTTTGATTTGAGTATAATATGCTACTTTTATTTTTAATAAAATTCTATTAAACAATAATTTGATAGTACACTAAGTACTCAAAGCGATTTTAAAAAAAACTCATCATAGGGAAATTCCAAGTGCTCGTAAAATTATTTGTTCATGAAAACTATGATTTGTGATGTATTGATGTTTGTGATAATGATATGTGTACAAATCTCATCTTTATGTTATGTGATACATGGCTTAATTGATATGTTGATGATTTAAACATGTCTTATATATATATATGAGTTTGATGAGACCCATGATTTAATATGAAAATATATTAAAGCATGCTAAAGTGAATAAAAAGTGAATATTATGTGATATATAAAAATGTAAGCATGTTTACATGCGAATGTGTAAAAGTGAGAAATATGCTACTATGAGCATGACTACATGAGAAATGCGAAAAGTGATTATATGTGTTAAATTTGAAATGGCCATATCACATGCATAGGGTGAGCTTTATAAAAGGTGGAAGTCATATGGTAGTTTATCTGTGATTATGTGGACGTTATCAGTAATTATGTGGTGGCTTGTCCAGAAATAGCGTGTTATTGGATGGACGGGTTCTGGGGAACTTGATATTGGTGTGTAGCAGAGATGGGTAGAAAATTCTTTAAAATGTGCATTATTTCACTATCATGTCTCAATATATTTATGTATATGTTTTAATGATGATATGACATTTCTATGAAAATGGTTTACATATATGGAATTGGATGTGTGAAATGCATGTTTATATATTTTCTGTATTGATTTCACACTGAGCCTTTTAAAGCTCATGCACATTTCTTGTGTGTTTTAGATAATCCTCATGGTTAGGACTCTAGTTTGGTCA
Source organism: Gossypium anomalum (assembly GCA_025698475.1). Classification (NCBI taxonomy): domain Eukaryota; kingdom Viridiplantae; phylum Streptophyta; class Magnoliopsida; order Malvales; family Malvaceae; genus Gossypium; species Gossypium anomalum. Next base: position 36,413,829 of record CM046967.1, read on the forward strand.
TCAGAGAGGCTTTCGGAAAAATGGTTTTATAGTTTATTTTTAAGATGATTTGAGACTTTTATGATTTTTATGGATTTTATTATGGACTTTAATTTGGGTTTGATTTAATAACTTTTTGGGACTTTATTTTAAATTGTGGACTGTGGCATGGGGATTTTCCTTTCTGATATTTTTGGAATTATTGCATGGATTGCTATAAACTTGAAATTATATAGGGTTTTTCCATATATTTTTACCACCTTTTGACTTAATAAATATGTTAATCTTGAGTAATTGTTATTAAAATAAGTGATTTTTGCTTAATTATTAATATTAGACATGAACTTATAAACTATGTGAAATTATACTTAATTACATGATTTTTGTACATAATTTATATTATTTTCATGTTAAATATTAATATGTGAATTTTCACTATGCAGGAGGACCATGAAAGATGTGATTAACATAAATGATGCATGGACATGCACACATCCATTTCATTTGGACGGAAAGACCATGCAAAACTAGGGTAAAAAAGTTGTTAATTTGACTTAGTAAAAGATGTGCTAAAAGATAGACATGTCTAATTAATTATTGGACTGAGAAACTATCCAACTAGGAGGAATGAAAGCCCAATTTTAGCACAAGTAGATGGCTGCCCAAAAATAAGCTTTGTAATTTTTTGTTAAAGGTCTCTACAGTTGGAATGATGTAAGAAATCAACACACAAGTTTACCCTTTGAAACCATCCACCTTATGGCTATTAATAGCATTGTTTTGAATTAAAAAACAAGCAACAAAGTCATCCCTTTTTCCACAATTTTTGGCTGGCCATGTATGAGAGAAAAGAGAGGGATTTTGAATTCTATTTTTAGTAAACACTACCCTTGCCTTCACCTATAAATACCATATACCTTTCCACTTCTCAAATCATCCCTCATATCCCTTCATTCATAAGACATCCCTTATCTCTCATTCATCATTTTCTCTTCCCTTTCTTTAATTTTTTTCCCTTGCATAGCCATCCATGTCCCTTCCATTCTTTAGCCAACAAAGGCTTTGTCAAGACCTTTCTTTAGCTGGCCACCTTAAGAAACCCTTAGCAAAAAGAGCATTAAGCATAACGGAGGAACACATCAGTCAAAAAAGATCCGAAAGGCTATTGAACTGAATTAGAGTTTACTCTTTCCTCTTGTTATTTGATTTACTTATGTTTGTTGTGTTTTTTTTAACATCAACAATGATATTTTAAATCCTATTTTCTAGGATGATTATGTTAAGTCAATAAGATTTATTTGATTTATGTTTAACATGTTTGTAACTCAACCAATAATGTTTTCAATTAAAATCAAGATGTATTCCATTCATATGTGATTGGGTGCATTCAGATCGGTTAAGCGATCCTAACCAGAAGACAGCTAGTAGACGCATAATTGAAGAGTGCAATGCTTAATTTAGATCATTAAACTCGACTAAATTAGAGGTTCATAATATTTTTAGTTAGCTCTATTATCTTGCAAATTTTTTAGGTTTATGTGATTAAACTGTTGCAAACATAAATTTCCCTGTGACCTCGCATAAATACTAAGAAACCCTTAGTTTAATATGATCAGTAAAATGCATATTTCACTAAGTAAAAGATTCTGAGAGGAGTTAATTTGGTTTCCAAACTCATGAAAGATCAAGTTGCCGTGGAATGTTTTCCGAACATTGTTAAGCGTAATGAAAATGAATTGAGTTGATTAATATAATTATCCTAGCCTATTTTATGTAGATTTTTTTTTTTGCTAAAGCCATTCATTCATACATTTAGATCATTTGCATTTAGATTTAATTGCATAGGGATCATCTTGCATTTAGATAATTTAATTTAATCATCACTATCCAAAATTATTGCGTTTTATACCAAATTGTGAATTTATAATTTTACAAATAATCGATTAACATACACAGTCCTGTGGAGATGATAACTCATTTTACTTACTTATTATTTGAACGACTGTGTACAATTGCACAAACCACGTTACAATTGCTTATGTTGGATTTCATATTTAAATGATCATTAAACTTTTTTTAAAAAAATTAGTATCCACTGCAAATGAGTTTTCAAAACTAAGTTATAACACAGTGTATTTAAAAAAAAAAAAGAAACAAACAAATTTTATTGAAAGGAACTTGATATTTTCAAAATGACATCTTTCGAGGACAAATGAATTTTTCTTGTGGAAACGTTTTGGCCATCTTCATGCCTTCTAAAGGTCTCCTGCACGCTCACAAAGTGTATTAGCTCACCTTAGGCCTCATTCGGCCTCTAAGGTCAATAAAAGACTCAATTTGCACATTTTATTGAATATAATAAAACTAAGAAAACGTAATTAAAACATAACGAAAATGCTTGTATTCAAGCTCCCTAAATGCGAAAACCAATTTAATCTACTACACTGAATTACGACAGATCATTTATTCACTTGTGATGTTCATAGTATGGCATACGCGAATCTTGAATGAATGGTGGACTATGTATGCATGACTCATATACTTTGATGTAAGTAAAAGCCTGAGTTCAAATAGATAAGGAACCAAAAGTTGGTGCATTGGGTATACAACTTCTATAGTATGTAGCATCATTCACAATCGTGGAATTTATAGGTTGACACATGGGTAAATGGTATCCTCTCATTGGCATTACATGATAGATGAAAATGTCGCCACAAGTCATTTGTCTTTGTGATGAATGACTTAATTATTATTTGATAGTAATTAACTTTTCCTGAAGGAAGATGTAATGGTTACCATGACATAAAATAGAATCATATTGGAAGAATGAATTTATCCTAAAGAGATTAAAGATTTCCTACAAGGGTAACACATTTATGGCAAGGTCACTGGACATATTTTTCGTAATGGTATGTTATTAGAGAGATCTCAATCACGATACAATAGTGGAATGACTTTGTGACTAAACGGTTTTATAATTAATAGACAAAAAGTTGGAACTTAATTATAAATTACTTAAGCCCTATTTACATATATTCAATTGATCCTTCTGCTAGCTCATTGAAACAAGAAATAAATTGTGTGTTGAATTGAATGAACATAAATGGATAGAAATGATAGAGTTAGAGAAATGGGTTACATTAAAAAATGAATGTGGTTTCTCTTCAATAATGGAAATGACTTGAGAATAAATTTAAGATTTTCAAATAACTATTTAATTAAATGAAATTAAAAAATGGAATTAAATTAATTAGTAATTGTGGATTCGTTAAAAATATAAATTAAATATATTTCCCATAGATTCTTTTACGATAAAGTTACCATGACTTTAACGAAATTAGAATTGGCTTGAGAAAATTATTTAATTGGAAAGTTTTAATTAATTTTAATTAATTTAACAATATTTATTTTGGAAAATAGAAAAACAAGTATTGCGTTAGATTAAATTATAAAGTGTTGGGTTAGAAGTCCAAGAAACATGTATAATTAGACCTGATACAGGAGAGGCCCAAAACCCCTCATAGTATGTATGGGGGGTGGAAACCCTAGTGCATTTAACTAGAGGGTTGGTTTTTCTATTTAATAAGTATTATTTGTATTCTATTAATTCAACTAGGGTTCCTCTATCTCTCCCTATAAATAGATGACACTGGTAGGGCTAAAAAATACAGAACGTTGAGATATTGTTACTCTGACTGAAAATAGTCAGAATTTATTTCTAAGTATAAATTATATTTTTCGGGACTAACAATTCTACCAGTTTCTATAAGAGTGATATTTACTTTCCTACTGAAAGTAAGAAAATTATTTCTAGTTCTGTGTTTGATTAATAGTTCTTCGAGCCCACACTCGAAGTGATTTGTGGTACGAATATAGAGAAGGTCATTCGATTGAAAGTCAGGAACGTTAAGGATCCGTCTCACATAAAACACAAGAACTTTTCAGGAAAAGTTTATTGCTGTAAATATCACAAACTGACTTGGTTTTCAAATTTTTATTTTTCTGTTATGCAAGAAAATCATTTATGAACTAGTTTTTTATATCATGGTATCCTTAATATCTTTGGTATAATATTCGTTCTTCCAATATGATCTTGTTTTATCTCATAATAACCATTACATCTTCTTTCATTAAAAGTCATTACTATCAAAAACTAATTAAGTCATTCATCACAAATACAAATGACCCGTGGCAATGTTTACTTTTCTTGGGCTATGAATTCCACTATTGTGAACAATGACATACTACAGAAGTTATATGTCCAATGCACCAGCTTTAGATTCCTTATCTTTCTGAACTCAGGCTTTTACTTACATCAAAGTATACAAGTTATGCGTAGATAGTCCATCATCCAATCAGGATTAAGGTATGCCATACTATACATGTTAAAAGTGAATAAATCCATAAACGGATGCAGGATCTATTCTACTTGGGTCTTATCTAATGTACTATTAGTCCATTTAGTCACATCTATATCTCTATTTTTTGGGAGTCATCTGCTTCAATGCCCAAGACAAAGCATCTTCCCAATTGGACTTGATAGACAACATATTAGTATTTCAATTGATGTGCTCATTTATAGTTAGACTAAGGAAATGTTTAGTTTCATCTACTAATACAAGATACAATTTGACCACATAATATCACTTAGTATTATTTAAACATTAGATAACCAGTGAGCCAGTATTTGCTTCCATTTTGCCTTGCATGGAAAAACCATTAAGGACAATATACAAGGGTGTTAATGTAATTTATGGATATTTATATTAAACTAGTTTGTTCGAATAATAAAAGTACACATAAACGGAAATACTATACTTAGGGCACCAAATCCAACAACATCTCCTCTTAGGTTTCGATAAATCCTTAACAAATTTGGGCCCTAAAAAACTATAATCACTATCAAACCACTTTTAAATTATATTCAAAGCCCTCAAAATCATTGTAAACTTTATTTTGTGATTTTATTAAATTTTTTTATTTTTAGTGTATGGTAAATCCCCTATTTTGCTAAAATCGTAAGATATCGATTTGAGCTGATGAGCCTTGAAAACTTGTGTTACGCTCAAGACTAGTTCCCATTAGTATTCTAAGATTCAAAATGATTTCAAACTTATATTTGTGTCTCACGCAAGTTGCCAAATTATTTAAAAGAATGTTTTCATAACATATAAGGGGTATCTTTATGAAAAAAAATAATTATTAAGCTGTTAAATTGTTATCATAGCATCTCTTATCTATACTGTTCGACGTGATAGGTAAGGGGTGTTACAAAAGTAAAAGTTCATTTGATTCTCTATCATTTGAGAATGGCATTAGATAAACAGAATTTATATACGAATTTGAAGTGAAAAGATATCGAGTATAATGTCGATGACAAGGTTTTTCTAAAAGTTTTTCCATGGAAAAGATATTGCGGTTCAGGCGATAAGGGAAGTTGGGTTCAAAGTTCATTGGTCCATATGAGATTTGGGGCGAGGAGGACCAATTGTGTATCGGTTGACTTTGCCTCCAAAATTAGATCATATTCATAATATGTTCCATTTTTCAATGCTACAAAGATATTGATGGAATCCTTCGCATGTTGGTTCTAGTAGAGTTTAATGAGGTTTGTTTTGACTCATGATGTTAGGAAGAACCAGTAGAGATCTTATGAATAATCGAGTTCCATTGGTGACAGTGTTGTGGAGAAGCCATGTAACACATGGCCCAGAAGTTTTGACTGGATTCTAGAGGTCACATTGACCACGAAAGTGGCCCAAACAAAACGAGGATCAAAATTTTGAATTTCTTTTCGAAAACCATATCTTTAGAAAATCTGATAAAACTTAACTTACGTTTTGTAAACATTGGTTTAATGGTCATCAAAGTTAAGGGAAAACAAAACTAAAATTCCTTGTTCTATTTGAAACACTTTGGTTAGCTGATATTTCAAAATTAATGTAGCAGTAGAAAACTATTATTTTAATATAACTCAAAACTCGTAACAGTAGTACTTTAATATTTGAACGTTTAATAAATCATCACAATCTCAAAATCCATGTTCCTATTTTAATAAAAATCATGCATGGAATCCCAAACTTTAATTCCAAATAAAAACCGTAGTTTTCCGAAGTCCAGATTCAAATTAAAACTTAACGAAAGTCCAAAAGAAAAAAAATTATCTACAGTCCGAATGAAAACAATTGATCAAAATTTACGAAAAAATTTAGTAAAAACCAAACCGAATTGAGAAATTCTGAGACGTCCGACTTGCCCAGTCCATCTCCTAAACATGAGGGTTACTTGAAAAGGAGAAACTAAGGGAGTGAGCTATGAAAGCTCAGTATGAGTCTAAAACAAACACAAATAGACAGTAACAGAATAACACCTCGATTGCACGTTAACTAACCAAACAAACTTACATTAGCAAAACCTAAAACATAAATAGAAATCATCACAGAATAACATATAATATCACTAGTACACATAACAGATATGCATAACGAAATTAGATGAGGAATGATACAAAATCCCACCTAGACAACTGCTATACACCATCTCCACAAATCCTACACACACACCAATAAGGGTATACTAGACCCATTCCAACCTCTACACACCAATATTTGGGTTATGGTGAACCCATCCAACCGACCACACCATAATGTGGTTGTATGCCACATTATATAAATGCAATCCAACTGCTAAAATGAATGCAATTTTACCGCTATAATTTAATAATGCAGTTAAAACTGCTAAATCAAACTTCCTTCTTATCGAAAAAAAACCCCAATCCCAATCCCAAATGCAAATGCAAACCATATCAAAATGCACACGGATTTACAAAATTGACTTACTCATTTTTAGTTTCCATATTAAATAACCATATATGCAAATCAGTCTAATTTAACTGAAACAGAATCAGGCTTACTCGTATACAGTTTTCAAATTACAGAGCCATAGTAACAATTTCCATGTATTGCATCCAAACATTTTTCCATTTATCACCTCATATAAACACTTAAGAAAAAAATAAAATTTAATCTTATAATCATACATACATAAACCAATTCAAGCAGTAATGGTGTTCCAAACACGTCTACAGAGGCTTAAACATGCAAAAATTCAACTAGGACTAAAATGAATCAATTTACATAAACTAGGTCAAAACTGCAAAAATAGAGCCACACGGCCGTGTGGGAGGGTCCAGACTGTGTGATAAGGGTACATGGTTGTATGAATGGGGCAAAAACCTGTGTGACTAAGGGCTACGACCATGTAGGTGAGAGACAAGCTCGTGTGATTGAGGTACACGGCTGTGTGGGTAGGCCGTGTAACTCTCTGATCTCATGTATTAAAATTTCATAATTTAGGAGAGGGGAGACACGACCGTGTGGCTGGATAACACGCCCTTGCGCAATCAAAAAATATTTCCATATAGGGGTCACACGACCGTGTGGCCAGGCTGTGTGACTCACAAATTTACCTAATCTCTAAGCAGCACACAGCCGTGTGAACCAACAGTGTGTGGCACAAGGCCGTATGGCTCGTAAACAATCCCGAAATCTATTGCGATTCACGAATTTTGACACCAAAATGATCCCTAAATTATATAAGTTTGAGAAACACACCTTAAAGCACAATTCCTAGCACCAAAGATCAACAAGTTCACTTCCACTTCACCAATCTATAAACTCGATTTAACCAACATACTAACCTATAAGTATTTAATCATATCGGCACAAAAAGATCGATTAAACTTAATTTTAAAACTAAAAAAAAACAATACTTACACTACACTCACTTCAATTCTATGTTGAATGAATACGCAGAAGATAGTCAAACTCTAAATAATCAACAAAACAAAAGCTTTAATGCAATGGGGAATCAACATAAAATTGCTCAAATTTATGCGAATATAAACAGCGAATCAAATGGAAGAAATTGAAAATCAAAAAAGAATTACAAAACGAAAATGATGGGAAACAAAAATAAACGGTAGCAAGAAAATCTTAATAAGAAAAATTGAAAAAGAAATGAAAAACTACTGACGTGAGAAAGAAAATGAGAACATGAGAGGAGTTTTAGGGATTTCTTTTATTATATTATTTTAAAATTCTAAAATAAAAATAAATAACATCAAATTTATCAAAACCTTTCAGATTTTATAAATATGTATTTTAAAGAACTAAAACCAAAAGTAAAATAAAATAATTCTCGCTTAACACACACGAGGACTTGAACCCGAGGCACAAGGAAAACTAACATTTAACCATTAAAACATTAGGCTCATCGTTGACCTTAAAATGCAAAGAAAAACATAAAAGCCTATAAAAAACTCCTGACTCACTTGGGAACCTTAATTCTTCTAATCCCAATTTCGAGATGTCACAATTCACCCCTCCTTAAAGAAATTCCATCCCTAAAATTTCCCACAAACATAACAGTCACTAACACATAGTTCGCTACCACGCTTTTGTTGCGCACTCTTATCTCAAATGCATTATCAAACAAATTCCTAAACCTACACTTAAGGATCTAACTTAATAACACGCGAACACCACTTTAATAGCCAAAAACCAACCATAACCAAAGCAGTACAACACATAAAACAAGATATCCTATATTAATACCTGACTCGACATTGGTTTCAAATCCTCTATTATGAGTCTTCTTTGGAACTTGCTTTGGAATAGGTGGTCGACAAGGAAAATCCTTAATTCGATGCTCTATGGACCCACATATGAAAAACGCCCTCAAATTCCTTCGACACCTGTCCAGAGGGTGCTTATTGCAAAACCCAAATATTGAATAATTCGTGCCACTACCAGAACCCCTCGATCACCTTTCTAAAATCTGGCCCGCTTTGTAGAGCGTGGCTCCAAACTAAAGGAACTAGGACCTCTCTTATTACGGGCCTTACCACAACCCTTACACTCACACTCCGCACACTTACCTTTTTCCTCCACCTTAGACCTATACAACATAGTCTCGAAGACCTTCTCCAAGACCCCCAACATTGACTGGGTTAACGAGTCAACACCAGTCTCAGAATTACCATCACCGATAGCTGACATAGTCATAACAACCTCTATCTCCTAAGCATATACACGTCTCGAAGAAGCAGATGACTCATCTAGAGTCCCACTGAGCTGATCCTCACGATTTAACTAGTAACCAGATTCCATATCGATCCCAAGTCTCAAATCTTACAATATCTACAATTCCCATAACAGATTAATCATAAATAATCTAAAACCTTACATTTCTAGTATTACAGTTTTAGATTTTCCTATGGACTAGCAGTGGAGTCTCAGACACTTGTTTGAAAACACAGTTTCAAAACACTGTGGTATACTTTTACCGAAAACTCTTTTTAAATCAATGCATGTAGACACATTAAAAACACAAGCTGGCTTTTTGTAAACTTGGATCTGATATCACTAAATGTAACACTCTAAAATTTAGCCCAAAAGTTTCGACCGAATTCTGGAGGTTACATTGACCACAATAGTGGCCCAAACAAAACGATGATCAAAATTCTGAACTTCTTTTCGAAAACCATTTTCTTCCTATGTTTAGGTAATCTACTAAAACTTCACTTACGTTTTGCAAACATTGGTTTAGCTGTCATCAAAGTTAAGGGAAACCAAATTAAAATTCCTTGTTGTGTTTGGAAACACTTTGGTTAACTGATATTTCAAAATCAGTGTAGTAGCGGAAAATCGTTATTTTAATATAACTTGAAACTCAAAAAAATAGTACTTTAATATTTGAATGTTTAATAAATCATCACAATCTCAAAATCCATGTTTCTATTTTAATAAAACCATGCATGGAATCCCAAACTTTAATTCCAAATAAAAACCGTAGTTTTTCAAAGTCTTGGTTCAAAATAAAACTTAACGTAAGTCCAAAAGCAAAAAAAAAAAAAAATTATCTACAGCCCGAATGAAAAAAGTATATCAAAATTTACAAAAAAACTTTCTTAAAAACCAAATCAAATTGAGAAATTATGAGACGTCCAACTTGCCAAGTCCATCTCCTAAACATGAAGGTTACCTAAAAAGGAGAAATTAAGGGAGTGAACTACAAAGTTCAATGTGAGTCTAAAACAAACACAAATAAATAGTAATAAAATAAAACCTCGATTGCAAGTTAACTAACCAAACAAACTTACATTAACAAAACCCGAAACATAAATAGAAATCATCATAGAATAACGTATAATATCACTAGTACACATAACAGATATGCATAACGAAATCAGATGAGGAATGATACAAAGCCCCACTTAGCCAACCGCTACACACGATCTCCATAAATCCCACATACATACAAATAAGGGTATACTAGACCCATTCCAACCTCTACACACCAATATTTGGGTTATGGTGAAACCATCCAACCGAACACACCTCAATGTGGTTGTATGCCACTCTATATTTATGCAGTCCAGCTGCTAATATGAATGGGGTTTTACTGCTATAATTTAATAATACAATTAAAACTGCTAAATAAAACTTCTTTCTTTTCGAAAAAAATCACAATCACAATCCCGAAAGCAAATGCAAACCATATCAAAATGCACACAGATTTACAAAATCGACTTACTCATTTTTAGTTTCCATACTAAATAACCATATATGCAAATCGGTCTAATTTAACTAAAACAGAATAAGACTTGCTCAAATACAGTTTTCAAATTACAGAGCAATAGTAACAATTTCCATATATCGCATCCAAGTATTTTTCCATTTATCACATCATATAAACACTAAGCAAACAATAGAATTTAATCTTATAAGAATACATATATAAATTAATTCAAGCTGTAATGGTGTTCCAAACACGTCTACAAAAGCTTAAACATGCAAAAATTCAGCCAGGACTAAAACAAATCAATTTGCATAAACTGGGTGAAAACTGCAAAAATAGAGCCATAAAGCCGTGTAGGAGGGTCGAGATCGTGTGATAGGGGTACACGCTCGTATGGTTGAGGGACATGGTTGTGTGGCCAAGAGACTTACTAGTCTGACTAAGGTATATGGCTGTATGGGTAGATCGTGTAACTCTTTGACCTCGTGTGTTAAAATTTCATAATTTAGGAGCAGCGGAGACACGGCCGTGTGGCTGGATAACACACCCGTGCACAATCAAAAAATATTTCCCTACAAGGCTCACACAGCTATGTGGCTAGCCCATGTGACACACCCTAGGCCATGTGACTCGCAAATTTACCTAATCTCTAAGCAGCACACGGCTGTGTAAACCAATCGTGTGTGGCACACACCCGTGTAACACGTAAACCATCCCTAAATCTACAGCGATTCATAACTTTTGACACCAAAATGATCCCGAAATTACATAAGTTTAAGAAACACACCTTAAAGCACAATTCCTAGCACCAAAGATCAACAAGTTTACTTCCACTTCACCAATCTGTAAACTCGATTTAACCAACATACTAACGTTTAAGTATTTAACAATATCGGTACAAAAGGATAGAGTAAAATTAATCTTAAAAAAATTAATCTTAAAACTAAAAAAAAAAAATAATACTTACACTACACCCACTTCAATTCTATGTTGAGTGATTACACAAAAGATAGTCAAACTCTAAAGAATTGGCAAAGACAAAAGCTTTACGCCATGTGGAATAGACACAAAATTGCTCAAATTTATGCGAATATCAATAGCGAATCAAATGAAAGAAATTTAAAATCAAAGAAGAATTATGAATTGAAAATGATAAGAAACAAAAATAACACAGTAGCAAGAAAATCCAAATAACATAAATTGAAAAAAAAAATGAAAAACTACTAATGTGAGGAAAAAAAAAAGGGGAACATGGGAGGAGTTTTAAGGATTGCTTTTATTATATATATATTTTAAAATTCCAAAATAAAAATAAACAAGATCAAATTTATAAAACCATTCAAATTTTATAAATATGTATTTTAAAGAACTGAAACCAAAAGTAAAATAAAATAATTCCCGCTTAGTGCACACAAAGACTCAAACCCGGGACCTAAGGAAAACTGACGCTTAACCACTGAAACATTAGGCTCATCGTTGACCTTAAAATGCAAAGAAAAATGTAAAAGCCTATACAAAACCACTAACTCACTTGCGAACCTTAATTCTACTAACCCCAATTTGGAGCTATTACAAGCCATAATGCCGAAGAGGCTACTTGGGAGCCAAAAGAGACTGTGATTACAATATTCGTATCTCTTTTTTGGTATATTTCGTGGGCTAAATTTCTTAAAGAAAAGGATAATTGCAACGACCCGATTTTTTTACAGTATTGAAAATTCAATTTTGGCCCGAATTTCTTAAACTGGGTCATTTAGGAAAGCTAAATTGAGAGGTTCCCAAGAATGGGTGAAGTAGTTCATTAGAGTTTAATTAATTAGAATTACTAAGGGGTTAATTTAGAGAGTATAACAATTAAAGCCTATGGACTAAATTGTAAGGTTAGCAAGACTAGTAGTGTCAATTTTTTATTATTAGAAAATATGACTTAGATAATTAAAAGTCCTTAATTAATAACTTTCCCAAGTTTAGTGAGAGAAAGCTTAGTTTCTTTTGATTATTGTTATTTTTACCTTGAATTTGCAAAGTACGATGCCAAATGGCATCAGAAACTACACGTGAATGCAAGGCCTGAAGGAAGTAGAGTGTAACACCCTTAACCTATATCCGTCGCCAAAATAGAATTACGGAGCATTACCTGAATATATAGATCAAATGCAAACATTTCAGATTATTTAACAACCATGTCAGAATTTATTCAATAAATCCCTTATATGAACCCTCGAGGCCCAAAACAAACATTAGAAGCAAGTCAAGACTAAACTGGATACTCAGAGAATTTTTCACGAAATTTTAAAATTTTGCCTTGGTGCAGGGAACACACGCCCATATGGTCAGGCTATATGGCTCACACAGCCAAGAGATATGTCGTGTCTCAGGTCGTGTGGGTATTTGAATTAGGGCACAAGGCCAAGTCACACGCCCATGTGTGAGGTCGCGTGTAGCTGTAAGGGTCACACAGCCAAGCCATACGCCCATGTGCCAGGCCGTGTGAAAAATCCTAGCATTTTGTTTTGAAATTTTAAGATGCAGGGGACATACGACCAAGTCACACACCCATGTGACACACGGCTGAGACATACGCCTGTGTCTCTACCCGTGTAGATAAAAATAGGTCCTTTCCAAGGCCATATTTCTCACCCAATTTATCTTCCACCTACATCAACACTTTAATACATTCACCAACCAATTCAAGACATTAAAACCAGGCCAAAACTAAGTCTTATGCATGACATATTATCATCTATGTTCAAGTGTTCAAACTTACCAAATACACATATATGCATATAGGTATATTTTACTAATTATGTTTTCTCAAACCTAATCATCAATAGATCTATAAACTTTCCACCATTTAACCATTTCAAACACACACATCAAACATGTTTAGGCCATATATTTATATATCAAAATATACCAAACACAAGTCATACCAATGGTTAGTTACAACTAAATATTTATATCCCACCATTTGGCCAATTTTACCTATACATGCCATTATATCCAAATTAAATTTTACTATTTATACCAAAATGAACTGAAGGATACTGTGATATTGCTCCGTCTCGCGTCCAACCTTTACGAGCTTCCAAATACTATAAAACAGAGGAAATAAACAAGGTAAGCATTTAATGCTTAGTAAGTTCGTATAATGGGAAATTAACTTACCATTCATTTTCATTAAAATAAACATATAAGATGCATCCAAGCAATTTGGATAATAGCCTAAAACACACAATTTCATCAAACATCTTAGTCATTTACTTCACTTAAATTTCTAGAATCGTGTATAAGCTCATCAATACCAAATTTCCATGAATTTCATGTATATACAAGTAACAATTCACTTTGAATTCATTTATTTTCTCGTATCAGGGTTTTACCCATGGAATCATTTAAAATGTCGATGGATACTCGGGTAGTACACATAAAGTGTACAAGTCTATACTTTGTCAATTAATATTCGGGAATGCTCATACGAGCACATAAATGGGAAGCCCTTTCTCGAGCCATATAACGGGAAGCTCATATGAGCTATGTAACGGGAAACTTATTTGGGCTGTATAACGGGAAGCTCATAAGAGCCATACTCAGGAAGCTCATGTGAGCCAATAACGAGTAGCTCTGAAGAGCCATTAATCAGGAAACTCCAGAAAGCCATGTATCAAGAAGTTCAAGCGAGCCATATCAGGTAGCTCTGGAGAGCCATTAATCAGGAAGCTCACAAAGAGCCTTTAATCGGGAAGCTCACGAAGAGCCATATAATGGGAAGCTCATAAGAGCTACGGTGTGCCCACAACACATGCAGGATCACGACTGATCGGGATGCTTCGAAGAGCAATTAACAAGAAGCTCGCAAGAACCATATAACGGGAAGCTCATAAGAGCTATGGTGTACCCACAACACATGCAGGATCACGACCGATAGGGATGCTCCGAAGAGCAATTAACAAGAAGCTCGCAAGAACCATATAACGGGAAGCTCGAGAGGGCTAATATTGGGATGCTCATGAGAGCTAATAACGGGACACTCTTTCGAGCTATGAGGTGTCTCATTCGGGAAAAATCTTGTATCCATCGAAATTTTATTTATTCAAACAGAATTGATTACTTGTCGGGGTATTATCGGATATGTGATCAATTTCATACATATAGCATTTATACATTTCACATATATAACATCTAATTCGAACATATGAATATACGCAATTTAGTTACATGTACTTACCTCGATAATGTTCGTGAACTCATATGCTACTAATCCGTTACTTTTTCTTTACCTTGATCTAGCTCCGTATTTGATCTGTCCGGATCTATTCGAGTAAATTTAGCTCAATTTAATACAATTCCTATTCAATTCAATTCAATTCACTTCTTAGGCAAAATTATCATTTTGCTCCTATACTTTTAATTAATGATGATTTCATCCCTAGGCTCGGAAAATAAAATTTATGCAATTTAATCCTTATTCCAAGCCTAATCAATTTTTACATATAACATTTGCAACTCATGTAATTCATAAAATTTAGAATTTTTCTATGAATTTTACATCTTTACAATTTAGTCCCTAAATCACAATTTCATTAAAATTCACTTTACAAAAATTATTTATCTATCATCAACCTTTCATTTTCTACCATAAATTTCATAATTCATGCATATTCATCCATGAAAAAATCCTAATACTTTAATAACTTTAAAAATTAATTCCCGAGATAGCTAAATTAAACTATTACGATCTCGGCCTGGTAGCGAGCAAGGGCGTAGCGTGTTTTTCTCCTAGATTTGGGCAATTTTTTTTCTTGTTTTTTTGTTTGTGTGTCTGCCTGTATTCTTTGAATATCATGGCAGTAAAGAGGGATTTGTGGGTGTAGCTTTATTTGTGTGGCTTTATGTTTTTTAGTATTTGTTGTTTTTGGTACGGAGGGGCGCATTTGATTTAATGCGATAGGTTCTGGTGATGATTATTGTTGGAAAAGACGTTTCTTGCAGTGCCAGCGATCGGCTTCTTCGGTGATTTTTGTCTGTTCTTCTATTCTTCTTTTATTTCTTGGTGTTTTTGCTTGCACATGTTACGACGTTTATGGGTGTAGTGAACGTTTTCATTCGTAATATTACGATCATAGCTATTTGGTGGGTCCCACGGCTACCAGAAAAGTTAAGTTTTGTTTGACTTTTCTACGTTCCTTGTTTCTTTGTTTCTGCATGAAAGAGGGGTTGTCTAAACCCTATCGTTTTTTCGCTTTTTTCATGCATGTTTGGTGTTTTACGTACGTTTCTTTAATTGGCTTATTTTTCCTAAGTCTGATTGCTTTGCCTATTCCGTCTCCGGCATGGCTTTCTTTGATATTCTTGCTAGGTGTTTTATTTCTTTTACAAGTGATTAATTTTGAGTTGGTGGTTCTTAGTGTTTTCACTCTTTTGTTTTGTTGGGGATATCCTTGTTTTGGTTTTTGCACGGCTCCTGCATGGTTTTGATAGGTATTGAGTGCAAACCATTAATGGTAATTTCTTTTGTTTTTAATTGACTCGTTATCGTCTTTCCTGCTGGGGGTTCTTTATGTTTATCAGGCTTAGAATGCATGCAAATTACTAGTGTTGATGCTTTTCTCTATCTTTTCGATTTCTGTTGTTATATTTTCAAGTAGTAATTAGGTCTTTGGGTTTATTAGGTGTGGTTGTATCCTGTTTGTATTGTTTTTGTTTTTTGTTGCTTTCTTGCATGTTCATCCATTCTTGAATCTCGATGTGGGGAGTTTTTTATGAGGGGAGATGATCGTAGCTTGAGTCAGAAAGGTGTTGGTTGTTTTTGATTGCTCTGGGCCTTCGTCTGTTCGCCTTTATTGTTGTGTTTTTCTTGTAGTTCCTTTGGTTGTTTTTTTTTTCTCCTCTCATACTGGAGTTGGAGTTCGGGTCTCTTTTTCTTTTTTCTTGAAGGGTTTCGTCTTGCGGCTGGGTAAGGCGACAAAGACAAAAGCGTTCATCAGCCTTTTGGCACTTTTAAAATCATTAAAGGAAGAAGCCTAGTGAATTATCTTCATCCAATGAAGCTCATATGCTGGAACTGTCGTGGGGTTGGGAACCCTGCGACGGTTCGTGATTTAAAGCAACTTCTCATTGCAAATGATCCGGATATTATTTTTCTTTGTGAGACTAAAATCAATGCTAATAGATTTAATTTTGTTCGTAGGAAATGTAGAATGGAGGGATGCTTAGCAGTGAATGCGGAAGGCAAGAGTAGGGGGCTGATAATGATGTGGAAAGATAGCAAAAATGTTGAGATTCAAACCTACTCCAGTAACCATATTGATTCGTTGATCCATGCTGAGAATGAGAGTCCCATTCGCTTCACGGGATTTTATGGTAATGTCGACCCTAACAAAAGACAGAACTCTTGGAGTATGCTAAGAAGGGTTGGCCGGTCTGTAAATGAAAAGTGGATCATTGGAGGCGATTTCAATGCTATACTTGATGAGGCAGAAAAAGAAGGGGGGAGGAGAAAGTCAACTATTCTTATGGAGGACTTTCGCTCGATTGTTGATGAGTTGTCACTGGTGGATTTGAAGACCGACAATGGGTGGTTTACTTGGGTTAATAACAGGGAGGGTACAGCTAGGGTTAAAGAGAGGCTTGACCGCTTCCTTATGTCCATTAATGATGTGGAGACTAAGGTGATCCGGCAATCCAGCTCTGACCATGATGCGATCAGTTTAGACACCGAAGGTAGGAGGCCGACAGATGGTCCTAGGGATCCCAGACTCTACTTTAAGTATAACGTCTGCTGGGCTAGAGATGAGGAAGCTAAAACGATTATCAAAGAAGCTTGGCAGCTTGGTACTCAGGATACTATGGAGAAAATTACGAATGTGGGCAAAGAGCTTGGAAGGTGGCAGTATAAGAAGCTTAAACAAATGCGTAATCAAATTGGTTCGTTGCAGGCGAAAATAAATAGAATTATTGATGGCTAGGGGAGCAACCATGAGGGAAATAAACTTAAAGCTATGCGTTTAAAGCTTGGCAATTTACTGGATACAGAGGAGAAATTTTGGGCTCAAAGGTCGAGGGTTATTTGGTTAAAGGAGGGGGACAGGAACACTCATTTTTTTCACGTCAGAGCTACTAGCAGGAGGAAAAAAAAACATTGATAGACTTAAAGACATCAACGGCTACTGGAGGGATAACACTGTTGATATTTGTAAAGCCATCAGGGAGTATTTTCAACTCTTGTTTAAGTCAAACTTAAATTCTAATAGTGTGCTTAACCTGGACTATATAGAGAGATGCATTTCAGGGGAGGTTAATGACAAATTGTTGAAAGAGTTTATAGAGAGTGAGATCAATGAGGCTTTTAATCAAATGGATCCTAGGAAAGCTCTGGGAATTGATGGATTGTCGGGAAATTTTTTCAGAGAAAATTGGGACGTTGTTGGAGAGGACGCTATTAAACTGTGCCTTGATATTTTTAGGGGAGATAAAAATATGGATTGTTTAAATGATACTATAATTGTTTTAATCCCTAAAATTAAAGAGCCAGTGGACATGACTAATTTTAGGTCCATTAGTCTTTGTAGGGTGATATACAAAATTGTTGCGAAAGTGCTTACCAACCGGTTGAAGGAAACGCTTCCGTTATGCATTAGCCAAAATCAAAGTGCTTTTGTTTCAGGGAGGATGATCCATGATAACATTTTGATTGCCCATGAGCTAGTCCATTATCTTCAAAGTGAGAAGAATGGTCCAAACAAAGGATTCGTTATGAAGCTCGATATGAGCAAGGCATACGATCGAGTGGAGTGGGCTTTCATTGAGGAGGTGATGAAAAAGATGGGTTATGCCGATGCTTGGGTGACGAATATTATGAAGTGCGTCCGATCGATTCGTTAAGTGGTCAAGTGCAATTCTACTCTTTCTAAAGCTATTGTGCCGGAAAGAGGCCTTAGACAGGAGGACCCTCTATCTCCTTATCTCTTTTTATTTTGTATGGAAGCATTTTCAAAATTGTTGTTTCGTGCTCAGAATAATAATTTGCTTAAGGGTATTCGGGCTAGCATAAATGGGCCTTGTATTAATTATCTATTTTTTGCCGATGACGCTCTTCTTTTTGTTCGAAATAAAAAACGGGATGTCGAGGAGGTTGTTAATATTTTGGATTGTTTTAGTAGGGTGTCGGGCCAAGAGGTTAATAGGGAAAAATCTATGATTATGTTTAGTCCAAAAACTCTGATAGACCGTAGGCACCATTTTAGCTCTATGCTTGGCATGCGTACTGTTGATAAGTTAGATGGTTATCTTGGATTGCCTCTTCTTGTTAGTAGGAAAAAATTCTTGTTAGTAGGAAAAAATCGCTTGCATTTACTAACATTGTCAAACGGTGTACATGCAGAGCTAGGAGTTGGTCAAAACACTTGCTTTCATACGGAGGGAAAGAGGTTTTCATCAAGTCAATTATGCAAGCTATTCCGACATATGTGTTCTCAGTCTTCTTGGCTCCAAAAGGCATTATCGAGGAAATCCATTCACAAATGAGTCGTATGTGGTGGAATAAAAATGACAAAGTTCGCGGCTGGGCCATGATGGCTTGGGAAAAAATGTGCTATCCCAAGGGAATGGGAGGCATGGGATTTAGGGACCTACAGCTTTTCAATTTGGCTTTCTTTGGGCGCATGCAGTGTCCGAGGCTTATGACGCACACGAATACATTGTGTTTCAAAGTGTCAAGCGCCAAGTATTTCCCGAATGGCGACGTGTTCAGTTACAAACAAGGTGATAAACCCTCATTCACATGGAGCCCTCAAGGATGGCTTCCTATGGCAAGTAGGTGACGGCAACACGATCGATATTAGGAAGCATCATTGGGGAGTTGATGGCATTCAAGGAGAGTCGGTTCGTTAGTCTCCTTTTAATCATGACGAGAGAGTGGTCAAGGATCTGTGGGACCATAATTACAAGCGGTGGGATAGGGAAAGGATTATCGAGATTTATGGTGAAAGTTTGGGGGAGTGTATTTGCAATTTGCCCATTCCCCATAATGGTATTAAAGACACGAGGGTGTGGATGCAAAACCCGCATGGACTATACACGTCTAAGTCGGCTTATTCATGGCTGCTTCTTAAGAAAGTGGGTTTAGGCCCTCACAGATTTTTCTAGCGTGCCTTATGGAAGCTTCAGATGCTCCCGAAGATCAAAATCTTTAGCTAAAGGATTGGCCACAACATTCTCCCCACTTTCGACAATATTGCTCGCATCCGTCAGGGTTTCCAAAACATTTGTCCGAGATGCAAAGACAGAGAAGAAACGCTGATTCATGCCATGAAAGACTGTCAAAAGGCTCGTGAGATTTTGGGTGCTGGTAGTTTAAACAATAGACTGGTCACTGGGGATTACACCAACTGCATCGATTGGTTGGAGGATGTTTTTCGTGAGCTGGATAAGAAAGTCGCTTGCTAATTTCTTAACTCGCTTTTTGGAACAATTGGAATGATAGAAATAATATGATATTCAAAGGAAAATGGATGAAGCGGTGATGCCGGAAAGAAGGGCGACCATGTTAAGTAAGGACTTTAGAATTTATAATCACGACGGAGCCACTATATTATTCCTCCGACTCACGACGATTAAAGAATGGAGAAAATCCCCTTTGGTTACATCAAAGTGAACGTGGGCCATTCTGTTATTAATGGGAGGGAGCGATGGCTTGGGCGCTATCGTGAGGGACCAAGATGGCTTCGTTATCGGGGGATGCTATAAGTTCGTTGATAAAGCTATGGATGTAAAATGGGCGGAGTTGGAAGCGCTTAAAGAAGGCTTAAACCTGGGGGCTAGATTAAAGATCACTCGGCTTATTGTAGAATCTGACAATGCTGGGCTCGTCAATTCAGTCAACAATAGGAATACAGATATTACTGTTTTTGGACAGCATATTAAGCAAACTTGTAGTGCTTTCGATTTTTTTTTATTCTGTCCATGTTAATTGGATTAGTCGTTCTAGCAATAATGCTACTGATTTACTTTGTAACTTAGCCGTTGGGAACAAAGTTGATTTGTATTTTGATATGGATTATCCGACGGATATCCATGGCTTGATTATTAAAGATGCGGTTGACTTTTGGGTCGTTTTCTTTCAAAAAAAATTATTACGATTTCGGAAATATAAAAATTACTAAAAATGGGATTTGAATATTCTTTCTTCAATTCTCCATGGCTAGGGTTTCCATATTTTATTTGAGAAAGATGATGATAAAATGATGATATTTTCTTTATTTTATTATTTATCATCTTTATTTTTCATCTTTCCAATTTTATCCTTTTTTTTTCTAATTTTCAATGGATGAACCATCAAACTTATCTACTAACTCTTTTTAATGGTCTATTTCCATATAAGGACCTCAATTTTTGAATTTCATAACTATTTAATCCTTCTAGCTACTAAAATTCAGCTTTTACATTTTATGCAATTTGGTCCTTTTATCAATTAATAATGTAATGGGTAAAATTTTCTGAACAAATTTTTTATACAATATTCCTATTATACGATAGACCATAAAATAATTTTAAAATAATTTTTCTTGCGAAATCAGATTTGTGGTCCCGAAACCACTGTTCCGATTTCACTGAAAACGGGTTGTTACATGGAGAGTGCACATAATACATGCAAGGCTTGAAGGCATCAAAACTCCATATAAAACTCCAAACAAAACTCCATATCTAACCCCTATTGGCATGTCAATCGTATACTAAGCATTTCACTAAGCCTACTAAGGCACATTACAATTAAAGTAACTTATCTTATTTAAGGTTATTAACATATTTATTATACAAACAAAGGAAAATTCAAAGTTTACAAAATTCAGAGAATGTTTAGATATTTCTGTCTATTTTCACATACAGGTACAATAGGTGCTTTCACATATACACAAAAAAGACTTGTTTACTTGAGTAGCTATCACAAAGTTATTTATTTTTCAATCCACAAAACTTGAAATCAAAATCTGTTTGATTTTTTAAAAGAATAGGTGTTTCACCACAAAAAATTTTAGAATTTTACCAAGATTGATTAATACAATTTTTTTCAATTTTTTTGCTCTACTTCCAGACAGTTTTGACCTTTCTTCGCTTAAAAATATTTATATTTAAACACAAAATTCATATGGTATTACCATTTGTTTTATTAGAAACTAAACTCAATTAGATTTCTTTTTACATATAAATCTCATATTCTCATTCCTTTTATACAATTTTAAAAAAAAATTCAAATTTGAAATAGGGGATGCTGCCGACAGTTTCGACCATTCCTCACAAAAATAGTTTTTTCACATAATGCAAAATTTGTGTAACACCTTATACTCGATTCGATTGCCCGACTCGACCTGTAAGGTATTACAACTATAAAACTATAATATCATTCACAATTTAAATAAAAAATAAACAAATAATTCATTTGCAATAAATTTTCCATGTTATTCAAATAGAACAAGACTTAATTCAAGCTTAAGGAACATTTAATTTGTAACAGCCTAATTTTGGGCCTAGTCAGAACAGTGGTTTCAGAACCACTAACACGAAACCTGAGATATTATATTTATTATTATTTTATGTGTTATGGCATGATTATAAAAATGCATGAAAATTTTGGTGAATTAATTTTAGCGTTCGTGAGCTTAATTGCGAAAAAGGACTAAATCGCGTAAAGTGCAAAAGTCTTGATTTGATAGTTAAGGGTGTTAGTTTGCCATGAACCATAAATTAAGGGTATTTAAAAGGCAATTAGGCCCCCTTAAAGAGACATGGCCGGCCATAGGGACAAGGAAATTTATGGCACAAATGGTTAGGTATTTGATGACCTAATGTGTGATAAAAAAATACCCTAAAGCCTAGCCTTCATCTTTTTCATTCATCCTTTCTCCTTCACCAAAATTTTCAGCCATTCTAAGGGTTTTGGAAGCTTGAAATTTCAGCCATTCATTTCTCTCTCAAGTAAGTGATTTAGATGCCCATTTTTTATAATTTTGGTACTTTTTGAACCCTTATGGCATGAGCTAGTTAATGGGAGGACCATTTTGCAAAATGGTTGATAGTCTAGGGATTTTCCATGAATGAGATTAAGATATTTGCTGAGTTTTTATGGAAGAAATTAAATCTTAGTTGTGTTGTAAACAACTTTTGTGAAAGAACTTCTCATGAAAACCCTAATAGGACCATTTTGCAAAGCTTGTAAAATAGATAGTAGTGATGTGAAATATTGGGAATTTGGGGTTGTTATTAGAGTAATAAATGGTCGGTTAGGCTTGGCTAATAAGGAAGTTCGATAAAAATCAGTTTTTGGGCCTAGGGGTAAAATCATAATTTTTACGAAGTTTAAGGGCAAAACAGTCATTTTACCAAAGTATGAGTTTTAAGTTGAATTGAATGATTTGTGTATTAAAAAAGCTAAATTTTGACATTTTAGATCAAGAGAAACGTGATTCAGGTCTTGATCGAGGGAAGAACAAAGTTTGTGAGAATTAGGCTTGTTCCCATAATTTTGTACCGAGGTAAGTACATATGTAAATTATGTGTCATTGTAGCTTCCTTTTAAATGTTTTATTATTACCATGTATCATAATTTTACTTGTGACCATGGAAGTATAAATAATGTGATATAAGAGTAACCTACGTTATGAACAAGTGCGACAACATCAGGTTAGATATGAAATCTTGTTGAACCTCAGAAGTAGTATAGGATACAAAAAGATAAGTCATGAGAAACTATGTGGTTTGAACTCATGATTTGTGTCTGAATTCATGAGATAAATGTTATATATAATATGGGTCTGGGTACTGAATTTGTGTGCTGACCCGTGAGTAGCTCAATGAGTAGGCATTACATGATAGAGCTATGGGATCTAGGCACTGACTTGGTAAAAAAACCCGTGAGTAGCTCAAATATACGAGTATCACAAAGTACGAGGTAGCTTTGACTACTTATATAGCACTTAGGTGTAAACTTTTCGAGTATCCATTAGTATTCCGAGTGTTGAACTGGTGACTCGATGAATGAGTTGGTGATAATTCCAATGAGGTATGTCAATAGAGAGAATGAACTTGAGTTAATTTACGGGTGTTTACAGGTATGTATACAAAACTCATGAGTAAGGCTTTAGTATGTGATGAGATGCAATAAGTATGCATAAATGAAGTAAAGAGTAAGATAGTGAAGTTAAATTGATATGCATCATTTAAGTATGATAAGTTATCATTTGACGAATGTGTTTATAATTACACTTTATTTGCATATACGTACTTACTAAGCTCCCATGCTTACTCTCCTTCCTTTCCTTTCCTTATAGTGACGTCAGAGGCATCGACCACACTATCACCTGAAGCTTTTGGTACAACTAGCTTAATTGTTTTAATCTTGGAATGTATGGGGACTCGAATCTTTTGTTTAGTATTTTGTTAGTTAGCCACAATGTGTCGGCCCATATGATAGATATGATATTCATTTTGTATAGGCTATTAATGTTGGCCAATATTAATTATCATTAATTGCATTTGATGCAAAATTTTAATGGTTGTAGCTGAGTTGGTTATATATATGTCATGCTTGTATTGGTTTGGCTGATCTTTTGTAGGTTAGTGCAAGTAAGGGTGGCAAATAGGCTTGGTAAATAGCCTTATTTTTGTCTACACGGGCAGACATACAAGCATGTGTCTAGGCCGTGTGTGACACATGGTCTACCTCATGGGCGAGGAGTCCGGCCGTGTGTCCCCTCCACGTTAAATTTTCAAGTCAATATGCTTGGTAGTAAACACATGGGCAGAGACACGGCCGTGTGTCTCAGTCGTGTGAGGGGCACGGCCTAGCACACAGGTGTGTGCCTTGGCCATGTGACCCTTTTGTGTTACTGATGTTGGAAATAGAATGTCCAGGTTTTTGGACACAGGTGTATCGAGCCCGTGTGGGGGACACGAGCCATGGACACAGGCGTGTGCCAGGCCGTGTGAAAACCCCTGTAGATTCGAATTTAAAAATAAATCTGCACGGGTAAGGGACACGGGCATGTCCCTATATGCTTAGGCTGTGTAAGCTACATAGGCCTACAACACTACTATGCCGAAATGATCACACGGCCGTGTCACCTCTTTCACGCGGGCGTATGCCCCTGTTTAAAGTGTTATTTTTCAGAGTTTCTTAAAGGACACGAGTCGGTCCTGAATAGTTTCAAATAAATGTTTTGGGCCTCGTAGGCCTACATTATGGATGTTTAGATAACGTTTGAAAAATTTTTAAATTTGAGCAAGTCATTATGACCCCGAGAATGTCTGAATGTATGTGTTTAAGCTAGTAACGCCTCGTATTCTATCCCGGCATAGAGTACGGGTATGGCGTGTAACATAAATC
Source organism: Gossypium anomalum (assembly GCA_025698475.1). Lineage (NCBI taxonomy): Eukaryota > Viridiplantae > Streptophyta > Magnoliopsida > Malvales > Malvaceae > Gossypium > Gossypium anomalum. Next base: position 36,438,769 of record CM046967.1, read on the forward strand.
AAACCGTGAAAAATTCTAGATCAAAATGAAACTTTTACAACAAAAATTTGAAAAAATTTCAAACAGGGTTTACACGGACATATCACAGAGCTCAGCCTGTGTGTCTCAAGAACAAGGTCGTCTGGCCAAACTGTGTAACAACCTGTGCCCGTGAAACTAAGGCTCACAATGTCATGTCGCCAAGCCATGTAACTCTCTAAGGCCGTATGAACAAACCTATACCCAAAATCAAAGAGACCACACAGTTGTGTCCTGCAACCATATGGGGCACATGGTCATGTGGCAGACTGTGTCGCAGGCCGTGTGTACCCAAAAATACCTTTGAATTCAAGCCATTTCACCTACACTTCCTTAGATACCAAGCCATGCAATTACTATCACATCCCCCTATACAAAATGTACCAAAACATGCCAAGGTATACCAATTCACATTCAACTTATGTGCCTAATCAATATGCCACAATTGGCACCACAATTCAAACATGAAACATCAACCATTCATGCCATTCAAAGAAATCATTCCAATATTCATAGCGAAAAATGCTATAACCTAAACACATATATAGCAATTCAAAACTTGACAAACATCATCTTATTGCTATGTATCAAACAAGTACTAAACATTTAATACATCAAAGTTCCATATAATCTCATTCACAACCAAAATACCAAAACTTGATCATTAACTTGCAACATGAACATCCAATATACATGCCACAAGTAACCAACTATTGAACGTCAAAATCTATCGAATTTAGTGATAGTAGGTGTGAGCTTCTCGTTGATCTGGTTGACATGTTCTAAATGACCAATATCTACAAAAAAGAAATAATACGAGCAAGTATATAAAATACTTAGTAATCTCATACAATATCATTCAGTTACCTCAAATTTTTATCATAAACAAATTCAATATGAGATACAAATAAACCTATCAAAATTCAACCCACATCATCAATATAGATATAATGCATTTATCTTAACCATATGAACAACCATAAGCATTCTCGTTTCCAAGCAAACTAATTTTGATAACATAACTGAAATATAATAGTCATTTAGCCAATCTCGAATAGTATGTCTCCAAGACCTTAATAGCAAACCTCCTCGATCAAATTTTGTAAAAAACCTCAATATACAAGTGAAAATAATATTGCCTGGCTACCCATTAGGGTTAAACCTACACAATAAATTGCCTGGCTGGGGCTTAATATTCCTGTATTCTCGAGTCCGCAACATATGCAAGAGCTCGGAACCTAATCCTCTATCTTGAGTCAGTAACATATACAAGAGCTTGGAACCTATTATGTATTCTCGATTTTGCAACATATGCAGGAGCTCGAGACCTAGGCAAACTCACTGACCTGTATACGAGAATTTACTAATTTCATCGAGATACATCTCAGATTATAACATAGTCTAATCCACCAACTCTCAATATTAACAATCCTAATGTAATATACAAACATAAATGAATAGATTCATAATGTATGAACTTGCCTATCGAAATGGTAATGGTTTAACTATCAGGGACTGGCCGAAATATTTTCTTTTTCCTCGTACATGCTCTAGTTGTTGAGATTCTTGATCTAAAGTATAATTTGATTTAATCAACCAATCCAAATAACATATAACAGCATATAAAAAAACATGTCCTAACTCAATTTCATCTATATCAAAATTCTTGAACTTTTACATTTATCACGATGTTGTCCCTAAACTGAAACTATTATAATTTTCACATTTGAGTTTCGATTTCGAAATCACTCTCACTTTAATCCTGAACAGACCATATTAACACATAAGTTTAAGGATTTTTCCTACACATTTTGGTCTTATTGCATTTTAGTCCCTAAGCTCAAAACTAACAATTTTTACTTCACAAACTAGTCCATTAACATATCTAAGCTTCAAAACTAACAAAATAACCACTAAAGCTTCAAGAAAACATCAATGGAAAGTTTAACAAACTTTAACAATTTCGTAAAATAGTCCCTAGGTTAGCTAAATCAAGTTCACAGGATTCTAAAAATATAGAAATTACAAGAAACAGACCAAAGTTCACTTACCAATTGAAGCTTTAAAGTTGGATGAGAGAAAGGGATTGTTTCTCTCTACCTATTCGGTTTTAAGGTTGAAGAGGACAACTAAAACTTTGTTTTTCTTTCTTTATTTTTTTAAAACAAATTTTATTATGTTTTAATTAAATAACATATAATAAACAAATATTCTCCAAATATAATAAACTTTTTTTCTTTAAACATGGCATTTTTCATCGTATAGGTAATGTCGCCAAATATTTAAAGCAAACACGAATACAACTAACTCAAGATCATGTGTTGGATAATTTCTTTCATGTGATTTCAATTGATGATAGGTATATACTACCAATTTTTCATCCTACATAAGTACACAACCTAGTCAGTTCAACGAGGGATCACTGTAAATTGCAAATTCTTTTCTAGATTTAGGCTGAGTCAACATTGGAGCTTCGATTAACATCTTTTTCAACTAATCAAAACTCTGTTGCCATTTATCGGTCCAAACAAACCGAACATCTTTCTGTAGTAGTTTACTCATAAGCAAAGCAATCATCGAAAAGCCTTTCACAAAGCTTCAATAATAACCTGCTAAACCTAAAAAACTACGTACTTCAGTAACATTTAACGGAGATTTCCAATTCACAATTGCGAAAATTTTGTTAGGACCAACTCGAATACTATCTGCAAAAATCACGTGCCCCAGAAATCCAACCTCAGGTAACCAAAACTCACATTTGCTGAATTTAGCATATAGCTACTTTTCATGCAAAGTCTGCAACACAACTCTCAGGTGCTGACATCGATAAATATGACCACGAACCGATCTAGATGTGCCTAAAATATTTTATTCATCAAATCTATGAACATAGCAGGGGCATGCATCAAACCAAATGGCATAACAAGAAACTCATAAAGACCATTTCAAGCTCTGAATGCTATTTTTGGAACATCTGGTTGTTTGACTCGTAACTAATAATAACCTGATTGTATATAAATTTTTGAAAATACATTTGCTCCTTTCAACTAGTCAAACAAATCATTGGTTTGCGGTAATGGATATTTATTTTTTATTGTCACATTATTCAACTGTTAGTAATCGATTAATAGCCACATAGTGTTTTCTTTCTTTTTAATGAATAAAACAGGAGCTCCCTATGGTGATACTCGGTCTAATGAATCCCCGATCTATCAATTCTTGTAGCTAGGTTTTCAACTCTTTTAGTTTTGTTAGTGTTATTCTATACAGTGTTGTAGATATTGGAGCAGTCTCTGGTACAAGGTTAATTACAAACTCAACTTCTCTTTCTAACGGTAATCCAAGTAATTCTTCTGGAAAAAAATTGGAAATTCACGCACTATTGGAACCTGATCTATTTTTGATTTAGATGCCCAAGTATCTAAAATCTATGCCAGATAAGCTTTAGCACCTTTCTGAATAAACTTCTAGACAGTAAAGGCTGATACTATGCTAGTTACATAATCAAATTTGTTTGCTTTAACGCTGACCAAACCATCGTTCAGATATTTTAAAGCAATCTGCCTCTGTTTGCAACTAACAACTGCATCGTGAACTGTTAACCAATCCATAACCAAAATAACATTGAATTCATAAAAAAACAATAACATCATATCAACAGTAAATTCGTAACACTAAATTTTCAATGGATAATTTTTACAGAGTTTATTAACTATCACAATCTAACCTATCAAATTTGATACCCTAATATCAAATTTAGTGAACTCTACTGGTAAATTCTTTTTTGTAGCTAAATTTGTGCATATATAGGAATGTGTTTACCCAGGATCAATCAACGCAATAACAGTAACATCAAAACAAGAAAAAGTAACATCAATAATGTCGGGTGTCATAGCTTCCTCTCTAGCTCGGATCGCGTAGGCTTTAACTGGTGTTCGACCTTCTAATCTAACAGTCGTATTGTGTGCTTCACTACCATCCACTCCAGAAGCATTTTTGGGCCTCAATTTTCAACCTTTCTGAGAAATAGACACTGATCTAACAACTTGTTCTGAACCTAATTTAGCTTTATTTTGATAATCTCTCATGAAATGTTCTAGTGAACCACATCGGAAACAAACTCCTCTTTTTGATCTACAAACACTAAAATGAGTTTTGCCACAATGTTCATAGGAAGATATGTTTGTATTCCGAATGCTAACAACACTCGCAACTGAAGTAGTCTGAGTCTTTGATGGAGTTTTTTGGGACATACTTTTTCTCATATTCCCAATAGCAGGAACAGACTGGCTCCTGAACTCTCTTGATTTCTTAGGTGGAGGAGTCAAGAAATTTATGGACATGCTTCGCTTGCTCAACCTTTCATTCTTAGCTTTTGCTTGTTTCTTTTCATTCCAGATTGCTTCCATTTTTTAAGCACGCTCAGATAGTACCACAAATTCTTTAATATCAAGTGCTCCCACCATTGCTCGGATGTTCTCATTTAATCCCCACTCAAATCTGGAACACATATCAACTTCTGAAGTTATTTTTTCCCAAGCATATTTACTCAAGTTCCAAAATTTATGCTTGTATTCAACAACTAACTTATTCCCCTATTTTGAATCCATGAATTCACATTTCTTGCCACCCAAATATAGTTTGCTAACATATTTCTTTCTAAACTTAGTATGAAAGACTACCCACATTAATCGATCCTTAGAACCATTGGTGTTAAGGTAACCCACCACTGATAAGCATCTTTTTTCGATAAAGAAATAACACATTTTAAGCTATCTTTAGGTGAGCAGTTTAATTCGTCGAAAACATGTTGTGTATTTTCTAACCAATACTCAGATTTTGACAGATCATCATTAAACAATCATTGGAAATCTTCGGCTACACACTTATGGATTTTATTTGTAAGGGGTCGATGAACAATTACCTCATTTAGGTTTTGAGGATAAATTGGTGATGGGGGAGGCATAGAAGGGGGCGGAAGTTGTGGAGTTGTCGGGTTAGCTCGCATAAACTGTGCGAACCATTCATTCATCAATTAAAAGAAGGCACTACAATCCTCATTTCCCGATAATTGAGATCTGAATATACTCTTACTAGCTCCCTAATCAGAAGTCGAAACATTACTTTCAACATTATCATTTTCAATATGATTTGTTTCATTTGACATTGTAAATCTATAAGAGAAAACATAGTCAGATCAGATCGGATCAAAAACATCACAAAAAATATAGGTTATTGTGGCATGTATTTCTAAACTAAATACACGCTACGTTCAATACTAGAATTGACTAAGTCGTAACTCTGATACCAATAAATGTAACATCCTATACTTGGTTTGGTTGCCCGATTCGAGTTATAAGGTATTACAACTATAAAACTATAACATTTTCCACAATTTAAATAAAAAATAACCAAATAATTCATTTGCAATCATTTTCCATATTATTAAATCTAAATAGAACTTAATTCGAGCTTACAGAATATTTAAAACAAATCGTGAACAATTCTAGATTAAAATGAAACTTTTAAAAAAAATTGAGTAAAAATTAAAAACATGGGTCACACGGCCGTGTGATAGAGCTCAACCCATGTGGCTCAAGAACATGGTCATGTGGATAAATCGTGTAACGACATGTACCTATGTCACCAAGCTGTGTAACTCTCTGAGGCTATGTGAACAAACCTGTACCCAAAATCAAAGAGATCACATGGTCATGTCCTGTAATCGTATAGGGCACATGAAATTTGATCAAAAACACCTTCAAACTCAAGCCATGTCACCTACATTTCCTTAGCTACCAAGCCATGCAATTACTAACACATAACCCTATTCAAAATGTACCAAAACATGGCAAAGTATACCAATTCACATTCAACCTATGTGTCTAACCAATATGCCACAATTGGCACTACAATTCAAACATGAAACATCAACTATTCATGCCATTCAAATCAATCATTACAACATTCATAGCCAAACATGCTATTACCTAAACACATATAAAGCATTCAAAACTTGACCAACTCATCTCATTGCCATGTATCAAATAGGTACTAAACATTTAATACATCAAAGTTTTATATAATCTAATTCACAACCAAAATACCAAAACATGATCATTAACTTGCAACATAAACGTCCTATATACATGCCACAAGTAACCAACTATTGAAATTCAAAATCTATCAAATTTAATGATGGTAGGTGTAAGCTTCTCGTTGACCCAATCGACACGTACCGAATGTTCAAAATCTATAGAAAGGTAATAATATGGGTAAGTATATAAAATACTTAGTAAGCTAATACAATATACGCATTCACTTACCTCAAATTCTTATCATAAACAAATTCAATATGAGATACAAATAAACCTATCAAAATTCAACCCACATCATCAATATAGATATAATGCCTTGAGGTCAACCATATGAACAACCATAAGCATTCTCATTTCCAAGCAAACTAATTTTGATATCATAACCGAAATATAATAGTTATTCAGCCAATCTCGAATAGTATTTCTCCAGGACTTTAATAACAAACCTTCCCCATGAAATTTCATAAAAGACCTCAGTATACAAGTGAAAATGATAGTGTCTGGTTACCCGTTAGGTTTAAACCTATATGATAAATTGCTTATCTAGGGCTTAATATTCATGTATTCTCAAGTTCACAACATACACAGGAACTCGAAACCTAATCCCATATTCTTGAGTCCACAACATATGCAAGAGCTTGGAACCCAATCCTATATTCTCGAGTCTGCAACATATGCAGGATCTCGAAACCTATTCTTGTATTCTTGGGTTTGCAACATATGCAAGAGCTCAGAACCTAGGCAAACTCACTAACCTGCATACGAGAATTTACTAATTTCATTGGGATACATCTCAGATTATAACATAGTCCAATCCACCAACAATCAATATTAACAATCTTAATGTAATATACAAACATAAACGAATAGATTCATAATGTATGAACTTACATGTCGAAATGGTAACAGTTTACCTATTAGAGGCTAGCAGAAAATTTTTCTTTTCCTCGTACGTCCTGCGATTGTTGAGATTCTTGATCTAAAGTATAATTTAATTTAATCAACCAATCCAAATAATATATAACAGAATATAAAAATCATGTCCTAATTCAATTTCATCTATACCAAAATTCCTCAATTTTTACATTTATCACAATTTAGTCCCTAAACCGAAACTATTATGATTTTCACATTTGAGTTTCGATATTGAAATCACTCTCAATTTAATCCTCCAACAGACCATATTAACACATAAATTTTAAAATTTTTCCTAAGCATTTTTGTCTTACTGCATTTTAGTCCCTAATTTCAATACTAACAACTTTTACTTTACAAACTAGTCCATTAACATATCTAAGCTTCAAAACTAACCAAATAACCACAAAAACTTCAAGAAAAAAAATCAATGGCAACTTTCCCAGGCTTTAACAATTTCGTGAAATAGTCCATGAGTTAGCTAAATCAAGTTCTCAAGATTCTAAAACATAAAAATTATAAGAAATAGACCAATGCTCACTTACCAATTTAAGTTTTAAGTTGGACAAGAGCTAGGGATTTTTTCTCTCTACCTATTCAGTTTTAATGTTGAAGATGACAACTAAAACTTTGTTTTTCTTTCTTTATCTTTTTGTTTAAACAAATTTTGTTATGTTTTAATTGAATAACATATAATAAAAAATATTTACGCCACCAATCGTCCAAACACTATTAAAAATGGTATATTTACCATTTAAATCCCTTAGCAACCCTTAATTATGTTTTTTAGTTAATAGAAATCAATAAAGACCAAGTTTTATGTCTTTTACGATTTAATCCTTTTTCCTTAACTAACTAGACAAATGATGAAATTACCAGGCCAAAACTTAATACTACATTTAAATAACTTCGTAAATATTAATGAATAATATTTACGAACTCACACGTCAAAATTATGGTCTCGAATCCATTGTTTCTGATACCATTGAAAACGGGCTATTACAATTTGGATGCAAGTTTCATTTTTTCCAATAAAAACTAATCCGTTATGCTTTCCGACCATATGCGGATCAACTTTTGAGTCTCTTTCTAATTTTTTTTATGAATTTTTAAAGTTACGTTACTACTATTGTCCCTAAACTGTTTTAGTGAGATTGGTTATAACCAAATTGCCCAAGAGACACATCAAACACATTTTCCTCATTAATACCACATTTCATATTTATTCACATATATCAAATTATATTAATTAGTTATTCCATGTCAACCAAACTTTCGTATCACATTATTAGTTCAACAAACCTTATGATTAAATCTTACTAATTCACCAATTTTGGAAGCCACTTATTTCGAACAATTTAAGTCATTGAACTCATACATTTTCATTACATAATAAATCTCATGCTTATTAAACTGTTTTCATAATAGTCACACAAATTCATTATTTTTCCTAAACATTTTAGTGTAGGAAAAGTAAGAGTATCCAAGGGTACTTACCTCTTCAATGAATATTCTTAAAATCCAAGCTCCCCACTTGGATCCAACCTCAACCAAGATTGAAACTCCATTTCTCAATATTTCCTCATTTCCATACACATAAAATTCAACCAGAATGAACACAAGAGTTTTCCAAGCTTTCACATAGTAAGCAATATTTAATAACAGGCTAAAAGGGTTAGAAACGCCATTTTTTTCCCTCATTGAAACTTTATCTCTCTAGCTTCCACTTTCTCTCTCAAACACCCATGAAAAACCTGGCCGAAACTTATGATTTTGAAGGTGGAAATGACTTTAGGAAGTGATTTCTCAAGTGATTCTACTAAAAGCTTAAAGTGGGTGATGAGATTTGAGGTTGGTTTGAGAAGAAAAGTAAGAAAAGATAAAAAGGAAAAAGAGAGCTCCAAGGGGAAGGTGTGGCTAGATGAAATTGCTGGTAAAGGATGATTCTTCTCATATTTTCCCCCCTTTTTAAATCAATTAAAAATATTAAACTCAAGTCAAAGTCAAAACACACTTAAATATGTGGTTCATAATTCATCACACTAAAATATGTACATACGAAAGTTCATATTAATCTCGTATACCAATTATCATATCAAAACAATATTTTTATCATAAATTTCTTAAGAAATAACAAAAATACATTTTCATAACAAAATTACTATTTTACCCTTGTTTACTTTATGCATAATTTATTCATGAAAATAGACACTGATCAAATTTAAATCACATAATTCTCATTTAAACCTTAAGAATACTCCTAGGATGGTAAAAATTAAACTTTTACCTCATTATAGATAAAAATGAAAATTTTATGATTTAGTCCCTATATTATCAAATCTTTTTCAGTTTAGTCCTGAAAGTGATTTTTCTCACACCAATACATAATCTAGCTTATTCTTAAGCCAAGTAATCAATAATGACACATATTTCTATTTTTGGTCAAATTTTCACTTTAGTTCAACTTTTCAAAATTTTCAATTTAGTCCTTTTTGCCATAGTCTCATATCCACAATACTTTTCATCGATTTCCATCTCAAATATAAAATTTCCTTTCATAATTTTCTTTTTTTGACTCATTTCTAAGTTTTCTTGAATTTTTTTACTATACTTGATCTTAAAATCTTGCCATATGATTTATTGACAATTTTAGGGTGCTATACTTTGTGAGCCAAACACTTATAAGAAATTAGAATTCCATGTAATTACAAGAGGATGTAGTTACTACCAGTGGCAAAGCTAGGGGGTTGGTAGGGACCCTGGCCCATCTTAAAATGGAAAATTTTTCATTTAATCCCTTTATAATTTATAAAATTTTAAATTAATAATTGTAAAATTACACTTTGCCCCCCAAATGATAAAAATTTGATTTAATCCCTTAAAAATTATAAAGATATAGACTATTAAAATAGTAAAATTCCATTTTTACTATTGTAAAAATATAAATTTAATTCTGTCCCCACAAAAAATAATTTTCTAACTCTTCCACTAATTACTACCCTAGTAATTAAACTTTCATCCAATTATTGTGTGATGTCCAAACCATGGTAATCAATATTGTACCAATATCACCCGTACTAGCTTGTACGTATCATTCTAGTCCTAAATCAATACCAACTAGTTTATGTTTTATTCCAAAAAAAAAAATCAATGCGTTTCGTTCATTTTGGTGTGTTTTGGCCCGTTTCGACCAATACCAAAATGTGCCGGTGCGTACCGACACCTACCAATTGGTACAAAAGTTTGATATTTTAAACCAACTTTTACTCTCTCTTTTTAATGTTAGCCACTTTAATTTTCTATAATTACATTTAAAATTAATAGTTATTAAATTAAACTATTGAACTTAATTAATAATTTTAAAACTTATATTTATATATAAATATACTTAAATGAATACAATTGAGATATATTCGCATATATATAATATATAATTTATTTTTAATCAAAATAACATATAACTTATGTAATACCCCAAATTTGACCGGGCTTTAAAAGGGCAAAACAGATAAATGGATAAATAAAATATTTATTTTAAAAGTCCATTTAACAATCCAGGTTACAAAGCCCAAGCATTGGGGCCCAAGCCTAAACAAACCGCATCACCAATACCCTTGTAACCCAAATACACCCGAAGCCCAACACATACACCAAACCTAATAAACCTATTAGCCCCTAAAACCCCCAACCCAATTAAAAAATGTAAGCAGCCTAATTGGCCCAAACTTTTACACTGAGGCAGGAAACCCTAGGGTTTCTGCCTTTCCCTCCTAGAGCCGCAACATCTTCTAGAAGCCTCGGGGAGCTTCTATCCAGCTCTCCTATACCAGTGACATTGCAACTCTCGAAATCGAGGCCACCATTCAATGCACTATCTCAGGGCCTTTCAACGCCCCATCAGTGCCTCACCGTCTCAACGACTCCTCAGCCACCGATCGCGCCCCCATCAACGCCACCAGTGGATCTACGTCACCAGCACAATCATCGCCGGATTTCCTCGCGAATACCTGCAAAAAAGAGAAAGAAACAGCAACAAACAAACAAAAATGGGAAGAAATAAAAGATTTCTCCCCAAACTATGTTGTAAACAGTGGCTATAAAAGCCTAACTCAAATACGATGTAAAGGACGAATTTTTTTTTACAGAATAAAAATACATACGTATATTCATAAGAAAGAAGTTCAGGCAGTCTCTTGAAAGGTGATATACCTTTACCTTTTCATTTTTTTCCTAAATACATGCAAATACCATTAAAATAAATAGAAGACAAGCTTACCGTTGAAATCGCGTTAAAAATCAAGGCTTTTGGGCTTCTGACTGCCGTACGGGGCGAAGTCGACGACGGTGCGTGGGCGCGTGAGGTCGACGACCGAGGCTCGGCTAGACGGAGACTGGAGCCCGGACCCTTCTCTTCCCTCTCATTTCAGAGAGAATTTTAAAGTTTTTTTTTAAAAAACTCGGGTTTCAAATGAATTTTAAGCTTAAAATTTGGTTTATATAGCCTTGACAAAACGATGTCGTTTTGGTTTAATTTGATAAGCCTAAAACGACGTCGTATTAAAGCTAAGGATCCGCGTGTTGACCCGATAAACAGGGGAGGATCCGCGTGTTTTTAAAGATTGGGTTAATTACTCAATTGGTCCTCTCGCAATTTTAATATTTATAATTCCATTTTATTTATTTTAAAATTTAGCTCTAATGTTTTAATTTTGTTTCAATTTAGTCCTCTCAGTAATTTTAAAACGGTATTAGGGAAACGGTGTCGTTTTGGGATTAGGGCAAATTGCCTAGTGAGTCCCTTGTAGTTTTAAATTCTTTCAAATCAGGCCTAATTCTTTTTTGTTAGTTTAAGATTAACCCTAGATTTTCTAATTAAATTCAATTTTAATCCTTTTTATATCTTAATTTACTTTAAATATTTTATATATTTTATCTATAAATTATATATATTTTATTGTATATATTTCTTTATTTTTTTATGTAAATTATGTATTATTATTTACTAAATTTGTAAATGGTAAATTTTTTAAAAAAAATTATTAATAAATAATAGTATATATTATCTTTATTTATATAATAGTATTCATATTTTATTTATATATTACACCTTCTCATTTATTATATATTTTACTATGTATGTATATTACTTATTTTACTATATTTTTATAAAAATTACTCATATCCTATTTACTATTTTATATTTTTCTATAATATAGGCTATACATTATATATGTTTATAAATTTTATCATATGGTATATATTTTATTATATTATTTATTTTACTATATTTCTATGTGTAAAATATTTGTTACTTTATTATTATTATTATTATTATTATTATTATTATTATATTTCATTATATTTATTTATGTATTTTTATTACATATTATAATTTTACTATATATCATAATATTTTTATATATTATATTATATACATTATATTATATATTTTTATGTTATATATTATTATATATTTATATTTGTAAATTATGTTCTACACTATATTATACTATATTTCCTTACATTACCTTTATTTATTATAAAGTATACATTATTTTATTATTTATTAATTATATACATTTTTAAAATTTTATAAATAAGTGTAATATTAATACTTAATATATTTTTATATATAGTTATTATACCCTATAGTATAACTTATATGTATGTGTCATTTTTAAAAAAGGAGGGGGTTCTCTTTTATCATTCTTATATTATTCAACATATTTTTAACTATCTTATTTCTATTTAATTTTTTTTATATACATTTTAATCTGCTTAGTTTTTTTGGTTTTCTTTTGTTGTTTAGTATGTTACATTTTACATATCATTTGTTTTATCTCTAATTGATTATTTTATATTGTTATTTTAAGAATACATTTACATGAAATATTATTACGTATTTTTAATTTGTATTGATATATATTTTGTCATTTTTTTCGTATTTTGCATGAAATGATAATGTATGAATGTTTATGTCATATATAACCATGCATAAAGTGATAATATGTATTGTGTAATTTATGCCATTATACTATATTTGCATGAAATGATGAAGCATGTACATTGTAATTAGATTTATTTAATTCCTTGTGATATGTAAAACACATCATTACTTTTAAAACCAAAAGTTATATCTCATTTAATTCAAAAAAAGATTTTTATAAAAGAGGTAATGTTTTGATATTTAGGAATTCGGAAAGTAGTGCCCTAACATGTTGGGTTGCAATTTCCCGTTTGTCTAAATACCTAAAATATCATTTTAAACGGGTTTTACAAATCACAAGATGATTTCAATTACAAAAGTTTAAAGATATCGTGTCCAATCATACTGGATGTGATGTTTATACTCTTTTAAAACGAATGAATCTTGATTCTTTTTAATTTAAAACATTACGGTATTAATGGAATCTCATTTCTAAATTCTTTCAAATTTTTGACATTAAGACAAAATTATTCAATTTGGTACCAATTTTGGGCGTTACGAGGGTGCTAATCCTTTTTCGTATGTAACCGGCTCCCGAACCTATTTTCTCATAATTTCGTGGACCAAAACATTTTATAAAGTGATCCAATCACACTTTAAAAGATTGGTGGCGACTCCCGTTTTCATTTTTTTTAAAAAAAGGAAAACCCATTTTTTAGGAGGTTTCGACAGCTTGGCGACTTCACTGGGGACACCTTAAAGAAAGTCAAGCCAAAAATTGAGTATTTTTTTCTTAATGTCAGAAGTTTGGAAAATTTAAAATTTGATCCTTTTTTTTTTTGCATATGTTTGTTCATTGCATTTGTATGACAGTTGTGGTCACACCCTTAAGTGGGAGTGAGAAGCTACGCTTTCGTGAGGTTTTTCACCTTCGTATGAGCTAGTGGATCACTTCCAGGATACTGTACCTATGTCTTCGTGAGATTTTCATCTCTGTATGGCCATAGGGAAAAGTGTCCCCCTGAACTAAACTTGGTCTATATGAGCCTATAATGGGTGAGGACCGAGGAATCTGCTAGTTCAGGTACCCTTGTTCTAGAGCTAAAACTCATATAGTGTACCTTTAAGTGCTTACCCTAGGGAAATAGTGATAACCTTTAGAAAATTACCCTTGTAAGTATTTGTTTATAATTTTCTTATATATATGATGCTGACCCATTTTTATTTTTGCTGTCATTGCATGTCATTTGGCATTTAAAGGTGTCGATTTAAGGCTCGATTTCTAGATTAGAAAGTTTTGTAAAGAGGAACGAATACCTTAATAAAGTGGAAGACAATGCTTCTGTCTGTACCTGGTCAGAGAAAACCCAATTAGAGAAAGGAGATAGTGTCACCAAGGGATATACGTCAGAGTTGTGGGACTTCACTCGTATTAATTCGACACAGAATGAGTTGCAGGAGCTGAGAAATATTTGGGCCTAATGGGATGACGAGGCTAAGCAGCTCTTCTATCAGAATTACGGAGACCTTCCCTATTTGTCAAACGTCAAAGTAGATAGGAGCTTATTTAGAGCTATGGTACAATTCTGGAACCCTGCTTATAGTTGCTTTACGTTTGGTGATGTTGATCTTGTACCTACTCTAGAGGAATATACAAATTTACTGCGTTGCCCGAGGATTCAGGGTCACAAGGCTTATGTTAGGCCTGCTAACCTTCTAACTTTTACGAAAAAGTTGGTAATGATTACTGGGATGAGTGAACAGTGGGCTGTAGCTCGTGTGCAGCAAATGGGTGATAGTAGGTGCATTCTATGGGCTGTTCTGAGAGATTTGATATCGACGCATCCAGACGTAAAGAAAAGGGTTGACGTCCTGGCTTTGAGTATTTATGGCATGGTGATTTTCGCAAAAGCGTTGGGGTACATAGATGAGGCTGTTGCAGATTTATTCGATCGACTAGGTAAGAACACACCTGTGCCCGCAATCCTAGCTGAGACGATAAGATCTTTGAACGCATGTCGAAGAGCTGGTGAAGGAAGGTTCATTAGATGTGCACAGTTACTGTTGGTTTGGTTTCATAGCCACTTCTGGAAGCTTGATAAGATTCCTTGCCGAGTATTCTTTGAGGGTTATTCTCCCTTAAAGGAAGCAGTGGACATGCCTAGAAGAGATGACATTTCAGAAGAAAGGTGGATAGATATTCTTCAGAATCTTCGAGAGGAAGATGTTATGTGGAAGGCTCCCTGGTTGGTTCTTAATGAGGTCCTTTTTCGATGTGGCAGTTTTGATTGGGTTCCTTTGCCGGAAATTTGGGGAGTTGTCGGATATACACCATTGCTTGTTCTAAGGCAGTATCGAGTGAGGCAGTTTATACCGACTACACAAGGTTTAGCTCAAAATGATTTCTCTTATAAGGGAGATCACTACAAGAAGAGGATGCGAGAGATTTCTGAGGCTTGGAAGAAGCCTTCCTGTATGAAGATCTTGATGAAGGCTCGACGTCAACCTTTGAATATAAAGAGTGGTTTAATAGGATAGTCAATGACAATGTCCCTAGGCCAATTTTAGGGGTGGCTCAATCTTTAGAGGAGAGCTTACAAGTGGTTCCATCAGAGGTGGAAGTTATGAAGCAAGAGTTCGAGAGAAAGAATTCAGAGCTTGAAAAGAGGATCGAGAAGCTCGAAGAGGAAAAAATATGCTTAAGTCTCAATGTCGATGTTCAAAAGATAGAAGTCGAGAAGGTGAAAAAGGAAAGATGACTTAAAGATGCACTACAAAAAGGCCCAGGTAACATTGAAAAGGGTCGGAATAGGGAGATCCTCAGAGCAATGGCAACAAGAGATTCAAGAGGAGAGAGCCAAAGCTGAGTATTGGGAGAAAAAGTTCCAAGAGATGCAGTCGCGTAATTAGGACCTAGAAAAGGAAAATCAAGGATTAAAGGTTAAAGTGACAGAGCTTGGACAATCTCTTCATCGAAGTCGTAATTTCACAGCCAAGTTAAAAGCAAGTCTAAACAAGATCGAGGAAATGAAGCACAATATTAGAGGTTTAGAAGCAGCACTACAGGATTGTGAGTTACAGATTGAGTAGCTTGAGATAAGAGAAGAACAATAGAAGGGAGAACTTCACCATCTTCGGGATCAAGTGAGAGATAAAGGTCATGTCATGGAAGAGGCTCTAGTCCAGATTCGAGAGGTTACTGGCAGGAGTTGGCAATACAAGCTAGAACGCTGAGTATAATGTATGAGTCATCATCAGACAAAGGACGAGAGTTAGCATCATTATTGGACAGGGTTAAGACTCTAAGCCTACGAGCAAAGTGTATTTGTAATCCGTTTTATGAAAAGATTTTTGTTCCTTAAATAACGTTTTCTAAAATGAAACTGAATCAGAATTGACATCTTTTTGCATTCATGCATTTGCATTTCATCACATCATATGAATTCAAGTTTATAGAAAGACCCTAATTAGTTAAAATTATTAGGGAAAAGGTGAGTAGAGGAAAGGAAATCTGGAAGCAACACATCCTTACGGTACATGCGCTAAATCGAAGAATATGGACCAAAGATTTGATCAACTACAGAAGGACATACAAGATCAATTGCAAGAGCAATTGGAAAAAATGCAAAATGACATGAGGGAGCAAATGTTGGAAGCTCAGAGGAACATGATGGCTGAGATGGCTTAACTACTGAGAGCCACTAATAAGGGAAATGCTCCCATGGCAATCACTGAAGAGGAGAACGAGGGTCATCCTCCTGGTTTCACTCTACCTCACGTACAAACCCAACCTGAGGCATATCCCCGAAGCCGATGCTGGGATTCCCATAAATTTTCCAACTGGCTCAGGATTCAATTTGGGCGACAATCCTGCAAATCCTCTCATTCCTGACTTGGACATGGCTGAAAAAGAGGATTTAAGAGCTGAGGCTGCAAGACAGTTGGAAGAACGCTGCAAATGGTTGGAGGAAAAATTCAAAGCTTTAGAGAATGCTGATGGGCATCATAGAGTTGATGCCAAAGATCTAAGCTTGGTCCCAGACCTGGTGCTTCCTCACAAATTCAAGATGCCAGAATTTGAGAAGTACAATGGGATACTTGCCCTGAAGCCCATATCACGATGTTCTATAGGAGAATGACGGGGTATGTGAACAATGATCAGCTGTTGATCCATTGTTTCCAAGAAAGTTTAATTGGAGCAGCAGCCAAGTGGTACAATCAACTGAGCCGGGCCAGAATAAGTTCATGGAGGGATCTTGCACAAGCCTTCATGCACAGTACAATCATGTGACTAACATGACTCCAGACAGGATCATACTGCAAAACATTGAGAAAAAGCCTAATGAAAATTTTAGGCAATATGCACAGAGATAGGGAGAGGTAGCGATGCAAGTTCAGCCACCGTTGTTGGAGAGGGAGACTACCATGTTGTTTATCAACACTTTAAAGGCTCCATTCATCACTCATATGATCGGAAGGACCACTAAAAGCTTTGCAGATATAGTCATGGCGGGAGAGATGATCGAGAATACCATAAGGGGTGGCAAAATCGAAGGGGAAACAACCAAAAGATCGGCCCCAAGAAGAAAGGATGGAGAAGTGAATAACATAAGCACCTACAACATGAAAGCAATCACAGTTGGTCAACCTAAAACAGCTGCGGTTGAGCAACAAAACTCTCAAAAGAAGGAGTCGGGTGTAAGACAGAATTCTGAAAGGATACAATTTACACCTATACCCGTGATGTATCGTGAGCTTTATCAAAGCTTATATGATGCACATGCTATTTCTCCTTTTCACTTAAAACCATTGCAGCCCCCATATCCCAAGTGGTATGACGCAAATGGCAGATGCGAATACCATGCTGGAATACAGGGACATTCGATTAAAAACTGTACCGGTTTTAAGAAGGCCGTAGAAATGCTTATTAATATAGGAGTAGTGAAGTTCGACAATACCCCTAACACTGAAAACCCGCTACCAAATCATGGCGATCAAGGAGTGAATGCCATTGGTGAAGCCGATGAGAAAAAAATAAAAGAAAATGTTACTGAGGTGAGGATGCCTATGAAGGTGATCTGGAAGGAGATGATGAAGAGAGGTATGTTAACCTCTAAAAATGAGAGGGAAGAAACAAGGAACTATTTCAAGATTCTGAAGAATTCAAGGCCTTGGTGTAATGCTTTATAGACAATAAAGAGTTACAGATTTTTGAAGGTAGCTCTTGTAAAGAACAAGTATGTGTGCTGGAGGATGAACAGCAAAGAACCAGTCGGCCAAGGATTATTATTTCCCTGTAGGGAAATAATGAAGTGGGGGCACAAACAGTGCCTAAAGTCATTATCCATAAACCTGTGTCCTTTCCTTATAAGGATAACAAGAGGGTACCATGGAGTTATGATTATCAGATGTCAGTGCTGGAGAAGGAAGATGTAGCCAGTACGTCTAAGGATTACAAGTTGAGGGTTCCCATACACGGAGTGGGAAACGGTATGACATGGTGGGTGTCAGAGAGGAGCTCATAAAAATAAAGAATGCTACTGAGGAGAAAGGAAAAGAAGCTGAAGTGCCCGTCAAGGAGCAAGTAAAAGAAGAGGAGGCTAAGGAATTTCTCAAGTTCCTTAAGCACAGCGAGTATAGCGTAGTCAAACAGTTGCGTAGGCAGCCAGCTTGTATATCAGTATTGGCTCTACTTTTGAGTTCTGAGGCACATAGGGAGGCATTGATGAAGGTGCTTAACGAGACATATGTCACCCATGACATATCCGTTAACAAGCTGGACCAGTTGGTGAACAACATAAGCGCGGATAATTTCATCTACTTTAATGATGATGAAATCCCACAGGGGGGCAGGGGGTTAACTAAGGCCTTGCACATTACTACTCGATGCAAGGGGTACACACTTCCAAGCGTGCTTATTAACAATGGATCAGCCTTGAATGTCCTACCGTTGTCTACATTGAATAGATTACCCATTGATGATTCTCATATGAAGTTATGTCAAAATATGGTAAGAGCCTTTGACGGCACAGAAAGAAAGGTGATGGGAAGGATTGATATCCCTTTGGAAATTGGGCCGAACATATATGAAGTAGACTTTTTGGTGATGGATATCAAGCCTTCTTACAATTGCTTATTAGGCAGGCCATGGATACATTCAGCAGGAGCGGTGCCTTCATCGTTGCACCAGAAACTGAAGTTAGTGACGGATGGGCGGTTAGTAACTATCAATGCGGAGGAGGACATTATAGCTGCAGTCACTAGCAAGGCCCCTTATGTCGAGACAAATGAAGAGTCTATTGAGTGTTCCTTTCGCTATTTAGAATTTGTAAATGCAACCTTTATTTCAGAAGGGAGTGAGCTACTGGTGCCCAAGATGACAGGAGCCACGAGGATGGCTCTACAAATGATGGCGGGAAAGGGAGCCTTACCAGGAAAAGGGTTAGGAAAATACCTACAAGGAAGAACTCAGATACTCGAAATAAGAGAGAAGAGAGATCGCTTTGGTTTGGGCTTCAAACCAGACTATAAGTAAAGGAGGACAGAAATCGAGAAGCGCCAAGAAGGAAGAAGGGCGCGCTTAAATAGAAGAGAAGTAGAGTGGGAGCCGATGACATTCCCTCTAATATCCCAAACTTTCATATCAAGAGGGTTACTCATAGAAGGAAGTCATCAGATTAATGCTATACAAGATGAAGGATCAGAGCAAGGAAGTCTTGAGGGCATTCGCCCTTACGAATCGGGAAGCTCTTTGAACAATTGGACTGCGGAGGAGCTTCCTGTAGTCTTTAGGAATTTTTCAGAGTGATTTTCGAACATTCTTATTACTCTAGAGCCTAGGAGTAATAGGATTACATTTGTGAAATAGGCTTACGATCATTTATCATTTTTTTGTAATAAAACATAACTTGTATCAATTCAACGAGTATTGTTTCATTTTTATCAATCAATATTCCGTCAAATTTTGACAATTCTTATTCTTTCATTCATACTACATAAATAATCATTCTTAAATTCATTCATTCTTTGTATATTTTTTATACTTTACAGATCTCTAGATATCAATGACATGAACAATGATATAACAAATCTTGATTTCTCTCGTGAGCAAGACATGTGTTTAGAAGAATCTCATGATTTTGAAGATGTCCAGGACTGTGATGTGTCTTTAGATCTTTTGAGGATGGTAAAACAGGAGGAGAAACAAATCATGCCACATGAGAAAGAGGCAATAGAGAATGTAGCCCTAGAGGAAGGGAAAGAGGTGAAAATTGGCACGCATATTGCCAAAGACACAAGGCAAGGACTAATTGAGTTGCTTCGTGAGTTCAAGGATACCTTCGCATGGTCCTATCAGGATACGCCAGGGTTAAATACCGATATTGTGGTGCATCGTCTCCCAATAAGACAGGATTGTAAGCCAGTCCAACAGAAGTTGCGAAGAATGAGGCCAGATATCGTGTTGAAAATAAAGGATGAAGTTAAGAAGCAATTCGATGCAGGGTTCTTACAAGAGGTAAAGTACTCTGAATGGGTAGCTAATATTGTACCAGTTCCTAAGAAGGATGGGAAAGTACGAATGTGCATTGATTACAGATATTTGAACAAAGCTAGCCCAAAAGATAATTTCCCTTTGCCACACATAGACACTTTGGTAGACAATATAGCAGGATATTCGTTGTTCTCCTTCATGGATGGTTTCTCAGGGTACAATCAGATAAAGATGCATCCTGAGGACATGGATAAAACGACCTTCATAACATTGTGGGGCATATTTTGCTACAAGGTAATGCCCTTTGGGTTGAAGAACGCAGGGGCAACATATTAGAGGGCCTTGGTGACCTTATTTCACGATATGATGCACAAGGAAATTGAAGTGTATATCGATGACATGATTGCCAAGTCTCGAATGGAGGAGGAACATATTGAAGTTTTAAAAAAACTATTCTTGAGATTAAGAAAGTTTCAGTTAAAACTTAATCCGACAAAGTGCACTTTCAGAGCTAGGTCAGGGAAATTACTAGGCTTTGTGGTCAGCGAGAAGGGAATCGAAGTTGACTCAGACAAAGTTAAAGCCATACGAGATTTGCCTCCACCACGTACTCAGAAGGAAGTTTGGGGTTTTCTGGGAAGGTTAAATTATATTACTCGGTTTATTTCACAATTAACTGAGAAATGTGATCCTATATTTCGCCTCATTAGAAAACACAACCAAGCTACTTGGGATGACGAATGCCAGAATGCTTTTGATAAGGTTAAGCAATACTTGTTAAATGCTCCAGTGTTGTCTCCACCTAGTCTAGATAAACCATTAATTCTGTACTTGTCGGTGTTTCTGGAGGACTATGAGCCGGTGAATTTTGATTTCTCAAATGAGGAGTTGATGTGTGTAGCAACTACAAAGGATTGTCCTTGGAAGTTGAGCTTTAATGGAGCATCAAATGCAGTGGGAAATGGAATTGGGGCGATCCTCATATCCCCAAATGGCGATTATTATCCATTCACATGCGAGTTGGATTTTGATTGCACAAACAATATGGCTGAGTATGAAGCATGCATCATGGGACTCCGAGCGGCTATAGAGCGAGGAATAAGAACCTTAGAGGTATATGGAGACTCTGTGTTGGTAATTTATCAACTTAGAGGTGAATGGGAGACAAGGGATCCTAAATTTATCAATTATCAAAAGATAGTTTTGGGATTACTTGAGGAGTTCGATGACATTACTTTTAATTATATCCCGCGAGACGAAAACCAAATGGCAGATGCTCTAGCAACCTTGGCTTCAATTATTAGAGTGAATAAAGAGGAGGAGGTGAGACCAATTTAGATAAGTATTTTCGAGGCTCCAGCTAGCTGTTGTAACATTGAGGAAGAAGAAAAGGATGATAACCCTTGGTATCAGGATATATTACGATATGTGAGAGATCGTAAATATCCAGAAAAAGCAACTAAAAATGATAAGCGAACTTTAAGGAGATTAGCTTGCGATTACATTTTGGATGAGGATATCTTGTACAAAAGAAGAAAAGACCAAGTATTGTTGATATGTGTTGACGCCGTAGAAGCTAAGTTAATCTTGGAAGAAGTTCACGAAGGTGTTTGTGGGATGCACGCTAATGGTTTTACGATGGCCAGACAAATCATGAGGTTTGGATATTATTGGTCTACTATGGAAGGGAATTGTATCAATTACGCTAAGAAATGCCATAAATGTCAGATCTATGGAGATAAGATTCACGTACCACCTTCACCTCTACATGTTATGACTTCGCCATGGCCTTTTTCCATATGGGGCATGGATGTCATTGGGCCAATATCACCAAAAGCTTCAAATGGACATTACTTTATTTTCGTGGTCATTGATTACTTCACGAAGTGGGTAGAGGCTGCTTCTTATACGAATGTTACTAAATCGGCTGTAAGTCAATTCCTGAAGAAAGAGATCATTTGTCAATATGGGATGCCTGAGAGGATCATATCAGACAATGCATTCAACTTGAACAATAAAACGATAGCAGAAGTTTGTAGTCAGTTCAAGATTAAGCATCATAATTCATCTCCATGTCGCCCAAAGATGAATGGGGTAGTGGAAGCTGCTAACAAAAATATCAAGAAGATAGTGGGGAAAATGACTGAAACCTATAGAGACTGGCATGAGAAGTTACCATTTGCACTCTTAGCCTATAGAATGTCCGTTAGAACTTCTACCGGGGCAACTCCTTTCTAGCTGGTTTATGGGATGGAAGCGGTGTTACCCATTGAAGTAGAAATACCGTCACTCTGAGTCTTGTCAGAGATAAATTTGGATGAGGCTGAATGGGTTCAATCCCAGTATGACCAATTGAACTTGATCAAAGAAAAGAGGCTAAAGGCTATTCGCCATAGTCAGATGTATCAGAAGCGAATGATGCGAGCTTACGACAAGAAAGTGCGACCAAGATAATTCCACGAGGGAGATCTTGTGCTAAAAAAGATCCTTCCCATTCAGAAGGACTTTAGGGAAAAATGGATGCCAAATTGGGAGGGGCCGTATGTCGTGAAGAAGGCTTTATTTGGAGGTGCATTGATTTTGACAGAAATGGATGGGAAGAGTTTACCCAATCTAATGAATTCAGACTCAGTCAAAAAGTACTTGGTCTAAAGGGGAGGAGAATCCAAGGTGAAAACTCGCAAAGGGCGCCTTGAGTTTTCGAAAAAAATAAAAATAAAAATAAAAAATGGAGAGGCCAAGGTGAAAACCCGCAAAGGGTGCCTTGTGACCAAAGGGGTTTTGAGTTGAAAACCCGAAAGGGCAGCTCAAATTTTGAAGAGCACACGGTAATCTTGCTATACCTGATTCAATAAAGAGCAAAGTACGTTGCATATTGGGGTATCAACAAAGTACTTTGGATCTTTTAAACACATGTTGAACTCAAAAAAGACTTCACGGAGCTGGTGTATAGACGCTCAAGCGGCGATATCTAGAGCATCTAATTTTTATCCTGTTTGCTATCTTTAGATTCTATTTCTTCTTAAAGATAGGATTTCAGATTAATTCCCTTTGTATTTTTGACAAATGCATTCAAATCTAGTTATTCTCAAGATTAAATTTATCTTCCATTATTCTTAAAAGTGTGTTGCATTAAATAATAATAGATGAACTAAATAATTTTCACAAATAAAGTTTTGCTCATTACTCTGGAAGTTTCTAGATAATACAAGAAACTAAAATGGAACAATTGTTTGAGGAATTCACGTAAGTAGAGTTTGAAAGAACTCGAGGAAATTCCTTCTTTGGTCTAAAGTGATGATTCGACAAATCAAACGATTCGATCCTAAGAAAGGATCATCTTACAAACATTTTTGATTGGTCATAACATTTGAAGAACGGTACAAAACCACGAACTGAGTAAGAATGATAAGGATGAGATTTAACGAAGGAATAAGTAGTGACGTTTGGAATAGGGGTCATATTCATAAACATTTTGCATTATAACATGTTTAATTAGGAGCATTTGATTCATTTTGATCATAGCATCCTAATCATTAGCCATGAAATCATACACAGGTCATGTCCTTCAAGGGACAATGAAGATTAGTGCGGCTTAACCCCTTAAGCAGTAGGGTAATAGGCTGAAGCATAGCAGATCTGACATTCAAGTATTTACATTGAAGCAGATCCAAGATGATTTAGCGTCTCTGTATTGGCAGAGAACAGATCAAGGATGACAGATTTGGCGTCTCTGTATTGTCAGAGAGCAAATCAAAGATAGCAAATTTGGCATCTCTGTATTGGCAGAGAGCAGATCGAAGATAGCAGATTTGGCATCTCTGTATTGGCAGAGAGTAGATCGAAGATATCAAATTTGGCATCTCTGTATTGTCAGAGAGCAGATCAAAGATGACAGATTTGGCGTCTCTGTATTGGCAGAGAGCAGATCAAAGACATAAGCTGATTTGGCTTTCACGTGTTTATGTTGAAGCAAGTCTAAGATGATTTGGCGTCTCTGTATTGTCAGAGAGCAGATCGAAGACATAGCTGATTTGGCTCTCACATGTTTACGTTGAAGCAAGTCTAAGATGATTTGACGTCTCTGTATTGGCAGAGAGCAAATCAAAGATAACAGATTTGGCGTCTCTGTATTAGAAGAGAGCAGATCGAAGATAACAGATTTGGCGTCTCTGTATTGTCAGAGAACAAATCGAAGACATAGCTGATTTGGCTTTCACGTGTTTACGTTGAAGCAAATCTAAGATGATTTGGCATCTCTGTATCGGCAGAGAGCAGATCGAAGATAGCAAATTTGACATCTCTAACATTTGTCAGAGAGCAGATTGAAGAGAGCAGATTTGGCATCTCTGTATTGTCAGAGAGCAGATCAAAGATGATAGATTTGGCATCTCTGTATTGTCAGAGAGCAGATCAAAGATGACAGATTTGACGTCTCTGTATTGTCAGAGAGTACATCGAAGATGATAGGTTTGGCATCTCTGTATTGGCAGAGAGCAGATCGAAAATAACAGATTGGTGTTCCTGAGTTTTTAAGAAGCAGGTTGAAGATAGCCAATTTGACACTCCTGAAGACATCAGAATACCTTTGAGGAAGATGAGGGTCCAGATTTTGAGATTTAGCCAGACCGGGCAAATTTGGTCCTTTTATAGTCTTTGCTCGATTCCTATTACATAGAAATGAGCAAAGAGGGGCAGCTGTAATAGCCCAACTTTAACCGGGCTTTAAAAGGGCAAAAAAGATAAATGGATAAATAAAATATTTATTTTAAAAGTCCATTTAACAATCCAGGTTACAAAGCCCAAGCATTGGGGCCCAAGCCCAAACAAACCGCATCACCAATACCCGTGTAACCCAAATACACCCGAAGCCCAACACATACACCAAACCTAATAAACCTATTAGCCCCTAAAACCCCTAACCCAATTACAAAATGTAAGCGGCCCAATTGGCCCAAACTTTTACACTGAGGCAGGAAACCCTAGGGTTTCTGCCTTTCCCTCCTAGTCCCGCAATATCTTCTGGAAGCCTCGGGGAGTGTCTGTCTAGCTCTCCGAATCAAGGCCTCTTCAATGCTATACTAGTGACATTGCAACTCTCGAAATCGAGGCCACCATTCAATGCACTATCTCAGGGCCTTTCAATGCCCCATCAGTGCCTCACCGTCTCAACGACTCCTCAGCCACCGATTGTGCCCCCATCAACGCCACCAGTGGATCTACGTCACCAGCACAATCATCGCCGGATTTTCCATGCGAATACCTGCAAAAAAGAGCAAGAAACAGTAGCAAACGAACAAAAATGGGAAGAAATAAAAGATTTCTCCCCAAACTATGTTGTAAACAGTGGCTATAAAAGCCTAAATCAAATACGATGTAAAGGATGAATTTTTTTTTACAGAATAAAAATACATATGTATATTCATAAGAAAGAAGTTCAGGCAGTCTCTTGAAAGGTGATATACCTTTACCTTTTCATTTTTTTCCTAAATACATGCAAATACCATTAAAATAAATAGAAGACAAGCTTACCGTTGAAATCGCGTTAAAAATCAAGGCTTTTGGGCTTCTGACCGCCGTACGGGGCAGAGTCGGCGACGACGCGTGGGCGCGTGAGGCCAACGATCGGGGCTCGGCTCGACGGAGACCGGAGCCCAGACCCTTCTCTTCCCTCTCATTTCAGAGAGAATTTTAAAGTTTTTTTTTTTAAAAACTCGGGTTTCAAATGAATTTTAAGCTTAAAATTTGGTTTATATAGCCTTGACAAAACGATGTCGTTTTGGTTTAATCCGATAAGCCTAAAATGATGTCGTATTAAAGCTAAGGATCCGCGTGTTGACCCGATTACCCGGAAGGATCCGCGTGTTTTTAAAGATTGGGTTAATTACTCAATTGGTCCTCTCGCAATTTTAATATTTATAATTCCATTTTATTTATTTTAAAATTTAGCTCTAATGTTTTAATTTTGTTTCAATTTAGTCCTCTTTGTAATTTTAAAACAGTATTAGGGAAACGGTGTCGTTTTGGGATTAGGGCAAATTGCCCAGTGAGTCCCTTGTAGTTTTGAATTCTTTCAAATCAAGCCTAATTCTTTTTTGTTAGTTTAAGATTAACCCTAGATTTTCTAATTAAATTCAATTTTAATCCTTTTTATATTTTAATTTACTTTAAATATTTTATATATTTTATCTATAAATTATCTATATTTTATTGTATATATTTCTTTATTTTTTTATATAAATTATGTATTATTATTTACTAAATTTGTAAATGGTAATTTTATTAAAAATTTTTATTAATAAATAATAGTATATATTATCTTTATTTATATAATAGTATTCATATTTTATTTATATATTACACCGTCTCTTTTATTATATATTTTACTATGTATGTATATTACTTATTTTACTATATTTTTATAAAAATTACTCATATCCTATTTACTATTTTATATTTTTCTATAATATAGGCTATACATTATATATGTTTATAAATTTTATCATATGGTATATATTTTATTATATTATTTATTTTACTATATTTCTATGAGTAAAATATTTGTTACTTTATTATTATTATTATTCATATATCATATTATATTTCATTATATTTATTTATGTATTTTTATTACATATTATAATTTTACTATATATCATAATATTTTTATATATTATATTGTATACGATATTTTTATATATTATATTGTATACGTTATATTATATATTTTTATGTTATATATTATTATATATTTATATTTGTAAATTATGTTATACACTATATTATACTATATTTTCTTACATTACCATTATTTATTATAAAGTATACATTATTTTATTATTTATTAATTATATACATTTTTTAAGTTTTATAAATAAGTGTAATATTAATACTTAGTATATTTTTATATGTAGTTATTATACCCTATAGTATAACTTATATGTATGTGTCATTTTTAAAAAAGGAGGGGGTTCTCTTTTATCATTCTTATATTATTCAACATATTTTTAACTATCTTATTTCTATTTAATTTTTTTTATATACATTTTAATCTGCTTAGTTTTTTTGGTTTTCTTTTGTTGTTTAGTATGTTACATTTTACATATCATTTGTTTTTATCTCTAATTGATTATTTTATATTGTTATTTTAAGAATACATTTACATGAAATATTATTACGTATTTTTAATTTGTATTGATATATATTTTGTCATTTTTTTCGTATTTTGCATGAAATGATAATGTATGAATGTTTATGTCATATATAACCATGCATAAAGTGATAATATGTATTGTGTAATTTATGTCATTATACTATATTTGCATTAAATGATGAAGCATGTACATTGTAATTAGATTTATTTAATTTCTTGTGATATGCAAAACACATCATTACTTTTAAAACCAAAAGTTATATCTCATTTAATTCAAAAAAAGATTTTTTAAAAGAGGCAATGTTTTGATATTTAGGAATTCGGAAAGTAGTCCCTAACATGTTGGGTTGCAATTTTTCGTTTGTCTAAATACCTAAAATATCCTTTTAAATGGGTTTTATAAATCACAAGATGATTTCAATTACAAAAGTTTAAAGATATCGTGTCCAATCATGCTGGATGTGATGTTTATACTCTTTTAAAATAAATGAATCTTGATTCTTTTTAATTTAAAACATTACGGTATTAATGGAATCTCATTTCTAAATTCTTTCAAATTTTTGACATTAAGACAAAATTATTCAATTTGGTAACAATTTTGGGCGTTACGAGGGTGTTAATCCTTCCTCGTACGTAACCGGCTCCCGAACTTATTTTCTCATAATTTCGTTGACCAAAACATTTTATAAAGTGATCCAATTACACTTTAAAAGATTAGTGGCGACTCCCGTTTTTATTTTTTTAAAAAAAGGAAAACCCGTTTTTTAGGAGGTTTCGATAACTTATTAATAAACTCAATAATTAGATTATAACTATACATTTGAAAAATATTTAAAAAATATTGATGAATTTAAATTCTTACATCAAAACACACTAATATTGATATTAAAAAAAAGAAATGCCCACCAGAATAATACCGACTATTTTGATTCAAACACAAACTAAAAGTAAATAACACAGGATGAACCCAGCCTAAAACTCATCCAGGCTCAATTGGCTTTGTAGCTTCCATTCATGTCGGCTAAAACTCTACGCGCAAAACCGACCAACAGGGTTCCCTAGGTCCCAGACTCGCCGTTCACATTAAACCATCAAAATTACTAATTGACTTTTTCATTATTCAGTATTCACGATTTGCCCGATTGTCCTTATAAAGAAAAAAATTTAAAATATATTGCCAATCGAATCAGTTTTCAAGGGTTTTTTTTATAAAAAATAATATATCAGTGTGTATGCCTTGGTGACACCACTCTTACTTTTTGGTCAAACATCATCCGATAACATGATTAAAAAAATAATTTTTTAGTGGTATTGCTCAACACATTGATAATATCAATATAGATTCTTTAAAAAATTATTTGTATTTTTTGGTGTACATGGAAGGAAATTTTTATAAGTATCACTTGGTGGTATCACTTTAATTTTTTTGTAAATGGCTAAAAAAAAAGTTATTGAACAAAAAAGGAACGAAAAAGTTGTAGTGTTTGTACCAAGGCGTGACAATTGGTTGTGAAAAATTTTGTTTGTGTTGGAGTTTTAGGGATAGATTGTAATAGTTTTAAGGTTTTTTTTATTAGTTTGTAATAATAATTTTTAAATTATTTGTTTATATTTATTTTTAATATTTGGATGTAATATTTAAAGGTTATATTTTTGTTTGTAGAAGAATTTATTTGTGTTGGATTTCAAATAGAAAAAACATAAAGTTGGTTTGTATTGCTTGGTTTGTATTTTTTTGTATTATTTGTATCAAAAAACCCTATAGTTTGTGTTGGAATCATTTTTTTTTATTTTTTTATGTTTTGAAATTTTTTATTTTACTAGATTGGTTATGTTTATACTTATATTTTTTAATAAAGATAATTAATTCTCAGTTGGAAAAATACATGTTAAGGTGATTCCTTTTAATTATTTTTTTGTTTAGTTGGTGACTAATATTTTTATTATGTGAATATTTCATTTAAATAAAAAAATAAAATTATCATTGTGGTAAATATTATCATGTGAATGCATCTATGTTTTAAAATGACAAGTTTATTCAATTTTGTTTGTGTAGATTTCGAAATGGGTTGATTTATTACAGTAATTAATGTGCCGGTAAAAAAAAAGTTGCTACTTGCTATTCACGAGTATTTTATAAATTTGCACGTTATTAATTTTTTAATTGACTTATTTAACTAATATGATAATTTATTATGGATAGGGTGCATATCGCATCTTGAGAGTGTGTGTCCATGGTATGAGTTACTGGTCGGATGAACGTATTTTCCCATATTTGGATGTCACATGATTTCAAATAGCGACATTGATTAGAATGTTTGAGCTAAGGGCCGACTTGATATCCACCTTGGTTGAGCGGTGGTGCTTGGAGACCTATACATTTCATTTGTCGAGTGGGGAGTACACCATCACCTTAGAAGATGTTGTATTGCAACTCAGGCTCCCAGTTAATGGTGTTGCGGTCACAAGTAAAGTGATTGAACTTGCCTTGCTTTGCTATCAATTGCTTGGATGATTGTCAGGTGATGGTGGTGCTAAGTTTACCAATTTGAAACTTTCGTAGTTAAAGCAAAATTTCGAAACTTTATTATGTAGTGCCTCTGAGTGGGAGAAGATGTGCATTGCTCAGGCGTATATATTGGAGTTGATAGGGGGTACTCATGCCAGACGCATGTAATAATAAAGTCCAATTGATGTAATTGCCTCTATTGGTTGATTTTCATGCTACTTGTTCATACAGTTGGGGTTCAACAATATTAGCAACATTGTATCGTGAGCTTTGTAGGGCGATGACCCTCGCCAGACATGCGAACATCTGGACTGGAAATACTGCAACAAAAAGATATAAAATTAAGAAACAACGTCCACAACTATACATGTCAAATTATAATATAGATTAGTGTTACGATGAAACACTTTGGGAAGTCCAAGCATCGTACCCAATGGATGTTGAATTAAACCTAAATTAATTCTCTACACTAAAAAGTCTAAATAGCATCGATTTAAAATTATATTACAACAAATCAAATTAACATTAATTAATCAAATTAACCTAAAAATTATTTAAATAAAAAATCAACCAGTTTAACAACCGAATATAATCCATTAAACAAGCAGGAGATCAACTCACTTTAGTTATCCTAGTTAACTTCAGAACTTGGGTTTTACCGAGTTAGCTATTAATTAACTAATTATCACCTCTTGGTATCTAACTAATTAACTAATCGACCAATACACGCTTACCTCTCGGCCTTACTTTCTTGACCGAGATAAATTATGATTTACTTGGTAAACTTATCTCTCAATATCATTTATCCTAAATTAGTTCCTAGGAGCGTCACTTCCTTTAATCACACATAATTTAAGCCAACAAACCTAGATTTTAACCCTTGTTCTGTAACAGCCCATTTTTCAGTAATGTCGAAAATAGTGGTTTCCAGACCACAAATCTGATGAGTGAGTCCGTAAATATTGCCATTTAATATTTATGAGTCAAATATTATAATATATTGAATTTCGATTTGATAAATTTTGTTAACTAGACAAATAGTTAAGTTCAAGAGGTTTGTTCATAAAGTTAAGTGGTTTTAGAAAATGAGGTATCGGGACCTCATTTCTGTAAATCGAGCTCATAAATATTTTTATTAAATATTTACGGAGTGATTATATAGGTGTATTAAATTTTGGTCTGGGAATTTTAACATTTAGATATTTAATTAAGGAAAAATGATTAAATCGTAAAAAGTGTAAAAATTAATCGCTATTGAGTAATAAATGTTTAATGAGAATAACATGAAAAGAATAGTGTTTTAAAATGTAATTAAACCTTATTACAACATAGTGGATGGTTTAGGAAACGAAACTATTAAATTATATGTTAATTTTTTATATTAAAAATGTTAAATGATATTATTAATAAAAGAAAAACAAAAAATTTTGGGATCATCATCTTCTTTCTTTATGTTGTATACCCGAAACCACAATTTGTATTCCTTACGAAGTTGGGTTGAGGTTTTACCTTGCATGTAAGTCAAATTTTATCACGTTTTTAATTATTTTTATGTTTTTGAGATCGTTGTAACTTAATCTAGCTAACTCAGGAGTTAATTTGTAAACTTGTTAAATGTTTTGAATTATTTCATTGATGAATTAGTGATGTTTTTAAAGTTTGATGATAGATTTATAAGGTTGATAGTTAAATAGGACTATTTTGTAAAGTGATTTTGGTTCATTTTTAATTTAAAAGATTAAATTGCTAAAATAGTAAAGTTATATGGAATTATTGTAAAAATATGGTCAAAATTGGCTGTAAGGGGATTATAGAAAATTCGACTGGTCTTGTTTGGATTAATTTATGATTGAATTTAAAGTTTCGGGTCTAGGGACTAAATTGAATAAAATGTAAAAGTTTAGGGTAGATGTGTAAATTTCATTAAAGGGATAATTGCATGAATTTTAGTGTTTTAATATGTTTAAATTGGTTAATTGAATTAAAATATTATATTTAGATCAAGAAACAGATTAGTCGATTGATAAACGCGGGAAAGGAAAAGTCATTGAATAGACGTCATCATCTGTCGATAGCTATCATATTTTGGTAATTTCATGTTATGTTTATTATGTTTATAATTATTTTACTTATTACTTGTTTAATTAAATGGAATTGAATGTTGTTATGATCTATTGAATGATTAATGAAATGGAGGAATAAAGTTGAGTATGAAATGTACTAGAAAAGCAGGATAAGCCCGTGTGAACTTAGTGAATAGCTAGGATACACGTGGCATGTCATTAGGGTGTAGAAGGCTTCGTGCCAGTGTATATTTATTAGGCTTTGTGCCAGTGTATATCTAGTAGGCATTAGTTGCCGGTGTTTTCAGTAGCAAGCACTTTGTGCCAGTGTTTTATTTAAAACGTACTATGTACTGGTGATGGATATCGTACAGATAGTTTGAGGTAATACATGTGTTACGGATTCTCTAAAGCTTATGTGAGTAGCATCATGTATCGGTTAATGTCCTTATGTTATCTCGTATGAGCATTCCCCTCCCGTGTATTTGAAGTTGATTTACTATTGTTCTTTGGACAACATAGTTAACTATTATGATGGAAATGGAATAAGATGATGTGATGAATTATATCTAGGTACATGATTATTTGACATGGGTTTTGATGATATGAATCATCCAAGTTTAATTATTTTGGGTAGTTGGAATGATGATATACAATAAATGAATTATTAGTTTCATTGTTATGTACGATTCATATTTAAATTGACTGGTATGATATGTTTGATTTTACGAATTTATTAAGCTTTATCAATGCTTACTTTATTTGGTTTTATTTTTTTATAGGTTTTTGGACTTTTTCTATCGATTCGAACATCGTTGGACATCACACTATCCGGCAACTCATTTGGTAGTTATTTGCTTATTTTGTTCCATTTATAAGTGGCATGTAAATAGGGTTTGGGGTATGTAAATAATAAACATTGTGGTCAAATATTGTGCACTTTGAAGATTATGGTGTATGTGTTGATGTAAATCTTATTTGGTAAGTTGGTTGGTTATGGTTTGTGATGGTGAATGCATGAATTGATATCTATGTATTATATTGTTGTTTAGTTATGTTTATATTAATATTCAATTTGAGATGTTTTGTGCTTTGATGATGGTCAATTTGATTACGGTAAGGTATGAACTTAGAATGAGATTTATGGGCACTTGATGATTTAGTTTATATGGTTGAACTTTGGTAATTGGTATCTAGAATTTAGGTAATGATTGATTGAGTTTAATTTGAGGTATATGTTTTGATTGAATAGTTGTTGTATATATGTTTGAATTGTAGTGCCAATGAGGGTATATTGGTTAGGCACATAGGTTGATTGTGAATTGGTATATTTTGGCTTATTTTGGCATGTGAAATGGCTTGTGTTAGAATGTGTTTTGGGTACACACGGTCTAGGACATGGTTTGCTACATGGCCGTATGTCTCACACGATTGCATGACACAACCATGTGGCTTCTTTCATTTTTGGTGCAGGATTAACCACACGACATTAGGGAGTTACACGGTCTGGCTTACGCAGACTCAAGTTGTTACACGGTTTGGCCACACAACCATGTTCTTGAGCCACATAGGCTAAGCCTTGTCACACGATCATGTGACCCCTTGAACGTGATTTTCCGTGATAAGTTTTATAAATTTATAATTAATTGTTCTTGAAACCAACTATTATCACGAAGTAGGCAAGTGCACCTATCGAACAGTAGTATAGCTTTAGCAAGACCGGATTGTTGAACCCAAAAGACTAAAAGTACTAGTAATGACCGTTTTTTTATTACCTAGCCTAAGAATAAAGGGGTTTGTTTTAACTAACTAATTATCTAAACTAAGAAATTGCAGAAAATTGGGGAATTACTTTTGGGAAAAACGATTGATTTAGGACAATACCTAAGGAAAAATCCACCTAGACTTTACTTGTTATTCTGGCTCCAAGCCGGACGATTTATTCATTTAACTTGTTCCGTAGAGATCCCTAAGTTATGTTATTATCCCTATTCGAGACTAATAACATCTAATCCCTAAGTTGAATAATTGAGACTTTTCTCTAATTAACACCCTAAGGTCGCATTAACTCGATCTATGGATCCCTTTATTAGGTTTCACCCTAATCTGGCAAAATCTTGTCACCCTATCTCTAGGCGCGCAATTTACTCCACTTAATTATGACAAAGTCACTCTTAGCCAGGGACTATTCATCCTCCAACTAAAAGCATTAACTTGAATCGATATCCTGAAATACCAAAACAAGAATTAAGAACAAGTTAAATATTTATCATACGATTTAGAAAATAATAACAAGATTCGTCTTAGGTTTCATCCCCCTTAGGTATTTAGGGGTTTTAGTTCATAACTAAATAAGAAAACATCTTATAATAATAAAGAATACAAAACATAAAGAAAACCCAAAACTCCTGAAGGAAAAATTAAGGAGAGATCTTCAGTCTTGATGATGAATCCGGCTTCTGAGATGGATCAATCGGCTTCCTTGGAGTAATTCCTTGCTCCCTATTCTCCGTCTCCTTATTAGTCTTCCTCTAGGGTGTTTAAATAGGCTTTAGAAGGCCTCCAAACCCTAAAAATCACCTTTTTCTGAATAGAACTTAACTAGGGCTCGGCAGGGACACGCCCGTGTGTAATTACTTCAGGCCGTGGTTGAGCCTATTAGATCAACACGCCCATGCTGAGATTGATTTGGGCCGTGGTCAGGCCTATTAGATTTGCACAGGCGTGTGTTCTACCCGTGTTAGGAAGTTCAGGCCGTGTTGTTTTTCCTTGTCGGCCCGTTTTCTCCGTTTTTGGCTTGTTTACCGTTCTTTTCATTCTCCTATACTCACCTAAATATAAAACATGAAATCAAAGGATTAGGAGTATCAAATTCACCAAATCTAAGAAGAAATCATTCATAAACGTGTTAAGCGAGGGATAAAAATATGTATAAATTACGGTTTATCAAATACCCCTACACTTAAGCGTTTGCTTGTCCTCAAGCAAAATCCTCAATTCACAATTAAGAATTCCTTTTGCTCAACTTATAATTCCTATCAATAATATCTCAAACTAAATTCATAAGTAATCATACATTGAGAATTCAACTAAAAGAACATTAAAGCTTCAACATTCCAAGTTGAGTATTTAGTCACGAAAAACTTAGGCATCTCCCCTCATCTAAGTAGTTACCATCGATTCGAAACCTCACAGAGTTTAACATCCTCACTAAAGATTCACTCAAATCACTCGAAGTATTTAAGGACAATGAAATCAGCACTCATCAGTCAATATGAAAAGTTATTACCATAGGCTTGCATGAAAATCAAATCTCCCCCACTATAAATTAAGATGATACATTAATCAAAAGGTCTTTAGAGGGTTGTAACGAGGCTTGGTTAGGGGGTGTAGCCACAAGCTAAAAGAAAAGGTTAGAATCGAGATTGAGTTGAAAAATTACTTAACTAGAAAAATATTTAATCATCACTCGTGTACAACAGGACTTCTTCTCAAAGAATTTAAACACTTGAACTTAAAGATAGAAGACTTCTACTACTAATATGTATATATTTTTTTAAGAACAAGTCAAATATTTAGATTACTATTAAGAATAAGACATAGCTAAGCAATTTATTCAAATAAAATCTCGACAAAAATAGGGATCAAATTAATTGAAGGGATTTCAACAATAATGGGTTAAGGGTTAATATCAAAGGTAATACAAAGAATGGCTTGTTAAGCTCAAAGGGGTTTACTAAGGGTTAATCGTGGAGGTAGGCTTTTCATGGCATGAATGGGTTAATCCTAAGTGCCTCTATCATCTTGACATATCAAATCAAATGGTGTGGTCTTGACATGCATTGTGATAACCCGAATTAGGGCCTAATCGGAATAGTGGTTTTGGGACCACAAATCTGAGATAGAAATAATTATTTTATAATTATTTTGAGGTCTATGATATGATTGCATGATTGTATGAAAATTTTGTGAAGAAATTCTATGCATAAAGTCCTTAATTTGAAGTTATGGACTAAATTGAAAAAGTTGCAAAACTTGTATTCTAGAAGTTTCTAGTATGAAATTGCTCTGAAATATTAATTAGGAGGTCTTAAATAGGAATTTTACCAATTTCTAAGTTTATGGACAAAAATTGGACATGGATGGAATTTTTGAAAGTTTAGTAAGTAAGGGCATTTTGGTCATTTGGATATTAAATGAAATAAAATGGGAAAAATAACACAAAAAAATGATCATCTTCTCCATAAGTTGCTGCCGAATTTTTCTCTCCACCATAGCTAGGGTTTTAATACTTTTAAGCCTTGATTGTAAGTAATTTCTATGCCCGTTTTTAATGTTCTTTACATTTTTAAAATCCTCGTAGCTCGGTTTACCTATTTCTACCAATATTTTGAGCTAGGGTTTATATTTAAAAATTTAACCATGGATGATATGTATGAATTTTGATGTTTTATGGTAGAATATGAAGTTTGAGATTGTGTTAAACAACTTTTGCTAAGTGATTTTTCATAAAAACGAGTAAAATGACATAATCGGTAAAAATACCTAATATTCATAAGTACAT
Source organism: Gossypium anomalum (assembly GCA_025698475.1). Lineage (NCBI taxonomy): Eukaryota > Viridiplantae > Streptophyta > Magnoliopsida > Malvales > Malvaceae > Gossypium > Gossypium anomalum. Next base: position 36,475,507 of record CM046967.1, read on the forward strand.
GTTAGAGTGTGAATTTGATGTTGCTATAGAAGGGAAAAATGATCAGAATGTTATAAAACATAAGAAAATAGGATGAGGTTTAATTTACGAGCCTTGGGGAAAAAGTGCAAATATGTGAAAGTTTAGGGGCAAAATAGTAATTTTGCCAAAGTTCGTATTAGGGACTGTTTTGATGAATGTGTGTATTAAATAAATTAATTTGGTATTATAGATCAAGAGAAAAGAGATTCGAGTCGAGATCGGGGGAAAAATAAAGTTTACGAGGAATAGGCTCGACTATTCTCATTTAGTATCGAGGTAAGTTCATATGTAAATATTGTAATATAACCGTTATTTTAAATCATTTAATGCTATATATACGATATTATGATTGTTATCATGTAATTCTATGCTTTGTGGTCATTGTTGGACAACATGCAAAAAAAATTATGAATTATGTAGAAAAATGTGAAAGACTACCGAAGTATCGTCATTGGTATTCCAAGGAGAATGGTGAAGGAGTATGAACGAGGAAAGTCCTGTTGAACCTTAGGAATATATTAGGATACAAGTGACATGTCACTAGGATATTTGGGCATCCGAACTCGTTGAGTTGAGTCCGAGTTCGTGAGATGTAACTAGGCATCCAAGCTCGTTGAGTTGAGTCCGAGTTCACTTATGGATGCGAACACCCGAGCTCGTTGAGTTGAGTCCGAGTTCACTTATGGGCAGGTTACATGGTAGCTTGGCTACATATGTGGCACTTATGTGCAAACTTTCCATGTATCCGAGTTATATTCCGATGTGTTCAATGGGTAAGATTCTAGTGAAATGGAAGAATAATCAAGATGCAAGTGACGTATTAGTAAGTGTTATGGAATGAGCACTTTGGACAGGTATGTACTTAACCCTCGGGTTGAGACTTGATACGAAAACAATAATATGGTAAGATGATGAATGATGAATAGAAATGCGATATATGTTTTGGTGATATTATGCTAATGTTGGTTGGTATAATTGCTTTGTTAAGTTATTGTTATTTGTATGTGGACTTACTAAGCATCTATGCTTACTCCCTCCTTTTCATTCTTTGTAGTTTTGACAAGTCAATTTGGAGATCGGGACGGTCGGAGGCACTCTCACACTATCACTGGACAATCGCGGTATAATGACTTGTAATTTTTGGAAATATGGCATGTATAGCATTCCAATCATTTTGTGTGTATAATCTTACGATATGGCCCATGGATGGAATGGAAATGTTTGAGAATGATTAGCTATTGGAATGGCTAATCAAGTTTATATATGATAACATGTATGGTTTATGTCTTAACTAAACCATGAAAATCCTTGGAAAAGTAAAATTGGCCACAAAGCAGAATCAGATAGCAGCAGTGATGTGAATATGAAAAATCACTAAAAATAGTAGAAATGAAATTAAATGATGAATAAGTTATGGAATAGAAGCTTGATGAGTCTATTTTCATATGGAAGAAATGAAACAGGTAAATGAGTTATATTTTATAAGATATTTAATTTTTGGTGGAATAGGGTCAGAGCAATCTCTGAATCCCTTGTTTTGAATTTAAAAATTCACCATAAATTGTCAAAAAACAATTAGGAGTTTTACCTTACATTTATGAAATCCTTGTTGAGTCTAGTTTTATGAAAAACAAACGGCATAGTCATTGAAACTCTGTACAGGGAGATATCTGATTCGTAATACACAGGGGTTAGAGTAGCTGAACCCTGAAATAGGGGAGATTTTAACTAATAAACTGTACTAATTGGCCCAGTCAAAAATTCTAGAAAACAATGAGTAAGTATATATATCATTCTATTTTTAGGGAAAATTTATAGAATTGGATTTCAAGTTTTGTAACTCGAGATATGAATTTTTTAGCGACTGTGATGCAATTAGCCAGCTCATCTGAAAATTCTAAAATAAATTGTTTGAGCTGTTTAATTAATGAATTAAGTCTGTTAACACCTCATGCTCGACTCCAGCGACGGTCTCGGGTACGGGGCATTACATGCATAATCAAGCAAGCTCTAGAGTAATAATTCGAATTGACACACTCAAAGCAATAATAAAAGTGAGCATGAAAGAAATAATAGATGCTCTTAAAGGCTCAATAATCTCACAAAAATTATGGCTTTTTGATGTTTAAACTTGTGGAATTCAATTCAAGATAATACCTAGACTTGGGGAAACAACCTAAGATTTTAAATTCTTAAAAATCAACTTATTATGCTTAATTTTCTAAGGTCTTAAAGTTTAAATAATAATGCGTGAATGCCTATGTTTTAATTCAAGATATATCAATAAAAATCATAAGTCAATCAAAATTCGTCCTAAACATGATATGAGAGATTTACAAGAGAACAAGACAATATTCAGGGATTTTTCTGATAATGAAATGAGTACCCCCCCACCCTTAAGATGTATATTGCCCTTGATGTACAAAAATAGATAGATAGAAAAATATAAATATAAGATCATAAGATAGGGAGAGAATTGAAACTTCCTGAGTGTTAAATGAATGAACTCCCTAGTTTAGAGTTATGTAGAGTGGAGGAGGATACTCCGGTGGTGGTAGAGGTTGGGTTCCAAAAATGCTGTGCCAAAAGAATATTATATCTTGTGATTGAGCAGGACATGGCAGTCATGGAGAACCTTTTTCAATGGAGTTTGAAGTTCCTAAGTGATTGTGTGTTTGGAGCTCTTTATAACTGTGATAAAAGCAGGAACTTTTTAGGGGATATTAGGAAGAATAATTACTCTGAAAGAAATAGCTGAGATTAATTTATAGAGCCTAAATATGAAATAGTAACAAAAGGGAATAATGCACACGACCATGTCGCATGACCGTGTCTGGCTTTGTTCGCTTCTCCCACGCCCGTGTTCGTATGCCCACACCCGTGTTAATTTAACAGGTTCGACCATGGGTGCTAGGCACGGGCGTGTCGCACGCCCGTGCTAGTTTATCAGTTTCAACCACAGTCCTAGGGCACGGCCTTGTCGCACGCCCGTGTTGTTTTGGCAGGTTTGCCCACGGCCATGTCGCATGGCCGTGGTGATTTATTGTAGCACATGTTTTGGGGAAATCTTTGCCCTATTTCCACACGGTCCTAAGCACGCCCATATGCTTGGCCGTGTGAGTGTGGTAAACCTGTATTCAAGAGCTTCGTTAGTAGGATAGGTGGTAAACACTAAAATTTAAAGAAGTCAATATAGTTAGTGCTCGGGTTGCCTCCCGAGAAGCGCTTTTTTATAGTCTAAGTTCGACTTACCTCTCCATTGAATGGTCATGGTGGTTCGAGGAGTTTATACTCCTCATTCCTGCTATTAATCTCATCAAGATAAGGTTTTAGACGAGTGTTGTTTACCTTAAAAGTGTCGAACTTGGGATGACTTACCTCGACTGTATCGAATGGGAAAATACTAAGTACAGTAAAAGGGATTTCTTCATTCAATTTTGCAGTGACAATGTGAGGATCTACGACATCTAGTAAGACTTTATCTCCAACCTTAAGTTGAATTGGAGAGGTATCGAGCTCGTTCTAGCGTAGTTTTAGTTTATCGTGTGTTCTCGGTTTATGTGTTTGCCATTCATCTAGCTCCTCTATTTGCAGCCTTTGTTCTTTATGACTAGGTCCTATATTGTTGCTGGAACATGGTTCGTGTACTTCCTTCAGACTCATTTCCTGCAAAGTAAGTTGCGTCATATTGTCAGTTTTAGTAGAATGGGTTAGACAATTACCTTTAATTTTCTATGTGTTGCCAGAATTACGAGCTTGAAGGGTGATTGTTTCGTCTCCCACACGAAGTGTGAGCTCACCTGTGCCAACATCAATAATTGTTTTAGCAGTTGCTAAAAAGGGTCTCTCTAGAATTAAAAGGGTGTTGTTATCCTCTTCTATGTCTAAAACAACGAAGTCAACGGGGAATATAAATTTATCGATTTTAACTAGCACATCTTCAATAAAACCCCTAGGAAATCTTATAGTTTTATATGCTAATTGAATGCTCATTCTAGTCTATTTGGGTTCCCTAAGACCTAGTTGTTTAAACATTTTATAAAGCATGACGTTGATACTAGCCCCTAAATCAACTAATGCATTATTAACATCTAAACTACCAATTAAGTAAGAAATTGTAAAACTCTCTGGATCTTTTAATTTTTTGGGTAGCTTATTCTGTAGAATAGCTGAGCAAATTGCGTTTAGCTCCACATCTGATGCCTCGTCCAATTTCCACTTGTTTGCTAAAAGCTCCCTTAAAAATTTCATTGCATTCGGCATCTGCGATAGGGCTTCAATAAACGGTAAGTTAATATGTAATTTTTTTCAAAAGTTTAAGGAATTTACCAAATTGTTCGTCTGAGCGGTCTTTCCTTGTCATGTTAGGGTATGGCACACGAGGTTTATATTCTACACTCACCGTTTTGTTTTCATTATTACTTACCTCACTTTTAACTTGCTTACCATAGTTTTCTGCCTCGGTTCTGGCTCAGGCTCAACGAATCCTTCTTTATCTTGAACATTAATTGTGTTGAACTATTCCCTTGGGTTAAGTTTAGTATTACTTGGCAAGCTACCTTGTGGTCGTTCGGAGATTAGTTTGCACAGCTGGCCTATCTGAGTTTCGAGCCCTTAGATTGATGCTTGTTGATTTTTAAGTGTCGTCTCAATATTCTGGAAATGGGTTTCTGACACCGAGATGAATTTGGATAGCATCTCCTCAAGGTTTGGTTTCTTTTCCTGTTGATAAGGTGGCTGTTGAAAACCCGGAGGATTTTGTGGCCTTTGATTCCCTTGACCACCCTAGGAGAAATTTGGGTGGTTCCTCCAACCTACATTAAAAGTGTTACTGTATAGGTTATTTTGAGATCTAAAGTTATTATTACCCATATAGTTGACTTGTTCCTCTTTGGTTGTAGGATAGAATGGTTGGTATTCTGTATGCACCCCTCCTCCACTTGAGTCACACCTCATCACTGGATGTACCTGTGTAGAACCAAGTAAACCATCAATCTTTTTATTCAGAAGTTCTACCTGATTTGACAATATAGTAACCGAATCGACGTTATAAACGCCTACTGTTTTAGTCGGCTTAGTCCTCATGACTTGTCATTGATAGTTATTCAGTGACATCCCCTCAATAAATTCGTAAGCCTCTTCAGGTGTTTTGTTGTTGATGGTTTCACCAGCGGCTGCTTCAATCATCTATCGTGTCGAGGGATTCACACCATTGTAGAATGTTTGAACTTACAGCCACAGAGATAACCCATGGTGAGGGCACCTTTGCAGTAGGTCTTTGTATCTCTCCCATGCATCGTAAAGTGCTTCTAAATCCATCTACACAAAAAAAGAGATATCATCACGTAATTTAGCCATTTTAGCCGACGAAAAATACTTTAATAAAAATTTTTCGGTAATTTGTTCCCAAGTAGTGATGGACCCTAGTGGTAACGAGTTCAACCATTGTTTAGCCTTGTTCCTCAGTGAAAAAAGGAATAACCAAAGATGAATGGCTTTATCAGAAACGCCATTAATTTTAAAAGTGTCGCAAATTTCTAGGAAATTCGCCAAGTGAGTGTTGGGGTTCTCATCCTCTAAACTATCAAACTGAACAAATTGCTGTATCATTTGAATCGTGTTAGGTTTCAGTTCAAAATTATTTGCAGCAATAGCAGGCCTAACTATACTTGATTCAGTTCCTGTTAAATTAGGTTTAGCATAATCATATATAGTACGAGGAGCAGGTATCTGATTTGCTAATTTAGTGGGTATTGCAGGAGGTAGCTGATTGTCTTGATTTTTAGCCATCTCCTCGATTGTAGTTGAGATATCGTCGTCTTACTCTTCCTCTGTGTATCGTAGGCTTCGACTTAATTCTCGTCAGTTTCTACGAGCTGTGCGATCGATTTCTTCATCAAAAAGCATTAGTCCCGACGGGTTTCTTCTAGTCATAAACTATAAGAACCTGCCAGAAGAAAGAAAAAGAAAATTAGTAAAACAAAAATTAAAATAAAATTAATTTGCAAGAAAAATAAATGGCTAAAGTAATAAAAATTGAGTGTTCCTAATATTTTAGTCCAAGGTAATGGCGCCAAAAACTTGATCTTGATTTTCCGTGATAAGTTTTATAAAATTATAATTAATTGTTCTTGAAACTAACTATTATCACGAAGTAGGCAAGTGTACCTATCAAACAGTAGTATACCTTTAGCAAGACCGGATTGTCGAACCCAAAGGACTAAAAGTACTAGTAATGACCGTTTTTTTATTATCTAGCCTAAGAATAAAGGGGTTTGTTTTAACTAACTAATTATCTAAACTAAGAAATTGTAGAAAATAGAATTGGGGAATTACTTTTGGGAAAAAACGATTGATTTAGGACAATACCTAAGGAAAAATCCACCTAGACTTTACTTGTTATTCTGGCTCCGAACCGGATGATTTATTCATTTAACTTGTTCCATAGAGATCCCTAAGTTATGTTTTTATCCCTATTCAAGACTAATAACGTCTAATCCCTAGGTTGAATAATTGAGACTTTTCTCTAATTAACACCCTAAGGTCGCATTAACTCGATCTATGGATCCCCTTATTAGGTTTCACCCTAATCCGGCAAAATCTTGTCACCCTATCTCTAGGCGCGCAATCAACTCAGCTTAATTATGACAAAGTCACTCTTAGCCAGGGACTATTCATCCTCCAACTAAGAGCATTAACTTGAATCGATATCCTGAAATACCAAAACAGGAATTAAGAACACATAATTAAGAACAAGTCAAATATTTATCATACTATTCAGAAAATAATAACAAGATTCGTCTTAGGTTTCATCCCCCTTAGGTATTTAGGGGTTTTAGTTCATAATTAAATAGGAAAACATCTCAGAATAATAAAGAATACAAAACATAAAGAAAACCCAAAACTCCTGAAGGGAAATTGAGGAGAGATCTTCAGTCTTGATGATGAATCCGGCTTCTGAGATGGATCAATCAGCTTCCTTGGAGTAATTCCTTACTCCCTATTCTCCGTCTCCCCATTAGTCTTCCTCTAGGGTGTTTAAATAGGCTTTAGAAGGCCTCCAAACCCTAAAAATCATCTTTTTCTGAATAGAACTTAACTAGGGCTCTGTAGGGACATGCCCGTGTGCAATTACTTCGGGCCGTGGTTGAGCCTGTTAGATCAACACGCCCGTGCTGAGATTGATTTTGGCCGTGGTCGGGCCTGTTAGATTGGCACGGGTGTGTGTTCTGCCCGTGTTAGGAAGTCCAGGCCATGTTGTTTTCCCCTGTTAGCCCGTTTTCTCCGTTTCTGGCCTGTTTCTCGTTCTTTTCGTTCTCCTATGCTCTCCTAAGTATAAAATATGAAATTAAAGGATTAGGAGTATCAAATTTACCAAATCTAAGGAGAAATCATTCATAAACGTGTTAAGCGAAGGATAAAAATATGTATAAATTACGGTTTATCACCCTTATTTACACTTTTTACTCAAAATTTTGTAGAAGTTTCAATTTAACCCAAAAATTGATTTTGGTTTGTTTTAAATGTTCCGAAAGCTCGATTTAGGTTCCAAATTGATTGATTAGCATGGAAATTATTGATAATGATTTATTTGATTGTTATAAAATGCTTTTATGAAAGTTGTTCAAAGTTTATAGTCGTAACACCTTATAACTCGAATTAGGTGACCAGACCAAGTATAGGGTGTTACATTTAGTGGTATCAGAGCTATGATTTAGTCAGTTCTAGGGCTGAACGTAGAATGTATTGAGTCTAGAAATACATGTCACTTTATAATATGTGATAGTGTGATGACTCCGAATCAATTTGACTTTTTTCTTAATAGATCAAAGATGTCAAATAAATCCAATTGAATAAATTTTGACGAAGTACAGAGTTATGTTCCAACCACCAAAGATGTGGAATTTAATTAAGCAGTCGTAAGAATTGTTCAAGTAGAGAATTTGATTAAAAAATTTTCTTGAAAAATTAATTTGGAAATTCTAAGTGATTTTTGAGAAAATTAATTTTGATCAAGTAAAATTAAATCAAAAAATTAATAGGATATTTTTGAAAATTAATTTTCAAGTCAGAAAATTGGCTCAATGAGTAATTGAATTTGAAAATTGGACTTGAGATCGTAAATTGGGCCCGAGAGCCCAAAATCAAGACCAAGACCCAAAAATTGGTTAAACTAGGCCTGGTATGTGAAATCAAGCCGACGGTCCAACTGGTGGTTAGAACAGAATGGTCGGGCCTTCACTGGCCCAAACCAAACCGACAGAAATCGAACTAACTCAGGCTCTTGGCGGTGGTAATGGTGGCATTTCGGTGGCCAGAAAATGATTGGTACGGTGGGTCTTCGGTGGTTGAGTTGTGGAAGAATTACACTCCTACTAGGACTTTACCAGATAATTTGATTTCAGATTAAATATTTCTAAAATAATATTATTTTAATAAATTTAATATTAAATTAAATTTAATGCTTTAATCATAGTTGAACTCTCTAAACTCTCCCTATATAACACACTTGAATTCAAGAGAAAGTTGTAGAGAGAAAATTCTCTAAAGAAATTATTTCAGAAAATTTCTAGAGACATTTTTCTTATTTATAACTTAGCCCAAAAGTTTAGAGAAATTGCGAAATTACTCCACTAGTAATTTTTATGAAAATTTTTCTTATTCAAAGTGAGCCCACACTAGGCAAACGTAAGCTTAAGGATAACGAAGAAGACTACTCGGTCGAAGCGTTCATCCTAGATGAATTGAAAACGTACAATTTTGATAAATTGTTTATTACTTTAGATATCACATCCAAGTTCATGTTTTGGGAAAAAAAAACTTAAAACTCTAGTTTTTTCCCTAATTTTATTTTTCGTTGCGTTTTCCAAACCCAATTTTCCAACACAATCTCCAAGTACTCTCAGTACAGTACACTGACAACAATAATGCAGACTTAAACTACTGTTGGTACTCCACGAAACTTCTCAGTCACCCACAATATTTCTCCCCATGCACATGCATTATGACATACATTTAAGGAACAAAATTATGCTCCCAAAATGGTTTCAATACATTGACATGCTACACATGCTTACACATGCATACCCAATTCAATCCAATGGCATACTTATCATACGTTCGATTTTACAATCAATTCAATAACATCTATCATGCCTTGTTATCAAAACCTTAATTAGAGGAATCTATTTCCTTATCAAAACCTTAACCTTACAGACCAAAATCTGAACAAGTCCCTCCTCAAACGATCGGTCTAATCTCGATCTCCTCAACTGGGATAATATGAGAGGGGTCGGATCTATATCGTCCCAACATCAAGACATGAAAAAAATCATTAATGCAATCCAAATCAGGAAGCAACTCAAGTTAATATACCACTAGATGAATCCTCTTAAGCATCCGATAAATTCGAATGAACCTAGGGCTCAACTTACCCTTCTGACCAACCTCAAAACTTTCATCCATGAAGAAACCTTAAGAAAAACGTGATCCCCATATTGAACTTGATGTCATTCCGATTTAAGTCAGGATAAGACTTCTGTCTATTCGAAGCCGACTTTAATTTGTCCCAAATTAACCGAATTTTATCTTCAGTCTCCAAAACCAAATCCGGCCCCAAAATCTTTCATTCACGCAATTTAGTCCAACATAAGGGTGAATGAAACTTACAACCATAAAATCCTCGTAAGGTGCCACCTAAATACTAGATTGGAAGTTGTTATTATAGGCAAACTCTACCATTGGTAGATGCTCCTCCCAACTACCTTGAAAATTAATCACACAGCTTCTCAATACTCCCGGTGCAGTGTAGTGACAACAGTAATGCAGACTTAAACTATCGTCGATACTATACGAAACTCCTCCGTCACCCACAATATCCCATCCCATGCACATGCATTATGAAATACATTGAAGGAACAAAATTATGCTTCCAACACAGTTTCAATACATGGGCATGCTACACATGCTTACACATGCATACCCAATTCAATTCAATGGCATACTCATCATACGTTCAATTTTACAATCAATTCAATAACATTTATCATGCCTTAGTATCATAATCATTTCAATAGCAACTTATCATGCTTTGATAACAATTTTTCAATGCATGTATAACGATCTTTCAATCAGTTTATACCATGGCAACACATTCAAACATACCATACAAGACCTTCATTATTATATCATAAAGACATATGTTACACTAGAAACCAAAAACCAGCAACCATTAATATTCATGTCAACCATTTCAAAACATACCAATACCAAACATACAATTAATTAGCCAACCATGCCAATTTTGCATTCCTGCTTTTTAATCAGGGCTCGAAACGTACCTCGTGTGGCCACCTTAAAATCACTTATTTAGCTACTTAAATAAGCCCAGCTAGATAGCTTAATTATGAATTTAAACAACTAAAAAAATAATTTAACACTCGATTTTACGAGTTAAAACCCACACCTTATCATCGCAAAACCATAACACTACTTTGCAAAGTCTGCGCTTCCTTCCTTAAACTTAAAACGTACCTAAACCAAAATACAACATTTATTGGGTTAGGATGCTACCAAACCAGCCTTAAAACACCCTATAAGGGTTCGGCCAAATTAGTGTTACAAAGTCTTAATTACTAATCCAAATTGGTTAAACTACTTACACTGATTTGGCGCAAAACGAGGGTGTGAATGGTAAATGACCTCACTACTAGTTTTAGGCGTTAAGATCAGCACCTAACAAAAAATAAATTTGAAAACCAGTAGCTTAAAATTAACTATTAACCTTAAAACAACCAGCCCACAGCTCCCCTTTTTACAAAACCAAAACCACTTCATTACCTACATTAAACCCCACTTATGCTTTTTGATTAATCAGATCTGAATTGCCGAACAATTGGGTTTGAAATTTCCTATAACATTCTAGATTAGAGGTTGATTAGGGTGAGATAATATGGATTTAAACCTTGCTAGAAAAGTGTGGCAAAAGTAAGAAAAACCAGCAACCCCCCAATGATGGTTTTAGGGGCAGCACACCACTATTTTCGACCACAAAAGGGGCTATTTTTAAAAGCACCAAAAAGAATTGTTCAAAGGGGGCTACCAAGGTTGGAATCAGTACCACAATTTAGGATTAAGGCCTCAAAATGGCAGCCACCAATTAACAACTTTAGGGGTGGCACCACCACTAGTGGCGAAGGTTTTAGGGCCCAATTTGGGCGGCTAAAGAGATGAGTTTAAAGGCTAGAAAATTACCATATTTTTTAGTAACCAACACCAAAATTCAAAATATGATTTGATAAATAAACCATAGGAAAAATGAAAGAAGAAGGCATTTACACTGGGAAGATGAAATGGGCGATAATGATTCTTTATGGCAGTAATGGAAGCTATTTTTGAGTGATGAGAAAATGTTCAAAAATTCACCACCAATGGAGGAGGAATGGGTGGCAAGAGGAGAGGGTTTGATGGGTGGCATAGTAAAGGGAAAAAAAAAGGAGAAAACTATGAGAGGAAGAAGAGCAGAGAGAGGAGAACGACTAGGAAAAAGGAAAATTGACAGAGATGTTGAAAAATACAAGAAAAAGTTGTATTTATACATAGGTTAACTAGGATGGGTGGCACAAAAATAGGGAAAGGAGAAAAATTAGAAAAACATTAATCCAATTTGCATAGGAAAGGAATCAAACCCATGTTCCTTAGCAAATAGTAGTCTTATTGTTTCCTTTTAACCACTAAGCCAAATACTAAATCTTAAAACAATTTTACAAAATTTAAACAAAAAATTTGGGATGTTACATAGGGAACTTAGATGCATGCATAGCATCGGAATCTACACTCAACATATAGGTTGAAGGATCATCCTGTTGGAAAAATTAGGTTTGAAAACGATTTTCTTACACGAAAAAAAATTAAAATTTTGAAAACTAAGTCGGCTAATGATATTTATTGCAATAAATCCTTTTATTGAAATCGTACCTATGTTTTCAGCAGAAGAATCTTTGTCACTCCCAGCTTTCAACCAAACGACCTTGTCCACTATTCTTTTACCACGAACTACTTCAAGTGTGAGCTCGAACGAGTCTGAATCAAACATAGAACCAAAAATTATTTACTTTATTTTCAATGGGAAAACAAATCTCTCTTTCAAAGAAATCGGTAGAATTCTTATTTCAGAGATTATAATTTATACTTATAAAATAAATTATCTCTATTTTCAGGCAAAATAACATTATCTCAAAGTTGTGTATTTAGCCTTACTGGTGTCATCTATTTATAGGGAGAAGTGAACCCCTTATTGAATTAGTAGAGTAACACTTGAACGTCAGAAATGTGCAAGTGTACACAATGATTATCAAGTAATAAAATGATAAGTAAATGTCGAGTTATCATACCCATAGGGACTATGAAAGAAAAAAATGTTTATGAAATGTAAATCAAACACTTTGGTGATTAAAAATATTTTTATTTTGAAGAAGTGATTAAAAACTAAAATTTAACTAAGTAAAATTAAATTAAATAAAAATAAAAATTTCAATGCACGATTTCAAAAGATGGTTTTAATCAAGATGATACAATTGTGTTAAATCAATTACATTCCTTAATTTAGAATTACTAAACTCATGTTTATGTTGTTACAAATATTTTCACGGCAACTTGGTAATTTGCTAACTACTGCTTAAACGTACTTACTAAATTAAATAATCTCTTGAAAGTTTTTTTCAAATCCAATTCAAACAATTAATCAATATTCTTAAGCACATAAAAGATTAAGTGAGGTAACAATATATTTCTATATTGAAACAGTTTAATCACAATAATCTTGCAAGTTATGAAAGGCTAATGTATCGTTTAATATCGTCGTTAATTTAACCTTCAGCTACCTTAGAAGATTAAACATGCACCAATTAAATATTGTGTCAATTAATTATAATTTCAATATGTTTAATCCTTAATTCATTTGTTACCTTACATTTTATAATGCAAGTATAACATAAGCATGATTTTATTTAATTAAACAACTTACCAAGGCCTATAACAACACAAACATGATTTTAATAATTTAAGTGGAAAGAATGCAATCAATCCAACTTGAATTAAATTTAAGCCATTTTAATTAGAACAACAACAAAAAAAAATTATTCATACTCGTGATCGCAACATAAACAAGAAAATTAAAGATAAAGGAACTAGGAAGCAAATCCAGTATTTCTCTGAAGCCAGACTAGTGCGCTCCTCTTCTTCTCTACTCTTTCTGTTGAATCAAGGCCTCTACGAGCAATTTAATGCTACGATTCCAAGTTGGAAGAAGGCTTTTTTTCAGGAGGGAAATCGACAAAGGAAATGGGAAAATAAGAAAGGAAATGGAAGAGAGAAAAGCAAGTGAAAGAGAGAGATGTGTGAGAAATGAAGGTGTGTTGAATGAGGTAGCAAATATGGGTATTTATAGGTGTGAATGGCTGCTATAAATAGAAAATAATTAGCAGTCACACACTTTTCCTTGGCCGGCCATACAACAAGCAAGTTTGAATGTTCCAAACTTGCTAAGCTAAGGGAAAAACACTACACCAAAACAGGTTTTTAGCGGTGTTTTTAGCAGTGTTTGAATAGAAAATGCCACTAAAAATTGAATAGATCGAGCATTAGCGACGTTTTTAAGAAAGCGCCGCTATAAGTCGACCTATAGCGGCATTTCTATAAAAACGCCACTAAAAGATTAAGCCGAACGACGTCATTTATTTTGAGCTTTAGTGGCAATAACGGCGCTTTCTCAAAAACGCCGCTATAGATTGAGTATTAGTGGTGCTTTTTGAAAAACGCCGCTATAGATATGAGTTTCAAAAAGCGCCGCTATAGATTTGAGTTTTAGCGGCGCTTTTTGAAAAACTCCACTATACATTTGAGTTTTAGTGACGCTTTTTGGAAAAACGCCGCTATAGATTTGAGTTTTAGCGGCACTTTTGGAAAAACGCCGCTATAGATCTAAACTATTTTAAGGTTTATGGATTATGGGTTTAAGGGTTGGTTTAGGGTTGATGGTTTATGTTTTATAATTTAGGGTCTTAGAGATTGTAGTTTAAGGTTTGGGGTTTAGATTAATTAGTATTTTTAATTTATATATTAAATAATCTATTATATAGTTGTAAAAGAGATAATATTAAATTTAATATATTAAAAATATAATAAATTATTTGTAACGCCCCAATTTTCGGGAACTTTGTAAATTCTGTAAAAAAATTAAAATTTTGTGTTCTGCTTGTTATGTGTAGGATTTATTATGAAAGTGGGCCTCTAGAAGGCCCAAGCTTAGGATAAAATCCGGTAGTTTTAATTAATTTTAATTCCATAGGAGGAAGGGGTTCTGCTAAATTAGGCTATTAGGAATTAATTGTGTAAAATGGAACACAAGGAAGCATGTGGTAAAGTGGCTAAGTGACGCCACTGGGAAGGATGTAGGTGGCGTGTGTAAGCTTAGGAGGACCCAGGTTCAAGTCACAATAACAGCAAAACAAGGGATTTATTTTTATAAACGAGAAAAGGTAAGTAGTGGAGCTAAAGAGAGAGATCAGAGAGGAGTTTGAGTTGCTCGGAGATTGAGTAAGGAGGGGATAAGGGAGAGGATTTAGGAGCTGATCAAGGAGGATAGTGTTGGCCAATTATTGGACTCTTGAAGAGCGGGGAGGTGGCCAGTCAAGGGATTCTTAAAGGGGGCAAATTCGGCTAGCTTAGAGGGCTAGTATAAATTCGGCTTTAGGGAGGGGTTGTGCTTAGTTTGCTGCTATTTTTCACCTTCTCTCTTTATCCATCTTTTCTTCTTATTTTCCCCATAGCAGAATCCTTCACCACCCTACCCTATACCACCTTCCTTCCATTAATTCTTTCTAGACTAAAGCCAACCCCAAATTCCAAAATCCCAAAACTTGACTCCTTTTGCACCGATTTTTCCTAGCCAAACCTCTTACTTTTCTCATCATCTTTGGCCGATTCTTTCAACCTCTAAACCCCAGGTTTCTGTCGATAAAACCACAAGTAAAAACCCTCATATTTTATCTTTCTCTACATTTGTTGCAAAAGCCAAAACTCCCACACCATCCTAGGGACATAGCCAATCATCCGAGATCACCGAGGGCTTGACTTTTGTTATCGTTTGAGGGCTTGGAACAGCGTCGAAATCAAGTAGGAACAAAGGGAAACGTTGATGGAAGAATCGGTGGTAAATCCGTCCCAACTTAGTCTATCTTGCATATTTTAAGAAAAGCCGGAATCCCTAAAAGGTTAGGGAGGTTGTCGTTTTTTTGACTTATAGCCCTTAGGGGTTGTGATGACAGTGTTATTTTGGTAGTAGTGTGATTAAGAGGCTATTGATCAAGGGCTTGGACGAGTGGAACAATCGGATCATTGGAGCTAACCATCTCTCGGCATCAAGGTAAGGGCAATAGAGGTTTTAAGCATGTTTGGTCGAATGTGGTAAGGGACTAAGTATTTGGTGTTACTTTGGTATTTAGAGTAATATTTTAGTGACTCAATTATAGGCAGTTCGTGTGTAGAGCTCGTCGAGGAAATCGCAAAATAGATGTGTAATCTATACCCTTCTATAGACTAGATCGGCAAAAGCCGAAAAGCCGAAATACCGAAAAGCTGGTATTTTGGGAACTTACGAGTGTGCGAATGCTCGTAAGAGGAAAGGGGTTATTGATTCTGGTATTTTGTGATGGTAAGACTGCAAAGTGCACCAATCCGTACGTTGTGGAAATTTTGGGCTTAATGGGCCTAAAGTCGGTTAATGGGCCAACGGGCCCAACTCGGTAAGTATGTACGGTAAGTGGTTCTGAATATACGTAAATAGTGAAAATATGCATGAAAACCCTAAGAATAGATAAATTACTAGATTACCCACATGTATGAAAATTACTGTTATACCCCTAGGTGTAAAATGACCTAAATACCCCTAGGGTTAAATTATGCCTGAAAAGCATGTTGACGATATTCTGTATGATGTATGACATGAATGTATATCCGCTTGCATGGGGACATGGGTTATATTATGGAGGAAGCGTCACGGTGGCTATGCCACAAATTATCTGATACAGTGGCTTTGCCACATATATATCTGATTCAGTGGCTTTGCCACATATATCTGCATCCGGTGACTCATCACATTTTACGTATCCGGTAGCCATGTTTGCTTATTTCTGTGCCGAGTGTAGCGGTTGGGTGGGTCGAGTAGTCTCCCACATGGTGAAAGGATGGTATGGGGAGTATGTGGTTGGATATGGGTTGGGCTTTTGCATAAGCATGATATGAATCAGTCTTGATTTGTTACGGGCCTATGGGCTTTAATCTGAAATCATTCAGGGCAAGGGCCAATTTATTCTGTCTCTGTGGTTTGAACCGATTTAGGCTATGGTTGGGATATTTACACACCGAGTTTTCCCAAACTCACCCTCCATTTTCATCTTTGCAGGTAATCCCCAACCATAGTGGGCTTGGAGCTGTGAGGGATTCGGAGTGGCCACTTGTTTCCACAATTCAGTTTCTTCCTGATGAACTGGACGCCTTTTATTTCATTTACGTTTTCTTTGGGTTTTAAGTGTAATAAGGCCGCTTAATTATTATTTTTTTAAGGTTTTGACTTATTTTTATTATGATAAGAATGAACCGAGATAACTATTAAAATGGACTAGCTCTAGGGCGCGTTTTCTAAAATGTTAAGAAATTTACAAATAAGGCTTCCGCTAAGCAAACGTTTTCAAACTTAAACATTTTTCTTAAGATGGTTATAACCAAAATAGTTTTCTCAAAATCATACGAGATGTTAGAGTGTGGTAATGGCGGTGTGCATGTCTAGGATTGGATCCGAAGGGAGCTTGGTACTTAAGCGAATCAAACGGACTCACCTCCTCTTTTCCTGGTTTCCTACAGTGCACACAGACTTCTATTCACTTTAACCTACTTTCAAAAATGTCTTTTACAAACACCAACTAAGTTTTCTAAATTAAGTAATACGGAATGTTTTGAACGCATCGATGTGGCGCACTAGATCCGGTTATAACGTCTAGGCTGGGTTTAGGGGTTACATTTAGTGGTATCAGAGCCAGGTTACAACAACTCGGCTGTGGAATGGGTTTACAAAAACAACGATTTTCAAAAATAAGATTTTTATGAAATTCAGTTAGAAGGTGGTATTCCGAATCTCCGGCCCAAGTCTGTAAGTAATTCTGAATTTTTCTGAATATATATTTTTTGAATTATCTGTCTGTAGTAGAACCCTACTAGGATACTCTAGATAGGAAGCTACTGAAACCGTAGGAAGACTTGATAAAAGACTAAAATGATAGCTAGATATCGACTCTGCGAAAACCAACTCTGAATTTCTGTCTGAATCATCAAACATTTGTAATAAACACTGGAATGCTAAAATTGATACATAAAATTTGTAGTCAGACAATACGATATGAGTACGCGAGCAGCTCGAGGTAGAGGCCGTGGACGGGGCCGAGGGAGAGCCCGAGTGAGATCTTCATCTTTGGGACATATGCCAGTGGCAGAAGCACCGGTACCATCAGCAACGGAAGTAGAATCACACGATCGAGGTGCCGGGGATGATGCTCTGTCACAGGCAATGCTCCGAGTTCTGGAAAGGGTTGCCGGGGCAAGTTCGGGCAATAGAATTCGAGGATCGATTTCTGAACGACTCCGGGGTAACGGTGCGGAAATCTTTAGGGGCATATCTGGTGTAGCTCCGAATGTGGCTGAATATTGGTTGGAGGCCACAGAACGAATTATGGATGACTTGGATCGCTTCGTGGAGCGGCCGAAGGGAGCCGTATCGTTGCTGCGAGATGAGGCTTATCAGTGGTGGCTCACTGTGAGGGATGGAACCCCAGCTGACAGGGTCACTTGGGAGCTGTTTAAAATGGCCTTTAAGGGGAAGTATGTTGGGGCAAGCTATGTGGATGCCCGTAGGAAAGAATTCTTGAATCTAGTCCAAGGAGGCGTAAGCTGTTGCTGTCACGAGGTGAAGTTTCGAGGTGGAAAGGGTATCTTTGTGGGAATAGTTGCTACGGAGTATGAGCGTAGCGTTCGCTTTAAGGATGGACTCAGAGATGACCTTAAGGTGCTGATTGCTCCGCAGAGGGAGCGTGACTTCACAGCTTCTAGTGGAAAAAGCTAAGATAGGCGAGGAGGTAAAGCGTCTTCGAGAGCGAGTAACCGTGAGAAAGATCGAAACCGCTTTCGGAGGGATTACGGACCCTCGGGTGGAGCAAACAAGAATGTCAAAAGGGCGAGTAGAGAGAGCCGATTAGAGCTGTTCCGATGAATGTGGTTAGACCACCAATATGTGGGGATTGTGGTAAGGTGCACTTGGGTGAATGTAGGAAACGTTCGATGCTTGTTTCGATGTGGATCGATGGAGCATAAAGTTAAGGACTCGCCCTCGTAAAGCCGATCGAGTTCAAGTTACGAACAGAGGGTTGCTCAACCAAAGAGAGGTGGACCACAACCACCGAGAGAACGTGGACAAGGTAGGGGCGGTAATGGAAATGGAAATGGTCGAGGTCGAGGCGCTGGCGAGAGCGGACATCTCTTGAGGCTCGATAGCGAGCGTTGGTATATGCAGCTCGTCATCGAGAGGATGGCGACGCACCTGATGTCATAACTGGTACGTTTTTGGTTTCTAATATGCCGTTTACTGCCTTGGTGGATATTGGATCTACTCATTCTTATGTTGCGTGTGCCATATCTGGGTTATTGGGAGTGCATTCTGAGAAGATAGTGAGTGGGGTATCTGTGCTAAGTCCTTTGGGTCACTCGGTTAGGGTAGACAAGTTGTATAGGGATGTACCCTTAGAAACTCAAGGAAGGGTCTTTTCTGGCGATCTAATGGAGTTGCCGTTTGGAGAGTTTGATCTCATTCTGGGAATGGACTAGCTTGTTAAGCATAAGGCGACTTTGGACTGTGCCACTAAGCGAATGGTGCTAAGGACCACGGAAGGTGATGAGATTATGATGATAGGTGAGCGAAGGGACTATTTGTCTAACGTGATATCAGCCTTGAGGGCTGAAAAGTGGATTCGAAAAGGATGTGAGGCTTATTTGGCATTTGTAAGTCAAACAGATGAAGAGGTGACGATGGGATAAAGTTAGAAGCGTAAAAAGAGTTCCAAGATGTTTTTCCGGACGAGCTTCCGGGATTGCCTCCAAATCGAGAAGTCGAATTTGGAATCGACCTGTTGCCTGGGACAGCACCAGTGTCCATTGCACCATATAGGATGGCACCAAAGGAGTTGGTAGAGTTAAAGGCGCAAATTCAAGAGTTGTTGGATAGGGGCTTTATTAGGCCAAGTGTGTCTCCATGGGGAGCACCGGTGCTATTCGTGAAGAAGAAGGATGGGACGATGCGCATGTGCATTGATTATCGCCAGATTGAACAAGCGGCGATTAAGAATAAGTACCCTCCGCCAAGGATTGACGATTTGTTCGATCGGCAAAGGGGCTTCGTATTTTCCAAGATCGATCTTCGATCCGGATATCATCGATTATGGGTCAAAGAGGCGGATATTCATAAGACGAAGATTCGAACTCGTTATGGTCATTACGAGTTTACGGTTATGCCATTTGGATCGACAAATGCTCCTGCAACGTTTATAGACACGATGAATCGTGTGTTTCAACCATTTCGGATCGGTTCGTGGTCGGTTTTATTGACGATATTACGTATATTCGGGGTGAAGTAAAACATGATGAGCATCTGCGCATTTGTGTTGCAAGTGTTAAGGAGAAAAAGAACTTTATGCAAAGTTCAGCAAGTGTGAGTTACGTTGAGGAAGTAACCTTTTTGGGGCATGTGGTCTCTGCAGAGAGATTAAAGTGGATCTCGAAAGATTGAAGCAGTGCGGAATGGAAGCCACCTAGGTCGATTATCCAAATTCAAGTTTCCTTGGGTTGGCGAGTTACTACTGAGAAGGTTCGTGGAAGGTTTTTACGTGATGGCGGCGCCTCGACGAAAACTCATAAGGAAAGGAGTACCGTTTGTTTGGGTGAGAAACAAAGAGGGAAGCTTTTGAGAGGTTGAAGAAAGTTACATTGAAGCACTGTGTTAATTCACCCAGTGCGAAAGGACTTCACTCAGTGTCGGTGATGCATCACGCGTGGGTTTGGGTTGTGTGTTGATGCAAGAGGGTAAGGT
This sequence comes from Gossypium anomalum, assembly GCA_025698475.1. NCBI lineage: Eukaryota > Viridiplantae > Streptophyta > Magnoliopsida > Malvales > Malvaceae > Gossypium > Gossypium anomalum. Next base: position 36,495,716 of record CM046967.1, read on the forward strand.
GGTTGCTTATGCGTCCACGACAACTTAAGCCTCACGAAGGGAACTATCCTACTCATGATTTGGAGTTGGCAGCAGTGATCTTTGCGCTTAAGATTTGGAGACACTACTTGTATGGGGAAAGGTGTATCATATACACAGATCATAAGAGTCTTAAGTACTTGTTGACTCAAAAGGAGCTGAACCTTAGGCAAAGGAGATGGATTGAGTTGCTGAAGGATTACGACTGTTCAATCGAATACCACCCAGGCAAGGCTAATGTGGTAGCCGATGCTCTAAGTCGCAGAGCTATATCTGATTTGAGGGCAATGTTTGCTCGTCTAAGTCTGTTTGATGATGGAAGCCTGTTGGCTGAATTGCAAGTAAGGCCAACTTGGGTGGATCAGATTAGAGAGAAGCAGTTGAAGGATGGGTCTTTGGTCGCTCGCTTTCAACAAGTTAAGGAAGGGGGAACTTCTGAATTTGGGTTAAATGATGAAGGGGTTCTGTGTTTTCGAGGGAGAATTTGTGTTCAGAGGACTCGACTTGAGATAGTCAATTTTGAGGAAGCTCATAGGGGGCCGTGTGTGCTATGCATCCCGGAGGGAATAAGTTGTATCACGACTTGCGAGAAGCTGTATTGGTGGCACTGACTTAAACGAAATAACAGAATTTGTGGGAAATGTCGACATGCCCGGCAAGTGAAAGCCGAGCATCAATTACCCTCTGGATTCTGCGGCCGATAAAAATACCACTTTGGAAGTGGGAGAGGTAACCATGGACTTTGTGAGTGGGCTACCCTTGACACCTCTCGAAGAAAGACTCGATATGGGTGATTGTGGATAGGTTGACTAAGTCGGCACATTTCATACTGTTCGCACCGACTTTTCACTGCGCAAATTAGCCAAGTTGTATGTGGCAGAGATTGTACAACTTCATGGAGTTCCAGTTTCGATTATCTCTGATCGAGATCCTAGATTTACATCACGATTTTGGCAAAAGTTGCATGAGGCATTGGGAATGCGGTTGAACTTTAGTACGGCTTTCCATCCCCAAACTGATGGTCAGTCGGAAAGAGTTATTCAGATTCTGGAGTATATGTTGAGGGGATGTGTGATTGATTTCCGAGGTAGTTAGAAGGTTTACTTGCCTTTGGCAGAGTTTGCCTACAACAATAGCTATCAGTCGAGTATTCGAATGGCACCTTATGAAGCACTGTATGGGCGAAGGTGTCGAACACCTAGTTGTTGGACTGAATTGGGGGAGCGACACGTTCTTGGACCTGAGTTGGTGGCAGATACTGAGGATAAGGTCAAGTTGATTAGAGATCGGTTAAAGGAAGCGTCTGATAGGTAAAAGTCATATGCGGACTTGAAGCGCAAGGAGATTGAATACTCAGTAGGCGATATGGTCTTCTTGAAGGTTTTACTTGGAAGAAGATACTAAGGTTTGGTAAGAAGGGCAAGTTGAGTCCGCGGTTCATTGGGCCTTATCGGGTTTTGAAGCGAGTAGGCCCAGTGACTTATCAGTTGGAATTGCCTCCAGAGTTAGACAGGATTCACGATGTTTTTCACGTCTCCATGCTAAGGCGTTATCGTTCTGACCCTACTCATGTCGTGCCGGTTACTGAAATTGAGGTGCGAACTGATTTAACCTTTGAGGAGGAGCCTGTGCAAATATTGGATCGAGACGTTAAGGTTTTGAGAAGGAAATCTATCCCTTTAGTGAAAGTACTTTGGCGTAATCATGGCAGAGAGGAAGCTACTTGGGAGCCGGAGGAGGCAATGCAGCAACAATACCCTCATCTGTTCGGACCAGGTAAATTTCGAGGACGAAATTTCTTTAAGGAGGGTAGAGTTGTAACGCCCCAATTTTCGGGAACTTTGTAGATTCTGTAAAAAAATTAAAATTTTGTTTTCTGCTTGTTATGTGTAGGATTTATTATGAAAGTGGGCCTCTAGAAGGCCCAAGCTTAGGATAAAATCCGGTAGTTTTAATTAATTTTAATTCCATAGGAGGAAGGGGTTCTGCTAAATTAGGCTATTAGGAATTAATTGTGTAAAATGGAACACAAGGAAGCATGTGGTAAAGTGGCTAAGTGACGCCACTGGGAAGGATGTAGGTGGCGTGTGTAAGCTTAGGAGGACTCAGGTTCAAGTCACAATAACAGCAAAACAAGGGATTTATTTTTATGAACAGAAAAGGTAAGTAGTGGAGCTAAAGTGAAAGACTGTCAGGAGGAGTTTGAGTTGCTCAGGAGATTGAGTAAGGAGGGGATAAGGGAGAGGATTTAGGAGCTGATCAAGGAGGATAGTGTTGGCCAATTATTGGGCTCTTGAAGAGCAAGAGGTGGCCAGTCAAGGGATTCTTAAAGGGGGCAAATTCGGCTAGGTTAGAGGGCTAGTATAAATTCGGCTTTAGGGAGGGGTTGTGCCGTTTCTCGCTATTTTCACCTTCTCTCTTTATCCATCTTTTCTTCTTCTTTTCCCCATAGCCAGATCCTTCACCACCCTACCCTATACCACCTTCCTTCCATTAATTCTTTCTAGACTAAAGCCAAACCCCAAATTCCAAAATCCCAAAACTTGACTCCTTTTGCACCGATTTTTCCTAGCCAAACCTCTTACTTTTCTCATCATCTTTGGCCGATTCTTTCAACCACTAAACCCGGTGTTTCACGATAATAAAACCACAAGTAAAAACCCTCATATTTTATCTTTCTCTACATCATTGCAAAAAGCCAAAACTCCCACACCATCCTAGGGACATGGCCGAATCTTTGAGATCACCGAGGGCTTGACTTTTGTTATCGTTTGAGGGCTTGGAACGCGTCGAAATCAAGTAGGAACAAAGGGAAACGTTGACTGGAAGAATCGGTGGTAAGTCCGTCCAACTTAGTCTATCTTGCATATTTTAAGAAAAGCCAAATCCCTAAATGGTTAGGGAGGTTGTCGTTTTTGACTTATAGCCCTTAGGGGTTGTGATGACAGTGTTATTTTGGTAGTAGTGTGATTAAGAGGTCATTTGATCAAGGGCTTGGACAAGTGGAACAATCGGATCATTGGAGCTAACCATCTCTCGGCATCAAGGTCGAGGCAATAGAGGTTTTAAGCATGTTTGGCCGAATGTGGTAAGGGACTAAGTATTTGGTGTTACTTTGGTATTTAGAGTAATATTTTAGTGACTCAATTGTAGGCGATTTCGTGTGTAGAGAGCTCGTCGAGGAAATCGCAAAAGCAGTGTGTAATCTATACCCTTCTATAGACTAGATCGCAAAAGCGAAAAGCCAAAATCTTGAAAAGTCAGTATTTTAGGAACTTACGAGTGTGCGAATGCTCGTAAGAGGAAAGGGTTATTGATTCTGGTATTTTGTGATGGTAAGATCGCAAAGTGCACCAATCCGTGCGTTGTGGAAATTTTGGGCTTAATGGGCCTAAAGTCGGTTAATGGGCCAACAGGCCCAACTCGTAAGTATGTGCGGTAAGTGGTTACGAATATATGTAAATAGTGAAAATATGCATGAAAACCCTAAGAATAGATAAATTACTAGATTACCCACATGTATGAAAATTATCGTTATAACCCTAGGTGTAAAATGACCTAAATACCCCTAGGGTTAAATTATGCCTGAAAAGCATGTTGACGATATTCCGTATGATGTATGACATGAATGTATATCCATTGCATGGGGACATGGGTTATATTATGGAGGAAGCGTCCCGGTGGCTATGCCACAAATTATCTGCTACAGTGGCTTTGCCACATATATATCTGATACAGTGGCTTTGCCACATATATCTCAGCATCTGGTGACTCTGTCACATTTTTCAGTATCTGCGCATCCATGCTGCGTATTTCTGTGGCGTGTAGCGGTTGAGTGGGTCGAGTAGTCTCCCACATGGTGAAAGGATGGTATGGGGGAGTATGTGGTTGGATATGGGTTGGGCTTTTGCATAAGCATGATATGAATCAGTCTTGATTTGTTACGGGCCTATGGGCTTTAATCAAAAATCTGTTGCAGGTGAGGCCAATTTATTCTGTCTCTATGGTTTGAACTGATTTAGGCTATGGTTGGGATATTTACACACTGAGTTTTCCCAAACTCACCCCTCCATTTTCATCTTTGCAGGTAATCCCCAACCATAGTGGGCTTGGAGTCGTGAGGATTCGGAGTGGCCACTTGTTTCCGCAAATTCGATTTTCTTCTGATGAACTGGACGCCTTTTATTTCATTTACGTTTTCTTTGGGTTTTAAGTGTAATAAGGCCGCTTAATTATTATTTTTTTTTAAGGTTTTGACTTATTTTTATTATGATAAGAATGAACTGAGATAACTATTAAAATGGACTAGCTCTAGGACGCGTTTTCTAAAATGTTAAGAAATTTACAAATAAGGCTTCCGCTAAGCAAACGTTTTCAAACTTAAACATTTTTCTTAAGATGGTCATAACCAAAATAGTTTTCTCAAAATCATACAAGATGTTAGAGTGTGGCAATGGCGGTGTGCATGTCTAGGATTGGATCCGAAGGGAGCTTGGTACTTAAGCAGTCCGACAGACTCACCTCCTCTTTTCCGGTTTCCTACCTGGTGCACAGCTTCTATTCACTTTAACCTACTTTCAAAAATGTCTTTTACAAACACCAACTAAGTTTTCTAAATTAAGTAATACAGAATGTTTTGAACGCATCGATGTGGCGCACTAGATCCGATCATAACGTCTAGGCCGGGTTTAGGGTGTTACATTATTTATTGAAAAATAAATAAAAAAAGTAACAGATTGATATGGATAGGTAACTATTTATTTTGGATAGGACCAAATTATAACAAATTAAATAAGGTCTTATTTTGATTTTGATTTTGATTTTATTTTGATCATATCTGAAACCGACTTTATAAACAATATAAATTAACAACACCATTCTCTAAACCCTAACCCACTAAACCCTTAAATCACTAAACTTTTAAATCCTAAGTCTCAAACCATAAACCCTTAAAACTCTAAACACTAGACCCTAACCCATAAATCCTAACCCATTAACCCTGACTCCTAACCTCTAACCCTTAAACCCATAAACTATAGACCATAAATCCCAAACCCTAAACTAATGACACGTAGAAAAAAATTGAAAATAAAAACATATAAAAATATATGTTAAAAATGAAAAAAATTATATAGTATTATTTAAAATAATTTTAAATTTTTTTGGGTATATGACTAATTGTTTGTCAATTTATATATTAAATAAATTCTTATATAATCATGAAAGAGATGATATTAATTTTAAAATATTGAATTAATTATTGTCGAAACCATTTTTAAATCGAGTTTTGAAAAATGGGAATCGATTTTAAGAAAAACGAAAACGGGAGTCGCCACCAATCTTTTTTAGGTGTGATTGGATCACCTTATAAAATGTTCTATTTTAAAACATTAATTTTGGTCTACAAAAATCGAGAAAATGGATTCGGGAGTAAGTTACGTACGAGGAAGGTTTAGCACCCTTATAACGCCCAAAAATTGGTACCTAATTGATTATCAAAATGTCTTTAATGTCGGAAATTTGAAAATTTTAAGATGCAATCCTCTTTTAATATTTTTGATTTTGAAAAATATGGTTCATTTGTATCAAATGAACCAAATTATTACTTCCAATAAGTTAGGATACAATATTTTTAAGATATTTGACACTAAGTTAGCCTTTTTAAAATCCCTATCTCGAAACAACAAAACACCATATCCAGTAAGTTAGGGCATAACGCCTTGAAATGCCGAGACAGTTGCTTGTACTTTGAAAACCTTAAAAACTTAAAAGGGTGCTTGGTTATTTGAACTTAACGAGAAAAGTTGCAGCTCAATAAGTTAGGGCACTACTTTTCTCGAAATTTTCAAACACCAAGCATTGCCTTTATTTTTGAAAACTTTTGAATCTTTTTAATTAATGCATGAAGAATCGTATATATACATTATAACATGTAAGATAGCATTTTACAAATATAGGTAGCTAAAATATGCATTTAAATAATATGATAGTCATAATATAAAGGTTATATACTAGATATATACATAAATATAGCAAATGCAATAACATGCATATTAAGATATACATAGCATGTATTGAAGATGAATAAGCAAAATATACGAACATACAAAGTGACAATTAATTTAAAAATGATGCATGATATATAATTAGGCATATAAATATATATGTACGAAACAAATGCGATAATGTGTATAAAAAAATGTAGTAACATATATATATATCTATCAAACGATACTTAATAATATTATGAAACTAGCATTTAATGTATAAATGATATAAAATATAAAAATATATAAAAGATTTAATTCGTATTAAAATATAAAATACAATGAGTAATTATTGATAAAATATACTTAAAATATAAATTAAAAAAACAATGTTTAAAATGAGTTATATACAATAATATAATATGAATAAAATATAAGGAAATATAATATAGAATAATAATAATAAGTATTTTGCATATAAAAAATATGGTGTAATAATTAATATATATAATACGTATCATAAAAATAGATATATAATAGAATATATAATAAAAATATATATAAGAAAAATAAACATTATAAGGAATATTAAATAATATAATATAGTATATAAAAGAAATACATAAATAATTATAATGCAATATAATATGGTGTATATATATAATAATAATGTAATAAATAATAAAATAAAAATATACAAAAAGGACCTAAATTGGATTTAATTAAGAAATTTGGGGGTTAATTCGTAAAATAATAAAATTCTAGGCCTGATGGAAATGCGCATTAAAATAGACGGATTCATTGAGCTATTTGCCCTAATCCCAAAACGACACCGTTTCCCCTAATACAGTTTCAAAACACTATCAGGGCCAAATTGTTAGAGCTAAATTACAAATAAATAAAATGAAATTAAAAATATAAAAATTGCGAGAGGACCAATTGGGCAATTAACCCATTTTACGAAAACACGCGAATCCTCCCCGGGTAATCAGGTCAACACGCGGATCTTTTGTCTAATACGGTGTCGTTTTAGTGCTTATTGAATTAAGCTAAACGACACCGTTTTGATAGGGTTATATAAACCCCAATTTCAGCTTTTAAAATCACTTTAGATTAGTTTCAAAAAAAAAAAAAAAAAAGGAATCCTCTGAAAGAGGATTTAGGGTTTAGTCTAGGAGTTCTGTCGAGCCTCCGTTCCTGGTTTTCTCACGCGCTCACGCGCCACCACGCACGGTGGGTGGAGGGTTAAAACCCTCGTCCTTTTGAGGCGAAAACTCAGGTAACTCCTTCGCTTTACCATATTTATCAATTTTTACTGAAGATTAATTCATATATTTGTGGAAAAATAAAAACATAATATAAACTTAAATCACCTTTTTCAAAGAATATGCTTGAACTTCTTTTTTGAATATCTGCATATATTTTATTTTCTGAAAAATCCAGTCCCCCTTTTACAATGAAAGCATTCGGGCTTTTATAGCCACTGTTTACAAGTTTAGTTTTATCCCTATTCGATTTCTTGCCTTGTTTGCTGCTGTTTTCTTTCCCTTTTTGCAGATGTTTATGAGGAATCCGGCAGTGACAAAGGCCTGATGATGGTGACGTGAATCTACCGGAGGCGTTGATCATAGCGTGACTCAAAGCCTGGAATCGTGGCCTTGATGGTGGCGTGATCGGTGGCTAGGATTCATGAAGACTGTGAGGCACTGATGGGATGTTGACAGACCCTGAGACAGTGCATTGAATGGTGGCCTCGATTTGGGAGCTGGACAGACGCTCCCCGAATATTCCAGAAGCAGTGACGGCTTAAGGAGAAAAAAGGCAGAAACCCTAGGGTTTCCTGCCTTGGTGTAATTGTTTGGGCCAGTTGGGCCACTTTAATTCTGGGCTAGGGTATAGTTCAGGGGTATTGGGTATTGGATTGTAACCAGTATAGGGTAGTAGTATAATTAGGTATGGGCTATCGGGTGTAATTGGGTTGTCTGGGCTTTATACACGGACCTTTAATAGACTTTTAAAATAAATATTTATTTTGTTCTGCCTTTTTAAAGCCCATTCAAATTTGGGCTATTACAGCTGCCTCTCTTTGCTCATTGCTGTGTAACAGGAATCGAGCAAAGACTCATAAAAAGACCAAATTTGTCCGGCCTCATGGGATCATGGTCCCTAATCTACTCATTTGCAAACTTAAGACTGTCATGTTGAAATCTTCGATCTGGTCCCCGTCGAACACAGAGATGCCAAATCTACTTCTTCGATTTGTTCCCTGACCATAAAGAGATGCCAAATCATCTTAAATTTGCTTCAGTGTAAGCACGCGAAAGCCAAATCAGCTATGTCTTCAATTTGCTCCTTGTAAGCACAAGGATGCCAAATCATATTGGATCTATTTGAGAACATCTGAGAGTCAAATCTGCTATGTCCTCGATTTGCTCCTTGGAAACACAAGAATGCCAAATCATCTTGGATCTACTTCAGTATAAACATCTGAAGGTTTGATCTGCTATGTGTCTGCCCTCCGTCGAATATGGAGACGCGAAACTTTGATTTGTTCTCTGACAATACAGAGATGCCAAATCATCTTAGACTTGCTTCAACGTAAACACGTGAAAGCCAAATCAGCTATGTCTTCGATTTGTTCCTTGTAAGCACAAGGATGCCAAACCATCTTGGATCTTGCTTCAATATAAACATCTGAAGGCCAGATCTGCTATGCTGTGGCCTATTACCCTACTGCTTAGGGGGTTTAAGGTGCGTCGTCTTTGATAACCTGTAGAATGATTATGCCTGATAATTAGGATGATATGATCAAAGTGAGTCGAATGTCCCTAATTAACATGTTATGATGCAAAATGTTGTGAACATGACCCCTATCCTAGACGTCAGCACTCATTCCTTCATTTGTCTTTTCTTTTCTCAAAGTATTATTCTTGCTCAACCTGTAGGCCCGTACCCTTCCTCAAATGCTATGATCCACCGAGGATGTCTGTAAGATAATCTTTCCTTAGAATTGAATCGTTGGTTTTGTCCATTTTCCTTTTGGACTGGAAGAAAGAAATTCCTCGAGTTCCTTCATCCCTTATTTATGTGAATTTCTCGAACAATTGTCCTATTTTAGTTTCTTCTATTATCTAGAAATTCCAGAGTAATGCGCAAAAATTTGTTTGTGAACATATTTAGTTCATCTATTATTATTTAATGCAACACACTTTAAGAATAATAGAAAATGAATTCAATCTTGGGAACAATTAGATGAATTGTCAAAAATACAAAGGAAATAAATCTGATAGCATATCTTTGAGAAGAAATAGAATCTAAAGATAGCAAACAGGATAAAAGTTAGATGCTCTAGATATTGCCGCTTGAGCGTCTATACTTCAGCTACATGAAATCTTTCTTGAGTTCAACTTGTGTTTAAAAGATCCAAAGTACTTTGTTAATGCCCCAATATACAAAATGTTTCACTCTTTGTTGAGTTAGATTTAGCAAGATTGCTATATGCCTTTCAAAATTTGAGCTGCCCTTTCAGGTTTTCAACTCAAAACCCCATTGGTCATAAGGCGCCCTTTTCGGGTTTTTGCCTTGGCCTCTCTATTTTTTTTTGTGAAAATTCAAGGCACCCTTTGCGGGTTTTCACCTTGGATTCTTATCTTCTTTAGACAAAGTACTTTTTGACTGAGTCTGAGTTCACTGGGTTGGGTAAACTTTTCCCATCCATTTTCATTAAGATCAATGCACCGCCAGAGAAAGCTTTCTTCACGACGTATGGCCCCTCCCAATTTGGCATCCATTTTCCTCTAAAGTCCTTCTAAATGGGAAGGATCTTTTTTAGTACAAGGTCCCCCTCATGAAATTCCCTTGGACGAACCTTTTTATCATAAGCTCGTATCATACGCTTCTGATACATCTGACCATATCGGATAGCTCTTAGCCTCTTTTCTTCAATCAAGTTTAACTGGTCATATTGGGATTGAACCCATTCAGCTTCATCTAACCTTATCTCCGTCAAAATTTGAAGAGAAGGTATTTCTACTTCAATAGGTAACACTGCTTCCATCCCATAAACTAATAAGAATGGGGTTGCCCTAGTAGAGGTTCTGATATATGTTCGATAGGCCAGGAGTGCAAACGGTAACTTCTCATGCCAATATCTATAAGTCTCAGTCATCTTTCCCACTATTTTCTTAATGTTCTTGTTGACGGCCTCCACTGCCCCATTCATTTTTGGACGATAGGGGGAAGAATTATGATGCTTGATCTGGAACTGGTCGCAAACCTCTGCGATTGTTTTGTTGTTCAAGTTCAATGCATTGTCAAATATGATCTTCTCAGGCATTCCATACCGACAAATGATCTCTTTCTTCAAGAATCGACTCACAGCTGACTTAGTAACATTAGCATAAGAAGCGGCCTCTACCCATTTTGTAAAGTAGTCAATTACCACAAAGATAAACTGATGTCCATTCGAAGCTTTCGGCGATATTGGTCCAATGACATCCATGCCCTATATGGAAAAGGGCCACGGAGAAGTCATAACATGTAAAGGTAAAGGTGGTACATGAATTTTTCCCCCATAAATCTGACACTTATGGCATTTCTTGGTATAGTTGATACAGTCCCCTTCTATGGTGGCCCAATAATAGCCAAACCTCATGATTTGCCTTGCCATCGTGAACCCATTTGTATGCGTCCCACATACCCCTTCATGAACTTCTTCTAAAATTAGCTTAGCTTCTACAGCATCGACACATCTCAAAAGTACTTGGTCTTTTCTTTTCTTGTACAAAACATCCCCATCCAAGACATAGTCGCAAGCTAATCTTCTCAAAGTTTGTTTCTCATTTTTATTGGCCTGTTTAGGGTATTTACGATCTCTCACATATCGTAATATATCCTGAGACCAAGGGTTATCATCCTTTTCTTCCTTCTCAATATTACAACAGCTAGCTGGAGCCTCGTAGACACTTATTTGAATTGGTCTCACCTCTTCCTCTTTATTCGTCTTAATCATTGAGGCCAAGGTTGCTAAAACATCTGCCATTTGATTTTCGTCTCGTGGGAGATAATTGAAGGTGATGTCATCAAACTCCTCAAGTAACCCCAAAACTACCTTTCGATAATTGATCAATTTAGGGTCCCTTGTCTCCCATTCACCTCTAAGCTGATAAATTACCAATGCAGAATCTCCATATACTGCTAGGGTTTTTATATCTCGCTCTATGGCTGTTTGAAGTCCCATGATGCATGCTTCATACTCAGCCATATTGTTCGTGCAATCAAAGTCCAACTTGCACGTGAATGGGTAATGATCGCCATTGGGGGATACCAAGACTGCCCCAATTCCATTTCCGACTACATTAGAAGCCCCATCAAAATTGAGCCTCCAAGGAGAATCTTCAGTCGTAGCTATACACATTAACTCCTCATTTGGAAAATCAAAGTTCAATGGCTCATAATCCTCTAAAGCTCTACTGGCCAAGAAGTCTACTACCGCACTTACTTTTATAGCCTTCTGACTTATGTAGATTATATCAAACTCTGAAAGCAAAATTTGCCATCTCGCCATTCTCCTATTTAGAGCCGTTGACTCCGTCATGTACTTCAATGGATCAAGTTTTGAGATGAGCCAAGTGGTATGGTATAGCATGTACTGTCTTAATCTCTGAGTTGTCCAAATCAACACACAACACAACTTTTCAATTGGTGAATATCTAATTTCACAGTCAGTGAATTTTTTACTGAGATAATAAATCGCCTTCTCCTTTTTCCCTGACTCGTCATGCTGACCAAGCACACATCCCATACTGAACACTGACAAGTACAGTATTAACGGTTTATCTAGGGTAGGTGAAGATAATACCGGAGCATTCAAAAAATATTGCTTGACCTTTTCAAAAGCATTCTGGCATTCCTCATCCCAAGTACCTTGATTGTGCTTTCTGAGGAGGCGAAAGATAGGATCACATTTCTCGGTCAGTTGTGAAATGAACCGAGCGATGTAATTCAACCTTCCTAGGAATCCTTGAACTTCTTTTTGAGTTTGTGGTGGAGGCAATTCTCGTATTGCTCTGAATTTTTTTGAATCAACTTCTATTCCCTTTTCACT